>JAQFVV010000167.1:1245017-1936147 GCA_028023455.1 Epiperipatus broadwayi
GCAGCTCATTAAGTATTGTTAAATGATCTTTTATTAAATGTTATGGTGATAAATCATCACTTTTGCTCTGACTTAATCATCACAAACCTAATAAGGAGGGCATAGTAAAATTAAGGTGTAAATCAACCGTAGATTATTAAAATTGTAATAAACTCTTTTGAACTATAGTGCATCAGATGAGATTCTGTTCTCAAACTTGCTCATCATTGTTACACCTGCATGTGTCATTCATTGCACTGATGTTCATTTAATCTATAATTATTAATTAAAATAAATTATAATTACTGTGTTGCATATTATTCATAATACATTCCAAATCTTAGTTAATTTTTTTAATGCTAGTGTTAATTATTGATATATGCATTATCTAGTGAGCCATAGAGGTCTGTGTTGATTTAAAATATTAATAATATAGTTAAATTTCTCTGAGTCTCTTGCTCCACTCTTTGCTACTGCCAGCATGCGAACCAAGAAACTCTAAGTGTAGCCTCAAATATGTCATTCATAGGATAGTAAATCATGAAGTGGTGAAGGAGCTGAGGTGTGATCTGATTTGAGGTTTCAACCCCTCATCTAGATCAGCCTTGGTGTAATTTGCTGAAACTCTGGATTTTGTCACATGAATGTACATATACGACCATTACAAAAAAATATATATATATATATATATATATATATATATATATATATATATATATATATATATATATATAGTGTTTGGAGATTATTTCATTGCAACTGTCTTTATATAATTAAAGTACTTCAGCACATGACAATATCATATTAAAAGCAAAAGAAAATTTAAAAATAAACTTCATCTAGATGAAACAATATGCAGCTGTATGCATAAATTAGTCCAAAATATATATGTATTTAAATGTATACATATTTATTGCAAATATTTTTTTTACTTTTATGATTTCAGATTTGTTTTTAATATTTTTATATAAAACTGTTTTTTTTTTAAAAAATATATACTTTATTATTAGTGAGAAACAAATGGTCACATATTTTATGTTATTTTGAATATAATCAAAAGAAAAATGTCATATCCATGCATATTGTATATTAATCTGTATAACCATAACTTAAATGTTATATTTTGTAATTACTTAAAGAGGAAAAAACGATTTAACATGCAAGCAGTTATTATTAATTTTTAAAAAATTCTGTTGCTCATGAATATCTCAAAGAGATGGTGCCAGTCTCTTTTATTAATCTAGAACTATTTAATTGAATTTGATCATTTTTTTGCTCACATTATTACCAATCACTGATCCAATCATTGTGCCCCTTTCTCATGCAGTATTGAACAGAGCCCATGTTGCCTGCACCAGTTATTATGGAACATTTGTCTGGTCTCTGATACTATTTTTTTATTCTATTGTAAAACACTGATTTTGTGCAACCAGATACTCCATTGAAACATATTTTGCATCTAATCCACCAAATTGTGAAGATTAGAAATGTTCAACTTTTTATTTATGGAAATATGCCTTTTTACAATCCTTCTGACAGTGATACTATGGCTGATATTTTGTGCTGTGTTTCTAACTCTATGATATTTCTATATATTTCAAATACAGTACAGTGTAACAAAACATGATCTGTAGTCTCATCTTCTTTGTGACAGAGTTGACATATTGGATCAACTTCTGGAATGAACCTTTTTTGTGATAGAAAATAATTACTAGGAAAAACTGATAAATTAATTTCAATAAGAAAATCCAAGTACTTTGGTTTTAGATGCCAGTGTATAAACCTCCTAATTAAATATTTATTAGTTGTATTTAGATTTGTGGGAGATTTGAAATTTGGAAGTTGTTTATCATTTCATAGACTTTCCAGTATTTTATCTTTGTTGTGAATGATTGATTATTGATGGTATTCCAACAAGCTATAAATTTTATAGTTGTGCTAATGAAGTCTATTTTGATGGCAGGGTTATCTATCAGGTTGGCTGTGAAAAATGGTTTTGAAATTTTGGTAATTGTACAACAATTTTACCACATTGTTATAAGCCTTTTGAAAGTAGAATATATGGATTAAGTGGAGCAAAAGATCATTGTTATTGGAGGGCTTTTGTAGGTTTTTAATACTCAATGCTACCACTCTTTTGTTCCAGAGTAAGTTTTGTACAAAAAGAATAAATATTTTTTTACTAAAAGCATTTGTAACTTTGATGACTGGCATGTAGTAGTTTATCTTTGGGAATATCAATATGTTGATCAGTGATATTTTTCCATGTAACAAAAGGTAAATCTTTGAAAGTTGTTTGATTATTTTTTCTGTAGATGAAATTATGGCATTTTGTACTTCCATTCTCATTGCACTTGTAGATTTATTTATATGAAAACTTAAAAATCTATGGGAAGAAGCAGTAAAATTTAACTGAATACTTGTGCCATTTAATAATCTACATGTAGAGGATTTTTTCCAAATTGAATTTGAGCTAAATTGAGTTGTATAATTTTTTAGGATAGTAATTAATGATGGGAAGTATTTCTTTGATGACAAAAACACTGCAATGTCATCCATATAAAATATATGTCTAACTGGTTCTCAAAGTACTGGAACCTCTATTCCCAGGAGCTTTATTTCAATCTCCATTAACAAAGAGTTAATGTAGGTGACAAAAAAAAGAACTTAAATGGTGAGCCTTGTAAAGTTGATTTGCTATGGATAAAACCTGTAGTGCTCCTGCCATTTAGAGTGATAATTGTTTGTCTGTTATTTAGAAGATTGAGTATTATATTTCTTATGGGTGTAGTTATGTTGTTAATTCTTAATAGCTTTATGAGTGTGTTTGTCTTGACTGAGTCAAAGGCTGTGGTTGTGGTTATATTCAACTACACTACCATCAGACCCACCTTTTTTCTCTTAATTTGATCTTTTACTATCTTGAAAAGTGTGATCACCTCAGTTGTGGAGGTGCCTTTTTTAATGAATTGGTATTTTGATATGTGCAATAGTCAAAATGTTTGAATTTTCTCATTTAATACATTCGATGATCTTGATCAGTATCAGGGACATTGAAATAGGACACAAATTATTTAGTGGAGAAGAAAGTATATCCTGCATTAAAAATGAAACTAGTGATATTTGATACAAACCTTCAATTTGCTGTATTTTAGTTAACAATAAGTCAATCATTTTTTTGGTTATTAGTAGCATAAAATGACTCAGCTGTTGCAGAAAATATTCCAAATTGCATGAGGACTGGGGTGTATGTTATCGGGCAAAGATGTTAATTTTGTTAATATCTCTGAATCAGTTATTCCATGTTTTTGCCCAACCTCATCACTCCCACCAATCACTGGTTCTGTTGGAATAAAACTTTGCAATCTGGATTTGAAATAATATTATATATTTGGTAGCATGTTGAGACCAGTTACCAATCTTTTATCTATTGTAATTGATGATGGTCCTTTTTTATTTTTGTAGGCCAGTGCCAATCTGATGTAGCCTTTTGACTGGTTGAGCCAAATAGATTTTAGCCCTTTTAGTCACAAGGTATTCTGACAACATTGACTCAACCTCCTTATATTGTTGTTTGAGGTTTATAATTGAGGGAATTGATGTTGCATCACAAGATGCAGCCTTTAACTTTCCATTATTTCCAAGTTGTTTGGAGAGTGCTCTTGGGTTTTTTTGTTTTTGTGTATAATGTTTAATGATGAACTGTATTATGTTTATGAATGCAAACCATGCTATTTTAGGTGGTTGGTTTAGCAAGTCTATTTTTAAAAAAAAAAAAAAAAAAATATATATATATATATATAAAAGACATATTTTGTGGGTTCATCTGTGTTAAAAAATTTAAATATTGATATACTGATGTTTCAACTTGATCACACAAATCATCCACTGGGTGATATTTTGCAGATAAACCCACAAAATGTCTTTTATATACGCAACTCATGAAAATCATATATATATATATATATATATATATATATATATATATATATAAAGAGCCTGCTACTAGCTCTAAACAAGCTTAATTTTTTTTTTATGTAAATGCTACAAGAGAAAATACATGAAGCTTTTATCTATGATGGTCCCCATCCCTAGACCAGTTTCGAGCTATGGCTCTCATCAGTGAGGAGCTAGGACATAAGATTCAAAATATTAACTCAAGCCAAGCATTTATCTAATTCTTAAATATTAAGAAAAAGATCCAAATCTTAATATTTAAGAATTAGATAAATGATTGGCTTGAGTTAATATTTTGAATCTTATGTCCTAGCTTCTCACTGATGAGATCCATAGCTCAAAAATGGTCTGGGAATGAGGAGCATCATAGATAAAAGCTTCATGTATTTTCTCTTGTAGAATTTATCATAAAAAAAAAATTAAGCTTGTTTAGAGCTAGTAGCAGGCTCTTTATATATTACATATTTGTAATACAAACTATATAGGTCATGTGATATATGACTGATTTTTAATATATATATATATATATATATATATATATAAAAATATATCATATATCTAAGAGTCTACTGCCCCTGGTGAAATAGTTTTTAGCAGTGCTCTTATTATATTATTGTATTTAGGACTAGGTTGTGCACTGAGGTTATTATCTATTTGTATTGTCATTGCATGGTGGTCTGAGAAAACTACTGGTTCTAGTAAGGGGTTAATTATAAAATGTAAGTCAGGAGAATAGAAGATTATATCAATTAATGTAGAGTGCTTCACAGTGTAGATTAAAAAGGCATTTGTGACAAAAAAACCTTCACCAGTCATCATTCTAGGGTTTATTTGGTGTAGGTATTTTTGCAGAGAATTGTCTAAGACATGAAATAATCACCAAACAATGCCATTGGAAAGGGTTTGCACAAGTATTAAATTAATATATTCTATTATTTGGTGGATGAGATATGTTTGTTTGTATAAGTACAGGTAAATCATATTAATTGTGAATGTTAAATAAAAGAAAGTTATTGTAATCATGTTTTGATTTAGATAGAGTATTTTGAATGTTTTAAAAGATGTCTTGTTATGAATTAATACCCTGTATTTCAGATGCAAAATTGTAAGTATCCATGTCTTCTCAACTGCCCTATTATATCTACATCAGATTGTGTATGTAGTTTAGTTTCTGAGAAGAATGTTATATGTGGCAAAAACTGATCAAGCCATTTTTTTTATAGCAAATAGTCTTTCAATTTAGTTCCTTTCTCTTGCACTCATTTTTGTTATTCTTATTATCATTGATGAAACAAAAAACCAATTCCAGACTCTATGAAAAGAAGTACACTTATTTGTCTGTCCTCTTGGGTTTATTTTTTAATTTTATTACGGAATGTTTACTCTCTTTGTGATTCATTACTTTTATTCTCTGGGAAGTTGGATGAACGAGCTGATTTATGTCTTCTTGAGGTTCTAACCTTATTGTTCCCTTTTGTGTCTACTGGAATTTTTTTGATGATGAGATTGTTGCTGCTGATATGCTTTGTTTGGCTACAATTGATTTTGATGTTTCATTTGATATGTGTATTTGTTCATCTTCTGCAATTGTTTTTCTTTTTTTTTTTGCACCTAAATGTTCTGGCAACTCCTGATTAGTTGATTGTGTTTTGTAAATTTTTGTTAAGGGCAAATTATTTTGGATTTTGAGTATATTTTTTGTTTTTTATTTTTGATTACCCTTTTGGTCATTTGAAGTGTATGTATATATTTCCTCTGAAAAAACCTTGTTCTTTTTCTACTTTCTTTAACTGTATAATTGGCTTCTGTATTTCTGTTGCCTGAATATTTTTGACTGATTGATGTTGGTTCACTCTGTTTGTGTTGATTGTTTCAAAGTCTAATGCTTGCTGAGTTATATGTGGTATTGTGATTTGGATGCACTGATGATTTTTTGGAATATTTGTTGCCACATCTTTGGCAAAGTCTAACAAGGCAGTGTTCTTTCCTTACAATAGAAGCATTGGGGTGCAATTCTTTTGAATGTTATTATTAACAAAGATGAATCTGTGGAATAAGGATGTCTGATGGCATTATTTCCTTTTTGAATGTTAAGTCAAGGCTAGATGTGTTTGTTAATACGGGCATGCTTGCCCTTTTCTCAAGTAAATATTTAAAATTTGCTGTGGTGCCAAAATTGTTTAGAATGCTTTGCAGATCCACTTCATTAAAATCTATATGGCAGTTTGTCATTTGTCCATAGAGCATTAATGACCTATCCATGTCTATATAACATAATATTTTGTTATTTAAGGTTCTAATATTTTTTTTATATTGGATTGTGAAATTCAACCCAAATATATCTATTATTTGGGTGTTGTAGTATTTTGTAAATTAAGTTCCAAAGTTTTTTTCCTGCTAACATTGTATAGAAATCTTCTAGTGGGAATTTAAAGAGATCATTACTGGCATTGGTTATTGTCATTATTAAATTTTTCAGGTTATGAAATTTTTGAAAGATTTTAATAATGATTGTGGTAGAGTGGAATTAAGTTTATTGGTGTATTCTATATAAAGTTTTTGATCTATAGGTTCATTATCTAAAACTAGATATTTGTTTATATTATTTATATTAATTTGTTCATCTAGAAGATTGAAAATGTCCATTTTCTTTTATCAACATCTTTGCTGAGTTATTTTCATGCTCATGTTCTTTAGATCTTAATACATTTGCATAGCTATTTGAAGCATTAGCGCTTTTAGTACTTTTGTGTGAAGTTGACTCTGCAAAATTAATATTGCTATTTAAAACTAAGTCTGAATTGCTATTAAGATTCCTTTCATATGCAACGAATCCCTGTTCAGATTCAACCAGCTTGCTTTTGTTAAAGATTTCTAAGCTTACACTTGTTAATTTTGGGCATTCTTTTATTTAATTTCCCCCTATTTTAACTGCTTTTAAGATAGTGGTATTTTGTCTAGTATGGGTTGTTATATCATTTGAGATTGAAAAGTTGAGAGCTGATTTGCTTCATTTTTAGTGTGTGATAAATTGTTAGAAAAAAGAGATTCAGAGTTAAGACTACTTACATTTGATAACATTGAATACTCCATTATGGTGGACATGTCTATTATGCTATCCACCATCAATTGAAGTACCCTGCTTATTTCTGATTTTTCTAGCTCCCTTCAGAGCTTGAAAATAATTAGGCTGATGTCTTGTTCAACCTTTATATGAAATTATACTCCTTGCAGATTTAAGGCAGTATAAAAGTTTTTAATTAATCGAGCTTAGAAAATCACTCTCTGTTCACTTGCTCGCCATCTAGCGGCTTTCTCAAAATATATATTTACATTCTTTACTTGATTAAAATTTTCATTTTAATGATCTTTGCTACTAATTTTTTTGAATCAATAGGGTGAATAAAGAATAGTAATTAATTACTTTTTTAAAAAGTTAGCTTCAAAATGAATTTTTTGTTAGCTACAAAAAGGCCTCTTATTTAACTCCGAGTTTTAAAGAAAATTGTAAAGGGATGAATTTTTAATCGATCATTTTATATATTGTTGTCATTGAAACTATCAATATCATGTGATTATTCATACAGTAAATGAAAATGGATAGACCAATCATTAACATGAATTAGTAGCATGGTGAAAATTACTGGTTAGGTTCTTTTATATATAAGACCAAATAAGTAATATTTTCTTCCTTTTGGATTATCTAATTTTAATAATCAAGTAGTTTGTATTTAGAAAATCATGAGAAATATGAATATTAAAATTGACAAAGTTCTTAACTGATACATAATAGAAAGCAGTATTTAAATTTTCATTTTCTTTTTATATTTACAATTACGATAAACTCAGATTTTCAAGTACCCTTCAACCATACACATTATCTTATACAACTGATACACGTGATCAAACATATGTACAAAAAATAAATAATCACCAATATACATATTTTGTGCTGAATCAGCATTCATCAGTTGCTCCAGATTATCGCCATCCACACACATATATAATCAGTGCTCAGTTTATATTAAGATAGCAAATCTTCATACTTTAATGGATAGGCTTCAATCCACTCCAACCTCCAACTTTTCAGCCATCCATATCATTGAAAATCTGATGATGAAAACCCAAATCCCATGTTGATGCCAATATTATTGCCATGCCATGTTGACCTTGTCACTCTGACCCCTCATGTAAAGGACCTTATCCATTTAAATATATAGAAGAAGGATGGGCAGTATGCAAGCTTGATGTGTAAATATTTGAAAACCAGGCACTCTTCACAAAGGAGCTTAATTGTAAGTATAGGGAATTTGAACTCAGATTTTCAAGCACTCTTCAACCATCCACCCTATCTAATACAACTGATACACATGACCACACACTTGTAGAAAAGATATGTGTTTCATGCTAAACCAGCACTCATCAGTTGGTCCAGATTATCATCTCCCACACACACACACACACACACACACATATATATATATAATCATTAAGCTACAGGTTTGTGAAGAGTGCCTGGGTTTCAAATATTTACACATAAAGCTTGCATCCTGCCCATCCCTCTTCTATGTCCAGGCTTCTTAAACTTTCTTATATAGCGACCCCCTTCAAGCTTAGGAAATTTTAAACGACCCCCTCCTCCATATAATGAAATATATATTAACCGTAGATGTAGATGTAATATCGCACTATTTTACAATGTAAATAAAATAAGGATTAAAGAATACATACCCATTCATTTCACATATATATAATTGGAAACGTTGACGGGATATCGGTCGTAATAAAACACAATAAATAGAATGACATAAAACTATATATAAATTTATTCAATAGAAAAAATAAATTTTTGTAACAATTTTTTTATAAGAAAACATATTATTAACATCAAACAATATTAATGTGACGGATGTGATTGTTTATTTTTACACAAATAATTAAATCCAGGCTCAATTTGAGTTAGTGCAGATCGTAATAAATTTTCAACGTTTATTAAAGTTGAACGGTATTTTGATTTTATGTAAGTTAATGTGGAAAAGGCTGATTCACATAAATATGTTGTACAAAATGGCAGTAATTTGTTCATTGCCATTTCCGATAGTAGGGGATATTCTGATTTGATTTCTATCCAAAATTCATGCACAGGCACTTGAGAAAATCTGAGTCGCAAGGTAGTATCACTTGTTAATTCGGCAAATTCTTCTTGTGCTTTTAAGTTTAAAAAATTAATTTCTTCCATTTCAATTGAAAATGGATTGCAAATCCATTGTTGTGTATCGATATCATTGGGAAAATACCTATGCATGTAAACTTCCATATCCTTCAAATGATTAACTATAATTTTTGTTATAGGAGTATCTTTTTTTGAAATATTGTTACTAATTATATACTCGTCAGTAAATGGAAACATTTCGAGCGATCCACTTTACACTCTGTTCTTCCATATAAGAATTTTTTTAACAAAGGCCTCAAGTTTATTTTTTAACATAAACATATTAACGCAGACTCCCTGCATTGATAAATTCATATCATTGATTTTATCAAAAATATCTGCCAAATAGCATAGCTTGAGAAGCCATAAATTATCGTGAAAATAATCGGCCAAATTAGAATTTTGCTCTGTTAGAAATATAAGAACTTCATCTTTTAAAGTTAATAATCGTTTCAAACTTCAACCTCTTGATAGCCACCTAACTTCAGCATGTAGCAATAAACTTGTATAATCCGAATCCATATCAATGCACAAATTTTTAAACAATCGATTATTAAGTGCTCGACTTTTAATAAAGTTGATGATTTTGACTGCATCAAAAAACACAGTGTTTAATTCTGGTGCAATTTTTTTAACAACAAGTGCCTCTCGGTGAATCATACAATGTGTAAATGTAATATGATCATTTCCAGCTTTAACAAATGCTGTAAAACCAAGATCTTGTCCGGTCATTGCTGCAGCACCGTCCGTGCACACACCAACACAATTTTTCCAATTTAATCCTTCTTTTTCAAAAAACTCATTTACTTTTTTATATATATCTTTTCCACGAGTATGACCTTCCAGAGGACGACAAAACAGTATATCTTCATGAATGCTTCCCTCATAAATATATCTTACAAAAAGTAACAACTGTGCCATTTTTGAAATGTCTGTTGACTCGTCCAGTTGTATTGCAAACTTTGAGCTGTCTTTAAGCCTCATAAGAAGCTGTTGAAATTGATCATTGCTAATGTCTGAAATTCTTTTGGACACAGTGTCATTTGATAATGGAATTTTACTAATTTCAGCAGCATACTGTTTTCCATGAACAATTTCAGACATTCTTATAGCTGCAGGTAGTAAAAGTTGCTCTCCAATAGTAAAAGGCTTTTTCGTTTTTGCTATCAAATACGAAACTTCATACGATGTCAATAGATATTTATCATTCAAAGTAACATACTTCTCCAAAGTGTTCTTTTCTTTATTTGATGTTTGCAAAAGATGCTCAAAATATTCTATTGGCTTTTTTGATAACGTTGCATGTTTAGTATTCAAATGTCATTGCAGTTTTGACGGTTTCATGCTTTCTGCAGCCAAAACTTCTTTGCAAATTAAGCACACTGGTTGTTCTTCATTGTTGTGAGAAGAGCATGTGAAGCCATACTGCAAATATGATTCGTCATATTTTCTTTTTTTTGTTTTGCTAGAAGTCGGATTTGAAGCACTGCAACTTGGTTGTGACGGCGTGGCAGACTTATTAGTTGGAATTTTAATTAGCCATTTATCCATGATGGTTAAATAATAATAAATAATTAAACAAAATGTAGTTGAACTTTAACGTAATAATTAAAAACACCAACTGAAAATTACACAGTAAATACACACATGTCACTACGAAGACAAAGCTGAGTCCAAACTGAAGTACAAACAGAAAAATAACTACACTCGAATCTTTACCACTGCAATGACAACAAACTACGATCAGATCAACCCCGACGCATGGCGTGTTCAAAGTGTACAGCGCACAAAGGCACCGTATCACAAAGACGCCGAAAAAGAAGCTTTCATTTAATTTTTTTTATTATTATTTTATAAAAATAATATGCCGATTCGCCTAGCCTAGCTTGATTATGCTTCCGTATTGTATGTGTAAGCTGTAAGGCGACGCAGCGTCTGGGTACTTATAATCACTAAGTTATCTTGCAAACACTGATGCCGGCGGCCAGACATCAATGTCGAACGTTCAGTTAAAAATCGAGGAGCGCGTTGTATTTATTATTTTAAATGCTACTTCCATATTTTCATTTATAGGCCCTACATAACAGTTTTGCATTGCCACTTTTTTCAAAAAATAGTTATAATAAAACTACAATAGTATTTTGTATGATTTTTATTTATATTTGTACGTAGTGTGTATACTAATTTTAAAATTTTATTTATAATGATTGAAAAGTATCAGATCTTTGCGACCCCCTTTCAGTAGTCTCGCGACCCCCCTGGGGGTCACGACCAACAGTTTAAGAAGCGTTGTTCTATGTATTTAAATGGATAAGATTCTTTATATGAGGGACCAGAGTGACTTGAAGTCAACATGGGCATGGCAATAATATTGGCATCAAGATGGGATTTGGGTTTTCATCATCAGATTTTTAATGATATGGATGGCTGAAAAGTTGGAGGTTGAAGTGGATTGAGGCCTATTCATTAAAGTATGAAGATTTGCTATCTTAATATAAACTGAGCACTGATTATATATATATGTGTGGGAGATGATAATCTGGACCAACTGATGAGAGCTGGTTTTGCATGAAATATGTATGTTGGTGATTATTTATCTTTTCTACATGTGTGTGGGCATGTGTATCAATTGTATGAGATAGTTTGAATGGTTGAAAGGTGCTTAAAAATCTGAGTTCAAATTCCCTATACTTACAATTAAGCTCAGGGTTGTGAAGAGTTCCTGGTTTTCAAATATTTGCACATCAAGCTTGCATCCTGCCCATCCCTGTTTTATATATTTGAATGAATAAGGTCCTTTACATGAGGGGTTGGAGCACCTTGAAGTCAACATGGGCATGGCATTAATATTGGCATCAGCATGGGATTTGGGTTTTCAACATATGGCTGAAAAGTTTGAGATTGGAGTGGATGAAGATTTGCTATCTTAGTATAAACTGAGCACTGATTATATATATGTGTGGGAGATGATAATCTGGACCAATTAATGATTACTGGTTTAGCATGAAATACATATATTGGTGATTATTTATCTTTTCTACATTAAAGTATGAAGATTTGCTATCTTAATATAAAGTGAGCACTGATTATATATATGTGTGGGAGATGATAATCTGGACCAATTGATGAGTGCTGGTTTAGCATGAAATACATATATTAGTGATTATTTATATTTCTACATGGGTGCAGTCATGTGTATCAGTTGTATGAGATAGTGTGGATGGTTGAAGGGTGCTTGAAAATCTGAGTTCAAATCCCCGATACTTACAATTAAGCTCCAGGTTTGTGAAAAGTGCCTGGATTTCAAATAATTAGGATAAACAAAAATATAAATTATGATTCTTACTTTTCAGAGACTGTAATGTTATTAGTCAAGACAGTAATAGGTGACTGAAGTCAAACATTTCTAAAAATTATTGGGTTTAAATTTAAGATTTCAATTTGAAACTGAAGATCAAGCAAAGAGATTGCATGAATTGAAGACGAACTGTCTGATATGCAACATGGCATTTAACATCAGATCTTTTTTAAATAAATGATGAAAATATAATTGCTTTAAAAAGTGAGCATAAACTTTACTGTAAAAGCACAAATATTGAAAGCATTAATTATAGATAGAAGACAATCAAACATTATTATAAAGTTTAATGTCATATTAATTTAATGGAAGATATCAAATACAGATAATTTAGATTTACGCTCTAACAAATATAACACTGTCTTGCATTGGTGGTCGAGAGGTCAGCGCGACTGCCTTGCACTTGCAGGCAGTTGCCCGGTTGCGGGTTCGCGTCCCGGCCGATGCTATGACTCTTAAAAAAACACACAAATATAACACTTTTATTTAGATGTATAGAATGCTTTTCATATGACCAAATATTTTAAAATTGTCATGATAAATTTTAATGATAAAATTGAAAAATTATTGAAGAATAAAAGTGCTGTAGATGAATTTGTTTATGAAGTTAGAAATAAATAAAAAAAAAAACATGGCTTGTGTAATTTTCAGAAAGAAAAAAAACCCTGCAAATTATAAATTCTTTTTTTCTAAAACAATCTGGGGAAATATAATAAAATAGAGGAGTTGGCTTATATTTGGCTAACAAATATATATATATGAAAACTGTAATATGCTTAATAGATTTAACATAGAAAATAATAATTAATTGGAGGAATGTAAGAGTTGAACAAATTAGAGACACAAAAATTATTTTAAAAAAAGTGTATCAATAGTTAATATTATAATCTTTAAGAATATTCTGTCTGATTTAAACTAAACATTTCTAATTACTTTAGAACAATAATAGACATTCAATATGACTCTAGTTCAGATATGAACAAGATAAAAAATATTTTAATAAGTAGAGCTACGCAGATTATGAAAAAAACCCAGTTAATTTTAAATTAAGACGAAACAGTGAATAAAGAAAAGAATTACGTGTATATATTTTAAAATGATTTATTTAAAAGAACTGTAAATCTGGAAATCTATAAACTGTACTAAACAGTTTTAATTATGACAAGGAAATATAAATATTAAATGACAAAACAGACAGTAGAGACAAAGAAAATTCTTACAAAATAAATAATATATTAGAAAATAAGTTGTTTCAGCAAGAAAAATAAAATAAGTTATTATTAGTTTTAAAAAGTAGTAATATGAAATATATGTAAAATTTGATTAAAAAATCATTATAGTAAAGTATTTTCTACAATTATAATAACTTTTGAAAGGTCAAATATTTTAAATAATAGCAGAGTTGGATAATGTTTTATTAACATAAATATAAGACTGCAATCTGCTTAATATATTAACAAAGAAAGCGTTAATTTTTTTTTGATATTTTATCCAAGATATTAAATAAAATTATTATAATTTATCTATAGAAAAAGAAAATTGAAGGTTTACTATTCCAAGGTTCATATGACGTTCAAGCACAGAAGTGCCTTAGCTAGGTCACAGTCAATGGAGTTTGTGCTGTAGAATCTGCCATTCTAACATTGTATTAAATTACACAGGACAACTGATCTACAGAGAATTTTGAATTTAAATCTACCAAAAGTTCTAAGTTGATTTAAAGTGCTTTTAAAAATATTAAATCACATCCTACTATTACCATTAGAATGGTTATAGAAAGATTATCTGAATTAAATTTAGATAGAGTGCTTTTGTAGAGAGGAGTAGACTTAAGTATTTGAAAAGAAAAATGTTTTTTAATATATGAATTTATTATTGCAAACTTATGGATCTGATACTTGAAACTATAAAGAAATGCCAATACAGAGACTTCAGCTACATAGAATGCGTGATAGAATTAATAAGAAAGAATTAAAAGTCAAATAGGTGAGAAAACAAAAAGTTATAACTGTCATCACTGAAAAAAGTAAAAGACTGAAATGAAGCAGCATTATATTTGTCACAAAAAGAGATGATAATATATAGAAGCTAAAAGCTATGTCTTAAACTAGAATATTTTTTTTAGAAAAGAATATATGTAACATAAAAGAGAAGAAGAAACTATTTTAACAGAAAATAATCATCATCTTGCGGACTATTGATAATTGATAATGACGGTGATGATAGTAAAGTTACTAATAGTTCTTTGTTTAAAAAGTTATTTTTTAGCTAGTAAGTTGATAGATTAATGATTTAAAAAAGTTAAAAGTATATCATTTATATGTTAACACACAGTATAATCTTTATACTGTATATAAAAGCTTTAGGATAATTACTTTTTTTAAATTTAAATACTTTATAGAAAGATTAGTTTTAATCCTTGAAAAATGACTAATTATAGCTTCTGCACTCAAAAATCTCTTGAGAGGTTTTTTGAAATCTTTTATTTCCGAAATCTATAAAAATTTATAGCAAAATGAAATTAAAAAGGTATAAAAGTTGTTGCAACAAGATTACTTTATCTTAATCGGTTAATTGGCTTTTGATTTCTTGATAAATGTAATAGTATAAGATCATAAAATAAAAGCCATATTGTGTTATACTTAATTAAACTTATCTATAGGTTTAATCAACTTAGTTTTATTTTATTTACTATACGATTAAAGATGTAGCAACTTCTTATTTAAGGTGCAATTATAATTGGTTTTAAATATTTCTAAAAACTTTGGAATTACTGACAAATCTGGTAATTTATTTTAAAACTATCACACTCCCTCCTACACAACCTAGGAATAAAATATGGCTACACACACAAATACTAGTAGAAATACAGCCAACAGATACACCACATTCAAAAAGAAATAGCTGGTTTTATACAAAAGCTCATAATATACAGCGCTATGTCGAAATCACAATAAAACGGCTTAAGAAAAATAAACATCTGGGAAGTACATCAGTTAATAAACCCAGAGCCACACATCCAAAACCCAAAACTGGGCTTAACAAACCATAGGATAACCTTTTTATTTAAATACTGGGTTCTGTAGCCCAAGTACCTTAATTTCATAATCAAATTAAATCTTGAAGCTATGCCAACTCTATCCTTCCTTTGTCATAGACGGCATATCACAAAAGTAGATCTGATGTGCCCAGATGCCATAGAGAAAAGGAATCCTACAACCACAACATTACAACATGGAATGCACTGGGAAAAGTGAGGCAAATAATATATAATAACATCAAGAGAGATTACTACGCTATAATCTCACTGCAAAAAAGCATCAAAAACTAAACAATTCCCAATCATCAGATTATCAATTTTTATAATATATTCAATCTGATTTGTGAGGTGTAAAATGATATACACACAGCCTCACTCAGATCAAAATGCCTGTTTTATGAAAATAATGGAAAAGATTAAAAATAGAGATCAATTATTGTCATCAAAATTTATTTTTGAAGAGACTTGGAAGCTATACAAACTTCCCAACCACTCAAATATACATGGGTAATCATATCAATTGTCAACATTGGACAATATTATATAACTTGAGTCTTTCAAAATTCAATTGTTTAACAATTGTCTCAATCATCTAAAATGTGTGGGTTTTTTCTCATTCCTTTAATTATGTTGCTTTATACAAAATGTAACCTTTATTAGACCTAATAAAGTTTGTTTTTAAAGTATAACTATCACACTACTTGATAAATATAGGTTAGAAATTTCTACTAATTTTTAAATGTCTATAAGCCTAAAAATATATTTCTATCCATTTACACAATAATATTAAAAAGTCAGATGTATAACAGAAAAAATATTTTTTATATAAACTTTTCTACCAACGTTAATAAGATATAAAGAAGGTTTATTTAAAACCAAGATATTATTTTAAAATACCGTTAAAAAATTTTAATTTGTTGAATTTCATATAATTCATTTCTAAAATATTTTATAGACATTATATATTAAATTTTAGAAAACCTAATTATTAATTTTAAGTTCTTGCTAAACTCAGCCATACAAATAAAGAGATGTAATGAAAATAACAGAAAATGAGAAATACTATATATATATATACTAAATCCAGTAAAGAAATAAATTATGTTGTAAAAAAATCTGATCTTAATGTGTATAAATGTAGTCAAATACAATAAAATGCGATACAAACAAAATTACAAAAAGAAAAATCAAGTCAGATGTCACATGACCTAATTTAATAAAGCTTGTGTTTACAAATGTTATATATAGAGCTCGCAAAACAAACTCTTAACAAGCTTTGTAGAATCCCCCAACCTCAGTTTCTGTTACTAGCATGCTCAGTGAGGTACTAGGATATTCAGTCATTAGATAAAAATACCAGGACAAGCCCAGCACTTTATCTAATGTATAATTATTAAGTAGAAACTCTGAAATTTTCAGATATCCATATGTCTTCCAATCCAGCTATCTAACTTAAATAGCCATATGGGACTGAACTAAGTTCAGATACACCATATATTAATAACTTTAGCAATATAAAATTGCCAAATCCATTATAGCAAAAAATAAAATTACAAAAAATCAAGTTAGATGTCACATGACTTAACACACACATGACATAATTTAATAAAGCTTTGTAGAATACCCCCAACCTCAGATCAGTTTCTGCTTTATTAAGTTAGGTCATGTGACATCCGATTTGATTTTTTGGTAATTTTATTTTTTGCTATGATGGCTTTGGCGATTTTATATTGCTAAAGCTATTAATATTTGGTGTATCTGAACTCAGTTCAGTCCCATATGGCTATTTAAGTTAGAAGCTGGATTGGAAGACATATGGATGTCTGAAAATTTCAGAGTTTTTACTTAATACATTAGATAAAATTCTGGGATTGTCCTGATATTTTTAATCTAATGATTGTAGCAGAAACTGGTCTGAGGTTGGGGGCATTCTACAAAGCTTGTTAAGAGTTTGTTTTGCAAGCTCTATATATAATATTTGTGATATAAACAAATATGTTAAATTAGCACATCAATTTAAATAGAAAAAGTTTAAATGTTACCTGGTAAAACTGTAGTCAGTTAATTTTTTCGATATATGTTTTGAATTATTTACTTACACAATCAATACCAACAAAACTGATAATATATAATAAATGTGATATTTATCACTTGAATTATAGATGGTGGACTCAGTGATAATATTAATATAAAGTTAATATTAGCAATGAGAAAATATGAATCCTATATATATATATATATATATATATATATATATATAGGATATATATATATATATATATATATATACAATATATATATATATATATATATATATTGTAACTAAGAAAGACATCATTAAAGAATGACTCTGACCAATTACACTAATTGAATAAGTTGAGCTTAACCTTTTAAATTCTTGGATAGTTACTTTTCGAGACTCTTTGTAATAAACCAATATTTGCTTTAAGAAAACATTATGCAAATGTATATTTATAGTTAATATTTTAAGACTCTACTATAATTTGAAATATAATTAGAGATTTACAAGAATAAATAAATCTTATAACATTCATATCTTTGGATTAGCAAGGTTGTTCTAAGATTTCTTAATACATAAATTCGATTTTTAGTTATCTCAGGGTAATAAGATTAAAATATAATAAATATTATTATTGATATAATTAAATAGAAAGAAGTACATTATTGCACTTAATTCATATGTTAATCAAATAAATATTAAAATGAAAATGATATAAGTGTCTAAAAAATAATGAGTAACATTTCTTATAAAGCATTGTGCCTTTAAATAATGTATAATAATTATAAAATCATGTTGTTATATTCAACTATAAAATTAGTAGATAATGAATATTAACTAATTAAGAATAAAAATCAGATGATTAACAAAATATATAATTAATTTATTAACAATAAGTAATAAAAATTATTTAAACAAATGAAATGCCAATAATAATTTTTCAGCAATGATTATAAATATTCTTGTGATGGCTTTAATTAAGAAAATATCTCCTACTTTATTAATAACTAAATATGTGATGTATAATACAACTCTTTGCTAAAGAAAGTTGTTAAACACTATTTAAAAAGCTTAATTATAGATAATAACCAATTGCATCTTTAATTAAATAATAACTGTTTCTTTTAGGTATTTGATTTGTAAAAAAAACAGCCACTTATAATATTTATCCTAAAGTATAGCTTTAATTAATATGTTCCTAATAGATACTGGTGACATTCATAAGAGACTTATCAAACTCCAAACTATAAATAAAAATGATGATATAATATTGTCATGAGTTTAAGTCAATTGAACAAAAATATTTATACAAGTATCCATGCCACACGTATAACTGAATATATGATATAATCTTTATAATCTTGAGAGTACCTATGTGGATAAATAAGAAGGGAAATATTTCTAAATATTTAAACTATATACTCTAGATACCTTTAATTATAGAAACATAGAATTCAACCAATAGTCCAATAAAACACATAAAAATATCATGTATCATGACTTAATTACAAATAATTATTAATCACTTTAAATATTAACAACTGGTTTCTATAGTGTAAACAATCAACAAAACACATTTATACTAAATTGAAATCATAAATTTAATATACTACTTATATATTCTTTTATTATGCCTTGCTTTTTATCAGAACTTTCATTGAACAAAATAACTCTCAATATTATATTAATTAAACAAATATGAAAAAATATAATATATCTTAAAGTCTTTTCAAAAGTTCAAAATATTTATTCTGGCACAAGCTTTTTAAAAATATTTGAAAGGAATTACATTCTTCAGCATTTTGAGTTGTAAAATTCAGATGAGTGAAACAAAGTTTAATCTTTATAATAGAGTAATTAGTAACAAAGTTTGAGCTTAAAATACAATTCAATAATAGTGAGCTTAAAATATTCTAAAATCACAATATGTTGTTTTATTTTATTAGGTGAGGAATGTAGTTATTAATCACTTAAAGGATAGCATTCATAAATTATAACTTTTCTCTAAATATTTATAAAAATAAGTTCATCAAGTAAAAAAATCATTTTAGCAGTAATTATCCAATATGAAAGTGTTTTTCTAGATGAAGATAAAATTCACTAGTTAAAATTCATTTTTTAATAATGTTTATCCAAAAAATTCTAAGCTTCTGTAGTAGTTATAATATCAAGCAAATATTTGGAGAATAGCTAAGCAAATAAGATAATTTAAACAGAAATAGTATTCCCAAATTAGATTTCACTTTTATATTTAAATCAAAGTTTTAAAATTTTATTCTATTTAGATGATGAACATGGTAGGTATTTAGTTTTCCATTAAAGAAAGTTTTAAGTACATTTATTATTAAGGCAAATGTCTAACTGGGTCTCTACTCCATTATCATAATGGTGCAAGATGCCAATATGGCTAACTTTAAATTTAAGTTCAATAAAGAAATCTAAACAATTCTGAACACAAAAGTGTATTTATAGGTTTGTATCGTATGATTAATGAGATCATTGTTTCCATTCAAAATTCTTCACTCCTTTGGCATTTTACAGGAAAATTTTATTATTGTTGCCAGGATATGATAAAAAGCAGATGTCATTTGGAAGTTTTAAAAATTTGTAACCCAAATTTGTAATGAAATTATTTAAAAATAACAAAATAATATTTTAAAAATATTTAAATATCCTATTATACATGATAAACAAATATTTATATTGTAAATGTTAAAATAAATTATTTTACTTTATTTTTAATTTCTCATTATAATTCCTATATTATTACCAATACTAATAAATTGATCTATATATTTTAAGATTGTACTATTTCACATTTAAAATATATTTAAAAACTAGAACCATTCTTGCATGTACACTCACACATATAAATATTATGTTAAAACTTTCTATCATTATTCAGTGTAATTTTAATCACGTAGGTACAACAATAAATTTATTATTATACTGATATTATTTGTAAACAATTCATTTTTATTACTGTTAGTATTATATTTTTTATTTTATGTACTGTTCTTATAAATTAATATTATGTACAAGGGGTATCTTTTTAATAACTAAATGTAAACTATGATAAAAAAAAGTTATCCATATTCAAAAATGCTGTATTTATAAAATATATACAAGAAGACATCTTTGATCAGTTTAATAATTCATCTTATAAGGTAATATCAATAATATTAATATAATCTTAATATCATTATTTGCAGCAATGATAATAATGACATTAATAATAAATAACAATTGCAGTATTGATAAGCCAATAAATTATTTTTAAAAATGTGATTATTGTTACCAATTCATATTTTAAATTTTATTACAATGTATATATATAATAACAAATCACCTTCCCAACACATTATGTTTTTTCAGCAACATTATTTTGTAAATAAAAATAAAATCTGAATTTCAATCGTAATGTTTGGGAGGTTATATGACATTTTATATTTGAATTTTCAATTAGTGTTATGTACTAGGTTTAGTTCATATATATATAAACCTTCATCATCTGTTATATTTGATCATAATAAATCTTGTCAATATGGATTTAAATTTGATTATAAAAATATGAAAATTATTCAAATTGAACATTGTCATAATAAACGTAAAATAAAAGAGGCTATGTTGATTTCAAGAAATCGTCAAATGTTAATGAATCGCCAGTTATCAAATGTTAAGATAACAGAATTGTGGGAAATCTGAATTGAACTATGGGTATTATTAAAGGTTTGTCTCATTTTGATTATTCAATGTTATATAGTTGATAAAGACTACAAAGTGTATAGTCAAAAGTACTTCTAAAAGAATATAATTTATGTAAATTGTACTGTATTTTGATATATATATATTGATTTGTATATTATATATATATTATAACAATATGGAATCTTGGGGTAAACCTAGCATGGTGGCATCATCATCAACCTTGGTTCAAAATAAATATTTATCATAATATTTATTTAATGTATAACATATAAGTAATGTTATGAATAAATATAAAAATATAAACATGATATAACCAGCATGAGAAATCACTCTAAGAGATCACTGTGAGAGATCATCCTAGTTAAGTCATTAGAGTAACTACAAATATAATTAATTATAAGTTCACCAGCATTATAAATAAGTATAATTTATTTATCATCATGAAAGATTAACAATCAAAATAAATCAACAGTCAATCTTATGTCTGGATTTGAAATGGTCTACTGTAGACCAGGCCAACTATTTAGCTTTTGGCAGGTTGTAACAATTATTTAAACATTAACTTGGATGCACAAACTGAGTGCTTATTTATCAGAATATATAACTATAAAAATAATGATGCTGGGATATTGAAACATGCTGATCATCATCAATGCTCTGGCCATTTAGTACATTGATGAGTAAAATAAAATGTAGTGCATGAGTTTTAAGAAATATACTTTTTGTGCCAATCCAGGATAATAATAATAATAATAATAATAATAATAATAATAATAATAATAATAATAATAATAATAATAATAATAATAATAATAATAATAATAATAATAATAATAATAATAATAATAATAATAATAATAATAATAATAATAATAATCAACTGGATGCTCATACATTAATATACATCTCTGTCATATAACAGACTGTTATGCATCAATATAGTTCAGAAAAGACAAGTTCTATAACTGTTATTGTGACAAGAAATGATGCAATACATAATATCCTAAAAATATTTAAAATGAAGCAACTGGAATAATTTTGACAATAAAATAGATTTATTAATAACAATAAAAATGACTAATGTTGACAGAATATAGCTATACATATGTGAATTAAGCCTTTTGATTTTGATTAACATAAAAACAAAATTCAAGTTATTACATTGATTTACCTATATGTTCCAATTATGCAGTATAATTTATAGACATAATTGGATCATCATATAAAAATAAAATAAATGATTAAAATGTACATATACGTGTCTATCTGACACTCATTGGTATATGCACACAGACATGCAGTACAATTGATGAATATATTTCAATCATCATATAAAATAATAAAAAAATTAAATTATCACATTTTAATGATACAGATAATACATATGAGGTTTAATAAAACACACACACACACATATATATATATATATATATATATCACAAATGTGTGGTATAATAATTGATTAACACATTTTAATTGTCAGAGAAAAATAAAGTAAATTTTATGTTATCATATTTTTATGATACAAATATGTCATCCTAGGTTTACATAAAACACATATATATCATCACACAGTTGTGTGGTATAATAATTTATTAACATAATTCACATTCATAAACCTATAAATGAAATTAATTTTTTCTTATAATACATAATTAATGATAGATTTAACATATATGTGTGTTCACATAGTAATGCGCATACTGATGTTTATACCATGATATTTTATCAAAATAATAAAATTATTAAAAATTCATTCTTTCATAATTAATTCCATTTGGAAAATATACATAAACTTCACACTTGCATGTATATATATAAATATAGATGACATAAATTTAATTAATTAAATTATACATAAACTTCACACTTGCATGTATATATATAAATATAGATGACATAAATTTAATTAATTAATTAGTTTCTCTTTATGGTCAATAAAAAAAAATTCTTTTTTTTTCTTTTAAAAAAATTGTCTATGAATCAATCACTTCATTGAAGCAAAATTTTTACTTGATTTTTTTTAAATATATAGATTTTTAATGTCATTTTCACTAAAAAATACTTAAAATTTCATTCTCATTATATATGTTGCTTTTAAAATGTCATTCAAAAGGAATTATTTAATGTAATTCATCAGCTGCACTTTATATAAATATGATATGGTATCTTTATCTGTGGCCTTGTGCATATAGACAAAACAGCATATGTATACCAATTCTTCAGCTGGCTGATGACTCTTTGGATGTCATCATTGGGAGAGATATAATCAGGTAATTGTTACTATTCACTTGACTCCACTTAGATTTCAGGCTAGTCATCTAATACTATGTTGGCTATGGATCACACAGAGAAGTTGGGTCTTCATTCTAGGTATATCTAAACTTCACCATAGTAAACTTGTAGCATCTGTTGCCTTTTATTGCATCTTAATAGTAGCTTTGTATAACTAAGAAAAATAACTGACCAACTAATTTAAGAACTCTAGGAAAACCAAATAACCTTCTAATTCTTATCAATCCTTTTTATAAGTAGGTGGAAAGGAAAAAAAATCATTAATTCATCAATTTTTTTCATTTACTTTAATCCTTTTAAAAGAAACTTTGAATTTAATCAAAAGCATGATCTAGAACCTTTATTTTAAAAAAGATTTCTAAAATAGATAATAGAAATTTTACAAAATGTTATACAAGTTTTAATTTAAAAAAATGATTTCTAAAATAGATAGTGAATTTTTACAATTTTCAGTACATCTATTTCAACATAAAACATGCTTGTTTTAATTTCAAATCAGAATTCAATAAAAATATTAATTAGATCTTTTTTGTTTAATTTATAATAAAATTTTATTTTAAATTCAAAATTATTTAATTCCTTATTACTCCATTGTACTATAGAAAATATCTAGAAAAAAATTTGACTGTGTTATTTCTACTTTTCTTTTCAACTTTATATATATATATATATATATATATATATATATTTTCCATATATATATATATATATATATATATATATATATATATATATATATATATATATATATATATATATATATATATATATATATATATCTCTATAAACCAATATGTATATATATATATATATAAAGACATATTTTATGGGTTCATCCATGTTAAAAATTTAAATATTATATGCTGACATTTCAACTAAATCACACAAGTCATACTGGTTGATAAAAGGTAGAAAGATGGTTGTAGAGGCACTACAATCACTGATTTGAAAAAACATTAAAGTTCCACCAATAGCAAAAATATTAAATTACGAATGTTTTTTAAAAAATTCTTTCCAAATAGGAGGAAGTTTGCATGTATCATCTCACTTATTGATACAACCTGGCCTTTTAAGTATCTTAATGGCTTCTCTAATTTTGAACTCATAGAGATTATCACATCTGGATATGATCCTGGTATTAAAAAAATTAATTTTATGACCTGAATCTATAGTATGGAATGAGAGTGCTGATGAGTGTGTTTTAACTGCATTAGCATGTTCATCTCTCCTAACACTGATGCCAGATTGTATCAATAAGAGAGATGATATATGCAAACTTCCTCCTATTTGGAAAGATTTTTAAAAAAATCATTCTTAATTTAACATTTTTGCTATTGGTGGAACTTTAATGTTTTTTTTCAAATCAGTGATTTTAGCATATCTATAACCATCTTTCTATCTTTCATTACCCAGTAGATGAGGTGTGTGATCAAGTTGAAACATTGGTAAATAAATATTTAAATTTTTAACATGGATAAACCTGCAAAATATATCTTTTATATATGCAACCTGTGAAAATCTTTGTACCAACATATATATATTGCAGATATTTTTTATAGGCATAAATAAAATTGACAAATATTATGCAACATAAAAAATTTCCATTCACATTATATAATTATGTTTTATGTAATAAAGTATTCTTATCAGATGTTCTGGAGATTTGAACACTTTTAAATCACATTAAAATAGAAATGCAGCTTCTCATATTAAAATATGTTTTGTGTTATTTTATTAACAAAAAAACTGACATTTATTCAAATAATTGTGCACAATCTGAAAAGTGATTATTAATTTCATATTTAATTTTTGCATTAAAAATAATGAAATGGTTTTAATGGTTGGGATTTTACAAGAAATCAAAGTGATTAACTGTGATCTATGGTTCTTCATCTCCAAAGTATATTGTATTATCATTGTACAATGCCATATGAAGAAAATCATTGAATTTATAATAATAAATAAGATGTATTGATGCACAAATAATATAGAAACTATCTCTTCCTTTCATAGTATATGTTAATGTACAATTGTTTGAATACAATATTTAATTAAGGTACTGTCTTTATAAAATTTAAACTATAAATTAAAGTGATCAAAAATCAATTGACTCAATCATCCAAGTACATTTGTATGGGCATGATCTTATAATTTTCAGGTTTTGTTTAAGTCTTCTTTGTTAATCTTTAGCATTATATTCATATGTTTAGATTCATTTTGTGATAAAACCTGAATATTAGTTTATTAAAAAAATGTGAAGATCTCAGCACTTTTACAGAATAATCAAAGAAAAAGTTAAAAAACATTGACTAAAACTTTCAAGAGTTCAATAAATCAATTACTTTGATTTTGGATATATCAACAAACTTTTAACTCTAATTCTATTGTTGTTCATGATCAGGAAAAATGTGTTATTTCTGTCATTGATTTAAATATTTATGATTATTTTTACAAAATATTTATGTAATAATTATTAAAAAGGGAATATATTTGTGTTTATATTTGGATTTTTTTCAAATATTTCATTTTTAAAAATTGAAGTTAAAAAAAATGAAAGTAGTGATAAATAGAAAACTGTTCTTCTGCATTCACAAGTCATAAAATCTTTGATATTGTAATAAGTATAAATGCATTTTAGATTTTATAAGCATGACTTAATAAGAGTATCATGACTTAACAAAAATTCATTTAGGTTTTATAAATAAAATTTAAATAAAAATTTTACTAATTTACATTTAACAATAATATATTGCTTATGTAAAGTGGTTTATTTTATAATTATTTTTTATATTTACAAATTTTAAATAAAATTTTTATGATGTGGTTTGTTTGTAAATGTATATTTTTAACAAATAAAGTCCAGTTTATTAAATTCTCATATAAAATAAAGATTTAAATATTAGAATTGAATGTTGAATATTGACAAAAAAAACTACTAGGAAAAACAATGAAAATGTCACTTTGACAAAGGATTGATATAAAAAGCTATGTTGTTATTTTAGCTTGGTACTAATTATTTAAATCACAACACAGCTGATAAGATTATATATTGTATAAAATATGATTATGTAATGTAAGGGATTATCTCATTTTTTCAAGCTGAATCACTTCTATGTTTATAAATTATGCCTGCAAGAGAGGACTGAGATTTACACATATGAAATTTAAATTATGAATATTTTTTTTTTAATTTTACATTATTATAACTTATATTTTATAGATTTTTTTTATTGGTTTATTCATTTGATGCACATTGCTTACATTTGCATTTTGTGATTTAACTCTGTTTGCATTGGGAAAAAATAGCATTATAACATTGTTATTATATAATAATTATAATAATTAAATATCTCCATAAAACTAATATGTATATAAGATTTGAAATACCAGGCACTCTTAAACCTGAAGCCTAATTGGAGTTGGAGGCTAAAGTAGGTTGAAGCCTATCCATTAAAGTGTAAGATTTGCTATCTTAATATTAACTGAGCACTGATTATATATATGTATGGGAGATGGTAATCTGGACCAACTGATGAGTGCTAGTTTAGCACGAAATATGTATATTGGTGATTATTTATCTTTTCTGCATGTGTTTGGTCATATGTATCAATAGTATGAGATAGTGTGGATAGTGAAGTGGCTTGAAAGTCTGAATTCAAATCCCCTATATTTTTAATATGTATATATATATAATAATAATTTTAATTTTAAGATAAATTTAGAATAAAGATCACATATTTTAAATTTTTTTATTGTAATTATGTCTATACTCATCTGATCAATCAGTTGGAATTTGTTTCTCTCTCTAGATAAGAAAAAAACTCAAAATATCCTCAACCCAACTGAGAATTCTTCAGGTTTTTGAAAAACAAAATCTGTTTCATTTTGGACTTAAAATCCTTCGTTGTGTTTATAAATATATATATCTGCTTCTTATTGTTGCTTTTTTAAAAAATACGTCTTTAATTAAGTATAGCAATATTGCAGGACAGTATGTTCTTAATTTTTTTCCCCCGTCATTTTTTAAAATTAAAATCAATTTAAATATTAAAAAAATACAAACAGCATATAATTAAATAAATTAATTAAAAATATATATTTAATTAATATATAAAAATAAACCTTGAGTTTGGCAATTATCATTTTATTGCCAAATAATTAAGACATTTAACTCAGAATCTTGTTGATTCGTCAACATATTGTTTTATTGTTCATTAATAGCATATTTTATTTGTGAGTTAATTTCAAAAAATAATAAATATAGTTAACACATGCACAAAAATTCAAACAAATAGTAGCATTTATAAAAGAAATAGATTCAGAAATCTGAATGATTTGGCGTAATGGTAGAGTGGCAGACTACAGTGCTCAAAAATCATGGATCAGGCTCATCTGTGTGATATCATGTGCTTGAATGTCTTATGACTTCTCAAGCAATAAACTGTTTGATGATTTATTTTCCCCCATGTGGTATAACACAGTAATAGAAAGGCATGACCATGATGTTCAAAGTCCATGGATTGCAACTTTAGCTCTGTCATTTTCAATGACAATTTTTTTAGGAATTCCCAAGCAATCAACCATTTAATTATTCTGCTTTGCAGGACTAAGTGCAATGATAGAATGATTAACGCATGACTCAAAATACACGTTTTGTGGCCTTTTCTCTTTTAGTTCCAGTTCTCAAATCCCTTATTCATGAGCAAAAAACCTTTAAATTATTTTTATTATTCAATTAGGCTTAGAATAAATTATGATTTAGATATTTAATATATTAACTGGATTATAAATTAAAACATTGCTAAAAGTTTTTTTTAAAAAAAAAAAAAAAAAAAACAACAACTTAATAATTATATTTTTTTGTTAGTGGTTAATTAAACTTTTGTTTATAATAGAAGTTCATTATTAAATAAGGAAATGAATGTTGTTGTTCTTTTTTACTTAAAGATGAGGCAGTGAGATTTGTTAACATCTTAATATAGAATGAAAATTAACATATTTTTAGAATTTTAGTGACTCCAAAAAATCGAAGTTTCGTCACAATATTTATTTATATAGATTTTTATTTTTGTTTTTAAAATTTATTTGAAGAGAAAAATACACATTATGTATATATAAATTATACTAGGTTATATAAAACAAAATCTTTACACGCACACATACATATGTTTGAAAAAGGCATTACTGCATGTTGAAGTTTTGAGTGATTTCTATCCTTTTATACTTTCTAGTTAGATAATTGAGTTAATTTCCTACAATAAAATCCCAAATTAATTGGAACCTAAACAAATTAGTAAGATTTATCAAAATAAAATTGATACTCAGATGATGGGCATGACAGACAAATCTACTATCACTCCATCATAAGATTTTTAATATATATATATATATATATATATACTGTATTGTTCGCCTTATATATATATATAATCAAAACTACCCCAAATCCAAAATTAAAACAGACCAGCATAAAAATAATATTAAAACACAACCTAAGGTTTCACTGCTACAAGCAGACTTCTAAAGTGTAAAGAACTACAAAAACTATACAATATAAATAATATTAAAAACTACCCACAAATCCATTCACTTCCCATCCACCCTTAATATTAAAAGAACTCTTAAATAAGTTAATTGCTTCAGAATAATAAATTTTCAATAATAAAGACTCTTTAATTCTTCTTTTGATTTCATTTCTCTCAAAGAAGACAACCTTAGCTTCATCAAAATCAATAGTATGGCCTGTATCTTTTTCATGGACATACAAAGCAAAACTAAGATATCTATTTTTAACTCTACTTTTATGAACCTTTATTTTTTCATTTAAACTCAAACTACTCTTACCTATGTAAACCTTCTTACAAAATAAACAAGGGATAAAATATACTAGACCAGGAATAGTCTTTCTATCAAAAACTTCTTTTGTATTATTTAATAAATTATTCAATGTAACACCCCTTTCCCCAGCAATTTTCTTATTTCCAAACAATTTACTATTTCTACACATAATTTTATAAGAAGACCCTATTGATTTTGATGAAGCTAAGGTTGTCTTTTTTGAAAGAAATGAAATCAAAAGAAGAATTAAAGAGTCTTTATTATTGAAAATTTATTATTCTGAAGCAATTAACTTATTTAAGAGTTCTTTTAATATTAAGGGTGGATGGGAAATGAATGGATTTGTGGGTAGTTTTTAATATTATATATATTGTGTAGTTTTTGTAGTTCTTTACACTTGAGAAGTCTGCTTGTAGCAGTGAAACCTTAGGTTGTGTTTTAATATTATTTTTATGCTGGTCTGTTTTAATTTTGGATTTGGGGTAGTTTTGATTTTATATTGACTAGTTTAGCTTTATGCTTGTAATATATATATATATATATATATATATATATATAAACTTTACTGGTGACCCATACAAAAGGGCACAATATATATATATATATATATATATATATATATTGCAACAGTCAGAATCGTCTATCTCACTATCACACTGCAGAATTCAAACCCAGACATGAAACTGAACATTCCAGGAGGGGTTGCCTTCTAGATATACTAAGTTTGAATCTAAAGTCCAAATTTCACAGCGCCATCTACATAATAATGCATCTGATGCCACTACTAGTATAATCTTTGACTGGTGCCTGGTGGTCAGGGAGAAACAAAAGACTCTATACTAAAAGAAGCTTGGGTGGCTAATTAACGTCTATGGATTTACCAAAGAAATGCAGAAAATATATATATAGAGACCGAGACAGTGATAGGAATCAAATAAAATAAGAGATCAAATTTAGTTTTAAATAATTTCACAAAATTTATTTATATAAAATATATATATAATGCCACTGTCTGCTTATATGAGACAGGGACACATATTAAATAATTGTGGGGATTATATTCCAATAAATGACAAAAAGGTTTTAAAGCAAAGTGATGTATTTTATTCCTCAGGCTAATAGCATTACAATACTGTGCTTGATGAGATAGGAACATGTGTGAGGTGCTTTGAGTAATTATACAAGTTTTAAGAAAATATTTGAAATTAAGTGTTCTAAAATATTTATTGATTTCGAGAATAGCATGGACAAAAGCTTACTAAGCAACAAAATGGGAATGTGATCAAAGCATTTATTCGATAATAATAATAATGTTACATTGGGAGGTCAGTATTGCTGATAATGAATTTATTAAAGTTGGAGGGTGTGACACGTTTAAGTCACGAATGCTTTGTAAAATAAATATAAAATAAACAATAATGGAATATTTGGAATGATTATGGAGGGCATCTTGCCGCTAACCCGTAGGAAAGTATTTTATGAACAGCCGAAACTTAGCGACTGGGTGACGATTGCGTTTAATTCCCACGTGTGTCATTTATGGACACACTCTGCCTGGAAACTGCAATAAGCGAAGATAACGGACTTGGCCATGTAAAGAATCCTTGGAAAAGTAAAACAAAGTGGTCTCAACAACCAATTCACTTACCAGCAATATGAGACTAGTGTATATAAAACATACTGAATGGGTTTTACTTGGATTAAGAGAAATGCCCAATCAAATGTCCTGAAATTCATTTAAAAGGGTCCGCACATTCTCGACGTCAATGATGAACTTTGTAATTAAAGTTGAACATGGTAATTAAAATAGGAAAATGCATGCTTGCAGGTTTGAAAACTAAGTATAGATTTATATACGCAATCATGCATTAGGGGATACATTTAATCATTGACATCACACATACTCTCACATTAGATTAAAATCAATAACATGTAGATTTTAAACTATGTGATTATATTATATCTTAAAGAATAGAATCACCCTCGAACGAGTGATTTGCAAGATAATAAAATTGGAAAATTATTTAGAAATTTAAAATATGCCTTCATAGCGGCGTCTTATTTTCAACAAAAGGAATAATTCACTCGGTCAAAGATGATTCTGACACATTATCATAATAAAATAACAGAAAGCTTAATAAATAGAAAATATTAACCCAGGGATAGAGAGCAAAATGTTGAGTATATTTAAACATGTTAAAGAAATACATAATGAAGTTATGTGAAATATAAGAAAAACAATTTTAAATAGCTATAGCATGTTAGTTATCACAAGAGCTCTTGGGTTAATTTAGGGTTACCTCTGGAGAAGCATTTTAGGTAGATTGATGGTCGGCAGGTTTTTATATAATTTAACAGCAAAATCTGGAAATGTTCATATTTTTGGCAGTGGCAGCAGTTCTGGGGTTCCTTATGTGATAGCTTCCGATGGTCTGGAGCAGCGGCCAGCTATTCCGAGGGGATATAGCCATCTTGACACCTCTACTCTGTCATGTCAAGGTTAGCAAATTATTAGAATAGAACTCAGAATGATTTCTCTTAGAAACATTAGAATGGAGAACAAAAGAAAACCCTCCTTTTTATAGTAGAAATTAACAATAGAACTGCCCTGGAGCATTACAAAAATATATCGGACTTATCAGCTATAATTAAATCTATCCGAATGTCTAAAGGAATTCAACATTAATTAATTTCTTTTGTTAATTTCCCTGTTGACATTCGAATGACAAACTAGATTTAATTAAAAATTACTTTTATTAATTAAAAAAAACCTTAAGTGGACATCTGCTGTTTTAGATAAACTTATAGAACATTAACTAATTAAACTATTGTCCCTCATTTATTTTAACAGAAATATTTGGAATGACTTTTATTAAATTAAACGAAAATTATTTTACTTTTAAATTGCAATATTTGAATGTATTTACTAAACGAATATTTACTAAATGAGTTTTATTTTAAATCAAAATATATTACGACGGTAATATATTTGTAAATAGATTCAAATAAAATAACTTTAACAATTTATAATTTTGATATGTTTTAAAATGCATATCATAGTGTGTGCGCAATTACGACTTATATAACCTACTTTTTAATAAATCAAAATTATGTGAACATATACATAATCTATAATCTTTTATTTTATTTGGGAATGAGTTATATATATATATAATACAAGCATTGTGCTCGTGGTTTAAAATTAGGTGGGATTTTTGGTATATAAGCGTATTGCAGACACACTATGATAGATTGGGGTTCAAACTAAGGTATGAGGGTAGGAAATAGGTGAGAAAAGGTGAAATGAAGATCTGCAAAGCAGACCTTACTGTTTCAATATATATATATATATATATATATATAAGTATCTTAATTTAATTGACTCAGGTACCACCTGACATTAAGTATCAGAAAATATATAAGAACATATTCATTATTTATATACTTAAATAAGATTTGAAAATATTTTCCTTAATGTGATCACTACATAGCCACTATTTGCAACATCTGGATAGATCACAGAGAACATAAGCTATTTCTGATGTAATGAACATAGAATAAATATGTATACAAGACACTATTACATAAATAGCAGTTAACACATTATTTAAACAAATGACAAAACAGTTTATTCACAAAGTATTATAATTGTTAGAAAATATAATGTTCTTTTTCAGGTGATATCCTAAAAAAAAATTATGACATGTTTTTTATAATTGATTATTGATGTAATAAGTCACCCCCCCCCCCTTTCTATAACTTTTAGCTCATATGAACAGTGGAAAATACTAATAATTATTTGTAAAGTTCTAAGGTTTATTTTGATTAATTTTAAACATCAATTTTTCAATTAGGATATTATAATACTAAAATCGTTAAATAATTGAACACACTTGCTGCAGAGTTAATCCTTGATCTTTAGTATATCTTGAATATAATTCCATGGATGGCTGACCCTCACAAATACAAAACATTTATTCATATCATTAGCTTCATAGCTTAGTGGCACATATATATTTAATATGAGATTATTTTATATATGTCCATTACAAGGATAATTGTAGAGAGTTGCCACTTACATCTGAATCTTAATTTAATAATAACTCAACTTAATTACAGAGATAGATTTTTTTAATCCCATTCCTAATTTAATAATAACATTACTTAATTAACTGATATAGCATTTGGATCTGATCTCAAATTTATAGAACAAAACTGTGAATAAATCCACCATATAACTATAATATACTTTAACCATTCAATAGTGATTCTAACAATTGCAACTATATCATAAATTCTATACATATATAAAATCTAACTTGCAATAATCAAAAGGAGGGCTATTTTATTTACAAATGAATTTGATTGAACTTTAAAACAAATCTTTATCTTAAAATACTAATAATTATATTACATCCTTAGACACTTCACTTTACATATTTTACCAGAATGGACACTTTGTGTTTAAAGTGAATATTACATGTTGATTATATACAACTGTATATATTTTCTGACAATTTCCTATTACAGAAAAACCCTTTTCTTTTAAAAAAAGATGCAATTTTAATAAATCTCACCATATATATAGTAAAGACAAGATGAAATGAATTGCTTTCAAATACATTTTTTTTATTTCAGCTGCTTTAAAATGGAATATCTACAGCTGCTTAACAACAAATGCTAACTTTTTTCCTTTTAAAACATTTGTTTCCTCCTTTAATCAACCAATTAAATAACATATACTCTATGTAAAAATATAGTTTGTTAGAATTAAGTAAAATATCATAAAATAAAATTTAAAATAGTCAATATATTAAGATAATAGTCTAAAAAGTTTTTTTAAATTTACACATCAAAAATTTTCTAGCTGAAATTCTCTACAGTTCATTGTCATATTTTTTTAGGGATTAGTATTCTCCCACAATGGCTTTCATTAATGAATGTCATTCTTTTGAAATTTGAGGTTTAAACATTTTTGCTACATTTTGAATAGATTATTTCTAGATAGTTTGATCAGAATCACAATGAGTCTAGATTAGTAGTCAGCAGTTTTTTTTTATTCAGTCATCCCAATGATAATTCAATAAAGCTTGAATAAAGTAATAATCCAGATTAACTAATTTCAAGAAAAATGGACTATATATAGGTTTTAACACTTTTGATCTTGTTTCTAATACCTTTGATAATCTCTTATTTTTGACACTTTTTATGACCTCACTTTAGTTTAGTTACATAAATTTTAAAAACACTTTCATTATTATTTAATTGATTAAATTTACAAAACACTGCAATTATCAAATTTCTTGAATTTTCTCTTATTATTTGAATCTTATATCTCAAAACAGACATATTCTTTTTATTAACTTATTTTTAATTTAGTTATGTAATTTATTTTTCTAAACATTAATATACCTAAGTTAGTTGTCATTCAAAACATTCCATACATTCGTTTAACTTTTGGTAAGAGCAATAATTTTAACAATTTATAAATTAGTTAAGATGCAATATGTTGGACTATTTTCATCATTTATGAGTGAATGTTGAATGTATAGAAAATTTTAAACTTTATTTAAACTTTTCAAATACAAACAACTTGTTAGTAATAACACACAAATAGACACGACAGGTTAGTAATTACACAACGTTTCGAGTAGTATTATTCTCCACTCTTCTTCAGGTATTGCTGGCCTATATTCACTGTGACAGTATTCACTTAGAAGTTGAACTCACACCTTTAGATTCTTGTATATTGAATTTAAGGCAAGCGCTCTACTAACTGAGCTATTCTGTCAAAGGCAACATATAGTAGTTTCGAGTAGTATTATTCTCCACTCTTCTTCAGGTGTTGCTGGCCTATATTCACTGTGACAGTATTCACTTAGAAGTTGAACTCACACCTTTAGATTCTTGTATATTGAATTTAAGGCAAGCGCTCTACTAACTGAGCTATTCTGTCAAAGGCAACATATAGTAGAAATTTGATATATTTATATATGAGGGTTGGTTCAAATCCTCCTGAGTCCTTCAATTTTTTTTTAACAAGTCTAATTATTTTATTTTTATTTTTTTCTAAGAGCAAGATTAATTAGAGGTTTCCATACATTATGTATTACCACAGTGGATTGACTTATAGGATTATTTACCATTGTCATATGAGCAGCTTCCTTGAATTTTCTTCTATGCATTTTTTCCTCTTTATCCAATATCTTTGTATTTTTCCACTTAAGCATGTGGTCATTAGTACATACATGATCTTCTATGATAGACACATCTGTTTTTCCCTTTTAACCATTAGTTTGTGTTCCTTCAATCGTTCAACGGGGCGATAGGTCTCACCAATCTATTTCCTTCCACATTCACATGGTATTTCATAGATGCAGTTTTTGTTTTTTCAGCATTTCCAGTTTAGGCTTAGTAGAAGTAAGCATTCCTCGAAGTGTGGTATGGCTTTGGAAAGCAGTTCTAATATTATATTGACTGCAGATTCTCTTTAGTTTGTCTGCCATTCCTGGTATGTATGGATACACTGCCTTAAATTTAAACCTTAAAAAAACCTATTACATTATTTAATATTATTTTAAAAACTACCATTTAACAAATTTTTTTAAATATTTAAACATTACCTATTATTATTACATTTAATATTTTATTTTAAGGCATTTATTCTGTTTTATATAGTTTTCTTGAAAAATTTTGAATACTAAATTTATTAGCTAACCTCATAGCAACAAAAAAATGCCAACTTATTATAATGTTGATGATCACATGGCTGATAGTGAAATAAGTAAGATATTCATTTAACATTTAGAAATTCTGAAACAAAAAAAACAACAAAAATGATTGTACTTGTATTAACTTTTCACATATCCATCTGACATTTGTAACCTTTTTTCCAGATTATTAGCCATTTATATTATATTTCTTTATAGTGATTTGTGGTTGATCTTTATCTGAAAATTCTGCTTTTAATGGTAATTCTGGAGGAGACTTTACTGCCTTATGAGAGTTTGTCTCTCCTTTCATCTCAGTGTTAAATAAAATTGATGTCCAGAGGTATACTTCTTATGATCAACTTCTCTAAATTCAGCATGACCATATATATATATATATATTAAATAAATTTTTTATTATGCACCAAATTGATGTTTAATTCAGCCCATTGGATTTCTTTATTCAATACATTGATCAGCATGGATAGCAAGTTCTCTTTTAACTTTTGTTTTACCACTGATTTCATTTGGTTTTGGCATACACTAACTTTTTGTTCCTTTGCTTTTGTTTTTTAATATATTTTTATCCCATTCATTTGATTTACTTGATTTTTTTCTAATTCACTAGGCATAATTTCTAGTATTTGGATTTTTATTTTTACATGTTTTTGTTCACTTTTTATTTTTTTAATAGTTTTAAGTCACTATCATGCCATTGTTTTAATTCCACAGGTTTATCTTTTGCTATGTGATTTTTTTATTTTGTCTGTTCTTATTGAATTTTCATTACATAGTTTAAATTCATTATATACAATTTGTTTTAATAAATCACATACACCTTCTACTATTTGGTCTTTTATTTGAAACTATTATTGTTCCATTCTATTTTTTTTTAATAACTTTAGTTCATCATTTTCATCTCATTGTAATGTATCAGATTTATCTTTGACCCGTTGGTCTTTTATTTTTATCTGCTCTTGTTCAATTTCAACATCTCATACTGTTGTTTTATCATCTGTCTTTAATTCTAATATATATGGTTTGTATATATTCTTTCTATCTTTTGAGCCATATCTTTATACGAAAATTCTAACTTTTGGTTCATTTGCTTTTGACCATTTTCTGTCTTTTGATCAAAATATTCATCTCCTTAGCCGTGTTAAATTTTATATGCTTTTGCTCATTTTTCATTTTCTCTAATATGTTGAACATTTGCATTGTAGCTAAATGTGATGATATTATAGTATAGTATATTTATCTCCATTTGTAAATATATCTAATTGTTTGGATCAATACTATCTATATCTGATCTCTCTACATAATATTCTTTCTTTATGCTATCTTTTTTATTGTTTGTTTTTAAACTTTCTTCTGCAATCATCTTCTGATCTCATTTATATATCTCATTTTCATTTTTCTGATCTGTAAATTTTTTTAAATATGCAATAAACTCATTATTATTAATATAATTATAACTGGATTCAACACTATAACTGCACTACACCATCCTGTGGATCCTTTTGAAACCTGATAACTACTTGAATGCTATTTTTGTCCATAATTTGTTTTTTTATTACTATTATTATTGTTGTTGTTGTTGTTGCTCTTCTTCTTCTTCTTCTTCTTCTTATTATTATTATTATTATTATTATTTATTATTATTATTATTATTATTATTATTATTATTATTATTATTATTATTATTATTATTATTATTATTATTATTATTATTATTATTATTATTATTATTATTATTATTATTATTATTATTATTATTATTATTATTATTATTATTATTATTATTACCTACACGTATAACTACCATATCTCAATCTCTTTTGGATCATATTTTTATTAGATTAAGTCAAGGATTGTTTTCTGCTTCACCTCTTTCTAAATTATTTCTTACAGATCATTTTACTACTGAATTAAAAATCTTGATTTGTATGGATAATATTAATGTTTGTGCATATTTTGCAAAATTATTTTTTTCTAAAATGAATTATTTATTATCTGTTCAGAATTTGGAAGAGATTTATATGTTAGATAATGTTAATGATGCATTTTTGAAATAAAAGGCTACTTGCTTAAATTTAATTGCTAAAGTTTTGTTTAAAATTGACTAGTAAAAATAGAAGATCACCTTGGATAACAGATGCTCTGGTATGCAAAATTAAACAAAAAAATGTGTTAACAGCTTTGGATTGTTTATCAGACACTTTAAAAAAACTTAATGTTTAAATTAAATCTGATATTAGAAAGTTGAAATTTAGATATTATCAAGAATTTCATAGTGATAAAAATGTTTCTTTGAAATGCAGAACAATAAATTCTTTGATTAAAAAAATCTTCTAATCATATTAAATGTATTATTATAATGAAAATTTAATTGAATTATGTAATAATGTAAAATATTTAGCTGATGGGTTTAATGAGTATTTTGCAAATTTATCAATACATGATGTGCTTGAACAGCTTTTGTTTTCTTATTCATGTTTGAATTCTTTTTTATATTTTGATGTTTCTATCTCAGTTGTCTGTAACAATTGATAGTTTAAAAAAATGTCAGTTCTTTTGGATTAGGTGGTATAACACCTAAGATTTAAAAAAAAGGTAGCATTTTTACCTGTTTTGAAAGTATGTTATTACTTCTGTTTATAAAAAGGGTGATTCTACTCTTATGGTTAATTATAGGGCAGTTGCCATTATTTCTGTTTTTTCTAAATTGTTGGAAATAATTGTTAAAAATGAAATGTTATTTCTGTTTAAAAACATAATTTTATCTGATTATCAATATGGTTTTCTTCCCGGTAGAAGTATATTAGATGCTTTAAAACATCATGTTCATTAATTACAACTTCATTAGATCATGAACTTAAAACATTGGCTATTTATCTTGATTTAGCTAAAGCCTTTAATTCTATTAATCATAATACTTTGATTTAGCATTGCTATTTGTATGGTTTTTCATGATTCTATTGGTATTTGGCTGGAGAGTTATTTGAAGATAGAAAACAGTTTAATAATATTTATGGTATTGTCAATCATGTGGTCTTGATTAATTGTGGAGTTCTACAGGGTTCAGTACTTGGTTCTCTATTGTTTTTAATTTATATTAATGATTTATTTTCACTGAAATTACATTCTAAGATTTTGGGTTTTGTTGATGATATTGCTTTATCTTGTTATGCTGTTTCTTTTAATCATCTTGAAAAATTAGTGAATGAGGATTTGGACTTACTTGGTAAATGGCTGGCATATAATCCATTGTTGGTAAATTTGGATAAAACAAAAGGTATTCTTTTTTTTATAAGCATATTTTTTTTCTCCTAAGATTAAAATTTGCTGTAAGTATATTTTGCATTTTGATAATATGTGTACCTGTAAGAATATTTCTTTGGTAGATAATTATTATTTGGGAATATATGTTGACTCCAGATTGTCCTGCACAAATCATATTACCTATCTTTGTCAATGGTTATGTAATTTAAATTGTTTTATTATTTAGTTAAATTTCTTCCTAGGTCAATTCTCATTTTTATTTACATTGCCTATTATTAGAGTATTTTATCCTATAATATTATTATTTGGGGTAATACTTCTTCATATATTCTGTTTTGCATGTTTTACAAAATTATATTTTGCACATTATCTTTGGTAGTTCTTGTTCCTCTTCTGTTGATGTAAATCGCTTATACTGATATAGAGTTATTTTTGATACTTTTTGTGCTAAACTTTTTGTGAATTCCAGAGTTTCTGTTCTAAATACTCATCTTTCTAATAAATTTCAATTACCTTTACCAAATCTTTTTAAGGAATCTAGTAGAAGACAATATGTCTATTCTGGTTCAAAGTTATTTAATAAATTTATATGTGAGTCTTCATTGATTTGAATAATATTTCTTATGTATCTTTTAAAAAAGTATTTATGTCAGTGGTTGTGTAGTATGTGTTAATTTTGGCATTTATTTTATTTATTTATTTATTTAATTTATTTATTTTCTAAACTGTTTTTTTGCTATTTGAGTTTTTGGTTGTATTTTATATTTATTTATTTTATTTTTATTTAATTTGTTATTTTTACATGTAAAACTAGAATTTTCTTGTTTGGAGTTTTCAAATAATTGTTGTGTACTTTGTTTTATTTCATAGAATAAATTGAATTATTATTATTATTATTATTATTATTATTATTATTATTATTATTATTATTATTATTATTATTATTATTATTATTATTATTATTATTATTATTATTATTATTATTATTATTATTATTATTATTATTATTATTATTATTATTATTATTATTATTATTATTATTATTATTATTAAATGTAAATATATCAAATTTAAGCATAAACAGATAATATTATAATAACATGAAAGCTAAACACCTTCAAACAGATATGCTTTAAACATGCTTACGTGAAAGCCAATCAGATAGAATAATGACATCACATGGGACTCTCAATTCTAAAACACAAGCCAGAACTATTAGAAAAAGATGGGACCCATCTTAATCTATGCCTCAATTTTTATTTAAATAAGCCAGACTCAAGCATTTTGAACTAAGAGAATTGAGAGTCCCATGTGATGTCATTATTCTATCTGATGGGCTGTCATGTAAGCATGTTTAAAGCATATCTGTTTGAAGGTGTTTAGCTTTCATGTTATTATAATATTATCTGTTTACGCTTAAATTTGATATATTTACATTTATTAATATCATTTCATTAGATTTAAAATATTGCTTCGTTGTAAATTGGATGATTTCGCATTGTTAATTTATATATATAATATTTAGTGGATTAAATGTGAAGGTATTTAAGCTTCACACTCTTAGTTCAAATTGCTTGAGTCTGGCTTATTTAAATAAAAATTGAGGCATAGATTAAGATGGGCCAATCTTTTTCTAATAGTTCTGGCTTGTGTTTTAGAATTGAGAGTCCCATGTGATGTCATTATTCTATCTTATTGGCTGTCACATAAGCATGTTTAAAGTGTATCTGTTTGAAGGTGTTTAGCTTTCATGTTATTATATTATTATTATTATTATTAATATTATTATTATTATTATTATTGTTGTTGTTGTTGTTATTATTATTATTATGATTATTATTATTATTATCATTATTATTATTATTATTATTATTATTATTATTATTATTATTATTATTATTATTATTATTATTATTATTATTATTATATTTCAAAGATAAACTTTATTCAGACTCAAAAAGGGTTACATTAATTACTCTTAGATACAAGTTAATACATGATATTACATTTGCAATAAGATTTTATAATCTTGCATGTGATAGGGAAAAAACATGATTTACAGTAATTGAATAAAGAATGATCTTTACATAATAAAATACATGTGTCAAATTAGATTTACATAGAATTTTAAATGGGATCTTGAAAAAAATACATGGAAGCACATGATAATATGAGGGAAATATATATGGAGCTGTGGGATTAGAATTGATGTTAGATTAATAAATTATTATATATAAATTGGGCATATATGGTGAGAAGGATTATAGTTTCATAGTTGCCTTATTGTTCATGTGTTATATAAGTTGCATGTGAAAACATGAGATTTTAGATACAATTTGGCACATGAGATTACATATGCAATGATGGTTTACAATTTTGCTTATGTAAATAAGTCAATTATTTTATATAGCGCAATGTTTTTTATCATGTGGTTGAAGTGTTACTATTCATTCATTTTATATTTAAAATCCAAAGCACATGTGCAACAGTTTAATGCTGTTTAAATATTATTAATTTTTCTTATGATAAAAAAAGGTAATTTACCATAGTTGGAAAAATAATTATTGTTGCATAACAAAATATATATTTTAAATTAGGTTGACATAAATTTTACAAAAGCATTATAAGATAAATACATGGATACACATGGTGATATTTGTTAATACATTTAGGGAGAGTTGTTAGTGTTACATTGGTATATAATTGTACATAAATTGTTCTTATTAGTTGGTGAGCACTATATGAATCAAGGCTACATTTTATTGTTCATGTGCTTGGCATTTAAAGTTCATTTGAGATAAGTTAGTGGAGTGATTTTGTAAACTTCTTTGGATCAGTATAGGGTGGATGTATTGTTTTACTCTCAAGTAGTGCACTATTTATTTCAGAGAGTTCACCCTGGGGGGATGTTGAAACTATTAGTTCATGGGTAGTAGGCACTTAAGTAAGTTGAGGTTTCAGAGAGTGGGGTGGAAGTAATATACAGAATAGTTGGAATCTGGGGATATTATAATGATGGACTTGAAGGGAAAGAGTCTTAAATGATGCAGAATATCTTTTGTTGTATAGTAATAATAAAATTTGGCAAATTGTTATCAGCATGTCAAGCATCCACACCATTGGGGGTGGGGGTTACAATTCTGTGTTTTTAAGTCTAGGTTTTAAATGTTGTTTGCATTGGTTTTTCTGAAATTTTAAATTGGCTTATTCATTAATGAACTTAAAATATGTTTGCTATTGCTGACATGGAAATTGTTCTTGAGAATTCTAGCATATGTTTTTTTATTTGGTAAAGCTGGAAATATGATAGAATAGATTTTGACACCAACCACTTGGTCATGTAATTGTATAGCAACTATTTTGTTTGCTTCTAATGATTTAAAATGCCACTTTTTTTAAAAAAAGCTTTTGTAAATTCAAGATTATGTTAGAAAATATGTGTGGCATAGTTAATTGTTAAGAATTGGTTTAATATATGTTAAATTTGCCTGAAATATTGCAGACTTTGAGTGATCTTTTGGGTGTTTAAACCTGGAATTTTTACCATGTTCCTAGCAATACTAAGGCTTATTGCCACTAATGAAGTATGTTTTCTTGCAAATTATCTATTACTCATGGATTTTTTTATAATTAGAGTATTATCTAATTAGATCAAGTTCAGTCTTTCTGATGACTTGAAATTTATCTGTAAAAAACTAATATTATGCAAATTCTTAGGATTCAGAATAGGAGCTCTTGGAATGAACATGGTGCCAGAACTTTTTAAAAACTCTTCTCCTTCATCTTTTTAATCAACTATTCCATCAATGTATCTTAGAGAAATAGGTGTTATAATATCAATTTCAGTAGCCCACATTGGTAATGACAAAATTTACAAATAAAAAATACTCCTGATAAAATAAACATAATATTATATGGGAGTCATAACCTTATATAATTAATATGCAAACAAGACAATATTACATATGCAGGAGTTAATACATTATTTAAGCAAATAACAAAACAATAGTTATTTACAAAGTATCATAATTAACAGAGAAAATATAATGTTCTCTTTTTAAATATGATTACATTATAAACTATATCATAAGAATATATGACAATTTTTTTTATAATTGATTATTAACTTAATAAGAATTGTTCCTCTATCTTTTAACTTTTAGTTTATATGCAGGGTGGAAAACAATAGTAGTTATTTACAAAGTATTCAAGGAATTTATTTTGATTAAATTAAAAAATTAGGCTTTCAATTACATATATCAAGTACACTTGCTGCTAAGTAAATACTTGGTCTTTAATTTACAGTGGATGACTCTCACAAATATAATACATTTATTTATAATGTTAGCTTCATAGATTAGTCATACATATATATGTAATATGAGATTATTTTAATCAATATATGTCTCTTACAGGAATAATTCTATGGAGTGACTACTTTAAGTTTAAATCCTGATTTAATAATAACTCACGTTAATTACAGATATCTTTTTTGGATATGATCCCTAATTTAATAATAACACTTTAATTATCTGAGATGGCCATATGGATCTGACTCCAAATTTACAGAACAAAACTGTGATTAAATCCACCATAAAAATATAGTAGACTTTAATCATTCGACTGGGATTTAACAACTGCATTTATATTATAAGTTCTGCATCCATAAAAGTTAATTTGTAGCAATCAAAAAAGAACTAATTTACAAAATAAACATGATCAAACTTCAGAATAAACCATTAACTTATAGTACTAATAATTATATTACACTACCTTGACACTTCACTTTACATATTTTACTAACATGGATATTTTGCATATTTAAAGTGAATATTGCATTCTGATTATATACAACTTTACATATTTTTTGACAATTTTGTACTACAGGAAAGTTTTTTTTTAAAAAGAAGATAAAAATTTTAACAAATCATATCATATTTATAGTGAGACAAGATGAAACAATTTTTTTAATGTAATTTTTTATTAGCTGCTTTAAAATGCAGCTTCAGTATTTATAGTGGCTTAGCAAGAAATGCTAACTTTTTTTCTGTTTAAACATTTGCATTTTCCTTTAATTAATCAATTAAATAACGTTATATAAACATTCTACATATAATAAAATATAGTTTGTTAGAATTAAATATACACTAAGAAGTCTATGTAAAATAAAGCATAAAATGTTCAATACATTAGGACTACAATCTAAACAGTTTTTTTTAACTTAGGAAACAAAAGTTCTATAGCCAGAATTTTCTGCAGTTCATTGTGAGAATTTTTTGTGCATATTATTTCTTCCATGATGGCTTCTATTAATAAATTCCATTCATAATCATGTTCTTTTCCTTACAGGTTGCTATAATGTAATTTATGAATCTTCTGTCTTTGAAATTTAAGGTTTAAACATTTTCACTCTATTTTGAGTAGAGATTCCTTCTAGATAGCTTAATCAGATTTAGGAAGAGTCCAGATTAGGTTTCAGTGGTGAACAGTTTTTTCTTTTTTCTACTTGGCCATTCTAGTGACAATTTCAATGAAGCATAACTAAAGTAAGAATTCAGATCAGCCAGTTTTTTTAAAAGATAACTATATATAGCCTTTGACCTCTTTTTTAACACATTTGATCTTGTTTTTAACACTTTTTATAATCATTTATTTTCAACACATTTTATAATTTCATATTATTTTAGTTCATGAACTTTAAAAACACTCTCATTATTATTTAATTGATTAAAGTTATAAAACACTGTAATTATTAAATGTCTCCCTTGTTTTCTGAATCTCATATCTCAAAACAGACAATCTTTTTGTTAATTTATTTTTAATTTAATTATTTATTTTTTTAAACACTAGTATACTTAACTGAGTTACTTTTTAATACATTACATACAGCCTTTTAATTTAACAAATCTATTACATTACTTAATATTAGTTTAAAATATTTCATTTAATAATTCATTTTAACATTTAAACAGTACCTAATATTAAAACATTTAATATTTTGTTTTAAGCCATTTATTCTATTTTATACAATTTTTTAAAAAACTTTTGAATGATAAATTAGCTAAACTCACAATAACATAAAATCAGGTTATTACATGTGGAAGACTACATGGCTGACAGTGAAATGAATATATATATATATATATAATGACGTTATACATTTTTTTAGTGATGAACTCATTTGAAGTCACAAAGAGCTCCATAGAGTTTTAAATAATTATAAATTTTACACTAAATAGTTAAAAAATAAATAACTAAATAAAAATAATTTTGAAGTTTAAATCAAACCAAAAGTTACTCTACTGAAAAAGATTACATATATTTATATCATTAATTAGTAGTTTGAGTCAAATATATTCATTTTAAAATGAGTAAATATTTTAAATATATCTCTAAAAATTTATAAGTACACTGTAACCCACAATTCAAGTCACAATCAGATAGAACAAAAGACTACTGGGTGAGATGAGTGCATCTTATGTGTTCTTTTGATATTGGTTGCATCCTTATTAAAGGTAAATTAAAATGGACACATATTTATTTTCTATATAAAAAAAATAATAATAACTATTTCAGAATTTAATAAAACATAATAAATCAAACAACTACAGAAAAATGTTGCTTGATTATTGATGTGTTAATTTCAAGTTAATACATTTAATGCTATTAATATAAGAATAAAATTTTCTATATGTATATGAATAATTGGCAAGTAGTTTCAAAAATGCATATAAATTAGGTGAATGAGTGGTCAGTTTTCTATGTAATAACAGTTAAAGTTTCAAGCACTGGGATTAGAAATAATATTTATTTTAGTTTGTTTACATATATATTTCTATGTATGATTATTTATTTAACTATATATATATATATATTCGTATGTATTTTATTATATAGATATGAGTATATAATATCCATTAAATAGAGAAACACTTTGACTTTTGATGTTAATAAAAAAACTATTACTACTAATTGACAATTCCTGAGACAAAGAAATTTTTCCTCATAATAGCTCTTTTGTTGGGGACACCTTTTGCTTTAAAGGTCCCCAAGAAAAGAGCTATTATGAGAAAAAATTGCTTTGTCTCAGGAATTGTCAATTAGTAGAAATTGATAGTTTTTTAGAAACAGCAAAAGTCAAAGTGTTTCTCGATTTAATGAATATTATCTCCTCATATATATATATATGTGTGTGTGTGTGTTTGTGTGCATTATATATAATCCTAAAACAAAACAGTGTTCACAATAATTTTTTTATTAGATTAATTGTTAAGTAAGTATTAAATTATAATAAGCGTATGCAATGTACGCTATTATTAATACCATAGCTATTTATATGTATATAATATCGTTAAATGTTTCATAGAATGGCAATCTAACTTTCTGCAGTTTGACATTTTTTCAATGAAGTTAATAACTGATGTAATAAATACATTACAGAGATAACCATGTTGTTATATTATTGATAATTTTCACCTATTTTTTTATATCTATAATATGAAACTATGGTTTAATACTCAAAAAGCCCGGATCACTTTTTTTTAATAGTTCTATAAGAAGTTTTGCAATTTATATTTTAATCACGCTCTATAGAAAGTCCACTGTTTCATCTCAAATTATAAATATCCTATTCATATATATATGTATTGCAGCTTGTTTTCACTGGTAGTAAATCAATGAGCACACAATCACTCAAACACCCACTTATGTACAACGGATAGGAGTAGTAAGTATTTATTTATCACTATTGTCACACTGATTGGTGAAAATCTTATATTTCATTTTGTACAAATAATTGAACAAAAAAAAAAAAAAGGGAGAAGAGGTAATGGTTGGAAGAAAATATAAAGTTTTAATGCGAAATGGGAAAATTGAAAAGAGAACATAAAAAAATAAATAAAAGGAATAATGAACTCCCATCTTTGTTATCTTATTTCACAGTTAAGCTAATATATATATATATTATTAATTAATATAATATATTTTTTATTATCTTGTAAAAACAAAGTTTGCAGATTACAACTATTAATTGAAAATAGTATACAGAGAGATAAAAACGGATTATTTGAGGATTTATTCCTAATAAAAATTGATAAAAACAGAACCTAACCCTAAGTTTGTTTATTCTAAAGATTTAAATAAATCAATTTAATATTTTGTAGCAAGCATTTAATATTATATAACACAGTGTTCTGTAAAATAATTTTTATATGTAATAGTTTAAATTTTATTGGATTTATTAAGTAATACAAAATAAAATTGCCTAAAATATATAATCATATCAATTGATTATTGGTATCTGCAAACTGCTGGGAATTTTTAAAAAGTATATTTGGAAGACAAGCTATTTAAAATATTTTTGAGTTGTTTTTCAATCTTTGAAAAGATATTAATAAGAAAACAAAAATCTGTGAAATATTGCTTATTTTGTCATAGAAGTTAAAAATTTAAATCAAACGAAGCAGCAAACATTGAGTGGATTAAAAGCATCTAAATATTCATATGTAAATAGGATTAAAAAATAAGGCGAGAAGTTATTTGTATTTGAGATATTTTAGTCATTTTGAAGATTTTTATTGAGTTTCATTTCCTATTTATCCCCTCCCCCTTCCTTTCCGCTGTATTAAAAACTGAAAATGGCAAATAAAAAAAAGACTTAAGTTGTCACAGACATATTGTTCTAAATAAATAAATAAACTATATTTTTCTAAGAGATACTATATTTATACGTAACTTCTTTTTTATGTTACATAAAAAAAACAAATTTAAGATTATTTGTTTCAACTAATCTCTGTCTCTCGTTACATTCTTGAAAAATAATTTTACAGTTATATATTATAGCTTATAAAATGAAGTTTCCAGAACGTTTTAAGTACAGTAGCATAACAAGTTATTGTCACCACACAATCATGTTACAATTCATTAAAATTAATGATATAATTCTAAAATTGAAATGCTAGGATAAATTATGACAAAAGAGAATTATTGCCATTAAATTTTTAATGAAGTATTTTGCCTGTCTTTGGTGTCAGTCTGAAGTATATTTATTACTTATATTCATACTTAAAGACAAGGTTTGTTTGTGACATTATCACTATTAGTTAATGCAAATGCCTTTCTTAATGTTTTTTTTTATATAAATGAGTAAAAGCCTTCTTTTTTATGATTCAACAGACTCTTTTACTTTATTTCCAATAAATTTTTTTTTATTTTTGAGGAAAGGTATCTTTTAATATAAATTACAATTCAAAAGATCAAATTAGGAGTTCATGATGCTAGAATGCATGATATTTATATTAGTAAAGAAAAATGCATTATATTGCAATAATATTCTTGTTTTATTAATATCACACTGTTATTTACTTGACCAAATTATTTTGGGACTTTTACCTTTAGGTAATAATAGCATAATACTCATTTACAATCAATTTTGAATGGGTAGTTGAAATGACTATAGTTTAGCTATCTGAAAAAATATTAAACTTGCTTGAAATATTATTAATTACTCAAAAAAAGAAACTAAACTCCAACTTAAATTTGAATAAATCTTGAGCCTGGTTGGTACAATTAATTATCATTTATTTTTTTAGTATAAAGTTTATATCCATTAATATTTTTTAATATTCATAATAACATCAATAATGCCAAGCTGTACTAATTTTACCATTTCTTTTGATATTATATTATTTCTGTTATTTTTGTTTCTCTCTTTAATGTCAACAAGTGCACTTTAAACATTTTGGTTTGATTTATTATTTTAATATTAACCTACACAATTTAATATAATACTAGAGTATGCTTTTTGGAGCTGAAAATCCATAGATCACTTCTCCAGCTCTGTCATTTTCACTCTCAATTCTTTTACAACTCATGAACAATAAAGCATTACATCATTTTACATTTAAAATTTGATTTACTTTAATTGATACTAGTTTATCCAAATAACATAATTATAATTTTTTATATTTTCCTTTTTTTAACTATAAAGTCTTTTTATAATATAAATTTAATTTTATAAAATTTATTTTCAAGTCTTTTTCAAATTGGCTTCTGAATATAGCTCACAATTTATTGATTGTAAATCTTAAGTTGTTATGGCAAATAATTCAACATTTTATTTTAGTATTAAAATTCTTATTTAATATTATAAATCAATAAAGTGTAATTGATTTACTAAAATATGTAAATTTACAAATTAAAAACATGCTAAAAATCATTTTTGGATTTTGTAGATATAAAAAAATATAAAATTAAATAAAGTGAGATATATAATGAGATCAATTAACTTTTTTTTATTAGTTGATCACAATAATGCCAAGAAAAAAATTTAATGAATTCTTTGTTGATTGTATTTCTTTGTAAAATGATAAGAAATTAATACTAAGTCATCACAAATCTATAAAATTCTGTTCTAAAATTTAAAATTGTATTTATAATTATTAAATTATCACAAAATCTGATACTATTGTAGATAGTTAATCATAGTTAATTGCAGTTTTCTTTATGCCATTATGATAAATTTTTTTAATCTTTCAAAAAAAAACATATTTGACTAAAATCAAAATATAATCATGAATACTTTTTGTGTTTTCCTAAAGGTTTGTGATGATGATATTCTAGTTGTATATGGGACTATTTCCATCATCTAATATATGTATTGAATGTCTTTAGAAAAAAGATACAAAGAAGAAAGTTTAAAGAAGCTGCTCACATGACAATGGCAAACAATCCCATAAGCCAACCTAGTGTGATTATACATAATGCATGGAAACCACTATCAACTTTGCTCTTAGGAAAAAGTGGAGAAATAAGGAGGACCCTCATAGATAAGTATATAAAATTATTACAGACTGTTGCCTTTGGCAGGATGGCTCAGTTTGTTAGAGCGTTACCTTAAAATTCAAAAACTCAAGAATCTAAGGACCCAAGTTTGAATCTCATACTAGTACTGTCACTGGTCAGGCCAGCAACACATGAAGAAGAGGAAAGTCTAATACCTCTTGAAATGTTGTGCATATACTAACCTGTTTCATGTGCTATTACTAATAGTTGAATGTATTTGGAATATTTAAATAAAGGTAGTATATTAGATGATGGAAACATTCCAATATATAAAAAAATACAAATGTATACTTTTGTTTTAAATAATTATTATGCAAATATTTGGTAAAAATATTAACAATTGTTTAAATTGTATAAAATATACATTTTTTTGCCTCTCACCCTCACTAACAACAATTAAAATTTTTTTTTACAAAAAGACTACTAATGACTAATAGCATGGGTAGGGTGCATCTCCTTTGTAATTTTTTGGGTGAAGAATATTAACCACTTCAGTCTATTTTTAAACTAATAAATCAATTTGCTTTAGTTTCAGTTTTTACTGACCAATAAATATAAAATCAGAAAAATAGCATAAAGTTAGTCGCAAGAAAATGTTTTAAAGCTGAAAGACAGCCACCACAGTGCTTCATAATAATACATAATTAAGAAGTATTTTGTTAACTTAGATAATCATTTTTATTTTAAAATCTAGAATATTTTAGTCCACTTATAAACATTTCAAATGATATTGAAAATAAAGTTGGATAATGAAATAACTTAGCATAAACCATTCCTAACTTACATTTTCCATTAATTTTAAATTATTTTATTGATTAAATGGGGTTTATAATTTTTATAAGTTTTTACACTTTCCTGATTTTTAAAAACCTTAATCCCAGATGATATATATATATATATATATATATATATATAAAAAACCAAAACTGTCTAACACTATACTAGCAAAAAATAAAAATGCAAAACCATAAAACAATACAGTACTAGATTAAATTCAAAATTTTACCAAAATCCTTACACAACCATGGTTTCATCTACTACAAATAGACCTTCTCAAGTGAAAATCAACCTAAAGGAAAACATATATATATACAAACAAACAAACCTTCCCATAATTCATTTCAAACTCCACCTTCCCTTAATATCAAAAGAAGTCTTCATAAGATTGATAGCCTCAGAATCAAGGAGTTTTATCATCAAAGTCTCCTTTATTCTTCTTTTTAACTCATTCTTTTCATAAAAAATAACGTGAAGCATTGTCAAACAATATTCTATGACCTGTATTCAATTCATGAATATATAAAGCTGAGTTAAGATACCTATGTTTAACTCTACTTATATGAACCTTAACCCTTTCATTAAGGCTAAATTTACTCTGGCCTACATAAAATTTACCACAACTACATGGAATTTTATAAACAATACCAGGAATAGACCTACTATCAATAGACTGCTTTGAACCATTAAGTAATGAATTCAAATCAGAACCTTTCCTCCATGCAACCTTCTTTCCACCTAACAAATGACTATTCCTATAAACCAAATTATAAATTGATGCTTTAAATGGTAAAGACATATAATCATCATCCTTACCAACAAAATTCTTATCATCCAAATCACGACTATAAACATTATTATTAAATACCACTTTTTTAATAAAATCATGATTTTATTAAAAAGTGGTATTTAATAATAATGTTTATAGTCGTGATTTGATGATAAATTTTGTTCAGTAGGAGAATTATATGTCTTTACCATTTAAAGCATCAATTTATAATTTGGTTTATAGGAATAGTCATTTGTTAGGTGGAAAGAAGGTTGCATGGAGGAAAGGTTCTGATTTGAATTCATTACTTAATGGTTCAAAGCAGTCTATTGATAGTAGGTCTATTCCTGGTATTGTTTATAAAATTCCATGTAGTTGTGGTAAATTTTATGTAGGCCAGAGTAAATTTAGCCTTAAGGAAAGGGTTAAGGTTCATATAAGTAGAGTTAAACATAGGTATCTTAACTCAGCTTTATATATTCATGAATTGAATACAGGTCATAGAATATTGTTTGACAATGCTTCGGTTATTTTTTATGAAAAGAATGAGTTAAAAAGAAGAATAAAGGAGACTTTGATGATAAAACTCCTTGATTCTGAGGCTATCAATCTTATGAAGACTTCTTTTGATATTAAGGGAAGGTGGAGTTTGAAATGAATTATGGGAAGGTTTGTTTGTTTGTATATATATATGTTTTCCTTTAGGTTGATTTTCACTTGAGAAGGTCTATTTGTAGTAGATGAAACCATGGTTGTGTAAGGATTTTGGTAAAATTTTGAATTTAATCTAGTACTGTATTGTTTTATGGTTTTGCATTTATATATATATATATATATATATATATATATATATATATATAGAGAGAGAGAGAGAGAGAGAGAGAGAGAGAACCAAAGTCGTTTTTATAAAACCTAAATACAATGACAATTTGATTTATTACATTTTTAAATTAATTTGCTTAAAACTTGTAAAGGAATACATGATTCAAAGTTTTATAAATCTTACTTAGTCTTGTGGTTTAGCAAAATTCTTCTTTGATACTAATCTTCATGAAATTTTAGTAAAATGTTCATAAGTAAGTTAAAAATTATAACTTTCTAAAGTTTTTCTGACATATTATTTTGTTTAGCAACAGTACAATTGCACTATTACAATTTTAGAATCTTATAAATAAAAATAATAGTATCATTATTAATTCAGCCATATACTATCTTTCCTAGTGTTGTGTTACTTTTATATCTAAAATTATTTATTTGCTCTCCACCAATGGAATCTATTATACCGCCTCCCTTCTATCAAATGCATTAAGAAAGCATTATTTCTGTCAAAAAAAAAAAACTTTTGAATTTTTATTACAATCTTTTTTCTCTTAATAAAATTCTTGATAAGTAAAAATATGATTATTTATACTTAAGTCTTTGTTTTTTATTTAAAAAAAAACTTCATCTTCCTCAGTAGTTTTTTGGACTTAATTATGATTTTAAAAAATGAATGTCATATATTAAATTTTTATTTTATTTTAACAAATTTCACTTTAGAAACTATGCTCCTGTTCTTTACTTTTTAAGTACTTTTACTTTTTATTGATACTTTAATACTATATAAAAATTTAAAATTGTTTTTTTTTTTAACTTAAAAAAAAACTAAAACAACTTTTCTCTAAAAACTCAACTCTTACAAAATCTAGAATTGCAATTTTATTATTAAGTTTTATCTAAAAGATGAAATATATTTAATAAGAATTTGTCATTAGAAATTTAAAGCATTTTTTTAAATTTCAAAACATAGTTAGCATTTATATTCTATCAGAGCATTATTTTCATAACACTTAAGTTATATAATCAAGATACTTTTTTCTTAGATATTATGCCTGTTTTTATTAATAATTTTGATACATAGTAAAGTCAAGACTTATGCTATATCATTATACATGACTTCAGTTATATGTTCTCCAAAAGAAAATGTAAATAAACAAATAAAAATGTAAATAAGCAAATGAAAAACATAAAAATTCATAAATTTAATACATTTTATGATATTCATGCAACAATTCTCCATCTCTAAGTGCTGTACATGATCACATTAAAAAAAGTGTAAATAAATTTTAAAATATGCTAGCAGCTGTTTTTCCATCTCAGCACACCATACATAAACATGTTTTGTAATAAAATTTTATTAGTTTATGTTGAAAGCACTTAATTTTATTCTTCATTTATTATTCTCTCTGAATTTGATGTGTAGTACTTTGCATAATAAAATGTTTTCTAAGCATAATGCTAAAAGTTGTATAAATTTTCGAAAATACTTAGTTGATACTAACTTAAATATATTAATACATTTAAAGAGATTATAGTTTTTTAATAATGAGACTACTATTATATTTCTGTTAAAAACGTTATTAAAAAGTATCAGCCATTTTATATTTAATTATGATGAAAGTCAGACACTTTTTCCTTGTTTATTAAAAAATAAAAATAAGGTAAATAATTTTTTCTTTGTCAATGAATGAATGAGTGACTACATTCTCAGTAAAATTCATATAAATATGTTCCCTCAATTTATTGTTAGCAAATATAATACTATTATCTTTTAAATAAATTTTATACTATAATTTTATTTTATATATACATACTGTACATATAAAATGCATTTGTGTTATATATGTGTGTGCTGAAAAGTGCCACTTGCAGTTTAATAAAAATATGTATTCTATTCTAATCAAAATTTATCAACAAAATGTGAGCTATTGTAGATGATATATGATATATGTAAGGAGAGTTTTGGACAAGATGTAACAGATATTGCAGCTCCACTATAGTTTAGTTGTTTTCATTATTATTTACCCCAAAAGCTCATAGATCATGACTCAACTCTGTCACTTCTGGTATTTGAATATCAAATGACCTCCAAACAATAAATGATTTGATTATTATTATTTTATTTAATCAAAAATACATTATGTTCACAAATATAACATAAGTATATATTACTGTTATTATAATTATATATTGAGACAGATTCATTTCATGGCATACGCTGTCCATCAATATGCAAACTTGATATTGTATTTTATATATATATATATATATATATATATATATATATATATATATATATATATATATATATATATATATATATATATATATATATATATATAAATGTCCACTAATATCAATAATACAATAATGAAACTTAAATATATTCCAAACAATGGTAAACAATTTATAATACAATATAAATAAAAACTCAATAAAAACTCATAAAGAAATATTTTCGATTATATTCATAATCATTTTCAACTCAACTTTCAAAATGGAATCATCTATTACCAACCGGAAACACATGTCGATTTAAATATTCCACAATTCATTAATCCTAACATTTGCTGACTGTCTGTTTATTATCGTATTTTTATACCTACTAATAAAAACTGCCTCTTTAATTTTTCTTTTTTTATTATCTCTCTCTTGGCCTAAAATTTTTATTTTATTTATATCAAAATTAAACTTAAAATTACAATTTCTATCATGATCATAAAAAACAGATTCAGTATATAACTTGACTTCATTACTATTTTCATTACATATCTGTACATTTTTCAAAACTCTTTTATATAACAATTTATGTTCTTTAATTCTTTTCTCTATATTACAACTAGATTCCCCTACATATATGTAGGGGAATCTAGATGTAATATAGAGAAAAGAATTAAAGAACATAAATTGTTATATATAGGGGAATCTAGATGTAATATAGAGAAAAGAATTTAAAAACATAAATTGTTATATAAAAGACTTTTGAAAAATGTACAGATATGTAATGATAATAGTAATGAAGTCAAGTTATATACTGAATCTGGTTTTTATGATCATGATAGAAATTGTAATTTTAAGTTTAATTTTGATATAAATAAAATAAAAATTTTAGGCCAAGAGAGAGATAATGAAAAAAAAATTTAAAGAGGCAGTTTTTATTAGTAGGTATAAAAATCCGATAATAAACAGACAGTCAGCAAATGTTAGGATTAATGAATTGTGGGATATTTAATTCGGCATGTGTTTCCGGTTGGTAATAGATGATTCCATTTTGAAAGTTGAGTTGAAAATGATTATGAATATAATCGAAAATATTTCTTTATGAGTTTTTATTGAGTTTTTATTTATATTGTATTATAAATTGTTTACCGTTGTTTGGAATATATTTAAGTTTCATTTATATATATATATATAACTACAACCATTAAATGTCTGTATTTTTAAATCATATAATAATAATTCAAACAAATATATTTAACACAGTACTCAAAATTAAATAATATATCTTTACCAGAAGTACTTTCAATTGTTTCACTGACAATCTTTATCAACTGTTAATACAACCAGAAGTACTTTCAATTGTTTCACTGACAATCTTTATCAACTGTTAATGCAAACGTATTAACAGTTGATAAAGATTGTCAGTGAAACAATTGAAAGTACTTCTGGTAAAGAATATATTATTTAATTTTAACAGTTGATAAAGATTGTCAGTGAAACAATTGAAAGTACTTCTGGTAAAGAATATATTATTTAATTTTGAATACTGTGTTATATATATATAAATCTCAAAGGAAAAGGAGAAATTAACATAGAAAAAAATTATATCTTTGCTTATTTTTTAAAAAAAATAGGTAATGACTTAAACACTTATTAATTAAGTAATAATAGTTTTTTATATTTTTGTAATATTACTAATTATTTAAAATCAAATATAAGAAGGTTTCTATTTGGTGCAAACATTTTGATTTGTGTTTGATTTTAACAACAGTCAAATTTTTTAATGTAACAAAGAGAGAAAACTATTTTTGTCTAAAACAAAAATGTTTTTAGTAATGCACATATAATTATAGAGTTTATTCCAATATGCTTTTACTTTATGAATTAAGAAGGCATTTTAAAATTAAATAAAAAAACTATTTTTGGTTTTGTTGGATATAAATAAAAAAAAAAAACCAATTTGTACTATAATTATGATCTTTTTTATTAATTAAAAAAGAATATATATTTTTTACTTTTTTGCTTATAAATTCCATAACTATTCCTATTCAAGTCAGACAAGTTTTTGTTTTCAGAGAAGTATGTTGGAACAGTTTTTCTATGTTGCTCCCTAGCTCAATATATGTGTAGCAGCAAACACCTTTTCTATATTCAAACTTTGAAAATTATAAAAGCTGAAGTGAGTTGAGACTGTCAGAATTTGTGTTGTATACTTGTTATCCAGAGCACGTTCTATTCAAAATTCATATAAGAAGTCAGTCTACTTAGAGATTCCAGTGGTACACATTAAACTATGATGCACATATGTAGAACTATATACAGAAAACTTGCTGTTAATAGACACCAAGTCTATTATACAAGATATAGAACAGACAAAAGCTACTTATATAATAGACCTAATGCTGCTATTGAATTTTTACATATTATAAGAAATAAAGATGAAAAAAATTACTTAGTGATTGAAATATATATTAATATTAGTAGGTTATTTCAAATATTAACTCTTGTATTAACAAAAATCTACTTCTGCATTGTATTAATTTGTTTTAAAAGTATATAATGTTTGAATAAATTAGCCAGTCAATGAAAAAGAGTGTTGAATTTATTTATTTTTAGGAACAAAGGGGTGTTGAATATGATAAAAAAGTCTTGACCAGTGAAAGTCTTGAATAAATATAAAACTTTCCAGGGAATAGAAACTCTAGGTATACATATATTTTAATTTAGTCATTCACAGAAGATTTTTTAGAATTAGAAAAATAAATTATTTTAATTAACAACAGGGTAAACATATAGATTTTGGTTAGGTAACTATATTTTGATTTTTTATGGATTAGTCAGTTCATAGATAAAATAAATTAAAAATTAATAACAAATAAATTATAGGAACCCATTTGTTTGCACCCCCCCATATATATATATATATATATATATATGTTTGAATTAAATTATTATACAAGGATGCATACATAAATATGCATTATAATTATAATCTGCTACAATTTATACCTAAGTAAGCTACAATTTAAGTAATGTTGCATTTATTATCTTGTTTGGAAATTATTAAAATATATATTTGTAAATAAGCCAAAATCAAAAAATAATCTGTATTATTGAAATATATCAGACCTTACTTTTGATGTGCAGAATTTAGCATTTTATATTTATATAGTTTTCAAGGACACTTTGCTTAATGATTAAAAAAACTATTTAAAGAAACAGAAACAGGCTGATAAAATCCATGGTACTATTAATGATTTTAAATTGGTTAATTATAGAATTTCATAGGCATCTATACTTGGTCAAATATTACTTTTAATATATAGAAATGATATTTTTTATTTTGCTTTGGATTCATTGATGTATGGTTTTGCTGATAGTATTATTCTGTCTGAAATATTGCTTCATATAATGTTTTTAAACATGTGATTGAAAAGAATCTGACATTAATTAGTAACTGGCTTATGTAAATATTATTTATTAAGTGCAAGCAGCTTGAAATTAAAGTGAAAGGCTGAAATATTCTCACATGCACATTTTAGAATGCTTATATGACAGCCAATTAGATGTAATGATTACTGGATAAAAAGCTCTCAAGTCGCAACACAAGGTAAAGATTTTATAAGAAAAAGGTGGTTCCATCTTCTTCTTTACTTAAATTTCTATATATCTAAGCCAGTCTGAAGCATTTTGACTTAAGATCATGAAGCTTTTAAACATCTTCACATTTATTAACTCACTGCATATTAATTTTATATCAACAAGACAAAATCTTAATATTTACAACAAAGTATTTTTTTCAGAACTTATGAAATTGACAGTAATGTATGTAAATTTTATTTATTAAGTGCAAGCAGTTTGTATTTATTTTATTAATCCTGCTTAATGTTCAGCATTTATTATAAATGTGTAATTTTAAAATATTTACCATATGAAATATTAAGTAGATATTTTAAGAGTGAAGCTTTTACTGTCTACCATTTAAGTAATATTAACATCTTATAAAAATTCATGTCTATCTATCAAGCTCACAAAATGAACTGTATTTTTTTTACAATGCAAAACTTGTATTGGAAATAATTTTGGACACATTAAATGTCTTATATATCAGTGTTCATATTACAAGAAAAGTGGGACTATTTGTCTGATTATTGATTAAACACATTTCTTCAAAATGTTAATAGTATTTAAATTATGGTTGGAAAGATCTTCACTCTCATTATATTTATATAAATTTTGCCCCATAAATTTGTAATATATATATATATATGTGTGTGTGTGTGTGTATAATTAAGAAATATTGTACACACATGCACAATAAAATTGACACTGACTCCTCTATCAGTAAATATTTTAAAAGCATAGGTGTACCATCTATGCTTAGAGATTATTTTTTCAATAAACCAAATTTATTAGCCATGATTACATTTGGTGCATGCACTTATTATTGGCCTCATTTTTAAGTCAGCATATTTTTTTTGCATACGTTCAGATTATACATGAAAGAGATGAGAAAATTGTGACTCTGAAGTTTGTAATAATTGATAATATAGCAATTTATGCATATGAAATATTGTGGAAGGAAATTACTTTTTATATATGCATTACAAAATTGATACACTCTCCCCATCAATAAATATTTTAAAAGTATAGGTGGTCCACCTATGCCTAAAGCATATTCTGTAAATAAACCAATAATTATTGACTATTCTTGAATTTGGGGCATCTTATTACTACTTTGCTTTTTAAAACAGCATATTATATACACAAGTTCCAATTATATATTATGGGAAACATTTTTTCTTTTTTTAACTACCTGTGACCTTGAACCTTATTAGTTGGTATATATAAAATAATTGATAATACAGGGCTTATAATATGAAATATTATGGAAACAACTATACTTCACACATGCACTATATAATTGACAACCACTCCTCCATCAATAAATGTTTAAAAGCATAAGTGGTCAACCTATGCTTAGAGCTTATTTTTTAATATGTAACAATTATTGGCCATGTTTGATTTTGGGGCTTCATGTTATTGTGTAAATCAGTATATTATTTATACAAGTTGAGATTATCATCACAGGGAGAAAAAAATTCAGATTTACAGATAGTTAAAAATAAAAAACTTTCTCTTTCCTGTTATGTATAATCTAAACTTGCGCAAGTAATATACTGATTTAAAAATCACATTCACAATAAGATAAAATCCTAAATTTCAAGCCTGGTCAATAAATTTAGGTTTATTTATAGGAGAGTGCATGTTAGTACATGTGTGAAGAGTAGTTGTCCTTATACAATACTTTATATATACAAATCACTATATTATAAATTATTATATATAACTCTGTGAATATAGTTTTGTGTTCTTATATGCCAAAAAATTAAAATAGCTATACATGATTTAACTTTTTAATTCAGTTTGCAAAGATTAAAATTTATACCAACATTCACATACATGGAAGAATTCAAAAACTGAATTTATATCTTTCATTAATAAAAATTTTCATTTTAATATATATGACTACATATATATGCATGACTAATTTTAATATCTATTTTTTAATTATAATTGTATTTCTTTAAACAATTGATATATTAAATTTTAGAAGCAAGCTGTTATTTTCTATTCCAATGCTATAATCTATTGTAATATTGAGTATTCAATAGATAATGGATGGCAACACTAAAGCGAAAAAACCCAAACAGTTTGTTTTTGAAAACGTGGTGTAAGCTGTAACCATATGATTTTTTTTTCACATTTTTAAAGTCTCTCATTAGGCAATGTCTTAAATTTTACTTTTTTAAAAAATATTCATATATTCTTATTATATTTAATTTGTAATAAGTTTAAGTATTTGTAATTTCGTAATTATTATTCTATAAATAAGTTATAAAATATTGTTTTGAATTAATAGTTAGATTAAATATACATATTTATTTATTTTTGAAAAAATGACCTTTTTAAAAACATTTTATTGGTTAAATATATTCAGTTGTTTTCTTAATACATTTAAATTTATTTATTAAACCCATTAATTGTGAATATTTAAAATCATATATATATATATTATTTAAGAGCAATAAGGTATTATTATTACAAAATTATATGTAAAGTAAAACTGAAAATGAAAGATTTAAATATAGCTTTAGGTTCATATATATATATATATATTCTAACCTTTGTCCTCGCGTGCAGCCCTACTACACCTCAGGCCAATCATGTTGAGGGCCACAATCTGCCCTTTTCCAACACATCAGGCCAATCTAACCACCCCATTCCCGCATCTCCACTTCCCCCCAAATAAATACAATATAGTGAAAATCACATGACCGGGTTCTAGCTCTAATAATTAATGAAATATTCAATTAAATACTTTACTAGCTCAAGTTTCTTAAAATTAATTTAGGTTCTGTTTTAAAACTAACTCAAATAAATACTCAGGAATCCATGAGACTAGAAGTGGAAATACGGGTGACAAGGTAGATTACATTGAGACAATATCCCCCCGGATACCACCTTAATGGCATAAGAACACTATCCCCCCTTATACTACTATTACATATAATAACTACATAGTATTCTTATGACTTCCGCAACTTCTAATCATTAAGACTCATTTAACAATTAAAGTATTAATCTTTTATCTCTAATAACAATAATAGTAATCATCTAGCTCAAATGAAATAATCTCAGGTTCTTAAATTTATTCGCATGATAATAACCTATGGTAGCAAAATATGATACGGGATTTTATGTCATAATCTACTACTCTGAAATTAGATTAATAATAAAACAATAATAATCACAATCTTTATTGCTTAATCCAACTAGTACAGCTTTTCTTTCATCGCAATTTTACAACAGTAATAAATTAGTTAATAATCTAATATATCCCTTTTTATCTTTAAGTAATAAAATAAATTAATAAGTGACAGTGTTTAGATAATCTGATAAATAAAGCAAGTGGCAACTAATAGCATATATTTTAGCAAAATATTATGATAATGGATTGATGACCAATAACGCAATGCAATTTATAATTATTTAATTACAAGAACATCAATAAATATTTAAGATTAAACATACTTCTCTATTTATCTTTTGTGCAAACAATCATATACTTAGTTTAATTGTTGTGAACATACTCGGTGAATTCATGCCATGATGTAGAGAAAACAAAACTCAGACACAAGTTTTAATAAACAAATTTTAAATTTTATTAACATTAATAAAAATAATTAAAAAACAAACAAATCTATTTACATCTATTTACAAAGGATATCCTCATTTTCTTTACACTATAATAGCTGAACTATACACATTTATATTTCTTTTATCGTTAATTAAACTTATTATGCCTTTTAAAAGTTATTTAGTTATTTTTTATTAGGTTTATCATATCACTTATTTTAACTATTTTATGGATAACAACATTCTTTCTTTCAATATTAAAGTTACTGTATTATAAATTATCTATGTGAATAAACATCATTTATAACATCATAATTTTACCATCAATATGGTTTTAACAAAAAATTACATTTCTTGTAACTTTATATAAGTCACTCCTCATATTATTCAAATATTATTATTACTTTTAACGTTTATTCACCAATGCTCGTAAACTATAATACGTTTATTCCGTAAGCCATACTCATGTATAATACTATAACACGGGTTTAATTATCACCTGTTACAGTTTCACATATACTATAATTATCGAATGTTATTGTATTTTTTCAAATATGCAATACTTATATTTTTTAAAATATAATCAACAATAAGAAAACGTGAAATTATATTTAATATTTTTGTATATTTCTATTTGGATATACTTTTATAAAATTATAGTTCATTTCTTAAAAAAGAATTAAAATAATCCTCTAACTCCTTCCCTTCTTAGGATATTTGCATCTTTCTTTCAATAATCATAATCTACTCCTCGTTAACACTTAACTATTCTTATTCCAAATAATAGCATGACATACATTCTAGAATATCTATTGTTTGCCTTTTAACAGACTTATCATATAACGATGTAGTTGCAAGAAATACAGATGAAGATAGCAAAAGATGTATAGGATATCGGGAAGATAGATAGATAACTTATCCGCAATATACTTAAAAAAAATGTATGGAACAGTGTGAATAGGTCCGACATTCATTGTCTAAGAACCTTGGCGATAAGCGTGATGTGGCAGCTATTTACTCAGCTTTACCAAACATCTAATATGACTCACAAGAAATATATAAAATACCACTGTCCAAGACAACATGGGTATCAGTTGTAGGGCTTTGTTAACTACGCTGATTAACATCTAAAACTACTTATTATTTCATTCCCTGTAGCATCCTAGTTTTTAATACATCCTCTTGGTTTCCGAATCACCACGTACTACCAAGTCACTACCCAAACTATCTCTCAAGATTTTTACTGTATCCAACATCGATAAAATACTAACTACTTTTTAAAACAATAAACAAAATTCTCTAATATAAAAAACATTTCCCTTCTCCATAAGAACAATTTGTCTTGCTTCATTACACTGTAGGTTCAATATCTACATTTTGTTAAAATAACATTAAAATATCCCAATCGGAAAATTAACAGAAAATATCACATAACTATCGGTTATATTGAACTATATTAATAACACATAAAATGATTATCGTATGCATATTTTTTAAAAATCTAATCACATCTCAAAGTGTTTTAAAGTGTTGTTTTCAAAATGCATTTTACAACAATAATAACAATAAAACTTTTGCGCTACATTCATTCGATTCTCAGCTGATCTAAATAAATAAAACATACATTATATATCATTAATAATTATAAATGTTACCAAAAACAATCTTTATCTTTCTTTCAGAGTTCGCAGTAGGTTTCTTTCTCTTCGAGCATCGCAAACATACAAATTTCCACATACATACAATTTTATTTTAAAATTCAAAATCAAAACATATTATTTCATATAATGTTATATTACAAATCAATGTATTTTGTTTTCCCTATCACTATCTAAAACTTAATGTTTAACTTAGATTAGTAAAGAAAATAATTCAAACCATAATCACATATTTTTCTGACAATAAATCTTGGTTAGTCCCATAATATTTATTATTTCTTCTTTTGTCCGAATGTTCTCCTTTATGCTTATTAAAGTTTTAAATAAATTAGTTCATTTAATAAACTGTTTAGACGATCTTTAGTTTTAGTGTTTAATTCAAAATTATTAGAAAACATTTTATTTAGTTATCCCACGAAGCTTTTTAATGTTCTGGCGAATATTACCTCGGCGCGTTGATGCATCTTTATTTCTAGTTAAATTACAATGATTTAATAATTACGGTACCAATTGCATTTTCCATGGATCCAATTTTTTATATTTCTCTTCTGTAAAATATAAACTTCATTTTCATTCATTATTATTTTATAGACACTACTTCCGATCTTTAACTATTTTCTAGAGTATTTTCTCCAGTCATCTTAAAGAAAGCAATTCAAACTACTTCAATATTAAAATTCCTTTTGTCCATTTATTCTTATACGGATAATACTTATTTTTATTTTCCATTATATTCATTAACTTTGCGCACAATGTCCTTTCATTGATTTTACATGCACGAAAATAGCTTTCATAGTGATACGCTATATAAACTATATCAACGAATAATATTAACATATTTGGAATATTATAAAATTTACAACTTAGTTTTAAGAATCTATCCATTTCCTATTGAAAACTCCGATTATATTTCAATAGAATCCACTGGCAGGTTACTGTAAAGTTAGTGAAACATTACTATGAAAAACTTTTTTAAAAATTTTATTTTAAGATTCTTTTCGGATGATTTTTAAATTGTCAGTTGGTTTCTTTCAAAGATATTATTAAAATTCTAATAAAATTGACTAATAAATTGAAGAAAGAAAAAAAAAATTTTAGAGAGCTTAAAATTTTACCTCTGCTCTGGAGTCAACACATTTTTGTTCTCCCCGTTTGTACAATTAGTTGGCGCGATTTTTTGTTGTCTGCCAAGATCTATTTTTTTTATTGGTCAATTCCTACTTGGATTGATAAACAATTTCTAAAGTTTTAAAATTATGACGTAATAGACTTAAATATTAACTAATTATTATTTTTAAATCAATTATTATCTATTACAATTTAACTATCTTTAAAATAATTTTGAAACAATAATTAATAGAAATGTATCCTACATATTTTTATTATGATGTGTGACAATTCCATCCAATTCTATAATATACTATTTAAATATTTTAATTATTAGTATTAATTTAAACAAGTACTTATACATAGAATATTTCAGACAGTCATGTAGTCATTTCCGGTGTTTAGTCTAATCTTATCTGTCTGAATAAATTTGCTACTTATATTATATAAAAATAATTATATAAAATTTTGAAGAACAATTTAGAAAAATATAGAATTAGATACAATTTTCACCATCACAATATTTATTATTAAATATATCATATTAAAAAATTGCACTGCTTAATATAATCTATAATATTAAATACTATATAATATTAATTTTAAAATTTTTTAATAATTGACCATTTATAACCATCACTGACCTATAGAAAAGGGCACAATATATATATATGATCAATAGATGGCGTTTTACCAAAACCACCGAAACAAGTGTAAAATTTGTTTACATAAATGACAAAAGAGTCAGAATTAACTATCTCTTTCATTTGCTCACCCTCAGATCAGCTGATTTCAAGCTATTTGCTATCATCAGTGAAGGATAGAGTTAGAAACTAGATCTAAACACTGACTCCAAGTGTTTATGCAAAACGTTTCTATCAGTTTGTAAGCATGAATTTTTCAGACCGGTAAAGTCTTCAACCTCAGCCTAACAAGCCAGATATCTATATGGGTCTGATCTCAGTTCAGTTTCACCACATAGTCAAAATCTCTGCAATATATATCATTGCAAGAAAACTTTAAAGGTACATTTATGAAAAACAAAAACAAGTTATTCACGTAACTTGATATCACTTGTTATTTATGATCAATAGATGGTGTTTTACCAAAACCACTAAAACAAGTGTAAAATTTGTTTACATAAATGCCAAAAGAGTCAGAATTAACTATCTCTTTAATTTTCTCACTCTCATATCAGCTGATTTCAAGCTATTTGCTATCATCAGTGAAGGATAGAGTTAGAAACTAGATCTAAACACTGACTCCAAGTGTTTATGCAAAACGTTTCTATCAGTTTGCAAGCATGAATTTTTCAGACCGGTAAAGTCTTCAAACTTAGCCTAACAAGCCAGATATCTATATGGGTCTGATCTCAGATCAGTTTCACCACATTGTCAAAGTCTTTGCAATATATATCATTGCAAGAAAACTAACAGTTTAATAAGCACACATCTCTTAATAGATATTTTTACTTCTTGTATGCTGCTTTGATTCCATAGGTCATTGATGACATTGCCAATTATTAAGGTGTATCTATTAATATGAAATTAAATGATAAATTAATTATTAGTGAAAGTATTAGTGGTAATTACAGTTTAGTTAACAATATTATTTTAATAATGAGTATTAAAGAACATAAATATAAAGTTTGATTACAGATTTAAATTATAAGCCTTTCTTAATTAGTGCACTACCCATGGAAATCAGTAACATCTCTCTTGATATTCCATAGATAGTATGAAGAATTAATAAAATCAATGATTATCCTGAGATCTCCTTATTGTAAAGTTATTCTTATGATCATTGCCAATTTTAATTATCAAGAATAATATGAATCAAAGTTTATCTGTAGTTATATAATTAAAACTTAATAGTTATAGATATGACATGATATATTGAATATTATTGTTAGCCATGATAGTATGTTAATACATAATAAGAAGGAGTATCTGGGTATTCTCATGCCATTGAACAAATATTTTGTATTTGTTTAATGTTAAGGGGATGTGATCTGTTTGTAGTAAATGAGTCTCACATTGATTATATTTAAAATACAGGATGTCTTATTTTAGAAATGTTTAATCATGTAAAAATAAATTGGGATAAATAATAGCCTTACCTAAATTCAATTATTATAGCTAAAGAAAATGGTTAGGAAATTGTAAGTCTGTTAATAGTACCTAGCCAGAGTCCAACATTTCATATGATTACAGAGACTGTTAATAACAGTAGAAAACTCAGTAGAAAACTCTCCATACATTAGGGCCACTAATTGCAAACCTTATTAATCAGTGGATGCAAGAAGGTTTGTGATAAAACCTCTATCTAATGCCAGAAGCTAGAAATTAGTCTGAGAATATTGGATGAGTAGGCACTAAATAGGAATTTTATGCACAAAACTTCTTGCATCTATTGATTACTAAGGTTTGAACTTAGTTGCACTACTATATAGAAAGTTTCCTTTTATTTTAAATACATTTTTTTTCTCTAATAATTATTTCTCCACCTTTTAATCATTTTTGATTGAGCAGCTGGTAGTACTGATATATATTTTTGAATGTTTATATGATATTTACTAGAAGCAGTTCTTGTTTTTTAGCATTTTAAATTTGTGGAGATTAGGATTCCTCACAGTGTATTAAGGTTTTGGGAAGATATTCCGATATTATACTGATTGCAGATTTTTTTAATGTGTCTGATATTTGTGTATTGCTACATTATAATTCCTGGTACTGTTTTTTATGTTTCTTTTTGTTGTCTACTGAATATAAGAATAATAGCTTGTAAAACAAAACAAGTCTTCTTATTGATAGTATTGTGAAACTTTTGATATAGTACATAGCAATAATATACTTTTATAACAATACAGAATTCTTCTAACAAAATTAAAAAAATGAAAGAACATGTAGCCACTGCCACAAATACTATTTCTATAAAAAAAAAAAACTGGCTTTATTATATTGGTGACATATTTGTTGCATGACTGCATGGTAAAGTATTATTATAAACATTCTGAATACACATTAACAATATATATTTTTCAATTAAAATCATAATAGAATTAGAACAAGAACATAAAATTGACATTCTTAATTGTTCTTATGATAAGTTTTTAAATGGAAAAATCAACACTACAACTTTCAGAAAATTCACACACGTAGAAAAATACTTAGTATACAAATCCAATTCTAACAAAAACACACAAAGTGGAGTTGTAGTAACACTTTAGAATACAGTGAAAAAATTTTTCCAGAAATTAACTTGATAGAACAAACTCTCACAAAGAATTGTGTCTGTCAGCTATTATTAAAAAAATCTTTAATAAATAACATCAAGAAAAAAAAAAAGATAAAAGAAAAAATAGTGATAGTTATTGAAATATATCTATATATAGTTGGAATATCCATCTAACAAAAGAAAATTTGCAATCAATATCATATTAGAACAAATTGAATAGTATAAAGAATATAAATCTAAAAAGCATGACTTGAAATACTAACAAAACAAAAACTTCAGCTATAAACCAGCTATTTATTGAAAAGGGATTAAACATACACAAAGTATTGATTAGAAAAGAAAAAAAAATCAGTTTGTTTAAAGTAACAGACCTTATATGTAAACAAAAATATTGGACAGTAAGAAAAAGATGAAAAAGCAAAAAATAAATAAATAAAAAGTTGCTCACATGGTAATGGCATCACTAATTAATTTTGCCCTTAAGAAAAACTGATGAAATCAGAAAAATCTTCATAAATAAATGTACAAAATGGCTACTGATTGTTGCCTTTGTCAGAATAGCTTACTTATTCGGTGTTTTTACTAGTTACTCAGGACTGCAATAAATAAAAAAGAAACGAGAATAAACTTGAAAAAATATAAAGATTGAATTTTTCTAAAAATATTTAATAATTAAACTAGACAATGAAAATAGTTCAATATAAATTTAAAAATATATGTGTGGGTAATATTTAATATAAAATTATAAAATATGTAAAATAGAAATTGTTAATTATAATTTTCTTATATAGAATTAAGTAGACATTAGAAAACTATAGTTTAAAAACAATCTTTCCACCATATAGATCTTAAATTGGCCTTCATTGCTATCTTTAGCTAAATGTTTGAAATATCATACTTGAAGTAAAAATGAATAGAATATAATAAATAAATATATTGCAATTTATATATTTGTGTTAAGTTTATGTTTTTTTTTTAAAAATTATTTTCATTTACATAAATAAAAAGGAATAAACTAAATTATAGCTTTCATTCATAGAAGGATATAAATTTATCAGCTAAAACAGGGATTGGCACCAAAGACAACAGGTACTATGAATTTTCTGACTGCACATCATCAAACACAGCATTTGATTATGAGTTTTTATTTACATATCTACAACCAAAGATCACTTTTAAGTAATGGAAGATTAAATGAATTGAATTTTTTAATATTAAATGGAACTTTGTTGACTAAGTTAAAAATACATGAAGAGAGGAATGATTTTGAAAAAATTGATATATTATTTACTTTAAAGGTGTAAGTATCAGAAGCATAAGCATAATGGGGTTTATTGTAAATAAGAAGTGAAAAAAACATTGTGTGGATTGATAGCACACCAGGCAGACTGGCTATTGAAAGATACCAAATAATGATAATTCAGTTTTATTCTCCAACAAGTTCTTATTGTGATAAAGAACTAGAGGATTTTTACCTGGATATACAAAATGCTTTTGATTATATCAAATAATATTTTAAAATTCTCATGGAAGAATTTATGCTCTAATTAAATTTAGTTATGGTGATTAAATGAGAGAGAATATAAACTTGTGAAATTTGCAAAAAAAGAAAAATTGTTTATTATGAATTTTTTCATTAAGAAAAAAACTAAATGAGAATGAGCAAGAAAACATCCAAGTGAAAATATAGCAGAATTGCATTATATTTTGATTAATAGAAAATATATATTTCAAAATTGTAATGTTCTAATAAAATCAATACAGAAAATAATCATCAATTAGTGAGATATAAGATAGAATTTAATAAAAAACTAGAGAGATAAATATTATTATAAACGACAGCATTATTGAATCACTTCAGAGAGTTTATGTTAGAACTTGATAATCATTTTAAAATATTAACAGAGTTTAAATATGGTTCAAACTTATCTAAGTTCAATAAGAATCTAACTAATACTCTACTAAAAGTAGAAACAAAGGATAGCTGATACAAAAAACCCAGCAATTCACAAGTAATTTTTTTATTGAGAAAAATCAATGTATAAACAAATAAAAGGTATATAAAATATTAATAAATAATTTATTAAAAACGATCCAATATCCTGAATTTTGTAGAATGATTTAAAAAAGGTTAATAACAATACAAAAAATATATAATTAATATATAGGGTATATGAGCACAGACTTTCACATGACCCACCACTCTCCACACTATCTCATAACACTGATACACTTGAATACATATATGTTGAAAAAATAAATAATCACCAATATACGTATTTCATGCTAAACCAGCAATCATCAGTTGGTCCAGATTACCATCTCTACACATATATGCTTTAAGTGCTCAGATATATATTAAGATAGCCAATCCTCACACTTTAATGGACAGGCTTCAATCTACTCCACACTCCAGTTTTTCAACTGTCCATCCAATTGAAAATCTGATGATGGAATGCTCAAAGGCCACCCTAAGGCCGAGATTCTTGTCACACCCATGTTGACCTAAAGTCGATCTGACCCCTCACACACAAGTTTATATACCTGGGTTTATATATGTAATATATTGTGAATTGTCAAGAAAAATTATAGAAGAGAATAAACGTTTCAAAAATATAAAACAACATTTTGGTATATTCATTTTTTAGTTACATTCTGTTATATCATTAATTTTTAATCAATTCTTTTTAATTTTTTTAGTTGCGTTAATCTTACCTTACTTGAATTAAAATATATTAGATTTAATAATTTAAAAGTGCTTGATTTTTTTGAACTTAAAATAAAATAGATTCTATCTGTCAATCTAGTTAATTACAGATTTAAGCAATTTTTTAGATTTTAATGTTGAGTTTCATGTAAGGTTTCTCTGAAAATATTTTCTCTATATTAATTAATCTTTAAATAAATTTAATACTTTTTTAATGATACACCTTTTTTCTTTTTTGAACTTTTGTGTATAAAAGCTTTACATTAGATTATATAAACAATCAGAAATTACTAAAGAAAAGCTTTTCAAAATCATCCTTTTACTTTATATCAGTGGTAGGCACGTAATCAATTTTAATAGTATTTGTTAATAATAACAAATAATTAGTTTGATGTATATGAAATATTGTAAAAGTAAACTATTCTTTACATATGCACTGTAACATAGACATGCTCTCTCTCATCAATAAATGTTTTAAAAGTATATGTAGAACACCTATATTTAGAGGTATTCTTTAAATAAGCCATTTATTGACCATGCTTGAATTGAGAATTTGATCTTATTGCTAGCCTGTTGCCACAATAAATGTAAAATAAAAGAAGCTATTTTGATTTCAAGAAATCGTCAAATGTTAATGAATCGTCAATCATCAAATGTTAAAATAACAGAATTGTGGGAAATCTGGATTGAATTATGGGTATTGTGAAAGGTTGTCTCATTTTGATTATTCACTGTTACATAGTTGATAAAGACTACAAAATGTATAGTCTAAAGTACTTCTAAAATTATATAATATATGTGAATTTTACTATATTTTGATATATATATTAATTTTAATATTACATATATTGTGGAATAAATACAGACATCAAACTTAACTTATATATATATAGTACATTATAGTGCAGTGGTAATACATTAAGCTATCATTTTTATAATATGGATTTAAATTTAGGCTGTAGAATTTAACATTTTTTCCACTAGGCTAGCTAAACTTTCAATATCAGTTATTAAACAGATATCTAGATATTCTTTTTTAGAAGGTGTAACAAAAGTAATAAACTGCTCAAATTCTCATTACTCAGCAATTGATAAGACTAGTAAATGCTTTTTTTTATTATTTATTGTTTATCTTGGAAAGTTTATTGGAAATGTTTGCATCCTGAATTAAGCTTATGTAAACATTTAACACATACTACGTAAATCAAAGATTATTACAATCTCATTTCAATCTGTACAATTGGAATACTTGTAAATAAACAATAGATGGGATTTCTCTAACCAATTAATATAAGAATCATTTCTTTCTTATTAATAAATTTTGACTTGATAAAATTGTGTTGGTTGTGTGAGAATTGTACTCATAATCATGTAAAATATATTAATAAATAATCATGACTGCATGTAACAAAAGTAGCTATCTTCCACTAAGTTATGTAATGTCAACAATTATTAAAAGATAGAATATGTTTGTTTTTAAGTATAAACATATCAATACTCATTTGCACATGCACATTCACACTGTGTGCACGTATAAAATGTGTTTAAATCAGTATTGGAATTGTAAACTCTTTTTTAATCTTATGTAAATGATAGATATAACTAGAATATTTTCAAATAAACAATATATGAATTTCAGCCCTCTCTATAACAAAGTAGGCTTTAAAATTGGTAACTACTTTCTAACATTAAATAACAGACCAATCTTTTATACTAAACATATATTACCGCTAAACTTAGAATCATCATGCGTACTAGAAATTTATATAAGGCTGCAAATGAGATCATAATTATCTCTGCATTGCATTGTGGTTGGTGTTAATTACCAATTTAAACATTATGCATTCAACACAAATCTTAAACATTTTAATGTTGTTGGAGTCTTTATTGAAACTTATAATGGACGGAATGATTCACTTGGATATATTGATCAGATTCAACAATCAGCTGGTTCAATCACAATGTATGACCAACTTACACAAAGTATTTATGTGATGATACACCTATCTATTGAGCCCCAAACATTGCTGGTGCCAGCTATAATGGATGGAACAATGACCACTAGCCCCAAAAGTTGATGATGTCAGATATAACGGATGGAATGATTACAACTAATCCCAAACATTGCTAACACTAGTATAATGGGCAGTACTCTTCGTCAACAGTCATAAACTAACCAAGCCCAATGATGGTGCACCAGATGTAATGGATGGTCAACTAAATTGCAGACTGTACTACTATGCAGATGTAGCAATATGGTGTGGGGATAAGTTAATATGCTCTAATTTATTACCCCTAATGAAACAATCTGCAGAGACCTACCAGGCTTAGAAGAGAAAAAAGTTGCATCCAACTATGTTCAGACTGTGGGTCATCTGATAGAATGCTAATGAGAACCCGATGAAATGCTTAACCAATGATTGCATACCCTTTAATTGACTAACTCTATCCCTATTTAATAATATTAAATGCAATTTAGGTTAGTTCATTCACTTTCCCCCTTTTTAATTCCATTATGCCTTAATATTCAAGCCTGGAGAGAATATTGCTTTTAACTCCTTTAGCAGGTATGAACAAATATACACAGCAACACCTATATATAGGTTACAACTAGCATTTATTATATTTGTTTTATTTTCAAGCTTTTATATGATAAAAAAAATAGATGTGTTATGCATACCTAATTGTTTATAGACTGTGGAATGTCAGGACAATTCAATAAACCAGAGACCAGAATAATACAAACTCTCAAACATTTATTAACAATAATAAATATCAAGTATAACAACAATAGTAATGATAAAAAAATATAAATAATAATAATAATCATATGTACATGTGTCACATGTGAACCTCTACCATTTTACTAATTAATTATTATAGTCCAACCCTTATATCCCATGGTAGAAATTCACCTATGTCACTCATTTTCTATAAATCATAATTATATAGAAAAATAAACTTTAGTTATTTAATATAATTGAGATGCTGGCTAGCTAAATTATATATTTGCAGATGTTAACAACCTATTTAACAAGTTTCCCCAATTTATATATATATATGATAGAGACAGATACTAGTTGATTAGTCAAACATACTGGAAAATATATGTACAAGGTTAATCACAAAATAAAACATATAATATGTATTCTGTATAAGTGTTGTAATTTAACCTATGAAAATAAATTTAGAGAATCTTACCTCAATATTTATGTGGGTAACCTGATGTGAAGCAGGTGGGTTAACCTAAATTTTATTTACAATGAAAATAGAAAAATATCAAAGAGAATAATCCCCCCTTTTCTTTGCTAATTCTCAAAAAAAATGAGGCTTCAGCATCAGAGTGTGAAAATACAACAGATAACATGAATAAAAATAAATAAATAAATAAACAAAAATTTACAATATTGATTCTTCGATTAAAAATTGTAATTGGAACAAAGTTCATAAAAATCATCATAACAGAAGTAGTAGTAGTTGATAGTTAGGCAAGTTGTTCTTCAAAGCAGTTTCACTTAGTAAATCATTTTCCTTAGCAAGGATAGATAGGTACAATGGTGTCTCCTGTAGTTGTGTTTAATGGTAAACACCTTGATCCTCATTTGATTCACCATAAAGTATTCCAATCCTTGTTTACTTTGGACTGCAGGCATCTTTTTGTGTGTTTACAATAAAGTAGAAAAATATATATAGATATATAGAGTTTTAATGCAGCTGGTAGGAAATACCATGACACACAATAGCATGTTTTGCTCTAGCCCATTTTCATATTAAAGTACAATTTAATAATTATTTGTAATCATATATTTGTATTGAATAGTATTGAAGTGCTTTAAATATATATTAAGAAAATTATTTCATTTTTTTCTTTTCCAATTTTCAGCAGATTAATTTTCATTATTCTTTTTGAAAAAATTTAAAATAGTAAAAAAAATTACTCCAACAACTTTTAAAACATGATTTAATTATTTAAGAATTTATCAATTATTCTTACTTCTTATTTTACTTTCTTTCCTCTGAATTTGGTAAACTTTTGATTACAGCATTTGACTTTTAAAAATGTTTATAATTTAAATAAAAGAAAAAGCAAAACTCCATTTTAGTGTTCTAAATTTTACTTTAAATGACTGTCTATTGTTGTAGCTACTATGTCTTTTGATAAGAAGAACGATTTGTAAAAAGTTTCTATATTTATATAAAATGATGAGAACACTGACATTTAAAACTTCCTATTGTTTAAATTCATTTAGATTTTTATAAGTATTGTTTAAATACATTTCATTTATTACAAATAAAAAAAAATAATAAAATCAGTTTTATTTTCACACATACCCACCCCACTTAACCTCAGGCCATCCTTAAATCATTTGATTATATAATTAATATTCAATTATATATATATATATACACACATTACAGTTTATTAATCAAATAATTTATATATATACAATATTACTTTCTAAAATATTGATCGTATTAAATTTATTATAACATAATAATTTATTGTGTATTATATGTATATATGCAATAATAATAACAAACCAATAATCTTCCCATTATTAATATAAATTCCAAATAGATTGGGTTCAATAAGTAGGCTTGATCTTTTTAGGAATATCTACATTGTAAGCTATCCTTTACAAACTATATAAAGAAACAAATCAATCATTTTATTCATTAGTCCAAAAATCGTAATGGTTAAGAAAATGTTAATATCAATATAATGATTAAAGGTGATATTATTAAAAAACAGATTAATTTAAAATAGTTTATTATGCTTTTTGTTGTTTTATGACATAATTAGTCATATTAAATGTAAATAGCTTGATTTTAACTTTTGTTTAAAAATTAAATTATAATTATTTAAAATTGTCCCTTTTTTTTTCTTTTTTAGACATTTTGTGTGATTTCAAAAAGGTTCTCCAAAAGATATATTCACCGGTTTAGTGCAACCAAAGCACTTTTTATTTTTGGTCCCTGTCATATTGTTAGGCGACTAGCTGTATATATAGCAACAAATCAGTATCCTTTTACATAGATGTTTTTTTTTTTTTTTAAAAATAAGGTAAAGTAAAATGTAATCAAACCACATTTAATAGTTAATTACTTGGTAAAATACTTGTTATAAATTATTTTCTCTTTTTCTATATCTTTCTCTCTATATACATAAATCCCAAACAATGTTAACTGTAAAAATAATAAACATATATTTTAATTAATCAGTAAGCTTTTGATTATGTTTTAATTCTTGCCAATTGTAAATTAATACACAAGTTTAATATCACATGATTTACATGAACTTTGTATAGTAGTACTGCTTGTCTATTTATTATATTTATGAGGAAAATTAAAAAGCAATATTGATAAACAAATTTAAAAATAATATAATAAATAGACAAGCAGCAAATACTAATAGGTATAACTCGTGGAAAATCATGTGATATTAAACTATTGTATTAATTCATAGTGAATAAGGATTTCAACATAATCAAAAGTGCTACTGATTAATGAAAATATATGCATTATTATTTTTTTTACCATTAAATATTATTGTATTATTGGGGAACTTACATATAGTATATTTATAATGTGTATTTATATATATATATATATATATAAATATTATTGTATTATTGGGGAACTTACATATATATATATATAAACTTTTCACAGTGTTTAATATTATGTAATACACTAGATTAACATCCCAACACTGGTTTATTAAGTAAATATATATATATATATACATATGCGTAGAATAATCATTCAGTAAGTGCTATGTGAAACTACTACTAAAAATACCAAGCTTTAAATGGAATGAGTATATGGAATAGGAAACAAAAATAAAGAAAAATATTGCATATTCTATGTATTTCATTGGGGAAAATAATGAATGAAAGTAATATGAATGGATGTATTGTTATCAAATTAATGCTACAATTAAAAGATGGTAAACTTTTGACATTTTAATAAACAAATAGTAGAATGAAATAGTAAAATTTTAATAGACAACTCCACCCCCACCAACTAAAAATATTAATATAAAACTTGCCTGGTTTTAATTTAATCAGTAGTAGATCCCTTCTCCTTTTAATCAACCTTTGTATTAAGAGTAATAATATTCTCCCTGCCCCCCTCCCAAATGCAGAGATATTAAAAATTAAATGGTCTTTCTTTGCATTATGTCTTTACATTTTACTTTCAGAGAGCAATAAATATACTGAAAATTCATTGTCTTGTTCACTACTGTACAATCATATTTTCCTGTAACTCTTACATACATTCCACTTTTTATCAGGAACAAACTCATAAATTTTTTATTCACTTTTGTATTCAAACATCATACCCTATTCTCACTTTATTCTAAAAAAAATAGATATTGGGAAACCCAAAACTTAACCCCTATTTGTTCTAATAAAGCAATTGTGCAGAAATTTAAGTTCAGGTATTTCCAGTCTAAATATTTGGATTTTTTAATAAAGTAGCACCTCAAAACTTTATCAACAAAAACGTTTCTAGCTGAAAAAATGGCATTTGAAATATTGATGCAATGTGCTCACTATATTTTACCTTGTCTATGAATGTACTTCCTTATGGTCATTGCCAGCTTATAGTATATATTCCATGAAACTAATCTTCCATGTTAGCAGTCATTGATAATGCTGTATATTTGAAATGCAAGCATTCTAAATACCAACAAACAAAATAATAAATAATAAGAATAGTGAAGCCTGCTACACTCGCAACACACACACACACACATATATATATAGATAGATAGATAGATAGATAGATAGATAGATAGATAGATAGTTTCTATGGTTAACTTCCCCCAATGAGGTATTGCTACACACATAACATAGAACTCTTTGGTTCATTTCCCCTGACAAACTTTAAGACTGGCTGCTTTCAAGACAGTTTCTATTGGCCTGTTTCCCAAACACTTTGGCCCCAGTCAAATTCAACTGCACATGAAGACATCTGGCTTTATCATAGACAATTGTGACCATCATTGTTAGCTTTTTTTTTAGCAGTAATCACTTTCATCTCTCAGCAACAGTCCACTTAGTAAATTCACTGGAAATCCACTGGAAAATCAACTCTTCACATCTAGCTGCTATCCAGATGGTTTCCTCTGGCTTCAGTTTTCCAAACTTTTTGGGGTAGTTCAGCTGCTTCCTGTGAACACATTTTCACTGAGTGTTGCACACTTACTGAAACTACTGTCATCATGAACTGGAAAATGAACAACACACCTTGTTCCTTACTCTATGTATAATTTTAATTACTCACACCAATTAATTAGTTATAGACCTAAAAACATTATCATAAAGGAAAGAAGGTAATTAATTATGTGAGTAATTAAAACTATAAATAGAGTGAGCAACGAATTGCATTGTTCATGTTTCAGTTCATGTTGGAGAGAAATGTAAGTGACAGTAGTTTCAGTAAGAGTGCAGCACTTGGACAGTGTGTTCATGGGCAGCAGCTGAATAGGTCCAAAGAGTTTAGGAAACTGAAGCTGGAGGAAACCATCTGGATAGCAGCTAAATATAAAAAGCTAGATGTGAAGAGTTGGATTTTCCAGTGGATTTCCAGTGAGTTTACTAAGTGGACTCTTTCTGAGAGACAGAAGTGATTGCAGCTAAAAAAAGCTCATAGTGATGGTAATAGTGCTCTATAATCAAGCCAGATGTGTTCGCATGCAGCTGAACTGGACCAGGGGCAAAGTGTTTGGGAAACTAAGGCCAATGGAAGCCATCTTAAAAAGCAGCCAGTCTTAAAGTTTGTCAGGGAAATGAACCAAAGAGAACTATATATATATATATTTTTTTTCTTACGTTTCACAAAATAAAGACAATAACTAATGCCTTATTATTTTTTAAAAATCATTATCGTCAGAGGTAGAATAATCCTCACACACACACACACACACACACATATATATATAATTCTTTAAAATGAAATATATTCAATTTATAGACAACTAAATACTTAAAATATATAAATAATAAATTTATTAATATCTAATCGATTTTCGTAATGCCATCTTTGTGATATATATATATATATATGTTACGTGTGTAGCTGACTGTTCATTATTCTTATTATTTTGTTTGTTAATATTCAAAATGCTTGCATTTTGAATACACAGCTTGCTGGTACAGTCTCTAATGTTTTCTACTTTTTCTGGAGTGCTCAAACTTATATTAATGTAAATATAATATTTTCACAAAATATAGCAGAAAATATTCAATAAGTTTTCTAATATAAAATTGACAGAGTTTATCCTATTTACCTTTTTGGTTTTTGAAATGTCATTGTATATTTTACCTGATATCTCTGAAATTTAAATGCCTGTTTATCATCATGTTATCAAAAATTAAAATCAAAGACAAAGTCCTGACTCATATTGAAATTGTAGCAACTAAAGAGTTCAATCTCTTCTCACCACCACTATAATATACAGACTATAAAATCAGAGGCCAAACTCTGGCTCCTATTGAAATTGTAGCAAATAAAAGTTCAAACTCTTTTCACCACTACTATAATATACAGACTATAATTTAGATTATTTGTCTATTTATTTTTTAAATGCATTTAATAACGTGAATTATATAATATTCAAATATGTGTATATTGTCTATACTAAACTTTATGTAATTGAAAGTGACCTGAAGCCAAACCCTCATGCTCCCTACCACTATGCACCTCATCTTATACAACTGATACCCATGACCAATACATGTGAAAAAGATAAATGATCATATATATATATATATATATATATATATATATATATATATATTATGTGAACCAGTATCATCAGTTAATCCAGACCACCATCTACCACACCTAAATACAACCAGTTCCTTAGTTTATATTAAGATAGCAAATCTTCAAACTTTAATGGACAAGCTTCAGTTTTCTCCACTCTCCAATTCTTCAGCGATTCATATCATTAAAAAATCTGATTGGTGGAACATTCAAAGCCCTTGTTGTAACTAATACTATTGTCATACCCATGTTGACTCTAAAGCCCTCTGACTCCTCACATATAAACCTTAGTCTGTCCATTTAAATACTCAAAAAAGGGATGGGAAGAATACAGGTTGAATATGTAATATTCTAATATAACTATATTATCTATACTAAACTTAATTAATTAGAAAGGACTTGAACCCAGACTTTCAAGCTCCCTAATACTATGCACTCTATCTTATACAACTGATACATGTGGCGACATAATATGAAAATGATAAATGATCCCCAATATACATATTTTGTGCTGAACTCTCATTTATTAGTTGGGCCAGATCTTCTCACACACATATATACAATCAAAGCTTCAGTTCATAATAAGACAGGAAATCTTCAAACTTTAATGAACAAGCTTCAATCTTCTCCACTTTCCAACTCTTGAGCCATCCATATCATTAAAAATCCAATGGTGTAACACGCACAGCTCTTGTTGATGACAATACTATTGTCATACTCATGTTAATTTTAAATAACTCTCACCCCTCACATATAGAATTTTATATGTCCATTTAAATACACAGAAGAGAGAGGGGCAGAATACAGGATGAATATATATTCAAATATAAGTTTGTTGTCAAAATACTAAACATAAGTATTTAATGGTAGTTGAGGCAAGTTAAGGAATTAGCTGAAAATACTTCTGCAGATTGAAAGACTGTATACAATAGTTAATTACCATTATATTTATTATTTTTATTGTTATTACTTTTAAGATATGTATTTGTTATATATTGTAATTGTCCAAAATGTACAGTTCACCTGCAAATTACCTAAAGGAGCTGCATGGGATCTCACATTTTGACATCATAGGATAAACATTTTTTTAAAGCCTGATAAAATCAACTAGATATATGAGACTCTCTATCATATTCTAATTAAATTATTAATTGCAAAATAATGACAAATACTAAAGATAATGAGACACTACAATTTATTTAAGTATATACAAATTTACAATATCACACAATAGCTTAAATTGACTGCCCTGTCAACTTATAAATGAAGTTTGTATGATTGGTAATTTATGTTTTTTATGGATAGCTAATACATAGTATAATATGGTATAATACATTCTTGATTGTTTTTAAACAAAGATAAACTTGCTGCATAGACCAACAATTGTAACTAATTATTATTACAGTTTTAAGATTTATAAACCTACAGTTTGAAGATACTTTGCGATAAATCATTTTATAAACTATTTAAAGAACTGGACTATTATAAATACTTTCAGACTGTAATACAGATAATTAACTAAACATTACATGAGCAAATGTAAAAGACAACATCTGCATTACCCTATTTATGAATAAATAAATACAAGTGAGATAGGGGATCTGCTACATGATAGGAATTTTCATCTAACACATACTATTAAAAGGTACTAAATATAAGATTGACCAGCAGTCACAAATTGTATCATCCAAGACATGTACAAGCAGATAATATACAGTAGGAATGGCCATCTATAATACCACTGCTTTAAGTAGAATAATGATTGTGAGTGCCTGGAAATTTCATTGATATAAACATATACAAATGAATCTCATATATAAACAAAACAGCCCAAAATAAAATTAATGCAATTCACTTATATCAATACACCCAAATTATTTCCCCCCAAAAGTGGAGGGTAATTTGCTTAAAACTGTAAATTATTAAAATATAATAAAAAACAATCTTAATTTATTCTGTCTATGCAGCTTGTTTATATTTGCAGGAAGTGGAAATGACTGGTTTTAAAATGCAAAATCTTTAAAAGTATGGCCAGAGATTATGATTATAAACTCATTGCTTTTTATAAAAAAAAAATCTATTTTTAAATTCATGCAGCCTAAATTGCAACATGATTAAATAAAGAAAAATAGCAATTTCTTCCAATACTAGTTTGTAAACAGATTAATGGATGTAGAGCAGCATATTATGGAGAGATCCATGCCAACATCACCACCAGAACATCTTAACATCACTATTTACACAGGAGATCTTGAAACAATACTGAAAACAAATCCATATTCTTCAAGCATCAAAAAAACAACATGCCACATGTTCAAACCCACTTTGGCTAGGGCACTGTGCACTGAGCATAATGATACAAAACAAAAAATAAAGGAGGCGTGCTTATTGCAAATGACAACTACACAATAAACTGAAAAGAATCATGCTATGTAATTTCCAGAAAATGGCCTGTATGAAAGAAAATTTGAATAAATTTTGCATAAATTACTGCCAAACTTCACTTAAAATCTCAAGGTAAGCTGACACTCCCAAGATACTATGAATATGGAGACCTAAGTTTCCCAAAAGTGCTAAGCCTGATAATTCTTATAATAATAATAAGCTTCATTTTTTTGTGTAAAGCACAATTTAAAACTTACCATTTCTCAAAGATGAAGTAAAAACAAGGACTTTATTTCAAAATCAATAATATAATTTATAAAGAATTTTTAGTATAATGGAGCTAATACATAATATTTGTAATTTTAAAGTCCATAACCATTCCTATCATCACTCAGAATTCGAGTTCAGACTTCAGGTATTGGTATACTTTTAGGGGACTTTATTTAACTATAGCTGTAGAAGTGATTGGCTTTCATTATAATGGTCTGAACTCAATTGGTATCATCAGACAGTTATTTATTTAATCATTGATGGCAGGGTTTTCACATGGTCATAGAAATAAAATTGCTTCTTATTATTGTTGCCATTAGTTACAATAAATTTTATTATATTTGTCTTAAAAAGTAGATAAAATAGCATTTTTTAAAAAAAAAAATATTCAATTTACAAACATCTAAACTATAAGTAGTTTATCTATATAATGGACCTAATATTGTTTAGATATTAGTTGACAGATCTTTTCATACTTCTCTGGATCTTCAACCTGCACTCTGCTTGCTGGTAAGATTAGAACAGATTGCCCTTCTCTATTCTTCCATTGTATTTTTCAGCATGAAGCACAATAAGTATATTGAAGGCACAATCAATAATCAATCAGTAGCAATAAAGATTCAGTAGTAATCAATAATAGTTCAGCAATTAAAGTATATCAGCAATAATACTTCAGCAATAATTATTCGGCAATAAGCAATCAAAGTCTATCTTCAGTAATACTTCAAAATATATCTTTAACACAATGAAATATAACTACTATTTATAGTACATGGAGTTAGCTTATCAACAAAACTAGATCCATTATCTGTGTTTCAATCCATTGATCTACTAATGGTAGATAATCTTCAATTTCAGTTTGGCCCATGACTTATTTGTCCAACATAACATTTACAAAATTTTACCTTTAACAGGGATTACCAAAATAAATTATATTAAATACTTATGTATTTAATTAATCGTTCAGAATTTTAATTGCATTTTTTAAGATAATGGCATTTCCACACATTTAAAAAATAAACTTATAATAATAATACTGTATACATTTATTTTTCTCGATAAATTATATATATAATTTTCATTTATTACAATTGTTGAAAATCTTTACCTTTAAAATAAATTTCTAATTTTTAAATTATAGACATGAAACACATATATAAATGCCACTTCAATATATACATAATTTCAAATTTGATTTTCTTTGTGAGCATTATTTACAATAAATGTTAAATTATTTGCATAAAAATATTTATAAAATTTAACCAGAAAATTAAATAAAATTAATTGGATTCAATTGGCCGATTTTTATAATCAATTGATTGTTTTCTTATATATAATTGTTATAAAGAAATAAAATTGCTTCTTAATACTGTTGCCATCTTACAATAAATTTTATTATATTTGTCTTAAAACATAAATAAAAAGAGCATTTTTTCTTTCAAAAAAAATATATATATTTACAACCATCTAAACTATAAGTAGTATAAGATATCACTAAAACAGAAAGAGGGAAGTGATATAAAATTAGAACTACATGAGCTAAATTAAAACTAATTTGATTTTGAAAAATAGAGACTTACTTAGGAATGTATTAAGAAGGGCACCTATTGAATTAATATGAAGTTAAGTTATTTGAAAAATAATAGCAAAATGACATACTGGTTGAACCATTTCAGATTAATATATATATATATATATATAAAAGGAAAGGGTTTCACCTTTATTGTTTTTAATATTGTAATTGTTGTCTATTGCATAATAAAACCTACTTTAAAAACATCCTTCCCTCCCTTAAAATATTAATATAAATCTTACTAATTTTAATGAACAGTAGATTTTTCTGTCCCTTATCTAAACAACATTTGTATTAACATGTTGTTTAATATTCATAATAAAAACATAAATAGGAGAAAGATTCATTTTATTTTTTAAAAAAACTCCAAATGTTTAGCCGTATTTTAATTGATAAATATGAAATTTTGAGTATTCTTTTGTATTGAGATATTGTTTTTATTTTATTTGTATCTATGACTTATAGGAATAGAGTTAAAAAATCTGCAAATGTTTTAATGAATAAATATATTTTTTTCCCACTTAAACAACATTTGCTTTAAGATATTGTTTTAATATTAATAAAAAAGCCAGTGAAATTGTTTGGGATTTTGGGGGGGGAGGGTTGTGTTTTGTAACCTTGTAATTTTTACAAACACATTACTTTGTACAGATTGGTTTGTATTTTGTAACCTTTATTTTTTTTTAATTTATTTTGTACAGTTACATTCACACAAGAGTAATTAATTTATATATTTTTCCTCTTTTTTGTTTATGTGTTTAATTAAATTTTTAAATTTTTTTAGCCATTTGTCAACTGTAATATTATTTCTGAAAAAAAAAATGCATATACATATTTTATTTTTATTTTATTTTATTTACATAACACTTTTTTTTTATTCTCATTTGTAAAAAAAAAAATCAAAACATACTACTACTATTACTTGTTCTATTATAACTTAGTATTTTCAATAGTGGTTCAGTAGCTTCCCCAAGTGTCTACAAAAAGTCATAAAGTGCTTACTAAATGATTATCTATAGAAAATTTATGTATGTTAGTATCTCCGAATATATATGTACTAGTTATTTATTTTATGCTTTCTAGTAAAAAGACATATATAATTTTTAAAATTAGAAAATTTTAGTATTTTAAAAATTTGAATTATACTATATATTATATATGTATCTCAGAAAAGCATTTTGATTCGCAGTTTAATTTTGACGCTAGTTATTTCTTGTTTATTATTATTTTAGTTTTCTTTTTATGTTATTTGAAATATGTAAAATGGTTTTAAATGTTATATGCATATATAATACTGAAAGCATTCACACAGTTTTACCTACTTTTTTCTCTCTGATATAATTATAGTAATAATTTAACATTTTTATCAAAAAATTTAATATTAATATTTTAATTATTTAAGTCAGTATTAGTAATTAAAATATTTTTAGTCTAAAAAAAATAAATTCTATTTTTATTATGATTTTGTTTCTTAAAAAATACTTATTAAAATCGATCTTTCTTATTCCAGGAAATTATAGTTTTTAATTTTTGTTTTAATACTTTTTATTTATTTATTTATTTATTTAAATATTATACAAGATATTTAAAAGCAGGAAGAAACTATAATTGTTATAATTTTTATTGCTCATATATTTTTTTAAATTTCTCTTGTGGTTAAATATAGAAAAGTGTAAAGTGGAAGGAAACTCGTTGAAAATAGTTTTACTTTCAAAAAAATAATTGTTATTCAAAAAAAAATTCTGCCTTTTTCAAAACTCTTCACAGTTTTTGGACCATTTATCAAATAAAACAACCAAACAAATTTAACTCAAAATAATTAAATAAATTTAAAGTATTAATGAAAGGTACATAATTTATTTAGCAGAATTTTATTTATAAGTGTAAAAAAACAAACTTAAGTACAATGTTATATGATAGATATATAGCTTCATAATTTCATAATTATGATAGTTTTAATTTTTTTTAAAACTATAATGTAATTCATAATATATTTAAACGCACTGGAATGCAATTAAAGCTAAAATATGAATTATAAAACTTTATGAAGTGACTTAGCGCTTATGAGGAAACATAAACTCATTGAAAGCGCTAAGTCACTTTAGTATTATAATTCGTACTTTAGCGTCACTTTTATCTGCATTTCAACGCATTTAAATATATTACTGTTTGTTTAAGGAAAGTTTCCGTTTCCGTTATACTTCATAATAACATTTTTTGATATATTCAATTAAAGCTAAAAATCTTTTTTTTTTTAAGATTGTTATCAAGCTTGGTAGAACTAATATCATAATAAGCGTAATCTTTATAATTTTTAACAAATAATACTTTCAAGTTATATTTTATTTATAATTCATACATTCAAGCTGTCTTTCAACAGGTCAACTTCAGAATATCCCAGAAGGCTTACATTTTGCTTAAAAAAACAAAAACCACATGCACACACACAGTGTTAAAACAATTTATCCAAGAAGCTGTAAAATAACAACCACCAAGATCTTTGGTGCAACTGTCTCACAGCTTACAACATTGATCTTTCAGTTAGCTATAAGGCTGACATCAGTATTGTAATGCAAAGTACAATATCAGAGGATTTAGTGATTATTTATTTTACTATAATGTTGAAATTAGTAAATTTACTGTTGGCAATTTGATTGGATAGATAATTTAAATTTTGTTTGGTGTAATTTATAAATATATATTGTTTAAATATATCAATATTTGAATAATATTAAAGATTATAAATTATTATTTCTATATTCTCATTAATAGTACATAAATTTAATGTATATATTGATTCTCAAATTTGTAAATATCATTTTAAAAATTCAGATGTCATTAACACTAACCTTTCTAAATAAAAGCAATCGCAACATCTGCTAGTTGTCTAATTCTTGACAAATAAATTTCATAATATTTTAATTTGATTATTCACTAGTTATTCTCAGATATAGATTATTTGTGTGTATACTTGATAGAAAAAAATATATTTGTAAGTTTGTTTATTTGAAAAGGATGTCATATTAAATAATTTAAAAAATGTGTTTACATTCTTATCAATCAGCTTTAATATATATTAAATAAATAACAGTCACAATTATAAATATTTATTATAATATTATGGAATGCTTCTTTTATCTGCTTTTGAGTAAAAATAATGGGGTAGAAATTATTGTTTTAATAGGAAAAAATAAATGATTCAGTTTGCAAATTAATAATTGTATAACTTATTTTAAAACAAAAATAAATAAATTGTCAAGTATTTTTGTTTCAAAATTCAGAATTGCTTTGGCTTTTACTGAAAGTTGAACTTAGTAGGAGAAGAAATTTTTTAATGTAAGTGCAGGATACTGTGTGGGTGCACTGCTTGTTTGGAGAACAAAGACACCTTATTCCATGGCTGCAAAGACACCGAGCTAATTAACAAAATTTGTATGTAAATGAAAACGTTTACATTTTGGAATCACTTCATTGTTAAAAATATGTCCTGAGTGTAAATATTTTTTATTTAAATATATTATTTAGATTTATTGTGACAATCGCTCAAGGCTCAAAATTCAAGACTCAAGCTTGAAAAATACTACATTTATACTCTTATCATAGAGTATAAATTGAACAGGCCAAGCCAATTTGTCATGATAATTAATAAAATTTATATGTAAATATTTAGATTTCTGAACATTCTATTGTTAGAAACACATTCTTATTGTAGATATTTTTTGTTTAAATATAAGAGGAATATTTATTTACTTAGATTTACTGTGATAATTGATTGAGCCTCAAAATATACTTCATATATACTCTACCATTGCACCAAACCAAACAGGTTGACACCCTTTCATTACTATAATTAATGAAATTTATATGTAAATGAAAATGATTATATTTTCCAATCACTTTTATTTAAACATTCAAATTGATATAAAAAATAACACATCACTATTAATAATTTATTTAAAAATAAAACTTGTTTTAAATAATATTGACTTATAATTACAATAATTCTGCATGTGATGAAATTATTTTTAGCAATAGTATTTTACAGAGATCTTGTGACTTGTTCAGTTTAGAATAGTAAATAGAAGGGCATGCTTTGGAATGTGGGATACTAAGATCAAATTAGCTGGTCTTATTTTCTTTTTACACTTTCTACTAAATAGACTTTCCTATTTTTTTTTTAAAAAAAATATATTTTTAATGCCATATTATATTTTTATACATTGTATTAAATAATTTTTTCTTGTATTTGGAACCAGGTTTGTTCTGTAGGTAAAAACTCATAATTGATCAATAATCCTCACTATGATCCAAATCTAAAAAAAAAGAGAATGTGTAAAAAACATACTTTTTTAAAAGATATTATTGCATGCCAACATATTTAAATTCTTAACAAATTTCATGAAAACAATATTATTTTATGCAATTCTCTTGATTGTAATAAAACCTCTACATAATTACACTGTATTAAAATTAAAAAAATATATCTTGTGGAAAAAATCAAGAGTTTTATTTTTTTATAATTATTCAACATATTATGAATAAACAAAATAAAGTGTAAGATGCTTCAGTGATTTATAAAAGTGTATCAAATAAACAATCAAAGTATGAAAATTAAAAATTTCTTCTGTTAAATAATTCCTGCCAGAATCTCTAATTGTTAAACTATATAATAAATTATAATATATATATAATATGACTTAGTTATATTAATAAGTTTTAAAAAATTAAATAATGACATGTAAATTTTTAATTATTGAATGATAACAAAAGAAGCCATTTTTAATTAATAAAAAATGTAAACAAGTTATGTGTAAGAGGTTCTGAATTAAATATAACTAATGCATTTTAAAACAAATAATTATTTTTACCTAATCGGTGCTAATGGAATGAAAGAGTTATGTCAGCTATGTAATTTAAAATTGACCTAGTTAAATGTTCCTAATGAAATATAAAAGTTACATGAAGTATGAAAATTTAAAATATCAAACTATGTATATATAATAAATTATAATTATTAATAATGGAATAACATATACATAAAAATAATAGTGTAAATATTTTATTATTAAAGGAATATAACTTTCTTAATAGAAAACATAAATAAATTGATGCATGAGAGATTTTGAATGGATTTTCAAACAAACAAACCACTTTTAACAAATTATGAATACGTTGGTTAAAGTTGATCCTAAATTACAGATGACTGAGTTACATCTGCACTTCAGTCAGACTGGCTATGCAGGACAAGCTCAGGGGCAAAATATTCCAGAGAATCATAGTTTGACTATAGATAATATTTTTAAATAAGTAAACTAGAAGTAGAATATCAGCACTGGCCTTGAAAGGAAGGGGGTGATTCAATGTTTTTATAAGTGTGTGTGTGGTTTAACTACGATAAAAGCATTTAGATATTTAAAAAATTATCTTATTTGCAAATAGTTTCTACCTCTGCTAGAAATTTTTCAGGATTACTCAAAAAATAATATGAAAACTTTTGAAAAAAAAAATTAAAAATTTCAAATTTAATAAATAAATATTTTTGTTTTAAGGTATAATTTAATTATCAAAAATTATATTAAAACATTAATTTGTTTTATTTAAACATGTATTTTAATTTCCAGGTTTATTTTATAGAAGTAAATAAACAAAAACATGTAATGTATTTACCAAGCATGTTAAATGACTAAAGATATATTTCCAAATTTTTTTTGAAAGTCCTAAGAAAAAATGTCTTTTCATCTAAAAATTTTAAATCATAGAATGGGGAGAGGGGCTAAATTTTATCTTGCACAAAGGTACCCCTTATCCATATGGTGGCACTGAGTACACTTTTGGGCTCAAATAAATTTTCAAGATCACAATTAAACCAAAGCTCTTATTACAGAGAGATTAGAAGAGATTAGAAGTATTGAATAATTAAAAATTACGATTTTAAGAAAACTCTACTTATTCCACCTTGACTATGAATAATGAATAACTATTATAAATATAATTATAAGTATTTTGTTTTATTAAAACCATAATAATTAAAAATGTGTTATTAAGTTTTAAATTAAAACAATTGATATTCTTCAAAATATACAGATTTAATAGATGTTCGACCACATATATTTTAAATGGCAAGAATAAAATTTAATAGGAAAAAAAATCTTTTTTTATGAATGATAATTTCTTAGTAACCGTTGGGAGGGGGACCCTAACTAAAGAATATATTTGTATAAATCAGGGTTAAAATCTGGATTTTAATTTGGACTAAATTTTGAGAGATTTGGGTTATTTTATATTAATTTACACACAATCTAATATCAGCTAGATAAATAATCCAATGGTTTAGTACTTGGGCGTTTATATAAAATTACAACACTAGAAATATAAAGTAGATTCAAGCCATGATTCAAAGAATATTAGTTCTAGAATCCATTACTTTATTATTGTGCTGAACTCAATGCAACATCTATTGAAAGATCTATTGAAATTCTAAATGTAAACATGTCAATATCTATCTTATAAAAGATAGATGGATTCATTCTATCTTTTCAAAAAGACTTTATCTTGTGTTGAAATTGAGAGTATTCATTTATAATTTAAATCTTCAAAGCACATGTGCATTAGCTTAATAGCTGATTATTATTACTGTTTATAAAACATAATGCCATATAAAATATTATTTCAGTAAATAATGTAAGTTAATTCATTTACTTGCTTTTTTAATGTTGTATAATAGGTTGTTTTTTTTAAGTATAAAATCACTGCTAGAAATAGGTATTACATGATGATTAAATAAAAAAAAATATCTATATTTTATTTTAATATAAAACTAGGTTTACTTTCTTTCTTTTATATTATTTCTTTTATCTAATTGTTATGTCATATATATTTTTAATAAATTATTTTTGATTTATTGTTTTTCTATTGAATTAAATTACTTAAAATGTTGGTTTTCTATGTAATATGACTATAGAGCAATAGGAAGACAGAATGAACAATTTAATATAGTAATAGGCACAAAAAAATTTAATTTCAGATAGTATAGATGGGTTAGAAGTAGACTATTCATTGTTATATATCTCAGAAACTTGAAGAAGACTCCTGAACAATTAGCTAAAGAATGATCTATTGGATTAATATATTGGCAGTATAAGATTATGAATTTATTTATAAATTGGACAAAAAAATTGATCATGTGGATAAACTGTCAAGTGAATTTGAACATTAAATTACAGAGATAAAGAATACATTAGAAGCAACATATCAAATAATACTATTGTAATCAAATGGATTAAAAGGAATGTTGGCTCTTAAACATTACAAATATGAATTAAACATGAATGGCCTAAAATTGACCTAATTATATAACATATTTGGATATGTAATAATTGTGTTCTAGTGATGGATCATGTACTACCAACTGAAGGTTGAAAATAAATAAGGAGTAATTAAAATAAAGTAATTAGCACAGTAATACATATGGTGGCCAAATATGAATTGAAAGATTGGGAAAATAGTTAAATATTGCAGAGTCTGGTAAACTACCACTATATTGTCACCAAAAATACTAAATTCTTGACCAAATGCAATTGAACATTAGCAAAGAATACATTTGGACAACTGAATGGCTATATATATTTCTTGTAGTGATTGACTCATGCTGTAAATCGTCAAGGTTCTGGATTTACCATATGTTAATTATTGTGTTAGAAAATAATTAATGTTTTGAATGTGGCATGTAAAGACTGGTTTATTAATTAGCATCAAAAAGGCTCAAATTCTTCATCAGCCAGTGGTGGAAGAAAAATTGTCAACAACTTTAACTTGGATATTTATCAACTTGAGAATATTAAACCAGTTTAAATCTCTTGTTGGTTTTATAGATAAAAAGTATGTTTAAATGGTGAGGTATGCCATTGCAGCTTTTTTTAATGAGTTAAAAGATAAAATATTTCATCACAACTATTGCAACTAAATAGACTATATAGAGAGTGTTATTTAATTAATTTATTATATTGAAGTGAAACTTGGACACCCTATTGTTTTATTATAAAGATATTAAAAAGTTTTATTTAAGGATGCTCCATTACATTTTAAAAATATCAGGGCAAGATCATAAAAACAATACTATAAAGTCCACTTTTGTGAACTTACACCTATTATCAAATAGGACATGTAAAAGAAATAAACAACGTAAGATCTTCCTACAATGATTTTTATAATTATCTTGTCCATAGTTTTTATGGGAAAGATAAACGCAATCTATGTTCTAAGAATTATCTTAAAGTCATTTTACCAAAGTGTGACATTAATTATTTGGGGAGGGGGGGATATGGCAAAGAATAGAATGCAATAAAAATTTCAGTTAGACAGAAAGAAAAAGTTTTCTGTTGAAAAAATTAGAAGATAACATTGTAAAATATTATCTAAAGTGAAATGAATCAATATAATCTATATGGGTATAAATTTGGGGTTCACAGATTGCTTTGTATAGTCATTGCAAATATCATTTCTAGAGTAATTTTCTTTCTCTCTCTTGATTTCTCTCCCTCTCTCTCTTTTTTATTTGGAGTCAGAATGACCATACTTGTCTACATGTAGCTGTTATTATTACAATAATAATAGTTGCAATAATAAAAAGATATATAGCAGACATTAATGCCAAATGCAGGTAATTCAGATTTATGTTCCAACAAGTTCTCATTGTGTTAAAGAATAAAAGGACTTTTATATGAATGTATCAAAGGCTTTTAATCAGATCAAACAACATTTTAAATTTATTATAGAAGATTTTAATGCTAGAAGTAGTGAAGATAAAAATCTGTGGATAAATTTGGTTATGATAATAGAAATGATAGAGAATGTAGATCTGTGAAGTTTTCAGAAAAAAACTTTATATTATTAAGTCTTTCTTTGGAAAAAATAGCCAATGAAAATGTTTATGGAAATATCCAAAAGAAAATATAACTGTATTGGATTATATTTTGATTAACAGAAGTGATTAACAATTAGTGAGATGTAAAATACATATTTATGTAAAACTATAATGACAACAATTATTAAGGAAAGCAGTATTAATAGTTGATATTTGCAATCTTCAGAACATTCCAATGAATTTTGATGAAAACTTAGAAATGATTTTAAAATATCAACAGATTTTGAAGATCATTTAAATTTGAATGAAAGTCAGTAAGAAAGTAACTGATACACTATTAAGAACTGCAATAAAGATAGATGGTACAGCATTTTACAGAGACGACATTTTATGAGAAAAGAAAAAATATGAAAGTATGTTAAAATGATCAATTAAAGAGGAATTGTATATCTAAAATTATGTAAAATGATACAAAAAAGTAATTAATAATCATATAAAAATATAATTGTGAATTAGCACAGAAAATTATACATGAGAGTAAAGTCTCAAAAGTGTGAAACAACATCTTGCTATTGCTAGAAAATGTATTTTTTTTCAATAAGAAAATGGAAGGATTACTAAAAGGAGAGATGACATTACTTTGCCTTATAAATGAAGAAGTGAAACACATTTAAATATATGAAGATGAAAAATGTTCAAGGTAATAATAGAATTATAATCAATATTTTAAAAGAAGCAAGTGAAGAAATAAAAAAAATGTTAGCCAAGATATGTACCAAATGTGTAAATAAAAGATAAAGATATACCAGATGATTGTGAAAATGCTGTAATATTACTAATATTTAAGAAATGTAATAAAGAAGATATTAGAAATTAAAACCTATCAGTCTTCTACCAGTTCTATACAGAATCTCACTAAGATAATCACTGCTCATCTACAATGAAGTTTGAATTTTAACTAACCAGAAGAACAAGCTGGATTGATTTTAGCTCAGTGGATGATATCCAAATATTGAGAGAAGTTATAAAAGGACCAATTAATATAAGTTGCCATTACACTTTGAATTTATAGATTATGGAAAAATATTTGATTGTATAAGAATTTCTCAGTGTTTAAAGCATTATATCTTAAAGATACAGACCCAAGATATTGTCATACTCTGAAAAATATTCATCAAAATGTGACAACAATTTTTTGGTTACATAGTTACACTGAAAATATTAAAATTTAGAAGGATATATGACAGAATGACTTCATATTCCCAAAATCTTTTACAGAAGTTTTATAAAATGTATTTCATTGTTTAAAATAAAAAAATAAGTGAGTAAAAGTAAATGGAGATTCATTAAGTTATCTAAATTTTGCAAATGATGTGGTGGATTTTGCATTTAATGATTTAATGCTTTAGTAGATTTTGCAAGAGATCATTAGACAAAAAGGAAGAAAGTAAGACTAAAGATAAATACTATAAAGAATAAAGTAATATTCAATGGATTTTTTCAAAAAATAAATAAATAAATAAATAAAGACTGATAGTAAAAAATTAGAAGAAATTATCAATTATAAATTCTTTGATCAAATTATTAAAACAGATGGAAATACAATAGATGTCATTAATTATAGCTTAATATTTAAAAGAAATATGTTTTTGTATTTGAAAAAAGAATTTTAATGTATGTTTTATCCATTCTTAATTATGGATGTGAGATTTGAACAGTTAACAGAAGAGCAGTACAGAATCTTTAGATCATTCTTAAAAGTATGGAGGACTTTATGTTAAGAGAAATAAAAAGAGTTTGAGAAATAACTTAATATTAAAGTAAATATACTTATGTGTTTGACAATGGTTTTCAATAAATGTGTTTTACCAGTTTTTGCTTATGGATCTGAGACTTGAACTCTTAATAAAAGAGTAATATAGAAACTTTTAACCATTCAACAAAGTATGGGGATATTTATTTTCTTAATAATAAGAATAAAATACATAGGTTAAGAAGCAAACAAATCTTACTGTATATCATTGGAAGAATTAAAAAACTATAGTGAGTTGGATAGGACATATTGCTAAAAGAGGTGATAAAAGATTGATAGTTAAAATGTTAAACTGATTCCAAGATATTGTAAAATCCTAAAATGAGACCACATGTGATATAATGGATGAAATGTAAAACATTTTCTGATCCGATGTGGAGATGAGAGGCTAGAATTAGAGAAACTAGATTAAAAATTGAGAGATTTTCATCCTACAGTGGACCAGTAGTGGTTGAATATGATGATGATAACAGAAAAAAATTCACATTATATTTTAATGTTTATATCATTAATTCACGAAAGACTTTCGATTAATGTATATGTAAATCATATTATTATTACGATAAATAATCTTTTGTATTTAACTATTTAAGCAATTTAATTTATATTTAAATATAATTTGAAGTTATGTTTTGGTTAGAAACCAGACATAAAATAATACAAAAAAAAAGTGAAAGATATATTTGCAATAAAATTTGCATTATTTTTGCAATCTTTAAAAATGTTTTAATCCCTAAAGCTTCGGCATTATTCATCTTTTCCTTTTTTTTTTTTTTTAATTCTGTAGTAAATTTTATATATTGACCTATTTTATTGAAAATCATTCAAAAAATAATCGATGTGGCTTTGAGTTTATCTGGTTCAGGCTATTTATTTTATAAACGATTTATATCTCAAAATTATTTACATTTGTTTTCTTAAACATTTAAAGATTTTACAATAATTTAATACTTCATTCTAAAACGATTTATTTAGGCAATGACATTTAAGAATTTAGTTTTTGTGTATGTAATAAGAGTTATATATATATAATACTGATAAATAAATTTCTTAAATTGAATGGAAATTTTTTTCAGATTTAACTAACATTTAACATTATCTATAATTTTTTAAAGGTTATTCTACTATTTAATCAATAAAAAAATGATTAAAAATTTAAGCCAGCATTATAGGTTTAGAAATAAGCAAAATGAAGTTTTATAATAGGTTATATTTTGTTTTATAATCTCCATACCACCAAACATTCTTATTAAATCATATGAATAAAAATATCTTAAAAGACAAATGATCCCAAGATGCATTTCAACTCATCAGTTGTGTCACAATCTCGCACATATATATCCATCACATGTGTAGTATTTATCAATAATAAATTGTTATATTTTGATTTAAAATGTCAAACTTACTCCGTCCACAATTTTGACATTATCAACTCTAGAAATATACAATAATGCTTTCCACTAATTATTTATTAATCTAGACATTATTTCTAGCCCAGATATAAACTTTAAATTTTAGTTAAAGATTAATATATATTATATTTTGATAACTTATCTAATGATAATAACTTTATTGATCATTTCAAAAATGGCTTAAAAACAATACATAATTAAAATTAATAATATATAAAAAGATAGATATACACGAGAATAAAGTAAAAAAAAAAGATGCAATAATAAATATCAAACAAACAGACAAAAACGACAACAACAAAAGATAAAAAATGTACTAAAATAAAAATGTAGTTTGAAATGAATGAGGCAGCAATAATTTTATATTAGATCAGTAATAATGTATAAGATCTAATTTAAAAGTTAGAATAAAAAAGTAACAATAGAACTTTATATTGAAGATGCAATGAAAATGACAGTATTATTACATTTCCATAAGCTATAGCATATTTTATACTAGCTGAAATTTTAGAGCAGAAAGTACTACTATTTTTTTTATTATTTAAAAGAAGTCAATAATTCTGCAAATTTAAAGCTAAGATGAAGTAAATACTTTGAATATAAAATTAATTATATAAAATGTAAGATAATAAAGTATTACATGTTAAATAAGACCAAAAACTAAATTTTGTAAAAGTTAGGCATTAGATAACATCAAAAGAAATTAGAAATTAAACTTTCTAAAGAGATATGTTCTATTCTATACCTATTTATAAGACAATATCTTTATATTACAAAACTAAATATGATGTTATAATAGAGACTGTTTTAATTAAATTGTTTTCTATATGTCTATTTAATAAATAAAGATTCACTTTTTTGTGTTAATAAATTCTTTTTGAGTGTGGAACTCAAGCATATTATAGAGGAAAAATGAAAAAAAAATTAAAGATGACTTAGATGATATTTAAATTTTCTGGAGTATTATGTATAAAATAATGTTCACATTTTATAATATTTATTAAAAAAATAGAAATGTTTTTTTTTACAAAAAATGGTATAAATAAAAATATTGTAATAATAAATTAATAACAAATAATACTGAAAATAATATTGACAATTTAAACACATATAATAACAATTGAACAATAGAATTTTTAAACTTATCAGGTGAAAAGTTTAACAACAAACAATAAGAATTATTATGCAAAAGTTTCAAATTCATTCACATTATGAATAAAGTTATGGACATAAACTATTGTAAAAATAAAAGAAGCTGCTAATAAAATAATAATTCATATAAAATACTAAAAAATCGGTTTAATAATATTATTAATTATATAAATTATAATTCCAATAATCATTGTATTCTATGTGATAATTTTAATAACAACATCAATAAAAATAAAAACATATAAAAAATAAAAATTGAATTCAAATAAACAAAAAGGATAAATAAATGAAAACACATAGTAAAGAATAAAAATTTAGTTTTTGGAAAATAAAATAAAACTAATAGACTTATTATTATATCATAAAAAGCTATTAAAATAAATAAAACAAAATAAGCTGAATTAATCATGAAATATTTAATAAAGATCCTTCTAATATTACAAAAATAAATTAAATTTTGATTAAAATGAGATATATTGATATGATTAACAATAACCAATGCTAATGTTTATACCCTACTATATTGAAACATTCTTACATAATTTTAAAAGTAAAAAAAAAAAAAAGATATTTCATCAAGACCATATTATAATTTTAATAAATATAAACTTTATAATTTATTCAGATACAATAATTAATATTACAAAAAATCCTTTCTTTGCTTAGTTTTGGAAAATTTACAATAAAAAATATTTAAGTAATTGTTGAAAAAAAATACATATAATCATTATATAAATATCAATTTATAGACATATTTAATTATCTTCATTCCACCACACATTCTTAAAACATATAAAAAACATACCTTAAAATACAAATGACTCAAGATGCATTTTATGTAGAACTATCACTCATTCAGTCAGTTTAGATATCAATCTCTCACTACATTATATGTTCAGTATTTATCAATAATAAATTGTTGCATTTTGATTTATAAATGTCAAACTTACTCTACCTACAACTTTAACACAATACACTCCAGGTAAATACATCAATGATTATTATTAATCATTTATTAAATTAGAGATTATTCCTAAACTAAATATAAACATTAAATCAAAATATAACAATTTACTACTGATAAATAGTGAATGTATGATGAAGGTATATGTGGGATATTGTGAGCTGGGTCAAATGCAACTTGAGGGTCATTTATTTTTAGAGGTAATTTTATTCATATGTATCAAGAAAATGTAGTTAAGTGAAGATTATTAAGTACATCTATAAAAAAATATTGCTAATAAAAAGAGAAATAAAGTTGCATTACTTTTTATATATTTGTTTAATAAAAAACAAATATATTAATCTTTAAGTAAGTTTTAAAGTTTATATCTGGGATAGATACAATCTCTAGTTTAATAAATGATTAATGATAGCCATTAATAAATTTATTTAGAGTGGATCATGATAAAGCTATAGTTGATATAAGATTGATACTTATAAATCAAATATAAATTTACCTCACACAAATGTATCTAAATGAATGTCATATTGTGAGTATAATGTAATAACTGAAATGTAAAAACAAAAAAAAATCTATACTAAATAATTAAATCTTAATAATACATGAATGCTTATAGTTAATTGAAAATAGTTTATATTTTAATTATTAGAAAAATTATGAAAATATTATGAGATATACTTTAGATGGAGTTATATCATTTTTATTTACATTCAATTTAAAAATAAATAATGTTTACAAATATGTAAAAAGCTTTCATTTCATTTCAAACAAACTTTATTCACAATTAGTTATTTACAATGAAAAGTTATTTACAATGTTTAATCGGTGTCATTTGAGTTCTCATTGGTGGATAACAACAATTTTAAAACATGTTGTCTCATTACCTTTCTGTTTCCAGGTTACAATCATACTTGTAGCCAATAGCTGTTGTTTTTTTGTCATTATATTTTGGCTCTTTGTTTGTTGGCATTGGAGTGGTCTGGTAACTATCAGTCATGAGCCTGAGATAATTGATTAAGCAATTGATTTTTCCACTAAAGTCAATCATTGTTATAAATTCACTTGACCCCAGGTTTCATCAGCCAACCAGGTAAAAAGCTTTTATTTCATATAATAGATATGATGAAGATACAATTGTTATAAAATGTAAAAAAATAACCAATATTATTATAAAAAATAAATATCAATAACTTCAAAATTAAAATTTCTAAATGAACATTATTTCTAATAATAATAATAATAATAATAATAATAATAATAATAATAATAATATTAATAATAATAATAATAATAATAATAATAATAATAATAATAATAATAATAATAATAATAATAATAATAATAATAATAATAATAATAATAATATAGTTATAAATATTTTTATTTTTTCATGAACCCACTCAAAGAGATTATTTTATTAAATCACACATTTTGCACAAATTATTTGAAAAAATTGAATAACATATATACAGAAAGGTTGGTTATCACAATGAAAATTTTTATTTTATACATGATTATTAGATTTTAGGCAAAATATAAAAACTATAAATGTTTATGCATACACATTGAAAATATATATATATAAGTATATGTAGTATTTGAAATTTATATTTGTGAATATATATATATATATATATTCACAAATATAAATCTCTATGCAAATTTTTCATTTATATATATATATATATATATATAAATGAAAAATTTGCAAGAGAAAGAGCATACTGGTTAGCACCACAATAACTACAGATTTTTATATACCACAGAATATGAGTCCTCTTATAGACAAAATATATTATAATGTAAACATAATTAATAAAACCTCAAGTTCTTATTTTCCAAATACTAAGTTTTTATTGTCTCTAAATATTGGGTTCATATTTTTATCTACATCTCAAGATTTTGTTCATACTTGATACAAGAAATAATTACTTTGCTAATATACTTAATCACCATTAAACAAAATAATCATTTAAGTTCTTATACACTAGATATTTAATTATTTTATAATTGTGTAATCTTATATTTTATTTTTTAATATAAATAAGGAAATAAAATGAAAAGTATTTAAATATCTGAATACTTCAGCCAATCTTTGGCTAACAATAAATTACTCTTCAAATATTTAAATTTCTTCTCATATTAATATTCATCTTCATACAACCTATATGTTAATTTTATTATAATATCTTAATGAATAAGCTTGTTCCAAAAATAGAAAAATTATAAATAATACAGCAAATAAAAAGAGTCCTTTTATGCTACAGACTACATCACGGAGCACATTTGTAATAAAAACAAAACAGCATAATATTTAATGATAAATTAAGTGAGAAAACAATTTTTATGTGACTTATGAAATGTGCTTTTTGATATAATAACTTTATTAAATTGGATTTTTTAGATAAATGGGTGTGATGATGACAACAAAAACAAACATATTTAATGAATAAAAAATATTTATTTACAATATGACAATACTTTAATACAATAAAGTAACTTTATACAATAAGCAGTAAACCTAATATTACAAATTATTGGCAATATAAGCATTTCTCTAATTTAAATAAAATATATCATTTGAATAAATCCCTGTAAAATTACAGTCATGAAATTTACCTTATATTTAAGAAGTTCTCACATTTTGTTTGAAAGATTAACCAATCAGTAATTTATGTGCACATAATATCAAATACATATTCATATAAACAGGCCATTAAAGAAGACATTTAAAAATACAATATTAGCAACATTTAAAAATCAGCATGATATGAAAAATATTGCTGGATATAACACAAAAATAATTATATAGATATAAATTTATTAATGTATATAAGGGGCAGAATAATAAAAAAGCTCAATACTAACAATTAATTAATATCTCTAAAAATAACTTGTAGTAGATCTTAAGAAAAACGATTGTATAGATGTACATGCCTTAAATGTTCTCACATACTAAATATACTATGAAGAAATATGATTAACAAAATGGATCATAATAAATAAACAGGTACCTGGTTGCATGATCTGGAAGTGTCAAAACAAATTACCACATTTTTTTATGGAGAGGTTTAATAAACACAATAATAATGAAACCCATTCACATAAATTCTAAAATTGATACCTGTCACCAGCAGCATATCAATTATTAAATGAACAAGGCATGAATTAGTAATAATACATGGAAAGTTAAACCACACTCATACTCATATACACAAAAATGCATATACAAGGTCTAAAGATATATGCCAACTAATGCAAAATAATTGCAAAAAATATCATACACCAAGAATTTTAAAAGCTATCTCAAGTCATACACTGATTTCAAGAAACAATCCACTCATCTGCATACTAAATTTATGAAAAGTATTTTACCAAGTGCACATTAATATACTTTAATAACAGCAAAATATGAATTCTGAGAACTCTTAATAATTTATAACTGAAAACCTTTTTACCTGAAATTTACTTTTAGCAAATCTCATTATAACATGTATATTATTATAAATATATCTTATATAATACATAGCATAACAATAATAATTAGAAATACATAAATAATAATTATGATAATACAATAATAATAATAAGCATATCAATTTCATAAATCAATAAATACACACTACACTTAGTTCACCTCATTTAAATAAATTTAAGGGTTGAAAGTTCTTTTATTATTTAAAAAAAACAACCCTCTTAATTTATGAGTCCTTCTGTTGTTTCATACTGCAAAATACATCACAGCTTTATTAATGTAAAAATTATAAATAAAGAAATGTATTAAAGCAGGAGTTTTTTGATATAGTATGCATTTTTTAATTTTTTAAAATGATGAGGAGTGAGCAGGAACATCAAAATTAGGAATGTACAGGTAATAACACTTTAATATTTTAGGCAAGATTAACACATGAAGCACATTTAAATTATTTTTTATGTAGAATGGTAAAGATATGTTCAATAGATAAATAAACAATTATTAGAATTGCAAGATAATATCTTAATTTTATTGGATTAAAGATGAAGATATAATGTCCTTTTCCAGGTATATAAAAAAATCAATGCAAATACATTCCATTATTTTAATTAGATGAAAAATTTTAAAATGATTATATTTTGTTTCATCCTTTGAATTCATGGTAGTTTTCAAATAATAACTATTATGTTTATATCATTAATTAAAAATATAATAATTTTTGAAAACAGTTCATTGAAATAATAATAATAATTGGATATTGGTCATTCATGCTTTGTAAATAAACATTTAAACTATCTACATACAAATAACTTCTCTTTACATAAGGCACTTAATAGAATATAAATAAATAATATTAATATTCATAGTTAGCTTAAAGCTACTTAAAGCTTTAAAAAATGGAATATTAATAAACTGGTTTTCTAATAAAAGTTCAGAATTAGCCAAAGTTTATAAAAATGGTAAAATAGGCATACATATAAATTTTTCAGCTTAGCGGTCTGCAGTTGATTTTCATATTTATGACACTATGAAAATTCCTTTATAATAATATATGTTTTTGCATTTTCCAATAAAAGATATTGTTCACAAGCAGGAGAGCATGTACAGGCTCAAGTAGACTTTCTTAGATGACTTTAGAAGCTCTAGCAAAACATTATTTAATTTAATAAAATAATAAAGAAGTTAAAAGTAAATAGAACAAATAAGTTGAAAATTAATAATAAACTAAGTTAACAAAGATAAATAATATGTAACTTATTTTTCCCATTTTTTCTTTTTAAATGTGAACTTGCAGAAAATACTGCACAGTTGGTCATGAGGTATTTCAACAATCAAATTTTGATATTTGGGGGGCAATTTTTGAAATTAGAGCAACTTTAAGCTTTTGATTAATAAGGTCACATAAAAATAGATTTGATCTTGAATTACTATTTAGACAATTAAAATATAATTAACTTTGTTTTAATTATTATATAAAATATTTGCTTTATTTAAAAAATTTACTTTTTATAATTGCTTAAGAAATTATGATTAAACCATTTTATAATATTAAATAATACCTATGAAATATATTACTGTTGTATTAAAGATAATTAACCATTTTTAAACAATCCATTTTAAATTTCTTTCTCTTTCATCACATGCACTTATATTTGCATACATGTATACTAGACATAATAAAGGAAACTGAAATTTATCACAGATTAGTAACCAATATTTTAAAAGATCCCAACCTAAATTTATTTTCTGAAATTAACTCAAACTATAATCCATCTTAAACTAATTCATTTAAGCTTAACATAAATTCTAAGTTTAAACAACTGTTAAGTCAACTGATATTTTAGTAACTTATGTTAAATATATTTTAACAGATATTTTATTATATAACTTAAGAGTGCATAGTAAAGATTTTATATAGCTTAACAATAGTAGAGTTTATTTAGCAAAAGAGTTAACTTTATTGGAAGAATTTTTTTTTAAAAGTACTGTTTATATATATATATATATATGTATGTGTGTGTGTGTGTGTATTGACTGTAGTATATATATATATATATATGTATGTGTGTGTGTGTGTGTATTGAGATAGTAATACCATTTGTTCAATATTATAACTAACTTTTAAAAGGAACAATTTTTTTTTTACTTTTATTAAAACTGTAAATATAGCATTGTCAAGGGTTACCAAAATGGCTATTATAGTTAAGACTTAATCAAACATGTTGGAATATCAAAATTCTCATTTGTATTTAATCATAGCTTGTGAAACTATATTATATTGATATTTAAGAGCCTTATATTATCTGAAGATTATTATAAATAATCTGTGGGTAAAATATTATTTTGATACTTATATTCATGTATTCACTCTTTTAATTCCAATTTTAAAATTATCAGCTTTATTATGACTTCTTTTAACGAAGTAAATCTAAAATATTTAATTGTAAGATGTTATATTACAATGTAAAGTAAATTAAAGCATTTTAACATTTAATCCAAATAGTAATAAATCTAAATATATGTGTTTGAACTTGGTTTTCAAATTTAATATTAATACTAAATCTTTCAATTACTTTAATGGTTAAATTAAGATTATCTTAACCTTATTGCCTTATAAACTACATGAAGTACAAGTAAATTAAAATTTAAGTACTTTATAATTATAAATAAGTATTTATAGGACTAAAATTCCATGACTAGACTAAGATCACTTTACAGCTACAAAATAGCAAAAATATTTGTACATTGACTTATCATGTAAATAAACATAGCATCATTAAACAACAACAAAGTTTATTCATTCTAAATTTAAATTATTGGTAAAAAAAAATTTTTTTTTTTAGACATTAGGCTGAAATATAATTCAACATTTAGCTTCAAGCAAAAGATAATGATCATATATATATATATGATTATTGATTAATCTTGCTTTGTATATATATAAAAAAAATGTTTGTTTATTAGCAATTAAAATCTGAATTAATTTAGTTTTGCATTTCCTGTAAAAACTAGCCCAAATTTCACCATATATTGAAACAGTATTCTTTGTTTATCATCCTGTTTCACCTACTATGTGCCATAGTAGTATTTTTTTCCCCAGTTCAAACCCTCCCAGTTCACATATATAAGCTTACAATAGTTTATTTTAATATGTAGTGGCATATATTTATGTGTATGTGTGTGTATTTGTATCTCCACACACATCTAATATTCATATTAATGTTTGTATGTGTATAATGTATACGCATTTATAATTTTAAATGTAATAAGATTAATATAAGTTGTGAACATTATTGTATGTGTGGGAGCACACCTATGTATATATGCGAAGGGAACTGTAATGTCATAGATTTAGTAAACATTACAGATTTTGTAATTCCTTTCTAAATTATCTTTTAAGTTATTTAATTTACAGAATTGTTGGTGTTTGCATATAATTTTTAAATTCAGGAGTGTTTGTCTTATGTATATGCTAGAATGTTGAGAGCTTAAATCTTTTTTTTTAAAAAAGAATCAAAGGTTATAGATTTTTCAGAATTACTTTTCATTAAATGGTAATCTGAGAACCAAAAATTTAAAAAATGTTTTAAAAGTAATGTTAAAAACAAAAGACAAATCATTAACTCAGTCCTGCTTATCAATAATTACAGTGCGATCTTTTGTCTTTGCTACAATTAATGTGCACCATTAAAATTTGAGAATTAGAAACTAAAGATTGTAAATATCTTAATGGCTTGTGAAGGGGGATGAGAAAGAGTTGATAAAAAAACCCAAAATTCAGTCATTAGGCTTCACTCATTAACTTCTGCTACCCCTCCCTCTCGGGATTGGTCCAGAATGGAGATGGAGTTCAAGACCCACAGCCTGCCAAGAAGACATCACAAGTTAGCCTAATGAAGAACATCAGCATCAAGCAACTCAGCTAGAAGAATATTGGTAAATTTCTTCCACAGAGCTCTATAAAAATATTAAACTAAACTTTCAAATTAATTCCTAAAGCTAGCTAAATGATGAACATTAAAATTAATAATCTGTAATAACTTTTAAAAGTAAATTAATAATAATCTTTGTAAGAATTGTGCCTGCTCAACAAATATTAGTAATTCATAATTTTCTTAAGATAGTAACTGTAATCAGTTATTATCATTATTTATCTATTTCTTTTTAATCTAAAATCTAAAATATTTTGTAAAAAAATATAATAGATATTCAAACATTTATAGATAAGAAAACATCAGATGATGTTGAAAATTTTCAAACGACAAAACGATGCTGCATATTTTCAAAATCTACAAAAACATCCTTATTATTTATTGCAGAAAATATAATTATAATTTTTTGAAATAGACATAATATTTAGTTGGTAATATTTACTTGATTTCAAAATAATACTTGTGAGAATAAATATCAAAAAATGCATGTAAGAATATGAAAGTTGAAGAATTATCACAGATTCTAGATATCTGAATAAAAAGTCAAAGAGCTTATTTTCATAGAAATATTTTTTAAAAAAGAAAAATAAATCATAAATAATTATTATAACTTACCAATTGAAAGAATAATGCAAATTATTAAAAAAAATTGAAAATTATTTTGCAGATATCAAAGTATAACATATTTTCTCTATATAGGTAGAAAAAAGAGTCAGTATGGGGTTACAAATTATCATCCATGGAATAATGAATTATTCATTAATTATAACTGCCATCTATGTAAAACTTCAATGGAATTTTTGGACAAAACTGCTGACTGTTGTCAAAGGAAATTCAAAATGTGATTTCATGTTAAGTACTAATGCCACAGGGGGTGCTTCATCTGCTAATTCACACCTAGACCTAGGCAAGGGTTAAAGCATATAATAAGTAATTAGTTAATTTAAAGTCCCAAATATACTTTACTCCCCCTTAGATTCTCATACACTACACGGATTACTGGGTAAACTAGGTCACTTGTAATTACTCTTTTTAGCACAATTTAAGTGTGCTGATTTATGAACAGGCATATAGTAGTTTTGCAAAATAAAACTATATATTTCCTGCTTCATTAATTTTAATGTTTATAGTTTAGAAAGCATTATGAATGTGTTTCTATAAAGCATATAGCTATAGTATACACCTTGCTATTATATTTTTATTAAAATAGGCTTTGGTTTTAAGGGCCACCCCATTATTCTTAGTTCAGATAGCTCTCTTTTAAAAATGGGCTTTGGTTTTAAGGGCTACTCTATTATCTTATTTTAGAACTGGAACATGAGGATCAAGATTGCTATATAAGCTGTTGTGATCACCTGAACTAAGTGTTCACTTATTTTAAGATAGCAAGTCATATGGTCCACGGAAACTGAGTACTTGGTACTAAATCCCATGAATAACTGCACATTCAGGCCACATATCTTACTTATTTTATGTAGTGTCATAGTCTCAGTTTGCCTCCATAATATTATTCATTTAGCATTGACCTGAACCTCAGACGTAGCTTATATTATACAATCTGCATAAAGCACATTTATTGCTCATTAAGTAATAATAAGGTATATTAGTTATCATTCTCATATGATTTAACTATTGGAAAACCTCATAGGGATGGCATACCATAGTTAAGGCATAAATAGACCAAACTGTAATAAACATTAAATTGTAATAAACTCTTTTAAAGTGCATAAGAGATGAGAACCTGTTTTGAAATTCTCTCATTGCTATAAGATAACTGTGTGTGTGTAAAGCCCAATGCATTTTTATATTTGTATTGTTTATTATACATTTTATAATTAAATATTTAAAACTCATAAATGTTTACTGTGTTTTTCATAATTCACTACCAAATCTTATCCAAATCTACTCTGATTTAATATTAGTTATGATGTGCATTATCTATCCAGCCATAGGTGTGTGTGTGTTGACTGAGTTATTAGTAATTTAGTTAATATTCCCTGAGTCTCTCACTCCACATTTTGCTACTGCAAGCACACGAATTAAAAAACTCTGAGTGTAGCCTCATATATGCCTTTGATGGGGTAGTAAGCCATGGAATGTTGGTGGAGGAGCTGAGGTGACATCTGATTCAAGGTCTCAACCCCTCATCTAGATCAGCCTTGAAATAATTTTCCAGAACTCTGGATTTTGTTGCATGAATGTACAAATATGACCGTAACAATATATATATATATCCTCTTCGTAAAAAATAGGTGAGAAGTTATTTTTTATCTATGCTGCTTTGTTTAGACTTTGTTTCACAGATAGCTGTTGAATTTTATGGATTCATTAGAAAAAAATAATTTTATTATACTTGCATTTTTCATTGAGGATTATGCAAAATATTCTTATGTATAATTTTTAAAAAATTATTATATTTGAATTAAAAATTAATCATAAAGTCATGTTTTAAGTAGTAAAAGAAGATTACTAATATTTGATAAAATTCTTGAAACTTCAATTGAAATTGATTTTTAATTTTCCTCTTGTAAAGATTGCTGGGAGTAATTTTTTTAATGGCTAGTAAATGGTATTTCCTCACTGAAAATATTACATCTGATAAGCTGACTGTCAAACAGCTTAGGTAATTTTATTAAAAAGTTAATAACAAATAATCCTCAGCTTTCTACCTTTTTATATAGAGAGTTCTTTTTAATTTAATAAGAATAACGTCTGTTAAATATCATTTGTTTTTAATTATTTACAAGTATTTTACTTTGTAGGACAGTTTGAAATTATATAAAAATTTATAGGTAGGATTTTTAATATTAATTGTTTTAAAATTTGATTATAAATAAAAAAAAATCTGTTTATTATGTGATCACTGTCATAATTGTGATAATAATATAAACTTATATAAATATTTTATTTTTATTTATATGAATATAGATATTGTGAATAGTTTTTATAAACTACAAAACACATTTATTATAAATTAAAAATGAATTTACAAAAGTAAATTCATTAATTAAATATTCTTATTATGATTTTTTTCTTAATATAAAATTTTTATTTATGAGAGTATCTCAACAAACCTGAAATTTTGTAATAAACAATTGTGTATATTTTTAGATAATATAAATTGAGTAACCTTCAAAATAATATCTATTTGACCTAAATATATCAACTTTTCAAAGTAATCCTGAAACTCTTGCAAAGTTATCTCTTTTAATTCCTCGATAATTTTTTCTTCAACTCTTTCAAATCTGCAAAACATCTTATTTTGAGGCATTTTTCCATTCAGTGATAATAAAAAGAAGTCACACAAAATGAGATTAAGTAAACATGATAGATGGATAAGCTGGGTCATGCTGTATTTGTTTAAAAAACGTTTCTCACTTAAGACTTTGTACACAGGTGTGTTGTTGTGGTAAAGCTACCTCTTCCCACTTTGCCACAAACTGAGATGTTTTCATTTTAACACATCAGACAAATGGTTCAGAACATGAAAATAAAATGCATATCTGTTATGAATGAATTCTGACTAAACAATGCTGTTACATAAAAATAGCATTATCTTGAGATTGGACTTCATTTGCTCAGCTTTTCTGGGGCATGGTGGATTTGATTCTTCCATTAAACCATTTGTAAACTTTGTTTTCCACAGAGAAGCTTGCTTGTAGCCTATTTCAAGCCTTTACATCCCTGCATTTTTAAAAGTAGAAACAGAATTTTTATGTTTTAATTTTTCAGCCATCACAAATATAGGCAAATGAGCAAGAACACTTAACAAAAAAATTTACTATGTGGTAACATCATTTTACTTTTATGATGCTAGTTGGTATGCTGATGCAGAAGAGTTTCTGCAAAAGATATCTATTAGCAGCAGTACATGCTATAACAGCTTCATCCATCAGAGAATCAGTGTGGCATTTTTGGATATTCCTTTTCAAGATTTTTTTGAGTGTACAAAACATCTTTAAGTTACAAATTTTGAAACTTGTACAATATTTGTTTTTTATTTATTATTGTCATTATTATTATTTCACTTAATGTAAAATGATATTTGTTATCTTTACACTTGTAAAGTAAGATTATAATTTTTTGTATGTTATTATGTCCTTATAATATAGTTTTTTGTATAGTTTTCTATATCCTTAATGTTCTCATTTCATTTTTTAGTAATATGACAATCTTTTCTTATAATTGTGAGATATTAAAAATAGATGCAAAACCCCCCAAATATCTCAAAAATAAAATGAATTGCCAATAAGATTTTATTGTCATCATTATCTCTTTTCTATCATTCTATTTAATTTTAGATATTCACATCTTTGAAAAAAAAATAAGAATGTGTAATTATTTTGAAAGTACCCATTTAATTATACATAGATAAGTAAGAGATACTTTCATATTCCTTTTTTTTTTTCAAAAACTGCCATGTCTAATTTGTACTACCAGTATAGCAATTCATATTAGAGTACCAGTTATTTTCTGATTAATCTTAGTCAAGTGCAAATTATGTTTAAAATATAATATTTTTAAGATGATTTTTACTTTCTAGTTTATTACAGTATTTTCAATGTTAAAGATATCATTGTTTAAACTTTTTAAAATGGGTTTATATTAATAAATATCTTTCATCTGACTAGTGATAATTACCTTCTATACTGAGTCTATTAAATATATTATACTCTTGAAACACATTTATTTCTGTTAATCAAAGTATAATCCAACTATTCCAATCCTTCATTTGAAATGCTTTCATATTTATTTTATTTTGGTTGCTTTTAAAAAAAGAATTAGTAATATATAACATTTTATGCCCCCAAACTGTATAAGTCTATGACTTCTTTTATTTCCGATTTCATTTCATAATCATATTTGTGGACAGCTTTTTAATATTTTAATCATTTTCATTTTTAGGATTAAAATTTTCCTGGCAATTTTAATTTTTTTTTTTTTTTTGTCTTTAGAAGTATTCCACACACACTCACATTATTCCCCCTACTAAAACTACCTTTTTTCTTTAAAATATGTATGTCTTATAAATTATAATGTTCTTTTTATTGAATTCAATCAAATTATATACTCTCATTTTTTTCTCTTTTTAAAAAGTTTATTTCTTCTTATTAACCACATATACATATTCACATCTTTAATACTCAATGTTTTGATAACTTGTTTCTGTAATCATTTTTAAGGACTCTTAAATGTTTTTTATGTATGGATCCTTTTTTTTTTTGTCTTGAAGAAAGAAGAAAGGAATGCATACATAAGGAATGTTTAAGAATTCTTGAAAATGACTACAGAAAAAAATGGTCAAAACATTGAGTGTTGAAGATGTGAGTATGTATAAATGGTTGATGAGAAGAAATAAAGTTTTTAAAAAGAAAAGAAGGAAAGTATATAATTTGATTGAATTCAATGAAAAGAACATTATAGGATATAAACCTGAATAATTTGCAAGTTGTATCTTTTCTTACATTTGAATAACTAATCTTCCCCATTGTTCAATCAATCTTTACAATGTTATTTTTTTTTTTCATTTTTAAGTTATAATAAAGCCCATTTTGACTTTCAAATTAATTATCTTTTTTTTTTTGCTCCAGAAAATATGATTATATCCCATTCAATATGAAACACTTTTTCAAATTCATGCTGTCTTGCTTTATTTGAAAGTGATATACACTTGTAGATAAGTAAATGATGGTCTATTATTCTTAATTCTTAGTACCTCTACCTTTTGGGTCTCAACTGTTATCTTTGCTGATGACTTTACAATCTTAAAAAAAAAAACTGAGATGAAATATGACTTCAGAGTTTTTAATCATACTATATAGAAAACAATAGTATTTATTTGGTCTAAAGCTCAGAGATAAAACTGATAATTTCACCAAATTGGATGATGGATGTTGGAGAACAGCTCTTCTGTGTTCATTTACCATGTGAATATTTATTTGCCAATAACAGCTGGAAACGACAAGAATGTATGGAGTAAATATTAAAAATTTTATTTGTTCAGCTTTTTTAAGATCTTAAAGAGTCTACTTTCAATTAACGATAAATTATTTTTTAAAGATCGTATTATGTATATATAAGTACATGATTGTTTAATAAAAATGAATAATTTTTAACTTTTTATTTTATAATAACTGCTTTTTTTTACATTATTGACTAAAACTTACTTTACCCTAAATCCTATTTATTGCTATAAAATATTGTATTATTTATATTTTGAATCTTAAATAATTAAATAGCATTCTTGATCATTATTTTTAGAAATACTTTTTTATTATATTCTTATCAATGTAGACCATATAAAGTAGAATTAGACTTTAAAACTCTAATTCGAAATGACTTTTACATTTAAATTGACTCAATGCACTATTATTTGGGATTGAAAGATTACTCTAATCTACAAAGCTAAATATTAGCATTATCCATTTGCTTTCAAATGTTCTCTTAAAATTGATTCCTATCATAGTTCAATGGATTTAAATAAAAGCTAAATTTGTATTAAAAAGCTTAACTGCAATATTATTGAAATTGTCTTTAAATAAGGCAATTACTTATACATTTACTATCAAGTATATGCAAGTTAATCAAAAGTATTTTAAAAAATTAGAAATGTTTTATAAACATGGTAAAATATTAAATATTTATAATTTTCCATTTCACAAAATATAGTTTAATCACATGAAAAAAAAATTATTTGGGAAGAATAATGTCATAGTTTTGAATGCAAAAAGTTTGACAACATGGGATTATATATATATTGGATAAATATAATGCCATGTGAAATTTACCAGGCCTATTTTAAATAATAATTGAACTGCTCTCTAGCGGTCATGTTCATTAATTTTTTATAGCAACAAAATGGATTACTTCTTATATTTTTTTTATCATTTTATTTAGATTTATCCAGAACAATAATAACAATCAGAGTACAAACTTAAACTAGCCTACATTGTTTAAATGCTAACTGATTTTTAATTAAATTATATGCACTTTATAGAGCAGAAATAGCTCACATAATTCTAAAACTCTACAATAAATAAACACATGTTATATATGGAATGATAAATAATATTTAATTCTGAATAAAATAATGCCATGTGAAATTGACCAAGTCTATTTTAAATAATAATTTAACTACCCTGTAGCTGCCTTATTCAATTACTTTTTACAGTAAGAAAATGAACTAAAATACAATAAGAAGTCATCCATTTTCTTACTGTAAAAAGTTATCGAACATGGCCGCTAGAGGACAGTTCAATTATTATTTTAAATAAACTTGTTAAATTCCACATGACATTATATTTATTCAATATTAAATTTTTATTTATCATTACTTGCTTATTTATTATAGAGTTTTAGAAATGAGTGAGTATCTCTGCTCTATAAACTTAATATCAGTTTATATTAAATATATATATATATAGGCTGGTTTAAGTTTACTCTCTGGCTGTTATTAGTCTGGATAATTCTAAATATAAAATCTAAAATACTGTAAAAAATGCTTTATTTTCTTGTTGTAAAAAATTATGAACATGACAGCTAGAAGGCAGTTCAATCATTTAAAATGGACTTGGTAAATGTCACATGACATTATATTTATTCAATATTAAAATATTATTTATCATTATATATATAATTATTCCTGTATGAAAAGTTGTTAGAAAGATCTTTGCCGTATAGTAAGCCATTTAAAAATTGTTTTTCATTTTACTTTTTATAATTTGTAAAATATTTCATTGGTTAAAAGATTAATGTTGAATGAATTAAAATAAGTAATTAAATAAAAAACGGTAGTATATTATAAACTATGGGTTAAATCAAAAGATGTTATATATTACAATTATATCATTATTATTGAAAAAAATAAAACTAAAAAGAAATTACAAATTAGTTTGATTAGGAAAAATATGATTAGAATATTAAATAAAAAATATCATTTGTACTCTAAAATGAATTTAGAATTTTTATGAAAAAGCAGAAAGTTATAAAAATAATCATATAAATAATACAAAAAATGATATTAAATTAAAAGGTTTTTGTTATTAATTACTTTACTTTTAAAGCAAAAAGTTTACAATTAATAATATATATAAATAGATAAATAAAATATGATGGAATAATATATATATATAATGTTAACATTTAAATTTTAAACATTAATTAATAAACTCCAAAAGTACTTTCAATTACTGTTAGGTAATCATTATCAGCAACATACCCTCGATAATGATTAATTGAAAGTATGTAATTAATGATGACTATAATATATAGCAATAACTAAAAGTGTTTTTGTTATTTCTTTATTCCTTAATGTTTAAAACTTACAGTCAAACCTAGATTAACTTTAAATAAAGAAATTCTTACTATGATCATTATATGGGGGATATATTCAAGCAGAAAGAGTCTACAAGTTAAAACATTGTACTAAGGTAATTATTGTTAATTTAGTTGGCATCATCCTTGTTCAAATTTGTCACACCAAGTAAACAGTTAAATAGTTACCTTTGAATACTTTTCTGCTGCTCTTTATTCCTATAATCTACAATTGTCACATATCAAATTATGGCTGGCATAGATCAGGAGTTTATGATTCTCTCTTATCTATGATGGAATGAAACACTAATAAAGAGATAAACAGGAGATAATATTAATAAGACAAAGACTGTAGCAAATCTTATTTATCCATACTATTTGCAATAATCAACCTTGGTATTTGATTTAATAATAAACATTAATAGTTTTCTAAGTATTAGAATGAGACAGTTCTTATATGGTCTACTATTTATTATATATGTTGGACCCAATTGATCAGGGTTGAGTCCATGAGCAAATTACACTTGTTGTTTAGGATTGAATCTTATATAAGTGTATATGAATTTTAAATACCATAAATTCTAGAAGCAACTTTTTATACTGATTTCCTAATGCTTGATAATAATTCTTATGAAAACTTGATAATTATCTAAAGCATCATCAGTTTTAATGACATGCCTATGCTACATAACACTCAGAAATATACTGATATTGGAATAACTTACAGATGAAATTAACAAACAGAATTACAATGAAGTGTTACCATCATATCATTAACAACACATCTCAAACATGATCACATAATACATAAAAATAAAAATTCTACTTTTTAGTCATAAAGCCAGCTATACAACAAAAAATAGTTTTAACTATCTTCAGGAAACATTCTAGAGAGTGGAATTAACTGTGCACAGCAAATAACCTAATCATAAATATATAATATAATATTTATTATTAAGTTCATGATAATAGTTGTAGTTAACTGCCAGGAAAACTAAATAAAAGAATTAAAATCATCAATGATCATTTTAAAAATCATATGAAATATATATGGTTAATAATGAATAGGTTTCCTAACTATAAGAGCCCATGGTTATATTGTAACTTATATTAACATATGATGTAAACATATGTGTAATCTCATATTTAATTCCCTAACATCAGTCTATAAATATTGAACAATATCTAATTCTAGGCTATTTTAACACTAGCAATGAATTATCAATTATTAAGATGAATTTTATTATCCAATGTCTTTTTTTCTTCAACTTTATCATATTTTTAAAAAGGTGGTATTCAAAGCATATGCAAGTAGTAATACAAATTTATCAAAATTACTGAATTTATTTATTTCCAAAAACATGTGCCTCAAGATATTTAAATATATTTTGCTAACATTCCAATTTTACTCCTGCTATATATTTTAATATAGCATTTTTCTATTTAAATTAATGTTGGTACTGGTGAAAGTAAGTAGCTTGTACAAGAAGGTTGTTAATATAAAATAACATATTTAAAAAAGTAGCATATAATTTATAATAATCCATTTCATGATCTTACTGTTTTTATTTCATTATGAGGCTGTTTAACCATTCAATTGTTACAATATCAAGCAGCAAAATTACCCATTTTGATTTTTCCCTTCCCTCAATGTACATTCTTAAAGATCTTGCAATTTTCTTTAGACCTAACACAATCAAATATAAACAAATAATATTATATATCTTGTAAAAAATACAATTAGATATAAAGACTTTTTTTAAAACAAACACATTAAGCCAAATAAGATATTTTAAAACTAGTATTTAAAAGATATATTTTTACAAATGCTTATATCTAAGTTACAATATTTGTTTGTTTGCTTGTTGTAAAAAATTATTTTTTTTAAATAAATTTTTAAAATTGAACATTAGTATATTTATATGCAATAGAATTTGTTGAAATTTGGTACATTTGATTTGAATCACTGACAATGTAATAAGACCTAAAATATTTTAGGTAGTTTATTAAATCTAGAGCAGTTGGCAGATGAAATTTGAAATATTTTTATATTAAATTTAAAATAAGTTGCTCAAAAATCTGAAAAAATTTCAGTAATGCATACAAGATAGTATATATATATGTTTATAAATAAATATTAGAAAATACAGTATTTAAAAGTTTATAAAAATATATCTATAAATATCACTTAGGAGTGCTTTTTATGACCATAATAAATCACATATATATGGTTTTGATTTTAACTGTAGTAAAGTAAAACTATTGGAAATTGAAAGAAATAATAATAAAAGAAAAAATTAAAGAAGCCATGTTAATATATAAATACAAGCAAGATTTAATCAATAGACAGGCAACAAACATTAATATCATGGAATTATGGGAAAGTTGATATCATGGAATTATGGGAATATTGACCGTTTAAAAGTATTAGTTGACAAAAACTACAAGGATAGTTGAAAGTGCTCCTAAGTGAAATTTATAGATATATTTTAATAAACTTTTAAGTACTGTATTTTCTAATATTTGTTCATAAATTTACGTTATTATTTTGAAGAAATACAGACATCAATGTGTAATATATATATATATCGAAGTTAAAATAAAATTTTAAAATCATAGTTTAATATATTAATATTTAATAGTTTAATATATTAATATAATTTGTTTAAATTTGATGTATTTTTTATAAATTAATGGCAATGCAGTATGACAAATTATTTTAGATAACTTATCTAGTTTCATAAATAAAGAGCAGTGTAAGAAAAACAAAATTATATTGTAAACAACATTGATTTGATACTTATGATTTTACTTTCAGTCTTAAATGTATTTTAGCATCATTTAAAATTGAAATAAAACAAATTTTTGATTACAATATTTCCTAAAAACTAAATAATAATAAATATAAAAATATTTATAATGAATGTTTTTATTTACTATGAGAATTAAAAAAAAAACCAAGAAAATAATTGTTTCTTCAACCACATTTGGAGCTTTTATATTTAACTTGAAATTAAAGTGTGGGAATCCAGAATTTAATTAAATCAATCCCTATAAATATTTTTATATCTATTATTTTTGTTTTTAACATAAATGGGTGTGTGAGATTAGATATATAAAATGATTTACAGTTTTTCTATTTTTCAGGTGATGTATAAATACTCTGAGTTACATTATTAAACATATTGTTGATGCTTGTGATCTTTGAGCAAGGTAGGGTATTTATAAATATTGTAGCTAGATACATTTTCCCAAAGTCAGTGTTCCTTGTAGTTTGAAGATAAATCATAATAACAGGCATGGGATGTCATATTATTTTAGCTGATACAAGTAATCCAAGTGAAAATTATTTTAAGAGCTTTTTATCTTCTCATTCATTATTAACCAGTCACTTTGTTTAGCATTAAACTTTTTATTATTTTACAGATTTCTTTTTCAAGCTATCTCTATTGGAGAAAGTTCAAAAAATTAATGTAGTTTGATGAATTCTTAAAGTTGATAGCAGAGCAAGTTAAAACAGCACAAAAACAACAACCATAAAGGAAAAATTAATTGTTTTTTTGCCTTTATATAACTTTAGATGGAATTTATAAACAATCAGTTATTTATTAAATACACATACCAATAAGGATTAAGTATTATTAAAATAATTATATTATCTTCTAAAGAAAACATAGTTGCAAAGATAATTAAATAAAAAATATCTCTAACCAATGTTATTGAATAAAAAAATTTTAGCTTAAAATAATTATGTTTTTCAAAAACATATCAATTAGTTAATTAAATCTTGATTTTAAATCTTTCTTAACTAAATCTATTTAGCAAAAATAACAAAACAGTTTTAATCATAAGAAATTAATCTATTTTAAATTTTATTTAGAATTTGGAATTGATAAAAGCCTTCTATATTATTTTAAGTCAATATTTGTGTTTTTTTTAAACTTATGCATATATATATATATTAATTCGAATGTTTTCACGGATAAAAGATGTCATATTATTATTACTATTTGCGGGATATTCTGTGTAGTGAAAAAGCTAAATGCTGACGTTTCAGTACAATATCAAGTACCTTCCTCAGAGCGTCCTCTTTCTCAAATCATAAGAATGCATGTGAGATTTAAAATCGTTTTTATCGTTTTCTTTCTCCTCATATTTAAATTCTATTGGTTGAGAAGTTTTAAAATTTATTTTCTCTTCCAATAGTTTCTTCCAAATGTTGTTAATCTTCTTTAACTCACACCTTTCATTTATGCTCTTGGGCCTTTTAAAAATCTCTATAGCTTCTCTTAGCAATCTCTGGTCATATTGTTCAATTTTTGCTAAAATATTTGTTTTTTCAAAATTGATATCATGATTTGTTAATTTAATATGAGAATAAATAGCTGATGAATTGGATTTTTCTCTCACTGCCAGAAAGTAAACACATTCTGGCAGTGAGAGAAAAATCCAATTCATCAGCTATTTATTCTCATATTAAATTAACAAATCATGATATCAATTTTGAAAAAACAAATATTTTAGCAAAAATTGAACAATATGACCAGAGATTGCTAAGAGAAGCTATAGAGATTTTTAAAAGGCCCAAGAGCATAAATGAAAGGTGTGAGTTAAAGAAGATTAACAACATTTGGAAGAAACTATTGGAAGAGAAAATAAATTTTAAAACTTCTCAACCAATAGAATTTAAATATGAGGAGAAAGAAAACGATAAAAACGATTTTAAATCTCACATGCATTCTTATGATTTGAGAAAGAGGACGCTCTGAGGAAGGTACTTGATATTGTACTGAAACGTCAGCATTTAGCTTTTTCACTACACGGAATATCCTGCAAATAGTAATAATAATATGACATATATATATACAAATAAGCAAAGGTTTCTGTGTGTACAAAAATATGTACCAATGCCATAGATTGAATTTTAAATTACTCTAATGTTGCTAAGGTACCTTTAAGACCAAAATAAATTATGTCAATGATCTCTCTGACTCCTTGTACTATTTTATCTCTTTATCAGGTTGATGTTAACCACGTGTCATTAACACGAATGAAACAATCACTTTAATGTATATAAAAGATTAATTATTCATTCAATTTATGTAATATAAAATTGAATCTATAATGTATGTTAAATGTATCATTCTGAATTCAAAAGATTTATTAACAATCAACTCTTAATGATACAATAAGAAAAACAATCAATATATAAAAAGGTAACATATGTTCTGAGGCATTTGGAAAGTCTATAAACATAATGGAAATATATATCATATTAGAGGTGATAATACATTTTATCTATGGCATTTTTGAAGTTGATTAGGTGCCAGACCTTAGATTTTATGTTTTTTGTTGTTGCTTTAAAGGCAGATAACTTTAGCATTGGCCAGTTTAAAAGAAAGGTCAGTGTTTTTTTTCATCGATGAAATACTAAGCTATAAGAGCTGTTGAATTTGGCTCTGTTATATTATATGTCTATGTGTGCATACACATGGGGTAAAACAATATTTAAATAATCCATTGCATGATCAAAATTTCTCCAATGGCTTTTCATAGAGAAATAATAAAAGAGAAATCCCAGTATTTTCGAATCTTAGCAATTGCTGGGTGATAAGCTATCTGAAAAAAAATATCCAAGCCTATTGCAAAAGTTTTCATGTTTATTTGATTTGAATTTGAACTCAGATTATAAACCATAATAATTAGATGGCCTGCCATTGCCTCACAAGGCTCTCTCTATGTATAAACACACAAACACACACATATAAAATGTTTTAATTATTGATATATATATATATATAAAATTAAGAGCATGCTAATAGCTCTAAACAAGCTTTTTTATTTATTTATGATAAATGCTACTACAAGAGAAGGCATTCAAATCATTTTTATCTTGGATTGTCCCCATCCCCAGACCGGTTTCGACCTATGGGTCTCTTCAGTGAGGAGTTGGGACATTAGATCTAAAAAACCAACTCAAGCAAAGCATTTATCTAAAAGATAATTGTTAGAAGAAGATCTGAAACTTTTAGACATCTACATGTCTTTAAAGTCAGCTCTCCAACTGAAAAAATCATATGGGCCTGAACTTAATTCAGATACTCCATATATTAGTAGGCTTAGCTCTTTAATTTAGCTAAAGCAACAACAGCAAAATAATAATAGTAATAATATTAAGTCAGATGTCACATGACTTATATATAGCTTGCACTTACAAATATGTAAAATTAAGAGCGTGCTAATAGCTCTAAACAAGCTTTTTTTTTATTTATGATAAATGCTACTACAAGAGAAGGCATTCAAATCATTTTTATCTTGGATTGTCCCCATCCCCAGACCGGTTTCGACCTATGGGTCTCTTCAGTGAGGAGTTGGGACATTAGATCTAAAAAACCAACTCAAGCAAAGCATTTATCTAAAAGATAATTGTTAGAAGAAGATCTGAAACTTTTAGACATCTACATGTCTTTAAAGTCAGTTCTCCAACTGAAAAAATCATATGGGCCTGAACTTAATTCAGATATTCCATATATTAGTAGGCTTAGCTCTTTAATTTAGCTAAAGCAACAACAGCAAAATAATAATAGTAATAATATTAAGTCAGATGTCACATGACTTATATGTAGCTTGCACTTACAAATATGTAAAATTAAGAGCGTGCTAATAGCTCTAAACAAGCTTTTTTATTTATTTATGATAAATGCTATTACAAGAGAAGGCATTCAAATCATTTTTATCTTGGATTGTCCCCATCCCCAGACCGGTTTCGACCTATGGGTCTCTTCAGTGAGGAGTTGGGACATTAGATCTAAAAAACCAACTCAAGCAAAGCATTTATCTAAAAGATAATTGTTAGAAGAAGATCTGAAACTTTTAGACATCTACATGTCTTTAAAGTCAGCTCTCCAACTGAAAAAATCATATGGGCCTGAACTTAATTCAGATACTCCATATATTAGTAGGCTTAGCTCTTTAATTTAGCTAAAGCAACAACAGCAAAATAATAATAGTAATAATATTAAGTCAGATGTCACATGACTTATATATAGCTTGCACATACAAATATGTAAAATTAAGAGCGTGCTAATAGCTCTAAACAAGCTTTTTTTTTTATTTATGATAAATGCTACTACAAGAGAAGGCATTCAAATCATTTTTATCTTGGATTGTCCCCATCCCCAGACCGGTTTCGACCTATGGGTCTCTTCAGTGAGGAGTTGGGACATTAGATCTAAAAAACCAACTCAAGCAAAGCATTTATCTAAAAGATAATTGTTAGAAGAAGATCTGAAACTTTTAGACATCTACATGTCTTTAAAGTCAGCTCTCCAACTGAAAAAATCATATGGGCCTGAACTTAATTCAGATACTCCATATATTAGTAGGCTTAGCTCTTTAATTTAGCTAAAGCAACAACAGCAAAATAATAATAGTAATAATATTAAGTCAGATGTCACATGACTTATATATAGCTTGCACTTACAAATATGTAAAATTAAGAGCGTGCTAATAGCTCTAAACAAGCTTTTTTTTTTATTTATGATAAATGCTACTACAAGAGAAGGCATTCAAATCATTTTTATCTTGGACTGTCCCCATCCCCAGACCGGTTTCGACCTATGGGTCTCTTCAGTGAGGAGTTGGGACATTAGATCTAAAAAACCAACTCACGCAAAGCATTTATCTAAAAGATAATTGTTAGAAGAAGATCTGAAACTTTTAGACATCTACATGTCTTTAAAGTCAGCTCTCCAACTGAAAAAATCATATGGGCCTGAACTTAATTCAGATACTCCATATATTAGTAGGCTTAGCTCTTTAATTTAGCTAAAGCAACAACAGCAAAATAATAATAGTAATAATATTAAGTCAGATGTCACATGACTTATATATAGCTTGCACTTACAAATATGTAAAATTAAGAGCGTGCTAATAGCTCTAAACAAGCTTTTTTTTTATTTATGATAAATGCTACTACAAGAGAAGGCATTCAAATCATTTTTATCTTGGACTGTCCCCATCCCCAGACCGGTTTCGACCTATGGGTCTCTTCAGTGAGGAGTTGGGACATTAGATCTAAAAAACCAACTCACGCAAAGCATTTATCTAAAAGATAATTGTTAGAAGAAGATCTGAAACTTTTAGACATCTACATGTCTTTAAAGTCAGCTCTCCAACTGAAAAAATCATATGGGCCTGAACTTAATTCAGATACTCCATATATTAGTAGGCTTAGCTCTTTAATTTAGCTAAAGCAACAACAGCAAAATAATAATAGTAATAATATTAAGTCAGATGTCACATGACTTATATATAGCTTGCACTTACAAATATGTAAAATTAAGAGCGTGCTAATAGCTCTAAACAAGCTTTTTTTTTATTTATGATAAATGCTACTACAAGAGAAGGCATTCAAATCATTTTTATCTTGGATTGTCCCCATCCCCAGACCGGTTTCGACCTATGGGTCTCTTCAGTGAGGAGTTGGGACATTAGATCTAAAAAACCAACTCAAGCAAAGCATTTATCTAATAGATCTAATGTCCCAACTCCTCACTGAAGAGACCCATAGGTCGAAACCGGTCTGGGGATGGGGACAATCCAAGATAAAAATGATTTGAATGCCTTCTCTTGTAGTAGCATTTATCATAAATAAAAAAAAGCTTGTTTAGAGCTATTAGCACGCTCTTAATTTTACATATTTGTAAGTGCAAGCTATATATAAGTCATGTGACATCTGACTTAATATTATTACTATATATATATATATAGAATTAAATGCTACTATGTAGCATTTACAATATAATCATCTATTCAAAAATTATCATTTTGAAAATTTAGAAAATATTACTATAATTATCCTTAATAATGGTCAAATAGAATAAATCTTATATTTAATTTGTCCAGAATGTTGTTTTCATAATTACTATTAATAATCAATTGAAGTCAGTTGAAATAAACAACTAATATGAAAGTTATGTCTTGAAAAGGTTCTAATATCGGATAAAAACTGGTTAGAATAAAATAATTATTTAATATTTAGTTGTTTATTTCAATTAAGTTCAACTGAGTTGATTTGATTATTAAATGCATAAAAACGTCATTTCATACATATTGCATCTAGATAATGAGGACTTTTTGTTTTGTTCACAAAATGATTAATTTTATAAAAGAAGAGATTGCGATTTTTAAGTTTCAGGTTTATTTCTTTACCCTAAGAACACAAAAAATTAATGATAAATGATTTTGTATTCAAAGATAACATTCTAGAAACTTTTCAGGTATATGAGATTTGATTTGTAAATTATACTAAGTCTGTCACCTAATGCTTGTAGATCAATTGTCCATGGTTTATTGCTCAGAAGATCAAAAATAAACATTTGAACACTGAAAGTGAGAAAGATGGAGCTATGATTTACAGGCTTGAGCTACAGTATTTTCATTTTATCAATGCACTAAACCACACAGAGTAAATAATCAAAGGATATAGTTCAGAAATTTAAAAAAAATTCAAGTAATGGAAATTCAGAGATGAAACTGTGACTTATAGTCCTTGAATTCCACAGTTTGTATTTTATCATTACATTAAACTCCACAAGTCAATACTGTACTAAACTAGATGAACCAAGATTGCCTAATCTCCAAAATTTATTAGTATCACTGATCTATAGATGCAGATACTTTCTAGATATACAAACATAAAATAAATGATCAACATTAGTTTAAATTTTTATTTTTTTCAGCAAAAAAAACTTATTGCAATAAAACGTTTTATTAAAACATCGTTTTATACGGTAATGTATTTAAAATATTAATTTTACTATCAACATAATATAGCAAAAAAATAAAACAATTTTTAAATAATCCTGTCCCTGAAAGAAAAAACAACCCCAATAGCCGTCTACCAAAGAATAATAAAAGACATCATTCATTAAACTTACTAGCTGTTAGATGGTGAAAGGTCATACTTCTTGTTTTAATATTTATTTAAGCATATATAGATATTTATTTATCAATTAATATTAGGAGTTTAAATATATTGGTTTAATTAAAACAAAAATAATAGGTTTAAATAAAACGTGAAAAATATTTTCATGTTTTCAATCTTGTATTTAAACTCAGGTCATAAGCATCTGAAGACAGCTGTGCCAATATTGTATCACAAAGTTCATTAAAGTAATATTTTATTTATTATTTGAAATATTTAATTAAAACATAGCTTTAAATATTCTATATTCAGAAAATATTGATTAGTTTATTTAATATTGATTTCATTATTAGAAGAAAATATTATTCAACCACTTTTCATTACTTTCAAACTAATTCAAACAGAAAAGACGTACTCGTTATTCTTTCAGGGTTTAATAATATTGATTTCTTTTACAAATGTCAAATTAACGTGAGATTTAAAGGTCTGAAGTTTCATTTTTTTCATTAGATCAGTACTGTTCAACAATTTTTGGAGCTAATTTTACTAATTATTTATATTTTTCACATAAGAGTTTAATTACAAATTAAAATCGTTAACTTTGATAAATATTAAATTGTAAAATTAGTTTCTTCAGTTAAGAAAACAAATCATTATGCAGGTATTTCTGCATATTTGAAAAAGAAAAAAAAATGATGACAATACTTTACTAAAATGGCAATAATTAACCATAAGTAGTACACTATAGCAAAAATCGAATAAATTTAAACCTATATGTATCTCATATTACTATTGATCTTATTCAAGCTATGAGGGATTGAATTTGAAAGCTTTTTTTGTGATTGCATCATTGGTAAATAACATATTATGATGATATAGAGACATACCTCAACTTTGGGTATTTGTCTTTTGATGTTTCTTTCAAACAATTTAAACTATAATCTTAGTTCAAAATTTCATCTACATGTTTTTTTTATTTCACCCTATTTAAGTCTGTGTTCTACATAGCATACACTTTTATTTAATACATGTTTTAATAGAAATTATTCTTCAATAATTTTGGAATTATTTTTACATTATTAATATGGACTATTTAAAGTAAATACATTAGAATTGTAATGCACACTCTGCTACTCATGTATAACAAGACTTTTAATACATTTCAATGATTGTAGTATAAAAAATTATAACTATTATTATAAATATTAATTCTTATTAAACACAATGTCAGCATGTAAACTTATAAAGCTAAAACTTTAGTACATGCACCTTGAGTGCTTAATTTTAGCAAGAGAGACCTCTACAAATCATAACACGAGATTCGACTTTATAAAGATAAGATAAGAGGGACCCTCTTATCTCTAAACTATTTTTCTTAATTATATAGGCAAATCTAAAGCATTTTGATATTATTATAGTAAATTTCATAGTTTTTCTCTTGAGATTATAAAAGTAGACTCATTTATACAAGATTAAAAATGTAGTATTTCAAAGGAAAATATGTTTATTTTTTATAACAGTACAGTAATACCTACTCTTATCATGTGCAATATTTTTTCTGTTTGCTGTATTCAAATGTGATACTCATCCTTATATACTACCATCATTTTTATCCATTATTGATATATTGCAAAATGAAGATCACTCCAAGTTTAATTTAGGTTCTCTGATTCATAGCTTCTCCTTTTAACACATTTCCTTTCAAATACTTTTATAATCTCTTGACAGTCAGGTTTTAGACTTCAACTGTTCATCTATTGTCATTTTTTAGCAATGTAACCAAATGGCTACATTTTAATCTCTTATTTTTTAAATTTCATCAATGATAACTATTTGTTCCCTCATCCATATATTTTGCTTTTGATCCCTTCTAATTAACACCAACATATATTTCTTTCTATACTTTATCAAGTGATTTGAAGTTTCTGTAGTGCTCTTCTGTTATGAGCACAAGTCTTGGATTTATAGGTTAAAATTTGTAAAACATGACTATTAAAAATCTTTCATTTCAAAGGCAAAGATATTTTTTTAAATATTAAATATTTTTATCAAAAGCATTCCTTCCAAATTTATTATTATTATTAATTTAATCAATTATGTTTTTATAAGTCCTATCAGTAATCTGACCAAGTATTTATAGTAGTTAATTTCTTATGATTCATAAATATCAACTGTAATTTCTTTTCTTCTTCTTTTTTCATTTTATAAAAATCCATGTAATATTATTTTAATCTTTTTACCCTTTATCTTTAGTCATTTGTTCATTTGTTCTGAAGCTCTGATGAAATTAAAACTATAAAATTTCAACTTATTGTACATAAAAGTGCAATGTTAAAATTTTATAGATATTACATTGTAATTTTTTTCAAACTAATAAATAAAATTTCTTGCCATTTAAGAAAAAAAATACTGAAAATTAAAATGCAAAGATCATTTTTAGAAAATATTAGCTGCATACTAAAAATCAATAACCTTTCCTTTTAATACGAGCTATTGAAGCTTGTAAACTATTTAAAAAACTTTCTTTTAAAAAAACTAGATGATTTAACACATAAACTCTCTCTCTAGCATGGAAGCTGCATTTAAAAATTGCTGCTTCTGGTTTAATGCCCCGAATATATAACTCCCTCATTAAAAACACGTGTTTCAAATTTTGCAATTTATTTTCATAAAAAATATTTTTCCTGTTATTGTATTTTAAATTAAATTGAATTTTTTTTTGATCATATGATACAGGAGATAGATTTGTAAATCTAGAACTAGACAATGTAATAGAAAAATAATGGGATTTTTTTGAATAATATCATCAATGTAAATTATGCAAAGTAAAATATATATATATTTTATTCAATGATGAACTTTATTCATATAATAAAAAAATAGGTACATTATAATTTGCAACTTAGGTCACAAGAAATGACCAATAAAGTTGGTATTAGGGACATCTGAAAGACAAATTAACAAAAAAAACATATAAATATTATGTAATGATGATTTTACAAATTTGCTGTGGATGGTTGAGATACAGGAATATTTAATAGCTTCCATGTATCGTCATGGATTTTAGGAAAGAAAACTTTGCAGTCCCTTGCTTTTAATATAGTTGCCATTAAATTATGTAAAATAAACTTTAGTTATTATTTAATTATATTTATTATTTTAAATGAATTCTTTAATTATTCTTATATATATATATATTTGTGAAAATAAAAAAATAGAGACGTATAACACAAAAGAAAAAAATATAATCTTTAATTTGTTCTCTCTTTATGTAATCATGCAAATTGTAAATATTTGGTTTTTTTTTAAATGTTATTTTGGCTATTAATATTATATACACTATACCTGAGATCTAACAAACAATTATACTATATATTTATGTAATTTATTTTTTTCTAATATATCAATAAATGTAACTTTAAAATGAAAATGTTAATCCACACATCCTATTTAAATCCATCAACTACTGTAATCTCTATCAAAATTGTTATAATCTCTTGACATTTAAGTGCTTATTTTTAAAAATAAATAAGGGAAAGAAATAAACTCATCCAATGTTTATGTATATAGTACACAATTTTAAGTATTTTCAGATCTGGAGAATGTGTAAATAAGGACTATAATTAGTGGAGTGTTTGTAGTGAGTTAGACGCAGATGATGTAAGTTTATATTAATAATATGTAAGCATTCTAAATATATTTTTTGCAAAATTATGAAGATGTAAAACTATCAAATAAAATAAATATTTACTTTAAATAAAGTTATGCCTTTGTGGTTTAGTATAAAAATAGAAGGGTGAACTTTAGAATTCATGGTTCATCGAATACTGCTCAATCTTTCATTTACAGCACTCTAACTTCTTAGGAACTCCTGAGTAATAAACGAGTCGATTATTTATTTAATTTATTAAATATATGACTTAAAAAATTAATATTAATAATGAATGATTGATATATATTTAGAAATAAAAAAATAAATATAAAAATAAATTTATTCTATTTTATAAATTATAAAGTAGAATAAATAATGGTACCTCTAAATAAAACAAAACATATATAATTGTTTAAAATCGTTCATATAAAATGGACCATTTATGCAAATTTAAATTTAATAATTATTAATAAAATTATATCATGTCCCTCCTTCAAAATGCCTTTGAATTCAACGATTTTTCAAAAAGTGAATATATTAATGTTTAATTAGCTATGCATCTAATTACACAAGGGACATCAATTGTTGTGGTTAAATATGCGTTTAACTATTTTTCCTAGAATGTAAAGCAAGAAAAGAAAATTCTGAGTCTCACTGTTCCTCTTTGGAGAACTATTCATGAAATCTTTGCTTTGCTGTTTTATCTTTTAAAAACTGTTTAACTATAACTATGATTTAAAACTGCTTGAAGTTTAATTCAGTAAGAGTAACAACTCAGAACTAAAGACTTCTGAACTCAATCTCAGATGAGTGAATAAAACATTCTCAGTTCAGTCAGATAAAAAAATGTGTTTAATTTACTACTTGGATACACCAATATCACTCGATCTACCATGTAAATAAAAAATACTTATTTTATATTTTTTTAAAAATAAAACTAAAAATTAATGTTCATTTTATTTAAGGCATTTTATTTAAGTTAAATGTTAATATTTTTATGTTTTTATACTTTCTTTTTTTATTTTGTGATATTTTTTTAAGAACTATCAATCTAATGAAGTCTCTTTATTTAAAAAAATGACCAATATAAAAACAGCCATTTATATTTTTAATAAAACATTAGTTATTTATTAATTAAATAATGTCAAAAAAATTGCATTTTTTTTGTTTACAAAGCAATACTACTATTATTATTTTATAAATTATAAAATCTATAAAATTACATTATTCTTAATTTAGTTCTTTTTTATCTGATAGTTTGATAATTAATTATTAGATTTCTTTTGCTAAATTACATTTTATTTACATTATGACAAGCAATTATTTATTACATTTTACTGTTTTTTTATATTTTCAATTTAACATTCTGAATTTTTTTTAGGCTGCGATTCTCAAAAGTTCTGCACCAGATTATGCACACTAAAAGGCCAAAACATCATGCAAACAATTTTAAATATAAAATACTAAATAAAGTTTTTTTTAAAGAGAGCAAAAAAAGTCTCAAGATACCATTTATGCTCACAAATATATGGCTGGTTTGATCATGGTATTTTGTTATATTTACTGCAGAATCTGCTTTTGAATAAAGAGAATATAATATTCATATAGAACTTAATAGAAGCATATCACAAATATGCCATATATATATAATTTTCCAGCAGTTAATATATAATAATTAAATCAACACTGACACTGATTTATTGAGCATGTGATATATATATATATATATATATATGTGCCATCAGCGGTACATATATATATATATATATATATATATATATATTGTACCCTCACTTTTAGGAAAATATGTAATATCAAATTGGTCTAGCTCAAATAAATAATTATGTTCACTGAAAATGTATCCCATCAATAATAATATATTCTTTAATACTATAAGTTATTAAACTAGCTTTAATTAATAAATAACAATATGGTTCAGTTTCATAAATTAAATGAATAAATATCTAATAAAATCATGAGACTATGAAGTGAGTTTACAAGTGGCAAGATTAAGGCATTGAGCTAATATCTCATAGGATACTACCTCAATGGCATAAGAATACTATCCTCCTATTATCGCTAATAATAAATCTATAGCATTCCTACATCTTCAATAATAATTAATTAAGTAAAATTATTTCTAATGAATGAATCTTAATAGCTGTATCAAAATGATTTAACTCAAATAATCTCAGGTTTTTTAAAAATAATTCTAAAACAATTATAACTTCTGTAATTAAGCATGATAAGGGATTTAATATCACTCCCAATTACATCTAACTAATACTAATAATAATTAAATAATAATAGTAATAATAATCTTCTTCAATGTATACTTTAATCTCATCTCTTTTCTCATTCTAATATTGATCCTGAATAATATAATAATAATAATCTGACACAATCTTTTATTCTTAAGATGGTATCTTAAATAATATGTGGTATAATCTTATAATCTGAGAATATGTGGCAATCATTAGTAATATAATTCTGTGAAAATATCTTATAGTTACTATATGACCATAATAATAATAATATGATAAATGAAGTTTCTTAAAGAAAAATCATATCAAAAAAATATAACTCTTAAATAATAATTTTATTTATGTTGTGCAAATATTATATCTTAATTCAAATTATCTGTAATTATGTAATTGTGATGTGGAGAAATTGAGTCAACACCAAGATTTATAAGAACAAGTTTAACAAATTTTATTAACAAACTTCAACAATAAATTATGTATATTATTTACAACATTAATGAACTTTGTTTACTCCCATTTATGTACCTTTTTTAAAAAATAGATTAAATAAAATAAAATATGGAATACCGAACATTGTTTTATAAAAAAATATCTATTACTAAAAATATTATCATAGTATCTCTATTACATCTCCATTAAGTTTCATCAAGTCAGTAAGTTTTAAAAATATAAGATAAATTAATTAGTTCTCAATATGCATTTATTGTTATTATTTAGTTCTTTTCAAAAATAATTTTACTATTTCATATAGTCATTCATAACTTATTAATGATGTGAATAACTTTAATTAATAGCATAGCAATTAAACTAGACTGTGTATTAATTATTAATTTTAATGTCAAATAGAATGTACATACTGATGTATTGTTATTATAGAATAACTCTTACAAAACTTATGATTACTTATATTCTTTAAAACACGATTTAGTTTTATCTCTTTACTTGTAAAAATATGCATCATAATTAAGTCTTTTTAAAATTTAATAATTAAACAACATTTTTATACACTCACTTTAATTATCATTTATTCATTTGTACAAAAAAATAATCAATTTCAAATATGAAAAGTTTTATGATTCTTTTACTGACAAACCATATTCTTGTAATCTTTGAATTTATTTCTATCTTTACTCTAAATAATATAACCTATCTTATTTTCTTCAATAACAATTCCACACTTCAAACTTATTCATCATTTCATACTTTAAAGACTGTCCTTCATGATGTAATTCGAAAATTTTTGATAGTAAATAACCATGTAAGTATATGGAATAAACTAGAGTTTTAATTCAATAGTACCTTTATCAAATAATCGTCATGGTAACAGTGTATAAGAAATGAGGTACGACTTCTTTGTCTAATAACCTCTACTACTAAATATAATGTCCAGGCTATTTATTCAGCTCTATGGAACATTCAACACACAGAAAACACTGCCATGGAAATATACAAGCTATAAAGGCTAAGTTATCTATACTTGCATAATTATTATTATTGACTACCCTTATTCTCATATAAATCCTACATAAAACACTATCTTGGTTTCATTTAACCTAATACCAAGCTACTATCATTAGAGATCTATTGCTCTACATCGCTAAATTCTTTCCCACATTTCTATAATAATAAATAAATTCACGTATACATAACAATCTAACTGCTCAATAAGAAAAGATTACTTCATTCTTTGATAACTCTTAAACCCAAAAATATAAAAAATCAGTATCGATATACCACTTTAATACCTTACTCACTTAAAATAAATACTAAGTCCAGTTATATTAGAATCATATACTTATATTTTCCTTATATTAAAATATACTTATAATATAAATAAAAGTATGCATATTTTTAAAAATGAATAAATAAACCATAAGCTATGTGTATGCATTGTGTTTTCATATATGTTCTCATACATCCACACCAAAAAATTAATAAAATACATTATAAAATCATCAATATTCTTACAATTGTTACCATAAGTCAGGGGTCCCCGACCCTATGCCTGTGGGCACCCATGGCGCCCACAGACCATTTTACATGTGCCCGCTGCCATCCAAACATGATAAAAATTATTTATCTGATACAAATAATACAGATCTCAACTGAGTGACGAACATCTTGATGATTGCTTACGAGCAGAAATATCACCATACTCCCCTAATTATGAAGCAACTGCCAATGAAGTGCAGTGCCAAAGATTGCATTGATTTGTAATATTATATATAATTTAGTAATTTAAATAAAAATATAAACGTTAATTATATGTTAAAATTTTATTTTTGAAATAAATATTTTTTTGTACATTATGTGTATTATTAACAATATCCTATTATAAATTTATATTGAAAAAATAAATTGTGCCCGCCACCTGGTGGTATTATAGAATGTGCTCTTAAGTGCAAAAAGGTTGGGGACCCCTGCCATAAGTAATATGTCTCCACCAGTGATTACTTAATTGGTGTTTCTGGATCACGAACTAAATAAAACATTACCTATTATATCATTTATTCCACATTATCACACTTTAAAAATATTAAGTTTTTTTTTAAATTATTAAAGATTTTTATAAGAATCTAATCACTAGGTTAGTAAATAGTTTAATGTTTTATGTTCCTTCTCTATTTCTATTCTGTGAATAAGCATTAATATTATTTTTTTTTAGTAAAAGAAATAATTTAAAATCATATTTACAAAGTCCATCGATTAAAATTTCTTAAGGAAAAATGTTTTTCCCCTCCTTCGGCTTCTATTTTACAACACTGTTGATCACCCTCTGGCACCAAAACCATGCATGCTCTGATGGTTTCACATTGTACAACAAAAACAAACGATAATGTTCCAAAATAAAAGTATGGTAAGTCAACTTCACAATATCCGGATTAATTTAAATAACCATTGCTTTGCCTCTAAAAGTTTTTAAATAATTTGTAAATTCCATTACTCCATGAATACAGTATTAAAAGTATTTTTGGTATTATGCAATAAAATATTTTCAAAGTTTTTCAACTTTTATCCAAATTTCCCGATGTTTATGTTCTCTGATACACCAATAGGGTTTAGCGTTCCTCAGTATTTACGATGTAGTTAAACTTCCATAAATAATTTTATAACTTTTGTAGGCCCTAAAGCATTTTGCCAATAATCTTAATTTTTATATCTTTTATAAATCATAGTTTTAAAATTGATTCTCAATATTTCTTCATAAAGATATATTTTTCAAAAAATAATTCTTTTTGTCACATTAAAAGTTTTTTTTTAAAATTCATTATCCTATATTAAACAAGCTTTCCAAATAAAAATATTTTATATATTTTTATTTTCCATTTCTGGTGAACTTTTTCTTTTTGAATCTCCTCCGTGATGTCCAACTTGTTATTCTCCATAACAAATAAAAATCATTAATTACGATAGGTAAACTTATGTGCCCAATGAAGAAATCATTCTGAGATTTTCCACATAAACTAAAGTTTAGTAATGGTTTATTCATGTTTAATGTGATGTTAATTTGGCTTAAATAAATTGGTTGGTTTTAGCCACGCATCTCTGTACTACACGATCTTATAATAATAAACGACTACACTTTCTTTACGAATTTTAAAATAAATAAAATTGACTATTGCTGTTACTCCTACTTTAAACTATAAATTACTAGAGATTAAGTTGTTTTTATAGCTTACTCTGTTGATAGAAGTTGGAGTCGTAGTAATCACAGTAGTAGTGGTAATAGTAGTAGTAATAATAGAACTTGTGCACCTCTTTTATACCTAAACAATTTACTTCCCTGATTGGTTAATTAAACAATGCTTAACTCTGCCCTGGCCAACAACGCAGCCTTAAAATTAAAAATAAATAATGATTTACTAAATATTTATTATTTATTATATTGTTTAATTCTTAGTTAATTTTCATATTTTATTTACACCTACCAAACACTTTAAAATAACTTTTAAAAATCATATCATAATATTTATTATTACTTTTAGCCTTCTTTTAATTTAAACATATTTATTTTTCAAAACAAAATAAAAATCTAATTTTACTTATTATATTCATTTTTAAAACCCAAATTAATATTTATAATAACTAATACTATTTTTATTCTGGGATAAATAAATATACTATTTTTAAATCTTATATTAGAATTTTAAAATAGTTTTGCAACTTTATTAGAAAAACTCCACAAGCACACGCGCAAATATCTACACGTCACGTGATTTACAAAAATAGATGAAATGCTTATAATTTAACTGAAAATAAAATAAATGATTTAATTTACAAAATATTATATAAAACTAATATTATAGCAAAATTTAGAATAATTATTTTAATATTATAAAATTGAATATGCACTTGTCTCCCATATTGTCTTTTAATTAAATGATTTTTTAAGTAAAATTATTAAATATAATTATTATTATTATTAAATAGTCTATTTATTACTTTAAGTTATTACTTTTAAAATTTACTTTAATCATTTATTTACAAGACTTATTAATGCAGTATTTATTATGGCCAGTTTTCCCAACCATACAATATTATAATTTATCTTAAGTTAACTGTTTTTTAAAAATATTAACACAATATTATACAGTAAATATTCCTATTTGCTTTAACTAGATTATTTAAAAGACCGTCAACACAACATATACATCATGTCCCTAAATAGCTTTCAAATTTAATTTTTTTTTAGTAAATTGATTTAAACAATTCATCCTAACCTAAACAAAAGGGTACAATATATATATATTGTAACCAAAAGATTAGTCATCAGTAAATCGGTTCATGTGGAAAGCCAAAAACTATAACCGAAAAGTTAGTCAACAGCAAATTGGCTCACATGGGAAGCCAAGAACTACAAACAAAAAGTTCTATCCTGGACTCTAACAGGTAAAATTAAATGGTATAACACAAAGCTGTTACAATATAATCCAGTCACAGCCAGGGTACACTATGAAGACCTATTGCAGCATTACTTGAATATGCATTAAGTTATCTAATATATATTGTATAAATCTTTAATTCTAATTCTCCTTAACAATTGAAATCTTAATTTACAACTTTATTTACTTGAGACTCGATGGTCAACCAAGGATAATCTGGCATAATCTATAAAACTGCTAATCATTACATGATGAATATGGGCTATTTAATAAGATAATAATAAATCTAATCAGTTTTATAACCTGCTTGACTGTAGCTCAGATATATTCAAGTTCAAAGTACAAAATGTTATATAGAATAATGCTTTGCAATGGAAAGTAAGCAATATGAACTCTGAGTTCTTTCTTCATTAATTTAAGTATCAAATCAAATCAATAGCAATGAAACTCTTAGTGGAATAAATAAAATACCCATTATAGTATTAGAGAATAGGCTCAATTGTTATACCAGCTAGCACATTTATTATTAATTCAAGTATTAATGTCACAAATATCAATAGAGGTAACAGATTCTGGATTATATTCCAGAATTGACAAAGCAAAGTGGAGGTGATGTAGAAGGTAAATTGGGATTTTATTATATCTTATACATCATGAACTATCCCAGAACAAAAGCATTAAAATAATCTCTGAATGTTTCAGTAGATCTTGTATACATCATCAGGGTCAATATATGCTCTAATGTTTATTATCTATTTACTACATTGGAGTTCTGACTCTATGTGTGACAAATAGCAATGGCACAGATAGGTTAAATTATAAATTAAAATTTATTTATGACTTAATAAACATTTAAATAGTAATTGGTTAACAATATTCATAAATTAAATAAATGATAAATAACATAAAATATCATCACATATAATTGTTCTACATGGATAATATACATAACTTAAATAAATAATAAAAATGAAATAAAATAACATTGTATGTACTTAGTTCTGTACATGGATAGGTGCACTAATTTTAGATAATACAATCTAAGATTTTATTACAAATGTATTGATTTAAGGCCTTATAAGGACAAGAGGACAAGAATAGATTCAAATACCCAGTCAATGGCACATCTAATATGTCAAAACCAGAACCAATGCACATATACTTCAAATTTATAATAATACTGACAATTGTTATTAATAAACTTATGAAAATTGACTATGATAAGACATGATATCAAAGAGGGAATTTAAACTCCAACACAGCGGGAATATCATTTAATTGACCTATAATAAATTATGACAATAATTCACTTGAATACCCTTTTATAGCTGATGACAAAAAATATGAGACAAACATTAAGATGAGAGAAACAATGTATGCATAATAATGCATGGAGATTCTGCTTAAACATACATTTATATAACAAAGAGCAATGCAATACCTGTGGATGTGTACATCTGCACAAAGAAATAATGAACAGTAAGTACCCTGTGGGTTTTCTAACCATCATCAGAGCAAATAATATAATTGCAGAATGTTCAGCAAATTACCCATTAGTGCTGAAACAAACTTAAAGGATATATAAAATAATGGCAAACTATTATTCTGCAGATTAAATCATCAGCACAGAAAAAGCCATATAATATTAAAATAGTATTAACACTCATTTCATTAATAAAATAGAAATAAATTACCCTCATCAATATGCTAAATTGGAAGGCATGTGCAGTTTTATAAGTGTGCACTAAGTCCAAAAGATGTAAGAAAACTCTATTACAGAAAATAATTGAGATAATGGTCAACTATAGATCAGATTGTATTAAAGAATATTATGATTAAGTCAAATAATTTTACTTTTGGGAAATGTATGTATTCAAGCACGAGTGCGTGTGTGGCGCAACTGCTCCCAAAAGCTGTAATACAAATACAAATAGCTAACTAAAAAAATATTAAAACAGCTGAGCACTTTCAAAGGATCTTGCCTTCATAATCATAGCTTGCTTACGTTTAAATTTATGCAAATATGCTAATTCCATCTTTTTGATAGAGAAAAACACGTGTCCTTCCTGTTTATGGCATCGCTGTTGCGAGAGATAAATAAGGCCCCTTTGATCTTTCTTTTGAGGTCATGTCTCTCTCTACATACAATGGTAGGATTGTCTGGAATGCACTCATGGTGACTTGTGCACTGGTGCTGATAAAAAACTGAATAATTAGAAGGATCGTTGCGAGCTCTATTGTATAAATTTAAACGTAAGCAAGCTATGATTATGAAGGCAAGATCCTTTGAAAGCGCTCAGCTGTTTTAATATTTTTTTAGTTAGCTATTTGTATTTGTATTACAGCTTTTGGAAGCAGTTGCGCCGCACACGCACTCGTGCTTAAAGAATATTACCTAATATTATAATATAAGTATAAGCACGAACCCTGGAAAGGTGTACAGGATGAGGTCATGTGGTGATGATGCATTATAGATATGTTGGATTAATCATTAAATCTTTAAACAAGCACTATTCCATAAATTGACTCTCCTTGATCCTTATATTTAAGTGAACAATTAATTAATTAATACACAAAAGATTATATATACCATGAAGTTAACATACTTATAAGAGAATATAAAATACAAATAAAATATAAAATACATATTCATTAAATTACTACACTGGATTCAAAGACATATTATTTAAATATGGACTATCAGTCAATAGATTAATAGCATATTTCTTAAACTTAATAACAAATATGAATTAAATATATACATTTTAATATAACACAGAATATTAAAAGTTGATTGTACATTTCTTCATCTCCATTTATAAGGAATATTTATAAATTAGTTGATTTACGCATAGGTTCTGAATATCCAAGATATTTTAAGAACTAGGATATATATAATTTTAGTCAAATTATCCTCAAAAGTTAATGAAATTGTGTTACTTTATTTTGGGTGTGATTCCAAAATTAAAATATTTTACTACTTTTAATTTATTAGTGTTGAAGATCAAGAGTAGTTGCTCAAGCAAATAATTATCTCACAAGTGCTATAACAGCCAAATAGTTTCCCAGTTATCTGTTATTTCTTTCCACAACTAGATTATAATTTTAATAATAGGATAACTCACAATGTTGTTTCTAATGTAAGTTGAAAGTGGGATTATAATTAGTTCTTTGTCCTTCAGACACTGGCACACAGAATATTAAAACAGTATTTAATTCTGCACATACATAATATTACTATATGCATTAAAGTTCATGAAAGTAAAACTTCATCCAAAGTTAAATATAATATTTTATTCTGCACATACATAACATTACTATATGTATTAAAATTACGAAAGTAAAACATTTTATCCAAGGTTAAAATATAGTCTGTAAGCAATATTAATTTTCAAGTAGACAGACCTTTAACACTGCCATTCCTGCTATTGCTGTTAACAATAATTCCAGTATATTTCAGTTGTACACTTTTGGAAAATAATTAGTGGCTAGACTCATGGTTGGAAGACTTGAACAGATTTGTTAAGATTTAGCTGTATATTTTGCTATTGATACTTGATAAAATTACTATTTAAATTATTTTAAGAGAAGTTTCAACTTAACTTCCTTCTTTACCTTTATTTTCTCTTTTTTTTAAAAGAGAAGCTTTAGTTTTTGTTGTATGTTTAATAGTAAATTTTTAAAAAATACACTTGCTGTTACTGCAGCAGTTCTTAAAAAAAATCTTTCTGGCAGTTCTATTTTGTTTTTTTAGCTAATTAATTTTTTTCCCATTTACATTTCTGTTAAAAATGAAAAGTGAAAAAGGAAAAAAAATCAGTTATCATATTTTATAAATTAATTCAAAAGAAATTAAATAAATCTTTTAATTAAACATAGTTTTAGGCTTATTTAAAGAAACAAACAAATAACTATTTGTTTTTATTTATTTTACTAAACTTGATGTAATAGAGTGTTGGTTTTCACTTTCAGGTTAAGCACAATTTATTTAACTTAGTGTTTGGAAACAGAGCAAAACTAATATATGAAAAAATTATATAATCAGTAAGGCAAAGAAATGAAATTATATAATCTCATTTTTTAATTAATTTGAATACAAGTGTCAAGTATGCAAAGTACTAACTATGATAATCAAGTCATCTAAAAAAGATAGAGAAAAATTTTAATTAGTTTCACCTAGCTATATAGTTCATACCAAAATATAAGGTTATAATATATATCATTATCATCATCAACCATTATCAATCCACTGCAGGATGAAGGTCTCTTCAAGTTCAATCCAGCTTCTCCTATATTTAGCTTCTCTTTTCCACATCACCCCTGCACACTTTCTTATTTCATCCACCCATCTCACATGTGGTCTCTTTCTGGGTCTTTTACAATTTCTTGGAATCCAGTTTAAGATTTCTATTGTCCATCTATTATCATTTCTTCTAGAAATTGTGCAGTGCAACTCCATTTCAGTCTTTTAATTTTTTCAATGAGGTCAGTAACACCCGTTTGTTCTCTTATGCATATATTGCATTTTCAATCTCTTCTTGTTACTCTTGACATGCATTTCTCCATACTTCTTTGAATGGTCTGAAGTCTATGTAATGCTCTTCTATTAAGTGTCCAAGTCTCATATCCATAAGTAAGAACTGGTAAAACACATTTATTAAAAACCTTCCTTTTCAAACACATAGACATATTTCTTTTTAGTACCAAGTTATTTCTACCAAAAGCATTCCAACCAAGTTTAATTTTATGATTAATTTCATCCATTATATTTCAATCTGTATTAATAATCTTACCAAAGTATTTGTAGCTGTTAACTTCTTCTAACTCATTATAATCAATATTTATTTTTATATTTGAAAAATTGAACATTACTTTAGTCTTTTTAACATTTATCTTTAATCCTACTTTCCTACTTTCAGGTGATAACTCCTGCAACATTTTCTGCAGCTCTAAAGCATTATTTGCAAAAACAATTACATCCACAAAATCTAAATGACTTAAATAATCTCCATTTACTTTCACTCCTTTAGTTTCCCATTTTAATCCACAAAATATTTCTTGCAGCACAGCTGTAAAAAGTTTTGGAGATAAGTAGTCATCCAGTCCTACACCCTTCTGAATGCTGACTTTCCTAGTATCTTTATGTAATCTAATTGTTGCTGTTGCATTTTTATAAATATTCTTTAAAATATAACAATATCCTGAATCTATACCTTGATGATCCAATGCTTTAATCACTGAAGAAATGTTTATAGAATCAAATGCCTTTTCATAATCTACAAATACAAAGCATAATGACAACTCATATTCATTTGACCTTTCTATAATTTCTCTCAATACCCGGATAAGATCTACTGTACTAAAACCACTTTTAAATCCAGCTTGTTTTCTTGGTTGGTGAAAATCCAATATTTTCTGTAGATGAGTTATATATATATATATATATATATATATATATATATATATATATATATATATATATATATACACTTAGATAAATGACATAAATAATTTGGAAATGCTTGTTTTTTAATTAATAACTTGCCTGATTATGCCATAGCTATAATTTACTTACAAGTACATGGAAAAATCTCATTAAATTTATTAATATTTGCATATAAAAGCATGTGAAAACTTAATTATTTTCATAACTTCTGATATATTTGAAAAAATGTTTAGAAAATAGATAATTTCAATTTTCATACAATTTAAAGTATTATATCATATACAATCCTTTTGTAATCTAGGATAGACAAATATTATATAATACACCATATAACTTTAAATCACACTTTACAATGCAATGTAACATATGATCTACTTTATTTCCTTACAGTTTCAACTGACCAGCAGTCATCATCAGAGCTTTAAATCTCAGTACTCTTTCTTCTCCATATTACACATATCCTTATAAACCTTATGCTTCATGGCATAACTCTTTCTAGTATATTCCTTTAAAATTTTCCTTTCAATATTTTCTATAAATTTGTTCACAAAATTAAGAAAGCTTAGGAAGATTATGAATGGTAAGAACAAATTTATAGAAAATATTGAAAGGAAAATTTTAAAGGAATATACTATAAAGAGTTATGCCATGAAGCATAAGGTTTATAAGGAGATTTGTAATATGGAGTAGAAAGAGTACGAGATTTAAAGCTCTGACGATGACTGCTAGACAGTTGAAACTGTAAGGAAATAAAGTAGATCATATGTTAAACTGCATTGTAAAGTGTCATTTAAGGTTATATGGTGTATTTTATTATATATAATTCAGCAATGCAAATAAAGAAGAAGTGGAAGGAAATATTAATAGACAAATATTATTATTAGATGGCATAATTTCAGTTGGAAGTGCATGTTTTGATTGATATTTTGTATAGTTATATTATAGCTAAAATTTATTTATAAAATACATGGAAAAATCTTATTAAAATCTGTGAAATTTTTTTAATGATTATTGTATAAAAAAAATTTCTTCCCTATGATATATACAACTTAAACTTGTGCAAATAATTTATCAGTTTAAAAATCAAGTTCATAATAAGTTTAGGCCCTAATTTAGGCATGATCAATAAAAGTTAATTTATTTAAAGAATAAGCTCTACGCATAGATGGACCACATTTTCTTTTAAAACATTTATTGATGTGGGATTTTTATAATTAATATGTAAAGAATAGTTTATTTCCACAATATTACATATTGATAAACATAGTCCATTATTAATTATTCCAATTAGTCTGGAGATGAGGATTTTCCGATAGAGATTTTGAATTCTTACTCCATTGGCACTTATAATTAAAGCTTGTTTTGGAGCTAGTGGTAAGCTCCATCTAATGAACATTTTAGCACAGATTTAAAGGCAAGTTGCACAATTTGTGTCTTGTTTTATTAATTATATATATATATATATATGCAAACTGAATTTAATTTTATAAAATTTAAAGTCTCAATACTAAAAAAAAAATATAGTGGAACTATGATATTTATTGTAATTTATTCCAATCCCTCTTGAATCCATTGTACATTGCATACAATAGCTCATTTTTTGTTGATAAGCTTTACTTTCACTAAAATATATATTATTTTACTGAATTGCAAGTTTACAATACTTTTCTCATACAGATTTTATATATATATAAAGATTATAGCAAGATTATAGCATAAAAATAATAATAATAATAATAATAATAATAATAATAATAATAATAATAATAATAATAATAATAATAATAATAATAATAATAATAATAATAATAATAATAATAATTATTATTATTAAATTGAGGAAGCACATTTATATATATATTTGTTATGTATGTTCATTCAGTCACATTCACTTAAAAAATAAAAATAATAAAACACCAAATCATATTTTTATGTTTTAAAAAATAAAATGAATAGCAAAGTGTTAGACTGATATTACAATTGAATGTGCTGCAGACAATATCCCCTGTTTTGCTGCAGAAATATTATGGCAGACAATGGCCTCTTTAATTGCTTTAATATTTTAAGTCTATATCAATTTCTACTTGCTGTTAAACTCTTCAATTACTTTAAGCTTTCTGATGTAATTCACGATCATTTTTACAATTCATTTTTTTCTATCACTACTAGATCACTACTTTTCATTTTATCAAATTGAGAAAAATATTTTATAATATTTTTTTAAATTTTATAAAACTTTTATCTTTACACTTAGAAAACATTTTATTACACAAAATATTGTACCACATTGAAATTTAGAAAGAATAAAAAAAAGTGACCCATAAAATGTGTTTTTATACATTAATAAATTTGATTATGTGCAACATTTTGAAAGGGAAAATGATTGCTGCCATATTGTAAAATTTTTAAATTTATAAATTTTAGAGTTGTTTAATTACATTTTTTTTGCTTGTTTATGCATATATTTTTGGATAGCATGTAATTGAAGTAATATATATTGATATGATATATATTGTGGCTTTACTGTAAATAAATATAGCTAACATTTATTCGTGTATTTTAATACTGGTATTTGAAAATTTTATAACATTAAATTTAGTTATGTTTTAATTACATTTATTCATATGCATGCACATATATACATATATAATAGATTATCTCTGTTATTATTATATATAATATAAAAACAGTATAACAGACTGCATATTTTAATATTTATTTCAAATGATATAAGTGCTAGGAATGCTGAGATAGAAAAACTTAAAATAAAAGTTGTATTATATTATGCTAAGCAACTTTTGAGGATTAAGGTATCAAAAGCTGATCAGCGTAATATAATACAATTTTTATTTTAATCTTTTCTTACTAAGCATTTCTAGGCTTATAACAATTCCAATTGTATAGAAAAAGTTAACCAATATATATATATATATATATATATATATATATATATATATTTATTATATATATAGAATTACAATATTTAGTTTAGTAATCTATTATACTACCAGCATAGTATATACAGAGGAATTCAATGTGAACTTTAGAACATCTATGACTTTGAACATATTAATAATAAAGCAAAATATAAAGTAAAGAAGATGGACTAAAATAATGTCATATGTTTCATGTGTATAAACAATAATATAACAATAACAATAATTTTAAATATGTAAATGCTAGGATATTTAATACAGAAAAGGTAGATATATGTTTATAAATTTTAGCTTTATTCATGCTAAGCATGTTTTCAATACATTGAGTATTCATATTTATATATTTAACATTACAAATGTACAGAAAAGAGATAATAATTCTAATTATAACAATAATTATAAAGAGCAATTTATAAATGAATATGGCCATTCCAATTCCCCCCCAAAAAGGAGAAAAAAAATAGACTAGAAACGAATTTGCAAAGAGTAAGCCTACCAATCTTTGAACCACAAATATGTCTACAAATAGAAGAGCACGTTGATTCATTTTTCTGTTTACTTAATATTTTATGATATTGGCTTTTAGTTTGTTCAGTAGAAAACTGTTTTTTCTAAAATATTTCAACACTATGTCTAATTATAGTTTTCCAATGTATTCTTTTTTTAATCATATTTTCCCAAATGGAAACAATTACTTTAGAATGTCTTTGAAATAATTCTTATAATGTCAAGGTGTTCTACTGCTTCTTTGAAATGCATGCTTGAGTCTATCATAAAACACCTTTTTTAAGAGGTCTTCCATTTCTCATCCATTTTACATGTTCAATTCAAAGATGGTGAGATTTTGCAATAATGAAATCAATAATATCACATTCAATAGATGTCAAACATATTGATTGCTTTTATTATCTTGCCAGATGCCCAAGTTTTATTTCCACACAATAAATTAGGTAAAATAACAATTCTATATACAATTAACTTAGTTGGAGTAGTTATTTCCCTGTGATGAAATACTCGATCTTTTAACTTGATAAAAGCAACAGCACATTGGATTATATGTTGTATCTCAACATCTAAATTCGGTTTTTACTTATAAAACTACCAAGATATTTAAAATGATTTACATTTTCAAGTTGATAATCATCCAAGTGAAAAGTTGTTGAAGATTTTTCTTCCATCAGTGGTTGATAAAGAACTTGAGTTTTTTGAACATTAATCAATAAAATAAAAACTTTATAAATTGCATTCAAAACATTAAGGACATTCTGTAAAATATATTTTGAATTGGAAAAAATGGAATAATCATCAGCATACTATAAATTCAGGATCTAAGAAAATGAGGTTTTTGTTTATGGTTTTAATCAATTCAAATTGACAATTTCACCACCAAACTTGTATTGTATCTTGATTCCTATTTGATCAAACTATCTTTAAACAATTCCAAACACCATTGACATACAAATTGATAACAGTGTTGGACCATGTACATCCCCTTATTTGAAACCATTTTAAATATCTTAGATTTTCAATCAGTAATAATTTTTCCTCTCATTCCATTATAAAGAAGTTGTATAATATGAATAAGTTTGGTAGACAATCATCTAATATCAAACAATGTCATACACTTGACCTATTAACTGAATTAAATGGCTTGATTGAATCAATAAAAGCAATATATAAATAACTCCGTTGTTCCCAACATTTACCTTTTTCTAACAACAAAAATCACATTTATTGGTGATTCTTGACTGTCTAAAACTACACTGAGTATATGACAACCATACATTTATGACTGGAAACAACTTATTTAACAAATTATTAAATGTACTTTTGTTGTAGTGGATAATAATAATGAAATTCCATAACAATTACTGCAGTTCTTTCCACACTCTTTGTCTTTAAAAAATGGAATAATAAAAGATATCACACAACTTCATGAATCCAGATATTTCTAAAAAAATCCAATTATTTTGAAGCTAAAATATCATCATAACATTTTAAAACTACTCTAGGTATTTCATCAGGACCAGCAACCTTTCTATTTTTAATATTACAAAGAGCTGTTTTGCATTATTATGCTGAATGTTTTTGTTCAAATCTAAATGAGTAGATAAAATGGGTATATCATTAAAAGTTGTCAGTTTAGTTTTCATATCATTATCCAAAAATGATTATTATATTCTTTCTACCTGTTCAGAATATCATTATTCTCGTATAAGAAAGTGTTCTTGCAGAATTTAATAGAATTCTGATCATTTCTCAGATCTATGTGTTGTTTTAAATACATAAAAAAATCTAAAATGGCCACAATTAGTGAATGCCTATATCTTCATTGCAGTTTTGATCACCAATTATTTGTAAGCCTGCTTGTCAGTAGTTGAACTTCTCTTCTTCAGATTTTTATATTTATTGTAAAGTTCACATTTAATCTATTATTCTGCCAAGTAGAATTTATCATGTTTTCATTTAATTAAATCATTAAAGATAATTACCAGTCATGATTTTTCTTTTAGTAAACCCAAGTATAGATGTACTTGAAACCATAGCATACTTCTTAATAGAATTTCATGCTTCAATAATATGGAAATCCTGAAGATCCAAATTAGCAATTTTAGTGTTTAATAATTATAGAAATTTAATACTTATAGCAAATTTCTCTAAAAAGTGAACATCATTTTTATGTGTGTGAAAATGGTTGAAATAATATCTATTTTTTAATGCAACTATCATTTTAATCTTGGAGTATGCCAGTCTATTTGCCCAACAGTAAGAGCTTGTAAGTGGACATGTAATGTGAACCTTTCTTGTATTCTGACTTCTAATTATAATGTAATCTATTAAATGTTACTGTCTTTGAGTGTGGATACATCTAAGTTACTTTACACTGAAATTTTCTCTTTAAAAAGTATTAGGGAAGGGGGGCACCCAAAATATGTATTCTTTTCAAGTAAATAAAGTGTACTCAAAAAATTATTATTTTCGATAACTTTTGGCCAAAGTTTACTATTTATACTAACATGTGCATTAAAGTCTCCAGAAAGAAAAAAAAGACATTTTAATGATATTGCTCTAATAATGCTATCCAACAAAAGTTTTTATTCTCTGAATTCTCTAAAATTAAGGTTGAAGCATAGACATGAATAAAACGGGCGCTACTCCCCTTATACAAGGCAAATTTTAAGATCATTAGCCTTTTATTGATACAATAAAAAATTCTAATAATAGATACTAAATTAGATTTTACAGGAAATCCAATATTATGTATTTTTCTTTCACTGACTGATCTGTCTTTCCAAAATAACTTGTATCCATCCATCTGTTCTAATAAATTTTATTCCTCTAGGATTTCTCTGGGAGATGAGTTTTATTAAGAGCATATATCGATCTTAAATCTTGTAAGTTTTAATCACATCTCTTGCTATACTACCACTACTGATGATGATATTATTATTATTATGATGATGATGATGTTTCAAAGAATAAACTTTATTGAGACTCAAAAGGGTTACATAAGTTATATTTGAAAGCATGAGATCTTAAATACAAATTGATTCATAATAATACTTATGTAATAAAGGTTTACAATCTTGATAGGAAAAAAACATGATTTACAGTAATTGAAAGAAAAAAAATTATTACATAACAAGATACATGTCAAATTAGATTTACATAGAATGTTTAAATATGATATTGAGAAAAATACATGGAAACACATGATAGTATGAATGAAGAAATATGGAGGAGGGGTTGAAGTTGGTGTTAGATTGACATATATGGTTATGATTCCATCAAAATTGAGCTTATTTAACTGAGAATACTATAGTTTTCATAGCTAAATCCTATTGTTCATTTGTCACATAATTTTCATGTGGAAAAAAATTGAAAAATACTAGTCAGTATTAAATGTAAAATAGAACAATACTCATTCAGCATGAACTGCATCTTGGAAGAATAGAAAAATACTAATCAGTATGAATTGTATCTTGCAAAAATGGAAAAATACTAGTTCTGCATGAATTCCACATTGGAAAAATAGAAAAATAGTAGACAGACAGAATTGAATCTTGGGAAAATGAAAAAATATTAGTCAAGATGAATTACATCTTAGGAAAATGGAAAAATACTAGTTCATCATGAATTGCATCTTGGAAAAATTGAAAAATACTAGTTCAGCATAAATTGCATCTTGAAAAAATAAAGAAATACTCATCTGCATAAATTGGATCTTGAAAAAATTAAAAAATACTAGACAGCATGAACTGTATCTTGGGAAAATGGAAAGATATTATTTCTGCATGAATTGCATCTTGTTAAAATGAAAAAAAAATACTAATTCAGAATGAATTCATTTTGGGAAACTGAAAATAATACTAGTTCAGAATAAATTGAATCTTGGGAAAGTGGTAAAATACTAGTTAGCATGAATTGCTCTTAAGAAAAATACTAATAATCAGAAATTGGATCTTGGGTAATTGGAAAAATCTAGTTCAGCATGAATTATAATTTGGTAAATGAAAAAAATAATAGCGTAATAACATCTTGGTAAAATAGAAAAATACTATTCAGCAAGAATTGCATCTTGTCAGGTTTATGTTTTTAGTACTTTTAAAGTAAAACATTGGACCTTGTTACCTTGACTGTGAGCAAGTAAATTGCTTGCTTCAGAACCACTATGGAGACATCTCATCATGTGATATTTCTGTTGCCATATTGTTTTTAAAATTATTTAATAATTTGATTTTTGTTAAAATTTTGAATGAAAATTATCACAGAACATTAAAAAAGTGTGAATTAATTCTGAATTGAACAAAGTGTGTACAGGGATGTTTTTTACCTTTTCAGCTTTAGGTTTTTAGTACTTTCTAAATGTAAAACTCTGGAGCTTGTTATAATGAACCATTTGCTGCTGAACTACTACTACTACTACTACTACTACTACTACTACTATTATTATTATTATTATTATTATTATTATTATTATTATTATTACTACTACTATTACTACTACTACTACTACTACTACTACTACTACTACTACTACTACTACTACTACTACTACTACTACTACTACTACTACTACTACTGCTGCTGCTGCTGCTACTGAATAATGATTCCAACACAATTGAAATAAAACAACCATACATTTCAATTGTGTTGGAATCATTATTAATTATTTGAAAACAATATTATGGACAAATTTATGCTTGCCCATTGTTAAGGATTATTATATTGTTAAAATAAATTATTTGACAGGCATGAAATCCTAGCCAGATAGTATGAGACAGAACTGCTCAAATATACAATCTATTTCAGCTGACACCTCTATCTCACTTACATGCTGTTTTAAACATTCTCATTAGAAATTGTATTGCCCTGAATAAAGATCACAATTACTGACTAATATTCTACTAAGCCTGTATCTGTCATTATTTTCTTAATTATCAAGAGTATGGTGTAGGAATACTAAGGTGAATTTAAGGATAAGAATATTGTATTCTCTTATGTACAGAAAAAAAAAACACTAACTATATAATTGTTTCAATATTTTATAATAAAAATTTGATCCAGGTATTATTAAGATAAAAAATTATAAAAAAAAGAAAAATCAAGAATGTTGTCTTATTGGATTATTATTTATTTTCTAGGTCTTATAATTTATTAAAATGGCCTCACCTATATAGTAAGATACCACAGGATTAGTAATTTATTGCCTTTAAAGTACATGATAAATGCCAACCATAAGGATATTAATTTAAAGATCTTCTTTAAAGAATTAAACTACTGTCTTTGTATAAAATTACAACTCAATGTCAGTCCTATAATAATGGATTTATGATTGCAAATGCTGTAATAAGAAAATACGATAATCATCATAGATTGATCAGCAGATATTTTAAAATAGATTAATGGGTTAACTATACAATCTAGAATAGGATTATTAAATGTGCTTTATTACATTTCTTAAAATCATTATATTAAGTGTTACTACAAATTTAAACCTACAAAATGAATTAGTTTGTGCTTGTAATTTACTGCTTAGTGTTTAAATTAAGTTATTGCTAATAAATGATAAATGTTGGAATACTCTGCAAAAATGTAAATATTTCCACAGGATATTCTCAACCATTCATGAAAGTAGGATTACATATTGGAGAAATTATTAAAACTTTGTTTATAATTGTTTAATTATTTAGTTTATAGTTATTATTAGTGTGGTAATAAATACATAATAAAGTTCTTAAGTTAATGCTGAGATATGAAGGTACAGGTAACAACTCTATACTAATTATTAATGGCATTGGGTATGAGTGTAATACATGTGACATATTTTATATTGGAATCAGGTTGCATTTAGGTAAACTAACTTACAAGCTTCACTATACCCATTCACGTTTAATTGACTTTATGTTTTATTAGACTTTGAATTCTGCCTCAGATTAATAGCTAGCTAATCATTCTAAATAGATAATTAAATCACTAAGGGATATTTATTTGTATAATGCCTATGACATTTGTATAATTTGAAATGTTATACTATACAATAAAGTAGTCATCTAATATCAATAAAATAGATCTTCTTTGTTAGTCTAGATATACTCCTAACTAATTATTCAAACATTAAATAATACAGAAAGCATAACAAGTCATTCTAATAAAATATATAAATATCATAATGAATGAAGCTATGTATTTTGGGTAGCATTAAAAGTAATAAGTAGATCATTTTTCTTACTCCAAAAGAGTTAAAGAATTATTCAGATTTTGTAGAATGATGTTGATATTTTATTAATTATTATTACAAAGATAATTAAGAATATTAAAAAAAACATTCTTATTCTACTGTAAGTAAGATTAGGTTTTGACTTAATAGTGTTCAATCCTCTCCAGTAGACCTGTCTTGTCTTTGCAATACCTTAGAATTATACACACAATCATAACCCAAGATTAGCTTATTCACAGAGAACAAACAATAGTATTTATTAATACTGTTATAGAATTTTATAATTAAAGTACCTTTATTATTTGCTTACAATTTTATTTTGTTTATATACTGCTTATTTATAATAAAGCAATTTTTATACTTAAATACATCTGCTTGTTATTATTGAAATCTTCGTCTTTACATATTGTTGAAATAAAGGGTCATAACTTCCAATCTATTAAATTATATATTCATTTATTAAATTTATCTAAACCATTTATTATTACTATTGCTATCTGATATACAAATAGGTATAGTGATGTATAATTAAATTCCAGTTTACTTTCATCATACCTAGAATAACTAAATAAACATTAAATTTATGCTTCTTTTAATTGAATGATTAAGATTGATTTAGGTTTTACCCCTGAGAATTAATTAATTGGAAATTAAATTTAATTTAGGATGGAGAGAGAGTTAATTTGCTAGTCTTATTTAAAAGTACATATTAATTTGTATCAAAGTAATTCTTTACACAAGAGATATCATAACAGAATACATGCACCTAAGAATGCAGTAAAATAATTAACATACATCTATAACAAATATATATATCAAAAGCTCAAAGAATAGATGGATTCATTTTATTCTTAATCTTTTGGTCAAATTTTAATTTATTCAAAGCCTTGAAGGAGATTGATTTCCCTCTCTTAATTATATATATATATATATATATATATATATATATATATATAAGAGATATCTAGTGATATATATATATATATATATATATATATATATCACTAGATGGAGCTTTACCAATGGCTGCTAACAAGCTTTTCTTTACATAAACGCCGAGAGAGATAGAATTCAATATTTCTTTCATTGTCTCCACTTTCAGACAAGCTGCTTTCAAGCTAGTTGGCTCACATCAGTGAAGGGTAGGGACTAGAAACTATATCTAAATACTAACTCTAAAATCAGCATTTATGAAACATGTTTTTATCAGTTTGAAAGCATGAAATTTATAAGACACGTAATGTCTTCAAATCCAGCTCAACAAACTAGACAGCTATATGGTTCTGTAATGATATATATTGCAGAGGCTTTTACTATATAATAAAACTGAACTGATTTCAGACCCATATAGCTGTCTAGTTTGTTTAGCTGGATTTAAAGACATTACATGCCTTATAAATTTTATGCTTTCAAACTGATGGAAACGTGTTTCATAAATGCTGATTTTAGAGTTAGTATTTAGATCTAGTTTCTAGTCCCTATCCTTCACTGATGTGAGCCAACTAGCTTGAAAGCAGCTGGTCTGAAGATGGAGACAATGAAAGAGATATTGAATTCTATCTCTCTTGTCATTTATGTAAACAAAAGCTTGTTAGGACCTATTGGTAAAGCTCCATCTATTGATAATAAAATGCAAGCTAATAGCAAGTTACAAAATTTATAACTTGTTTTGTTTATATATATAATGGAAATAAATATCTTTATCCCATTGAGTTATGTGACACAAAACAATGAAAGAAAGAATGGCAGCACTCTTTCTTTAAGCCCTGTAATTATATAAGCTTAACTTTTTATATAGCTTTGAAATTGTAGCATAACTTTTGTCTATTGTTTTAATGTATAGACTAAATATTTGAAATTGCACCACCAATATATACATAGAATGAATAACAAGATTCACTTTTTACAATCTAGATGAAATATAAGTTTTAATAAATGTAATACTTAATAACCATAATATTTTTAAATATTTGTAATTAAAACAGAAGTAAGTACTTCCCACTGAGTTATGTGAATTTTGTTTTGACATTAGATATCTCAATAGGAGGTAGGTAGGTTTCAATTAGAGATATATAAAAAAGTTATTATTTTTTATTAATAACTACTCTTTCCTATTGCATTACCAAATGTATACCATATAAGACTCAATTGTCCAAGCATTTTACTACTTTTACAATGCTTTATTTTCCACATTTTTCGACAGTTTATAGTTTCAATAGCCAGCAATTTTTTGAACTACAATGTAATACAAACATATGGATATAAATATACATGAACATATAATTTACACTCTATATTGAACCGAATAGTATCCATTTCCAAGGTCACTACATAATAGTAGAACTAACTTTTGTGTTTATTAAATTTGAAAGCATAAAGCTATTTAAAAAATAAATAAATAAATAAATTGTTTATAAGAGTACATGTATAAAACACATACTCATTCATATTTAAAATAGTTCATTTTATTTTTTTTTATTATATAAAATTGATTTTTAAAAAAGTTTTCTTTCACAGCTTGTTTTTAATCAATTCAATTAAAACAGGAAAACGCGTTGATTACATTCCTATCTCTTATTTTAATTCTAAAAGTGAAGATTTAATTTTGTGTTGTTGTTTTAGTTTAAAATAATTCCTTGTCGAAATTTCTAAATTAGATTGGGTGGGGAGATTGAGATTTGCCCTGCCTTAAGACATAGAGTTCAAAAAACAAGACAAGTTTACATGGGAAATTGAGTGTGGGTATAAATAACTCCAAAATTTTCATAGATTCTTCTAAAGAGCCTTTACCAAGAAAATACTCCATCAAAGTGATTGGTTCAGCTTCTTATTTCTAATATTCAGTCTGATTAACCTGTTGAACATTATGCCGTTCAGACATTTAAGTTTTTTTTTTTTTTAAATTTGCCTTCATGATGTCAAAATATCCTGCTATATGTAGTATAAGCAACAATATGTGCTGCTAATTTAAATTAGGATGAACCTCATATTCTAAGCTGTTCTTTTGTGGTGCTATAAACATCTAGCATAAGCCAGATTTCCAATTTGCCTAGACTTGCTGCCATCATAAAAAGAAGTCACCTGAAACAGAAACTTATTAAAAGTGTGCACTCTTCAAAAAACTACTTGAACTCTGCCACTCAATCTAAAATAAGTGATATATAAAGTTTTATTTATTAGTTAATCTAACATTCTTTATCTGTATTTACTTTTTTTAGTATTTATAGTGTCTTGGAATCTTAGTTTTAAGATTCCAAGTATGTTTTCAATTTTTGTTTATCAAAGGTTGTGTTATGAGATTATATTTTATATTGCTAATATGTCTTCTGTTTATTTCACTAACTACTACTAAATGCTTTGACAGTTTTCATAATTTTTATATGCACACCTGCCCTTAGTTGTTATTGTAAAATAATTAATTTTAAACATGTTTAGTTTGCACTTTTTGCAAACAAGATTGCAAACAACAAAATCTTTTGGCTGGCAGTTTATCAGGTTAATTTTGGTTTTCTGAAATTAGAGATTTCTTTCTAGATTATGTAAGATCATAATCATATATATATTTTGTCTTGTATGTGAAAACAACCATGTTTGCTTTAAATCCAGTATTACGTGCAGTAGGCCGGCAGTATTATAACATTAATAGCTAGAAAGCTACTGATTGATCATCTGCACTGGTTTTGTTGATTTTCTACAAAGCTGTAAGTGTTTTCATATCTCTGAATCAGGAAACTAGAGTTGCTGTTTTTTTTTGTAATTTTATAAATTGCCAGCAGGAAGATATCATATCCATTTTTTTTAGGTGAGAGAATTTTGCTGCCAAAGCATTTAATGGTTTTATGTTAGCCATACTCATGTGCACTCTCCTATAAATATGCATATTCAAATCTAAGTCACTTTTGTATTCATGGCTAGATTTCTTTATTATATTGTCCAAATTTTAATAAAATTTACAAATTGTTTAAATTTATTTGGCTGACATTTGTCTTATTGCTTTTATTTCTCAATTGTCTAAACAATACATAAGATCTCTTGCTTTTCCCTGAATTTAGTCAGCACAAACCATCATCCTCATTCATTTTGATCATAGTAAATAAATTTTCCAGATACATAGTTATTTGGTGACACTCTCCATAATCAGGATGGATTGAGCAACTGTTGCATACTTTAAATTTTTGCCACCCAACATGGGGCCTCGAGTTTTCAAGCCATGTGAAATTTTGTTTAGACAATTGAGAAAGATTTCAGGGTGTAACAGGCAAGATATAGTAGAGAGTGATCAGTTTTTGCTGGTTATGGCATGTATGATTTGAGCAGTTTGGTAGAAGAGGGTTTGTCTTTTTCATATGACAAATAAATAAATAGTAAATAGCATTTTTTTAGAAAAAAAATCTTTTTGAGTTAATTTTTGGAGTTCAAAAGTGTTTAAAAATACTTTCTTTCATAGTAAACAGTAAATATGGTTTTATTTGCTAGTGGGTTATTTGTTTAAAGAGAAGATAACAATAGCAAGTTTAACCTTGTGTAAAAATGGAAGTCAAAGAAGAAAGCAATAGGGTGGCAGGTTTAGAAAAAAGCCCTGTTTCATTCAAAAATCCTCAAATTGTGGGGAAAAAAAGAGTGAGACCAACATGATGATGAAGATGTTGATGAAGTTGGTAAGAGAAATGAAGGAGGAAATTGGTGAATTTAAGCAAAGTCAGCCAGCTTTGTTGGCAGAGTTTAAAGCAGAAATGAACGAAAAAATTAGTGAAGTTACAGAGGGCCAGCAGGCAATAAAGAAAGAAATGAGTAGGGAAATGAAAAGAGAAATAATGGGAGATGTTGAGAAGAATCAGGAGGCTATAAAAACTATGGAAAATGAATTGAGAAATGATAAGTAGGAAGTAGAAAATGTAAAAGAATATATAAAAGAAATGAAGGATCAGTTAAAACAGCATAGCATTATGTCTTCTAACTTAAAAATGAAAATAGTGCTTGTAGAGGAAAAGCTAGAGAGAGCATTTCATAATAGAATAGAAAACCAAGATACTTTTAAATCAGGGGTACAACAGATATGTGCTGGGATAATGAAAGGGCTTGAATATAGGATAGTTGACATAAAAATGAGTATAAAAACTCAGGAAAAAAGGTAGGAGGAAACCACCCGCAGGTTCTGGAAAAAACAATTTTTCATTGAAACATTCAAAGCAGAGGTGGGAGAAAGCCCCTTAAGTCATCTGGAAAGTCTTGACTGCTTGTTTCATGTCCACAACTGGTCCAATAATGTTACACTTGCCAGTAGCCATCTATGGGGAACAGCCTTGGATTAGTGGCACATGTTGTATACTAAATCCCATACATTTGAGGGTTACAGATGTGCCATTCTGAGGACATTTGGGAGTGAAGCCCAACAAGATCGGATACTTTACAAGATATCACAAGAGAGGTATCCTGTTAACCATGGCAAAATGCATGCACAGTTTTTGTTTAAGCAGGTGGAAAAATTGAAGTCTCTGACCCATTTCCACAGTCAAAGGATCAAATAATAAGGACCATCTGTCATAATATGCCACCTACTGTACAGCAAATGATGATGAGTAATAGTAGTCAGTCAATTGAGAAAATGTCTGAATTTTTAACTCAAATAGATTATGGTAACATAGTCAAAGAACCCATGAACAGGTTTATTAGGGTAGACCACCAAGGCAATCAAACTTCCATAAAAGAGAACCAGCTGACTGAGTTTAGATTTAAAGTAGTCAGTTATTTTCTTTTGTTTTTTTTATTAAAAAAAAGAAGAAATCAGGATTTGTTACACAGATTATGAGAATGGAGAACAATTTAAAATGAATTATTGTTTCTTTTTGAGTGCAAGGCAAATGTTCAGTCAGGTTACTTGAAATGTTTAAAATGTTTATAGTTTAAAAGAAAAGAGCACAAGAATGTTTTTATTTATTTTTTGATCATGTATTTAGGCAGTTGAACTGCATAGTATCCATTTCAAAGGTCACTACCCAAAAGTAGAACTAACGTTTCTGTTTATTAAATTTGAAAGCATAAAGCTATTTAAATAAATAAATAAATAAATTGTTTATAAGAGTACATGTATAAAACACATACTCATTTATATTTAAAATAGATCATTTTAATTTTTTTTATATAAAATTGATTTTAAAAAAAGTTTTCTTTCACAGCTTGTTTTTAATCAATTTAATTAAAAACAAGTAAACATGTTGATTACATTCCTATCTCTTATTTTAATTCTAAAAGCAGATTTAATTTTGTGTTGTTGTTTTAGTTTAAAATAATCCCTGGTTGGAATTCCTAAATTAGATTGAGTGGGAGATTGAGATTTACCCTGCCTTAAGGTATAGATTCAAAAACAAGGCAAGTTTACATAGGAAATTGAGTGTGGGTATAACTAACTCCAAAATTTTCATAGATTCCTCTAGAGAGCCTTTACCAAGCAAATACTCCATCAAAGTGAATGGTTCAGCTTCTTATTTCTAATATTCAGTATGATTAACCTGTTGAACATCATACTGTTGGCCATTCAGACATTTAAGTTGTTTTTTCGAAATTTTCCTTCACGATGTCAAAATATACTGCTATACATTGTGTAAACAACAATATGCACTGCTAATTTAAATAAGGACACACCTTAGACTCTAAGCTGTTTTTTCATGATGATGGAAACTCTAGCATAAGCCGGATTCCCAATTTGCCTAGACTTGCTGCCATCATAAAGAGAAGTCACCTGAAATTGGGACTCATTAAAAGTGCACACTCTTCAGAAAACTATTTGAACTTTGCCTTACCATAAGGTAAATTTTTTCTTATTCTTGCCAGGGTAAATAAATTGCTTCTAATTAAATCTCCGTTCAATCTAAAATAAGTGTGATATATAAAGTTTTATTTATTAGTTAATCTAGCATTCATTATCTGTATTTACTTTTTCTAGTATTTATAGTGTCTTGGAATCTTAGTTTTAAGATTCCAAGTTTGTTTTCAATTTTCATTTATCAGAGGGTGCATTGTGAGATTATATTTTATATTCATAATATGTCTTTTGTTTATTTCACTAACAATTGCTAAATGCTTTGGCGGTTTTCATAATTTTTATATGCTCACCTGCCCTTAGTTGTTATTGTAAAATAATTAATTTTAAATACATTTATCTTGTGCTTTTTGCAAAGAACAAAATCTTTTGGCTGGCAGTTTATCAGGTTTGTTGTTCTGGTTTTCTGAAATTAGAGATTTCATTCTAGATTACATAAGATCGTAATCATATATATTTTTTGTCTTGCATGTGAAATCAACCATATTTGCTTTAAATGCAGTATTATGTGCAGTAGTTCTGCAACATTATAACATCAGTAGTTAGAAAGCTAATGATTGATCATCTGCACTGGTTTTATTGATTTTCTGACCATAATTGTTTTCATATCTCTGAATCAGGAAACTAGAGTTGCTGTTTTTTTTATAATTTTATACATTGCCAGCAGGAAGATATTATTCTATCCATTTTCTTTATTTTTAGGTGAGAAAATTTTGCTGCCAAAGCATTTAATGTTTTCATGTTTGCCATACTCATGTGCATTCTCTGATAAATATGTTTTTTCAAATCTAAGTCACTTTTGTATTCATGACTAAATTTCTTTATTCTATTGTCTGAATTTTAATAAAATTTTCAACTTGTTTAAACTTTTAATAAAATTTTTAAATTGTTTAAATTTATTTGGCTGATGTTTGTCTTAGTGCTTTTATTTCTCAATTGTCTAAACAATCCATAAGATCTATTGTTTCTCTCTGAATTTAGTCAGTGCAAATCATCATCCTCATCCATTTTGATCATAGTAAATAAATTTTTCATATACATAGTTATTTGTTGGTGCCCTCTGTGATCAGGATGGATTGAGTGACCATTACAATATATAAATCTTATAATATCGCTTATTTTACATTATTATTATTATTAATTTCTTACTCGTTTTACCTTCTATATTTATTAATCAAAATATTTCCTTTACACACACACATATATATACATACATATACACATACACATATATATATACATATATATATATATATATCTCCCATATATATATATATATACATATGTATTTTTTTATTCTTTATTTTATCTTATTCTCATAATATATAACTCTAAATTAATATCTTTTGTATTTTCCATTATTATTATTCACTTTACTAACAATCATTCAATAACTTATAATCTATTTTAATTTATAATATACCCCTAAGTATCTTTAATATCTCTTAACCTTAATGCTAAATTCAAATTTTAAAAAAAATACCATTATACTTTGAATACCCCCTCTTTAAATATACACTTATATCAATAGTACCTTGCTCTTCCTATTTTATAACTAAATTTTTAAAAAAAATTTCATTTTTATTCTTTATTTATTTTATTCTTATTACTCTTTAAATGCTCCACTTTAACTTAATATCTTTTATATTATTATTATTATTATTATTATTATTATTATTATTATTATTATTATTATTATTATTATTATTATTATTATTATTATTATTATTATTATTATTATTATTATTATTATTCTTATTATTATTATTATTATTATTATCATTATTATTATTATTATTATTATTATTATTATTATTATTATTATTATTATTATTATTATTATTATCCACTTTACTATCGGTATTCATAATTTTTTCATTCAATAATTTATAATCTATTTTAACTATTTTATTTTAAACACACTTTTAAACCATTTTTTAAACTCACCATTATACCTCCTAATCTCTACTGTTATGATCAAATTTTAAAAACTACCTTTAAACTTTTAGTACCCCCTCTCTTTAAATTATTAGCAGCATCCTCTTTTGATTTTTTATATACCTAAATTTCATAATCTTTTATATTATATCAAAATTCTTTTCCATCCAAAATCTCTATTCATAACTGACCTAATACTATTAATATAAATAGCCTCTTTTATTTTTCTATCCCTTTTATTATCTATAAAGTGTACCATCGTTATAGTGTACCATCATTATAGAATGAATCCTTTTCAAACTCATGCCCTGTATCTAATTTATGTAAATATATTGGTGAATTTTTATCATATATATTGTAACAATCTCTTATAAATTGAATTTTTCATTTCTCCAAACTAGATAGCTAATCTAGTTTGTTAAGCTGGATTTGAAGACATTACATGTCTGATAAATTTAATGCTTTCAAACTGATAGAAACATGTTTGATAAATGCTGATTTTAGCATTGGTATTTAGATCTAGTGTCTAGTCTCCCTATCCTTCACTGATGTGAGCCCACTAGCTCAAAACCAGCTGGTCTGGAAATGGAGACAATGAAAAGGATATTGAATTTTATCTCTCGGCATTTATGTAAACAAAAACTTGTTAGGAGCTATTGGTAAAGCTTCATCTAGTGATCATAAAATGCAAGCTAAAAGCAAGTTACAAACAAAATTTATAACTTGTTTTTTTATTATATATATATATATATATATATATATATATATATAAAGTAAAGGAAAAGTAGAAATATCACAGACCAGACAAAAATTGTAGATATTTTCTATATTCATTGAAAAAAAAAATAACAACTCTGATTAAAAATATTATTTTATAAATTAAACTTTTAAAGGGTCTGAATAAATATAAATATTATATTATTATTATTATTCTGATTTTGAAATTTAAAAACAATTAAGGTATTTTTGAAATCTTTTAATTAATTTGTAAATCTCTATTATCTAAGTGAAAACATATATCACATTTTGATATAATTTGAAGCTCGTTTTCAAAAGGAATTAGAAAGAAAGCTGTTCATAAATTTAGTCTTGTTATCACTTCAGATCATTCTGTTAAAGGGCTGATAAAAATATCAGCTGCAGTCTGGATACTAGTTTATAAAAACAGGTCAGCTGCAAAGTTGGTTACAATATTTTGTTGCAGTTTGTTGAAGTTTGCAGTAGTTGGTTTTTGCTGACCATACTGTTGGCAGAATAGCTACCATGAAATGATGTAGCTGAAGGCAGGACAGTAGATTTAGGAATGGCTACTATTTTTCTTCATAGAAGTTTGAATTCACATGGAGAAAAATGACCCACTTCTTTGTGCTGAAAGTCATAGCCTTAAATTTGGAGAGGACAGTTGCTTGCCTGAAATCTATCAAACCATGATAGCCACTTGCCTGAAATAATGCTAGACAGAAAAAGACCAACTACAGACCAACATTTTACATGGATCATATTTTTCTTCATGATGACAGTCACTAAAACCAAACTTACCAATAAAAATTTTCCAGCTTGTCCAGGGGACACCAGCTTGCTGAAAAAGTAATTATATATATGCTGACATATCTAAAGGCAGAGAAGCATGGATATATATATATAATACTAACTACTCTGACGTTTATGTAAACAAAACATATGCTTGATGGGCGTTTTTGGTAGAACGCCATCTGTGGACAGAAATACAAGCGTTAGCAAGTTTTTTAACTTGCATTTTTGTTTATCATAAATGTACCTTTGAGGTCTTTCTTGCAGTGATATAGATTGCAGAGGCTTCTACTATGTGGTGATGCTGAACTGAGATCAGACCCATATAGCTATCTGGTTTGCTATGCTGAGTTTGAAGACATTACGTGTCTAAAAAATTCACGCTTGCAAGCTGAATAGAAATTGTTTCATAAACGCTCAGAGTTTGTATTTAGATCTAGTTTCTTTATTCCTGTCTTTCACTGACGATAGCAAATAGCTTGAAATCATGATCTGAAAGTGGAATTATAGTTAGAGATAGTGAATACTAACTACTCTGACGTTTATGTAAACAAAACATACGCTTGATGGGCGTTTTTGGTAGAACGCCATCTGTGGACATAAATACAAGCGTTAGCAAGTTTTTTAACTTGCATTTTTGTTTATCATAAATGTACCTTTGAGGTCTTTCTTGCAATGATATAGATTGCAGAGGCTTCTACTATGTGGTGATGCTGAACTGAGATCAGACCCATATAGCTATCTGGTTTGCTATGCTGAGTTTGAAGACATTACGTGTCTAAAAAATTCATGCTTGCAAGCTGAATAGAAATTGTTTCATAAACGCTCAGAGTTTGTATTTAGATCTAGTTTCTTTATTCCTGTCTTTCACTGATGATAGCAAATAGCTTGAAATCATGATCTGAAAGTGGAATTATAGTTAGAGATAGTGAATATTAACTACTCTGACGTTTATGTAAACAAAACATACGCTTGATGGGCGTTTTTGGTAGAACACCATCTGTGGACATAAATACAAGCATTAGCAAGTTTTTTAACTTGCATTTTTGTTTATCATAAATGTACCTTTGAGGTCTTTCTTGCAATGATATAGATTGCAGAGGCTTTTACTATGTGGTGATGCTGAACTGAGATCAGACCCATATAGCTATCTGGTTTGCTATGCTGAGTTTGAAGACATTACGTGTCTAAAAAATTCACGCTTGCAAGCTGAATAGAAATTGTTTCATAAACGCTCAGAGTTTGTATTTAGATCTAGTTTTTTTATTCCTGTCTTTCACTGACGATAGCAAATAGCTTGAAATCATGATCTGAAAGCGGAATTATAGTTAGAGATAGTGAATACTAACTACTCTGACGTTTATGTAAACAAAACATACGCTTGATGGGCGTTTTTGGTAGAACGCCATCTGTGGACATAAATACAAGCGTTAGCAAGTTTTTTAACTTGCATTTTTGTTCATCATAAATGTACCTTTGAGGTCTTTCTTGCAATGATATAGATTGCAGAGGCTTCTACTATGTGGTGATGCTGAACTGAGATCAGACCCATATAGCTATCTGGTTTGCTATGCTGAGTTTGAAGACATTACGTGTCTAAAAAATTCACGCTTGCAAGCTGAATAGAAATTGTTTCATAAACACTCAGAGTTTGTATTTAGATCTAGTTTCTTTATTCCTGTCTTTCACTGACGATAGCAAATAGCTTGAAATCATGATCTGAAAGTGGAATTATAGTTAGAGATAGTGAATACTAACTACTCTGACGTTTATGTAAACAAAACATATGCTTGATGGGCATTTTTGGTAGAACACCATCTGTGGACATAAATACAAGCGTTAGCAAGTTTTTTAACTTGCATTTTTGTTTATCATAATTGTACCTTTGAGGTCTTTCTTGCAATGATATAGATTGCAGAGGCTTCTACTATGTGGTGATGCTGAACTGAGATCAGACCCATATAGCTATCTGGTTTGCTATGCTGAGTTTGAAGACATTACGTGTCTAAAAAATTCACGCTTGCAAGCTGAATAGAAATTGTTTCATAAACGCTCAGAGTTTGTATTTAGATCTAGTTTCTTTATTCCTGTCTTTCACTGACGATAGCAAATAGCTTGAAATCATGATCTGAAAGTGGAATTATAGTTAGAGATAGTGAATACTAACTACTCTGACGTTTATGTAAACAAAACATACACTTGATGGGCGTTTTTGGTAGAACGCCATCTGTGGACATAAATACAAGCGTTAGCAAGTTTTTTAACTTGCATTTTTGTTTATCATAAATGTACCTTTGAGGTCTTTCTTGCAATGATATAGATTGCAGAGGCTTCTACTATGTGGTGATGCTGAACTGAGATCAGACCCATATAGCTATCTGGTTTGCTATGCTGAGTTTGAAGACATTACGTGTCTAAAAAATTCACGCTTGCAAGCTGAATAGAAATTGTTTCATAAACGCTCAGAGTTTGTATTTAGATCTAGTTTCTTTATTCCTGTCTTTCACTGACGATAGCAAATAGCTTGAAATCATGATCTGAAAGTGGAATTATAGTTAGAGATAGTGAATACTAACTACTCTGACGTTTATGTAAACAAAACATACGCTTGATGGGCGTTTTTGGTAGAACGCCATCTGTGGACATAAATACAAGCGTTAGCAAGTTTTTTAACTTGCATTTTTGTTTATCATATATATATATATCTGTTGGTGAGTAGAGTTATAAATGATAATGAAATTTTAAATAATTTCTTTAGTAAAATGACATTTTAGAAGTGATGAATAAATTTGTACTTTTCATGTTTATCATGGGTGTGTAGTTGAGCGGGGCTGCCTGGATGCAGTATGTTCATGAAGCTCTGAAATATAGACTCAGCACTATACAGACCCAGATGATTAAGCTCCTAGAATAGTCCAGCAGTGTATATTGGATTCATGAATAGGTCATGGTCTCATGGATAGACCCCATGTATAGACCCCTAAGACTCACAGGAGATGAGCAGGGCTCGCTCAGTGCATGATATATTTCTCTGGATACTCCTCGTAGATGATCTCTCTAGGTACAAGAGAAGTAGTGCTTAAAGATGAGGTATTTTGTTCAAATCCAGTCACAAGATAAACTCTTGAATTTATATTTTATTGTGCATCATTCATGATGATGAATGGTTTATTTTGAGTCTTACTTTATAATGCTGGTTGATGGTTAATTATGCTTTTAGTTGCTCTTCTGATCTCTCAATGATCTCACAGAGATTCTCTAATCTCATGTTCTTATAAAATACTTTATTACACTCTTAATTCCACACACTTAAGATTTGCTCATACATAAATGTTTGGGTCAAAAGAATGGGTGGATTCATTCCATTCTTTCTAAAATACCATATCTCGTGTGTGGAAAAAATGAGAGTATTCATTTATAATTTATTTTTAAAGTGCATGTGCATTGGCTTAATCACTAATATTACTATTACTTATACTTTTGTAAATTATTGATTTTGTATTTACTGGGGTATGATGATGTTCAATCACCCCAGGTTCACCTCATCTACCCCACCCCATTACAATATATATAATCACATTAATAACAACTACAACTTTTTCTGTTATCAAGGCAACTTCATAAGTAAATATGGATCCATTTTTTACTATGTTATCCTTGATAAAAGATTAAAGATCCATGGTTTAAATAAATTTGCAGTTATTATCATATGATTACATTTGTAAAGTCACTTAACTTTCAGCAAAATCAGAATTTATATATGTATAAATCTACTAGTGAAAAATTGTATTACAAGTTGATAAATGATATTCCTTTATTTTAGGATTTTCAGCGATTTTAGATTAATGATTTTTCTGGGTTGAAAATCATTAAAATTAATAATTCAATAATATATATCTTAATATTTTAATATTCGTTTTCAGAGTTTTTAAAATAATATATAGATTGCTTGAAACTTAAACAAATAAAAAAATGTGAATATTAAATTATAATTTTAACTATTACTTTTAATATTTACTAATTTTCTGTCTAATTATTTGAAAATATTCTTTTTATATCTTAATATTTAATGCTTAAGGTTTTTTTAATTACTTGCTTTATTGTGATATATGTTTGTATAAATCTTTTTAATAAGATTTAATTTTTTACGTTTTTTTAAGTGATAATGTTCGTATTAGATTTTTAATAATACTTACACAAACAATACTCAAAAATGTATTAAAAATTGATTAAATATATTTTTAAAATCTATTTTTGCCATTAGTTATTTTAGGAAAGCAATTTTAATTATAGTAGACAGATAATTGAATATTTATTTTATATTAAAAAAGACAATTCTCATCTTATAGCTTTATTAATTATTGATTGTAACTATCTGTTTTTTTTTAAATTTAGTTTTAAAATATATTTATTATTATTATTATTATTATTATTATTATTATTATTATTATTATTATTATTATTATTATTATTATAATAATAATAATAATAATAATAATAATAATAATAATAATAATAATAATAATAATAATAATAATAATAATAATAATAATAATAATAATAATAATAATAATAATAATAATAATTTTTGAGTATGTTTCAACTCATGCTAAATTATAATAAAATACCTTTTGTAAATATGTTCAAATTAAAAAAAAACTACTTCGACACAAATCACTTGATAGACCTATATTAATAATTTTTATAAGTAGTCCACTTAATGAATAATGTTTCTGTAGTGTAATTTTCACTACACATCTCTGATGCAAGGTAAGAACTGATTCTAACCACTTTTAATATCTTGTGTAGGGTTGTAATCATAAATATATAATAATCAAAGACACATAAAAAAGATGTATAATCCCAAGATGTGCACTTTATGCTGAACCAGCACTCATCAGTTGATCCAGACCACTACTCTCATATAGAAGTATATTAATAAATTTTATTAGTCATTTGTTAAAATACAGATTATCCACTTAATGAATAATATTTCTGGAGTATTATTTTCATTATATAATTCTCACACAAGGTAGGGACTGTTTTCCAATTGCTTTTAACATCTTGAGGAAGAGTGATAAGTTATATGCAAGAGATTGTGATCTGGGTGCTGGTTTAGTATAAAATGTGCATTTTGGGGCATATCTTTGGTCATATGCTTATGATTACATTCCTTCACAAGATGTTAAAAATGAATAGAAACCAGAGTTATGTAGTGAAAATCACAGTACAGAAACATTTTTCATGAAGTGGATAATCTCTAGTCTAATAAATAACTAATAAAAAATATTAATATATTTCCACCAAGTGAAATTGTGAGGACAGCAAATGTGACTCTTATCAATTAAACTCTAGTAATTGGTCATCTATATATATTGAACAATGGATGATGAATTATTATAACAGATTGTGATATGGACCAAATGATGAGTTCTGCAGCATGGAAGGTGTATTTTGGAAATTGTAAAGCATTTTCACATGTCTTTGGTTATATATCTATGATTACACCATCCACAAGGTGTTAAAAGCAGATAGAAACCAGTTCCTATCTTGTGTGAAAGGTGTGTAGTGAAAATTATACTACAGAAACATTATTCATTAAGTGGATAATTTCTAGTCTATCAAATGCCCAATAAAAATTATTAATATACTTAAGTGTTTGTATCATAGTTGTGAGGGCAGTAACTTTTATTCTTATCAATTAATTGTAGTAATTGGTTAGCTATATATAATAATCAATGATAAAGAAATGTATAACAGATTGTGGTCTGGTCCAATTGATGATGACTGCTGTTTCAGCATGAAATATGCATCCTGGGGATAACACATTTTTTTCACATGCCTTGGGTCTTATGTTTATGATTATACTCTTTACAAAGTGTTAAAAGCAAATAGAAACCAATGCATTGTGTGAGAATTGTGTAGTGAAAAGGTATAGAAACATTATTCATTAAAATAAACACTATATTAATAATTTGCTGAACCATTGATGTCAATCTGCATTTTAAAAATGGAATCTTTCCATTTTCATATTGTTGTTTTACATTTGCTAATAAAAGTAATTTCATTTTTTTAAAACATATATCTAATATTTGATTATCAGCGGTTTTTTTAATTGTTTCTATTAATTACAGAAAACATTTCAGATTTAAATTAAACATTAAGTTTGTTTTATTATTTGTAATTACTTTAGATTATTACTATCACAGTTTTTTTTTTAAAAGTTAAAATAAATATTTTTTTTGCAACTGTTAATTAAATATGATATTTGTTAAATGTGTTGTGCAAAACTGACCAGCCTTATTTATTTTTAGAAGTCGCAGTCTGCAATTCGTGTCAAACGGTGAACAATATTTCTGATGTCATTTATGATTGAATTTTTTCTTTTACTAAATAATTGACTTGTTGTCAAGTCATAATCTCCAATCAATATTTCAAATTAAAGTAATTTTACAATACTAAAATTTCTATGCATACATTTAGATATTGTATATAATTTTAGATATACTCTAAACTCTATATTACCACATAATCTTAAAACATACGAATAAAGACATCTACAAAACATGAATGGCCCTCATAGTGCATTTTGTGTTGAACCAGTATTTTTTAATTGGCCCAGCTTACAATTTCTTAGATAGAAATGATATATTTTCTATCTTAATAAAAATTAATAATAATCATTTAGATATTTATTTACAGAGAATTGTATAAAAGACATGAATGCAGAAAGTGTGATACTTATAAATAGAACTGAATAACATACTATGTGTGTATATATAATTAAACTACTGTTGGAGTTTTATATGATAATGAGAGTAGGAGATCCAAGAGCAGATTACTGGAATCAGCAGCATCAGCACACTTGTTACCTCTGAAAGAAAAAACAAATAAAATGATCAGTTTAAATTTATTTTAAAAAATAAATTAAAAAGTTAGCTTCATTAAAAATCCATCCATAGATAAATTGATAGAAAAAGAGTTATTATTTTTTTCCTACTAAAAATAGATTTTTGGATTAAGATTGTAATCAATAGATTAATTAATTAAGGAGAAAATGCCTTTCTACAAAAAAATTATATATAAATGATAATTAAATTTAAATATACAATGGTTATCCTGAAAGAAAAACACATTAAGTAGGTCAATATAAGAAGGAGAGCAGAACAATATACAGCACTTCAGTTTTGAAGACAGACACTACAGACTACAGGATGAAGAATATCAAACCTGAGTATTATCTAGCTTGAAGAACAAATCTGTAAACCTAGGGATTTTTTGCAAGTCATATTTGATCTTTATTATTATTTTTATATGCCATATAGGTTTTATATCCTATGTCTAATATTGTACTATATCAAATTTATCAAGCGTAAACAGATAATATTGTAATAATGTGAAAGCTAAAACCTTCAACAGATATGCCTTAAACATGCTTACATCACAACCAATCAGATGGAATAATGACATCACATGGAACTCCCAATTCTCATTATTCCATCTGATTGGCTGTCATGTAAGCATGTTTAAGGCGTATCTGTTAAAGGTTTTAGCTTTCACATTATTACAATATTGTACTATATAAAAATGCTTTAAATTTTTTTTTATATGTCAAAGTGTTGACTGGGAAGCGAACCCCAGCCAGCTGCTTGGAAGGCAGCTATGCAAATCGCTAGGCCACCAATGCTTGACTATTTGTAATTTTGTTTTGCTAATAATTAAAAAAATCTTATTTTAATTTGAGTTGTCTAATTAATTTATTAAAGTTAGTTATTAGGAGTCATGACTACAAAATTTAGATCTATAAGTTCTCATATTAAAATTTCTAAGAAGAGAATGTGTTTACTTTATCCTTTGAAGTGAGTTAATAAAAAAAATTGACATAATTGACTAAAATTGTGGACTAATGAAATAGAAATTTAAAGCCTCAAAAATCAAAAAATGTTAGAACAGATAAACATAAGCAATTTTAACTTTTATAAAGGTAATGAATGATCAAATTATTTGGAACAATTGTAGATTTTTTTTTCTAAATAATATAAATAAAAAAAATTGTAAAATAGCAGATTTATTATGTTTTCCAGTACTAGAGCCATAGATTAAAAAAAAAAATTATGCAATCCGAATAAGGTGGGTGAACTTATTTATGCTAACAAAATAAATAGCTGTTTTAGTCCCATCTCTAACTGCTATGTTATTAGACTACATTTTAAAATAGCCATTACAAAAAAAGGATGAAAAGTTATCCAATTACAATTTGATTTTCAGGGACTTGTTAAAATTTGTGATGTTAAAGATTTTATATGGGCTTTTCTTGATCATTTTATTTGGGATATGTCTTAGGATATAGTTAAAAGAAAGTTTATCTACAAAGAAACAATTCATTGTAGAAATAACTTATGAATTAATTTTAAATCAAATCAGGAATTTTCAGATATTAAAATTAATTTATTAGTCACAAAATACATTTAGAAAATAAAAAATGGATTAATTTCAAGATAGTACTGAAAAAATAAATACAAAGACATTTTTTGATTCTGTTGCAATAAAGCATGTCGTTGGGTGAACAAATACAAATGAAAAAATGAATAACGCAATAAATGCAATTATAGAGGCCATTTGAGAAAAATATATAAAACAAATTTGAACAATACAGTTATATTGAAAGCTACTATTTCTAAAATATTTCATGAAATTAAAAAAAATAGAAAAAATTGTCTTACTGTGAGGGGGAAAATTGCTACTATATTAGAACAAATTGCTAATTCCAATATAGAGCAACCCCCCCCCCCCATTATGGCATCTAATGCAAACTTTAATAACCAATAGCTACAAAATGGTTGTACTTTATAATCTCTATATTCAGTGCTTTTCTATCCAATATTCTCAAACTAGTTTATAGCTTATGGCTTTTATCAAACAATAATTAAATCTAAAAATATGATAATTACTTCTGAAGTAAAAAAAAACACTTATTAAATAGATTAATATAAAAAGAACAACAGAATTTTTAGAGTATTTCAATTCCAAAGATAGTCTGCTGCAAAAGAGAAATATCTAACCCTGATATTGCCTAGTGCAAGGCTAAATCCATAGACTTGGGGACTTTTTACAAGTCATATTTGATTTTTATTATTATTTTATGTGCTGTAGTTCTTTATATCTATGTATATTATTATATTATAAATGAATATTTTATGTTAGTATTTGTAATTTTATTTTGTTAATAACTGAAGTAGTAAATCTTATTTTAATTCCAGTTGCCTGCTTAATTTGTTAAGAATCTTTATCCGAGAGTCACAATAAAAAAATTTAAATTTTATTAAATTAAAATTTGTAGATAGTAAATTTATTTAACACTTAACTCCTGTTGAAGTGAGATAAAAGAATAATATTTTAAAAGAAATATTAATAGAAATACTTTCAACAATGTATGCTATGATAGATTTAACATAAAAACAATTGCAAACATATGACAATTGTGGATAATTAAAAATAAACTCAAAGTTGGAAGAAAACCTAGAAATGCTAATTATAGTTAATATTTAAGTCCTAAAATTTTTCTGGAAAACTTATAAAATCTTTTATTGATGATAGAAAAGTGAAGAGAGAGAGAGATCATAAAAAGACAACACTTTATGAAATTTGGTTAAAAGATCAAGTTCCTGCAATATAGGATTGGTGGATATAACATTAAATCTAAAAAAAACTATTACTGATCCTAATAATAAAATTTCCAATGCCATTTATCACATTATCAACCCCAATATTGACAGAATTTGTTGCAGCAGCACAACTACATATTTTTTTACAGAAATGTTTTATTTTTAAATGTAAAAGAATATATTCTTCTGAATATTGTTTCTTTAGAGATTATGATAATGGAAAACACACCTGTCTAAAAATGAGAACCCTCAGAAGATTGTTATTTTAAAAATTATGAAATTTTTTTATACTTTTAAAGCATAAATTGATAGATTTAGCAATTATTAAAAATAATTTGTTTAGATTTTTAAAACAAATATCAAACAAAAAAGATTTCATTTATTTCGCAAATTGAATTGGTTCCAATTGAAATTTGATGACATGACAGCTTTTGTTTTGATTAAATTATAATTTTTAAAATAATTCTGAAAATCAAATGTGATTTTTTAAAATTTATTTAATTTCTAAACAAAAATATCTATCTAATAAGGTCAAAATTATTATATTCCGATGAATAATAATGGTTTAATATTAAAATGAAAGTTGAAAGCTTAAATCCAGTGAGAACAAATAAATCTGTCAGAATTCTAGTGGAATGCAGGAGACTTAAATAATTATAATTTTAAAGTTACCAATATTATAACTTCTTTTCATAAAAAAATCTAATGCCTTAAGGATTTTTTCTCCCAAAATTTAAAATTCATTTGAAATTGTTTCAAAACATAAAGCTATAGATCATAATAATTATACTAACCATAAAAGAAATCATGATGTATAGCTTATAATTAATGAAATATAATAATTTAACTTCAAAACAAATAGAAAAATTTTAATTTGTTTTCAAAAAATGAATAATGCCTTTCATGATATATTGAAAAAGATAAAAATTAAATCTATGCTTATAATAATAAAGAAAAATGTGATGTTTTATTATTACTATTGTTATTTTGAGAGAGTATGATTGAATAGACATATATAGATATATGTCACATATTAATATATACATATGTAAATGAAGATTGCTCTCTACATTATTATAGTTATTTTAAAATAATTTCTGCTAGTAATCTTAATATGTTTATTTTAATGTAATTTTTAAATTAATTATTTATGTTAATAATCTTAATCTATTTATTTTAAAGTAATTTTTAAATTAAGTTATATTGTTGGTATTTATATCTATATGTTATAAAGCCTCTATGTTAAATGTATTTATTGGCAAAATTAAAAAAGAAACCCTTATAATTGATGAGATGGGACTCTTTTTAGATACAAGAGATTAGATAAGACTCTATTTAGATACAAGAGATTAGATAAACATTCATAATATGATCCAAATCATATGCAATAATCTGTCAATAAAAATATATTCCCAAATTCAATCATGATATCAACTAGAAATCTATAAATCTACATATGTATTAAAATATATTATTGGATCAGTTAAGGACTCATATAGACATGAAATTTCTTTATAACATTTTCCTAACTATAACATATCTCCACAACATTCATAATTGAGAATTTGATACAATTTTTAAATTATGTAAACCAGATGAAAAGCTTTTTGTGTTCTATTGATTATTGTTGCTTTGTCAATCAATTAAGACCAAATTTAATTTTCTCCAATAACCCACTAAGTAAGACTTTGACATTAAGTTTTTAATTGCCAATAAAGGGATCATAGAGCTGAATTATTACTTCTAATTATTTATATGACTTTTAAGATGTAAAGCAATTTTCCAAGACTTACACTGTTATTTGGTTTATCAATTTCATGAATGTTGTAAAAACAGTATTAGAGACCTAAGAAATACTTGCCAATATAAATAATATCTATAATGTAGCTACAGGGATTGCTTAATTTATGAGATTTGTTAATTAAGACCTGTTTTTATTTTGTATATAATAATACAATTCAATACTTATGTTGAGAGACATGCAAGAAAAATAATAGGTGTCAATCTACTCAGCTATTTACATACCATTTTCTCTTTGTTTCTTTAAAACATTGTGTCTAGGTTATCAAATAATTGAGATAATTAATTGATAAATTTAAGATTCAACATACTTTATATTTCTAAAATCTATATTCATAAAAACTTGAAAAAAAATACAACAGAAAACTAAAAAATAAAAATAAAATATTTTCTTGCAACCATGCACTACAAAATATACATTTTTTAAAAAAATTTGTTAGGAATTAATTTAAAAATAAATTGTATGTTTTTAATTGATCATATTGTTAAAATATTTTTATATAAAAAGCTACTGGAAAAATTAGACTTGATGGTGTTCATTTAAATTGTTTCTTTTTTTTTAGGTTTTAATTAAAAAAGTAAAAATAAATATTCTTATATTCCTCATATAGAGACCTTGAGTTATTAATTCTGGAGAAAAGAAAAATAAGAAAAGTAGTTTAGAGTGATTATGGTCCATACACACTGCCAATAACTAACTTACTTGGTTCAAAATGAAAGTGACAATACCTTTTACTTTTGGATTTTTGTGAAATCAAAAAGTGAACAACTATTGGGCATGCAGTGGGAATCCAAATAAATAAATAAAATTCATTTTAAGTTTTTTTTGTTAATATATTGCTGTTATTTCAAAGCCAGTAACTCAGTTTTAGTTGGATGAGTTTCTAATTTTATTACTAATAGTAAGCACTCTCATTTGAATTTACCAAGTTTTTTGATAATTTGTATTCAATGTAACTGACAATTAGGTTTCATAAAAGTCATCAACCCTTCCATGATTGATTGTATTTCCCATTTCCCCTCCCCATTTTTAAAAAAAATAAAAAAGAAGAACTTTAAAAATTTTAAACACAAATAATAAGAATAAAAATTTTCAAACAAATCTGTCAATTGCAAATACTAAAACAAATTGTTTGAAATTATACATTAATTAATTTTATAAGTTAATATTAAGTAGTATTATGACAAAAAATTCAAAGTAAGCTTGAAGACAGAACTTTTTTCTCTCTCACTCCTCCACCTCTCCCATTTTCTCAAAATCAAAAAAGAAATTGAAAAGTCAAATAATACTAAAAGTTTGCAAAGTAAAAATCAATAAAAAGTAATGAGATTATATATTTCACCTTGAATTTATAAACTATATAGTATTACAATAAATCCCTTTTCCAAATTCAAAGAATCTTCAATTGATCTATTCATCATCCCAGTATTCTTTCATGATGTCAAAGCAGTGATTAAAAAAGAAGTTAAAGAGAAAATGCAATGTAGATAGCTGAGTAGATTGGTACCAAATAATGTTTAATAAAAAAATACACCAACATCTTATTTTTATTTTGTGATGTTATGTTCTGATTTTAATTTTGAATGATATTATTTTACTTATTATGTATAAATTCATTGTATATAGTAAAATAGTTTGTGTGTGTGTGTGTGTATGTAGGTATGTTGAAAAATACAGTACATATACAAGGAAGGATAGAAAACTATATTATAAACAAGCATGAATTATTATTCACTAATTTACATCATCTAGTAGGAATCTTGGAACAAAATATAATGGATATTAGTGACTCCATTGCATTACTATATTTTTAAAATAAAAACTGAAAAGCTATCCAACTTTCAAAAATCATCACCTGAAATATAATTGGTTTTATTATTTATAATGTTTATCTGTATGTTTAAATTGCTTCCTGAAAATTAGGAATTTAACATTTATAGACTTATTTTGTAATATTACAGTGAAAAAGTTACTTTATTGATAAAATAAGCTGAAATTTGATGCTTTTTTGAATTAAATTACTAACTCTGATCTGGGTACATTAAATTTATTAGACTTATTTAATAGGAATAATTATTTATTGAGATAAAAGTTACAAAGGTATGGCAATAATATACAGCCTTCTAAAAACAGTCTGTGTCATTATGGCTTGTGTTAATTATAATTTCTAGATTTATATATATCTCTTATAAAAATAATTGGAATCACTGAGAGACTTTCATGCTCCAAAATGGTTATTAATTAGCATGATCAATTGAATCAAAACTCTAATTATAATCCATAAAAAATGTGAAAAATTATTTTTTATATTACTTTGATTCTTTTTATCCAATATACATCAAAAAGTTAAAAAGTTTTGTTATTTGGGAAAAAATGATTAGTAGAAATTAAAAAAAGAATGTAGCTAAGAAGAAAAGCCTTTCAAAATAAAAATATCTTACTACTAAAAATACCTATTGTTACCAAAATTAGAATAAAATTTTTTACAATTTTTTTTGGAATATAGTAACATTTATATAGAATATTTCATCTTTGAGAAAGTAGGGAATAATAAATTTGAAATATATAGAATTATGACCTTGGACAAGGTTGACTAAGAAAAGTTAGGGGGAAAAAGACTATTGATCAGATATTGAAAAAAATCAATATGGAAATAGATATATTAAAGGTAATAAAATTGAGGAATATACAATTTCTAGAAAACATTTTGAGATATATAGTTTTTTTACCATATGTTTTGGAGATTAAAGATTTGGTAAGAAGATTGATAAAGTAAAATAAAGACATCTCACATTAAAAATGTGATAAATAAAATTGAATGTAGTTCAGATGCAAGTATGAAGGAATGATTGAAAGACAAAATGATATGGCTGCAGTGAAGATGATGCCTAGGAAAGATGGATTTTTTTTAAAATCAGCTCATACATCTGAAAAATTTATATTAAATACTCGAATCTGTTATGAAGTTCTACTATATTCTTATTTTCATGTGAAATAAGAGCATTGTTTTATAATTTATAATCTGTGAAGACTTTTTTTTTGTTATAGAAATATAAATTGTTTTTTTCCCACTCTATAAGATCATTAAGTACTTTTTTTAAATTAATTGATATAATTTTGTAAGCACTTTTTTTTAATGTGTCAATGCATCGGCCGGGAAGCGAACCCCGGGACAACTGCTCGAAAGGCAGCTGTGATAACCACTCGGCTACCAAAGCTTGAAATAAGCACTTTTGTTACCTTTTTTTTTATTTTTTAAAAACTTCTAATGCAAATAAACCCATTGTGTCCTAAATGTAAGATAGCTGTTGTTTTGATAATCTAATTTTTCTTTTCAACATCCTTTCATTTTTTGATACATTATTTTTTTATATTTTCTGGATTTATTTATGTTTTTTACTTGCAATTACTGCTGTATCTTTGGAAATCCAATTTGACTCACCTAGTTATTATTCTTAGGCAATTTTTTTTTGTTTCACTTTCATCCACATTTCATCTTATGCATTACAAGTTAGAGTTCAAAAACTGAATTAAATCAATATTTTAAGTAATTTTAAAAGTTAATACCTTTGGGTTTTTTTGTAGATTATATATAGAATCAATTACATTTTTGATTATTTTGTTTTACTCAATGATAATGCAACTGTTTTACAATACACTCAAGGAGATTTTATTTTTTGCTATTTAAATGCAAATACATACCATAGGTTAAAAATATATATTATGTTACTCCTAAAAACCCCATTTGTGTGATGCATGTCTATGGTAACAGTCAGATTTTGGCTATTTGATAAATGTGGATATGGTATTGAAAGTATCACTAAATTCACAAAACCTTATTAATCATTCTTCTGCTTCTTTTTTGCTTTCAAGTCCATGTTTTTCTATATCTTTTTTTTTATATATATTCTCAACTTTAGCATTTAAATTACTAATCTCTCCATGTTTGTTAGTTTCAGGAACTGTAATAATACATTTAATTTAAAAAAAAATTAACTAAGTGTTTTAATTTATATAAAAAAAAAAAGCTCTTGCAAAACTTTCTTTATTATTCCAAAAAATATTTTATTCTTATCTATGATCTCCCCCCTTCCAATATCATAGGTATGACATTTATTTTTTACATCATTTTAAGATTTTTACTTTTCAATAATTTATTATTTCTGTTTTCAATTTATTGGTTTATTCATAAATCTCTGCCTTTTTTAACCAAACTAAATCAAACTTATCTTTTGTTTATAATTCTTCTGTTTCTCTGTATATGACATTATCATATATTCCTATCTGTTGCATATTTCACAATTTAACATTGTGGTACATGTTTTTACTTTTTATACAATTATACTGTCCTCTCTTCATTACTTAAGTATTTTATTCATTATCTTAACACATTTTTTATTCTGTTATAATTTATAAACTTACTGAAACATTTTTAAGATCTATTTTTAATAATTGTTATCTTTAATTTGAATTTACTTTACAAATTAATCATCTTATTATTGGTATTTTTACTCAACAAATATGAAAACATTTGCTCACATAAACATTTTTTTTTTACTTATCCCAGAGTTAATTTTCATTTTTGTCTCATCTCTCCTTTTTAAATATAATCTCAAATTTACTATAAAATTATGATATGAATCTATAATAACTTCAAAATGAAATCATTCATTTTTAACATTGCTTTTAAACTGCTAACTAATTGTAATCTATTTTTATTCCTTGAAACTTTGTGTAAATTTTTTTCTTATAACTTTTGGATCATGTTTCCATTATATAATGAAGTGATAATCTTATAAGTTTCAATGCGCATACCATAAGATTTTTTTAGAATCATTTGGAAAATAATATCCTCTCTCACTGATATCATATTATTACTTTGTAAATACTAATATATATTTTTAGTGCTAAATATTTAAAGATTTATTTACTTGTGGGGTTTAGCCAATAAATAGCCTGTTTTACTTGTGGGGTTGTTCCAATTCATCAAAATCATGTGTGTGTATAAGTAAAACAGTTTAAGTAGCCCATTAGCTGGGCAAAAGAAAAAATGAAAATGTTTGTATTATCATATAGCATACCCAATTCCACTGTCTAAGATGCAGTTTTGCATCTTATTTATATTTGTAGATAAAATAACTAAATATTTAGCTATTAAACATTATTGGATGATTAAATTAATTGAATGTCTATGAATAATTTATCTGAAAAAATAAAATCTTAAGCCTGATTAAGACCTCAAAATGTCTGAATTCATAACTCTAGGCCATAGGCAGGCATGACAGGTAAAAGTACTATCTACTATGGCAAGAGGGGTTATATATATATACCTGTATATATTGCTGTGGGAGGTATTAAAACTTTTTTGAAACCTGACAATTAACTGCCTTTTTAAAAAAAAGTTAATTCTATTAATAGAAATAAAATTTTTTGAAATACAAAAACCAAAATTCACTTTTAATTATATTCCTAAATAATCTAGGAAATGTAAAATTCTATCAGTTTGAATGACAAAAGTCAGATAGACACGTGCTAGACACGTGCTACTAGTGTAAGTAAAACCATATGTTTAGAAAAAATAGAAAAGAGTAGAGAAGTAAAACGCAAGTTAAATTAATCAAACATAATAGCTAAAGAATTTTCATTAAGAATAAATTGCTTCTATATTTAAACTAAAACAAAATCATCAAAGAAAACTTTTATGACATTACATGTAAAATCAAATGAAATGTCAAAAATGTGATATGATTTTGTGATTACAAAATAAATTTAGTTGAGGTATTTATATTTTAAAATATATTATTTCAATAATTTTATTTTTTTAAAAAAATCTTTTACTTTGTCAATTACTTAGCATATAGGTTTTAAAAAATATAATTATTAAATTGCTATTAAACGAATTCCATTGATCATTTAGCATTTTTCCTCAATCTAATCAATATTACATTAACAAAATTACTAACCAATTGTCTTTGTGCTTTAAAGTTGTAAATTCAATATTATATTCTGCATTAAATCTATCTTAGGTTTTATTTATTTAGTAAAATATAATATTGTTTTATTAATTTTATTATTTGTTAACTATCTTAAAGCATACTTATACTTTATAACTTCATGATTTAAATGGTTTGGCACAATAGTAATCTAGATTAGAAGAGTCAAGAGATAAATATTTAAGCAATAAAGGTTTTGGAGACTGAATCTCATTTGAGTAAAATTTAAAAAAATATCGATCTAATTAATTGAACGGAATTGTCATCTTCATTATAAAACTTGGATGGACAAGCATTATATGACACCTAAGTAGCGAATTAAATTATTATTATTATTACTTCTAATTGATATAAAAATAAATTTAAAGAAGTTTTTTTAAGCAGTCTATGTTCACTCTATAATGGTCCACAAGTAGAAGATAGTGGAATAACCTTCAGGTATGAAGGTTAATTGTGAATAACAAATACACAATGCCAGAGAGAAAATACCCCTGCTATCTTGTAGGATAAGATGATGGTTTAATAAAGGCTAAATACTATTTCTGATGTAAACAGTTTTTCCTGAATTTTTTTTTAGTCACTTTAGATAGTGTAGGGCTTGCTTGCAAATCTTTCATGTCATCAGTTATCTTTCTTTATTAACTGTAACAATGGTATTATACATTGTGCACTTATATTTCCATCCTTTATTACAGGCATAATATTTTGACTTTATCCTTTTTACTTCAGATTTCAGCAATTAAAAACAATGATCAAATCAGGTTCAATAGACTAGCAGTCCTTAGTTGTGATTTCTGTTTGAGACAATACAATCACTAAAAATCTATCTGGAAATTAAATTTGAAACAGAAGTTTCAGCAGACAAAGATTGTATACTTAAGTTTTCTACATAAATTCCTCCTAATTACCATGGAAAAAGAAATCTAAAATGGCTTGTCTCACTTAGTTTGTGTTGATTATTGTGCATGGCAGAATAACTCATTAAAACAATTAGAAATAAATTTTATTATCAGAAGTAGTAGTCAGTAGGAAGTAATGGTAGTACTAAAGCAAGTTTTTTAATATTAATTTTCTAAGTATATATACATGGGATGTGTAAACTTGATACAACTCTTTTAGAGCACAATAAGGGATAGCTCTGATGATTAAGGAGTTGTGAAGATTTAAGATTGATATAGCTACTCTTAGTGAAATTCAAATTCCAGAGAAAGAAATTTTAATAAAGATAAATGAATATAAGATTTTTTGGAAGGGCATATCAATCAATGAAAGTAGACAACAAGATGTTTGTATTTGTTATATAGTCTACTATTCTTAAAAATTCTTATTTGTCAATAAAAGACTAATGTTGTTTAAACATAATCTTGTACAAAACACCTAAGCTCATAGTATTAGTGCATATTCTCTAACATTAGATTAACACATTTCAGAGAAAGAAAGCTCTTGTTTCTTGCTGAATAGCATTATTATAGCAATACTTATTAAAAGATCTTTTTTCTTTCTGGCAGTCTTTTATTAAAGTACATAATGGTGCAAATAGTAGACTTTGATCAAAACTTGTTAGAATGTATTATAAATTCTTTTTTTTCAATTAAAACAACTTTATTGATAACAAACTATAAATATTAACATATCTACAGTAAAATAAATTTATGTTACATAGGCAAAAGTATGATGAAACTGCATCCAAAATGGTACAGGTAATACAGTAAGTTGTTTATTTCCAATGAAGTTGTGATCCAAAATTCAATAGTAACATGTTCTAATATTACATAATTATGATAACAAAATTGAAAAAGAGTCCACATATGTGAAATATGATGGTGTTCGAGTTATGAGAGAGCTCAATTGAGATAGGTTGAATACCAATTTTGGATCATGATGTTCCTGGGTAAAAGTTTGAGAGCGTAAAAGTATGAGTTAAATCATTCTTTGTTATTTTTTGTTGTTAGTACATTGTATTTTTTATTACCAAGTATTATGGAATAACATGTAAGCCACATAGTTCTTAGTGTGTGAATAATTACAGATGCATTTTAGAGATAAAAAGAATTTTTTTAGTAATTGCTTGAGATTGATTGCATGGTTATGACACAATTCTAATTATTTTATGTTAATAGTTCTATGACTAGAAACTAAATGGCAAATAAAAACAATTGAGTTTTACTCAATTTAATGAATAAAATCAAAGTTTGATTCAATCTGTATATATATCAACTTCATCATCATCATAATTTTAAAAAAATATCAATTCACTATAGAAATGAATGCTTTCTGAAGTTCAATTCTTGTGCATTCATGAGTGGTATAAATATTTTATGAAGCCGTCATTCTGTGAATTCCTTGTATGTTGTGTTAAAATCGCCTATTAGTATTGTTGGATTTGCTGTGTTTGCTAGCATGGAATTGATGTTTGCGACTATAGTATTGATTTTGTTGTGTTGTATTGGCATGTAGATAAATATTATATTAGTAATTATAATTTTATGTTGAAAAGTTGTAATAAGCATATTAGAATCAATATATATTATTTTAAAAGTAGTGATAAAAAATTCTGTGGTAATTAGGATAGCGGTACCTGCTGAGGGAGATGATGAATCTTTTGAGCAGTCACAAAGTCCTTCTTTACTTAAATATTTAGCTGGTTCTATTTTTGAGCCAGTGTAAATTTTTGTTTCCAGTAATCCAAGTATGTGTGGTTGTGTATTTCTGATCCATTGTTTAAGTTTATGAATTTTTGTGGTTGAGTTCAGACCTTTTACATTAATTGCTCCAATTTTTAATTTCATTATGTTTAAGTATTTTTTGTGGTTGTGTGTTAGTTACATTAATTGCTCCAATTTTTAATTTCATTATGTTTAAGTATTTTTTGTGGTTGTGTGTTAGTTATTTGGGTAGTTATTTGTCATTGATCTTGAGCATCTTGGTAATTTAGTTCTAAATCCTCATCTGATGTGCTGCTATTACTATTATTATTATTATTATTATTATTATTATTATTATTATTATTATTATTATTATTATTATTATTATTATTATTATTATTATTATTATTATTATTATTATTATTATTATTATTATTATTATTATTATTATTATTATTATTATTATTATTATTATTATTATTATTATTATTATTATTATTATTATTATTATTATTATTATTATTATTATTATTATTATTATTATTATTATTATTATTATTATTATTATTATTATTATTATTATTATTATTATTATTATTATTATTATTATTATTATTATTATTATTATTATTATTATTATTATTATTATTATTATTATTATTATTATGTTTCAAAGAAAAGAACTTTATTGATAACCATAGAGTTACATTTGCTATAAGACACTTCATATACATATATTTACATTGCTAGTGAGTAAACCAAGTTTAAGTTGGTATCTGTGATGTACAAAAGGAACTTAACTTAGGAGGGAAAGATATTTAAACATTGTTAGGGGGTGAAAATACATATGCATACGTTACATTTATGAGTGCTGCTTGCTGTAATCATAGTTCTCCAAAGTCTTGGGTTATCATTGTTCAATTTGCAAAACTTCAACTTTGATGTATATTGCCATGCTGGGTTTAGTTTGCTTTCCAGTATTTGAGGTCTGATTTTGTTGTTACTGTCCTTTATATTAATATTATGCAATCAAAGACAACATTCTGTTTTTTTATTTGTAGATAATTGCCACATTTTTCTTTTTTTTATATATATTGGTTGAGGGCATAGATTTTAGTTATTGGGAGCCATCTTAGAGGTTTGATTGTTGTGTTATCAGTGACCAGGTTGCTGCATAGATGTCTGGATGTGCAATTTTATTGTCTCTGGCTCGTAGTTTTGCCAGTTTGATATTGAAAGTTGATGGATGTCGCCTTGTGTTGTTACCTAGAGTGAATGTGCATCTAGTGCACCAGTATGCATAAAGCATAAAAGTGGCTGCACGGACTGATGGAATAGAGCCTTTGCAATATGAATTAATGATTGTTTGAAGGGTTGTGTTAGATTGTCTATATGCTCCTATCATAATAACTCGAATTCTGTCTAGTGCCGGACAAAGATAGAATAGATGTTCCTGTGTTTCTTCAGCCCTGTGACACAGGGGACAAAAAGGATCAATGTTAGTGTATAGTCTCTGATATCTCAGAAAATATGTCGTGGGCAGTGCTTGTAGGTTTAGTCTCAGCAAAAAATCAAAATACTTTGGCTCCAGTGACCATTTTTTAAACTTACAGAGTAATTGTAGATTATTGATTTTCAGCATTGTCAGATTGGTGTCATGGGTTGGATTTGGATGGATTAATGAATAAATTTGCCAATATATTATTATTATTATTATTATTATTATTATTATTATTATTGTTGTTGTTGTTGTTGTTGTAGTTGTTGTTGTCGTCGTCGTCGTCATTATTATTTATTATTATTATTATTATTATTATTATTATTATTATTATTATTATTATTATTATTATGTTTCAAAGGATAAACTTTATTAGCATTCTAAAAGGTTATACAAGTTACATTTGACACATAGTTCTTACATATAAATTGGTTTCACAAAATTGCATATGTACAAAGATTTGATCAGTAACTGTATGCATTATCAAACTAGAAGTATCTAAGAAAAAAAACAGTTCATAAAAACAATGATGATCATTCAATCATATGATATTCAATTAGATATACTTAAATTAAAGCAAGAATGCATCTAGTTTGTGTCAGTTGGCTTTAGAACTGGCACAAGGATCCATGTTAGATATAGTTTTTTTTGTTAGTGCTTTTATATAAGTTCTTGTATATTCCAGGTGTCAATGTACTTAGATTGATCTGTAATCTTCATGTCTCTTTCACGTATGGTTTGCAGCTTATTTCTGAACGTGTTTGGATGTCTTCTGGGGTTATAATTGTATATGAAATTACACCTTGTACACCATAAGGCATAGAGTAAAAATGTGCAGATTCTTATTTCAGCAAAGATACCCCTTTTAAAAGAGTCAAAAAGGGTTTTCATATTGATTTTTTTATCCTTGAGTGAAGTGCTAATAATTTCACGAATGTTTTCTAGACTTGAGCATGAGAAAAAAAGGTGGTTTTGTGTCTCCGAGTCCCTATGGCAAAGATTACATATATCATCTATATCTTTATAGTTTTTTTGATATTTCAAAAAGTGTTGTGTAGGTAGTGAGTCTAGATTTATCTTTAGGAGAAAGTCAAAATATTTTGGTTCAAGTGACCATAGTTTGAATTTGCGACATAATTGTTTATTATTAATATGAAGTGGAGTTTGTACATCATCTTGATTTGGATGTAGAAGTTGATAAACTTCCCAATATTTATATTTAGCTTGTGGTGGTTTAAAGTTAAGAGTGTGAATTGTTAATAATGGTGTAAGTAGTGTGTTCAGATATCCTTGGAGAGGAGGTGGTCTGTCTGTAGGGGTAATCTTGGCAGCAATTTCTAAATATGGGAATTTTTGTGCACATGTAGATATTATGTTCAATGTTTTTTGTATCCTGAAGACATGTATTGAGTGAAGGCCAAGGCCATTTTGTGAAAGGGGTTTTCTTAGGCGTTTTATTGATATTGAAATAATCTTTTTTCCCCAGAATAATTTTCTGCATAAGGAGTCTATTTTATTTGTAAATGCCTTGGTATAAATGATTGTTGGAGTAAAATAAGAGATTTTTGTAATCACTAGCATGTTAAGCAAGGCCATTTTTGTATATAGAGAGAGGTAGGCTTTGGAGAGTGAATTGACAGTCTTTTCCACTTTCTCTATCAAATTTTTCTGTATGAGCGATCTCATAGGTGAATGTCATAAATAAAAGTTGAACCCAAGAAATGCGCTTGGTCTACCTTTGAAAACTTTAGTAATGCTATTACTGGTGAAGATCTGCCATGCACACGATTTCTCCATATTAAATGTTAGCTTGTATTCTTTTGTAAAATTATTAAGTATCTTAAGAAGTTTTGGAATTTGTTTTTGAGATGATAGAAATATTGCTATATCATCCATATATGCGATACATGAGATGTTGTCATTGATGGTAGGCATGTAGATCCCTGAAAATTCATTTTCTATTATTTTTATAAGAGGGTTGATATAGGCAGTGAACAGTAAGGCACTGAGAGATGAGCCCTGAGGAATGGACTGATGTGGCACTATTGGTGGTGAAGTTTTCCCATTTAGGGAAACATAAATCTCACGGTTTAAAAGCAAGTTAGCAAGCAAGTTTAGATATGCATTCGGAACTGAGTATTTTTGCAGAGTTTTAAGAAGAGTACTGATGGAAATCATGTCAAAAGTGGCTTCAATATCTAGTTGAATAACAACTGGACTGTATTTTTTATTATCTCTAACAGTTTCTATAGTTGACTTGAATAGAAAGGCTGCCTGTCCTGTTGAGGATTCTTTTTTGGCAAATTGCATTTTTGATAGGTTTGGCAAAATGAATGGCTCTATTTTATCTTTTATCACTGATTCTATTATCTTTATGCCAAGGGAGCACATTGAAATTGGACGTAGGTTAGTGGTGTTTGAGATTAATTGTTTCTTTTTCATGAATGGCACAAGCATAATTTGATTTAAGCCCTGTATTTTATAGATGTCTTTAGTGAGGTAGGAGACTAGGTTAAGCATATATTGTGCAGTGATTTTATCAATATGTTTGTATACAAACTTGGGAATTCCATCTATGCCAGGATGACATGAATCTGGCATCGCTTCTATTTTTTTAATGAAATCTTTTAAAGAAATTTTAAATTCATTTTCTGATCTATCTTGTGAAAAGGCCATTAGACTTGGAGAGGATACCCTCTGGAATTTTTCTCTATACAATATGTAAAGCCGCTCCAACATAAAATCTCCATAGACAATTTCAGTTTGAACTTTAATAGCTGCTGGGACTCGCACCTGGGAGGGGTGGCCTAGCGCCCATCTAATGAAGTTTCTGGTATACATGTGTGGCTTATTTAAATATAACTTTTTCTTTTTAATGGAGATATATTCTTTAAGCTGGTTTGTTAACTCTTGATATTTCTTCTTTAAAGCCATCAGACAGGGACGATCGAGATTTGATTGAGAAGTGCCAATAATTTTTTTATAGGTATCATCCATAAGCTTTAGTAGTTTTGTTGGGGATGTTGTTGTCCTGGTAAGATGATCAATATTAAATGAAAGCAGGTTAGTAAAAGCACACCATGCTTGGACTGGATCCATTGTAATATTTTTCAACTTGTGAAGATATATGTATACTTCTGAGAAAAGATATTCTGGTGTGCGTGATGGTAGTAGAACTCTGATGGTTCTTCCTGTATTAATTGTTGTTCTATTATCAAAATTAATTTCCAGTGACACTAAAACAGCTGCATGATCAGAGAGGGGGGAATTCTTTAATTGAATGCATATCATGTTATGTAATGATGGCGAATAGAAAACCAGATCTATAAGTGATGAATGTCTACCATTGTTAAATGACACGGCCTTCTCTGGCAGAAAGCCTCTTCCACTCATCATCAGAAAGGACAGCTGATGTAACCATTTGCCGGTGAAGGTCTGATATGTCATGTTGAAATCTCCCAAAATAATCGTCGGATACATAGCATTTATGAACCTAGAGTTAAGTGTTTGTATAATTCTATTTATAATAGTGGGACCTGGGGGGATATAAACAATTGCTATGTTTAAGGTAATGGCTTTATGAGTAAATGTAATTATCAGCAAGTGCGCATCGATATGTAGGATTTTGAAAGAACTAAATGGGCAGGCTTTATCAATGATAATGCCTGTACCCACTGATGGAGTGTCAGATGTGTTTGAGAAGGCTGTAAAGCCCTTGGAATTTAGCTTGTCTGTAGGGTTGATTAGTGAGCCACTGTAGATTTTTGTTTCGATAATGCCCATTATCTGCGGTTTAACAATGTCGTACCATTTAGCGAGGAGGTCAATTTTTTGTGGGGAGTTTAACCCTCTAACATTAAAAACTCCTATTTTAATATCCATTATTTGTATGTGTGTGTGCGTATATATCAGAATCTAAGCCTAGCATAGGAAAGTTTTATTCTAAAATAAAGTTAAATATTTTAATAAGGAAATCTGTAGTATATTTTAATGGATCAATAAATATGCATTGTTCAATTATTGTCTGTAGATTTGAGAGAAATATCATTGGATCTCATTTTCCTGTCTGTGAATGGGTTTTCAAGTGAAACTTTATTTATGTTTGTAATACTATCAGTTTCCTCTTCCATTGGACTATTTTCTGATGAGTATGTGGCAATTAGAGAGGCATTGTAACTTTGCGTGATGTTAGCTTTTTTTCTAGAGACTGGAGGAGGGGAATCATTATCACTACTTTCACATTCTAGAGCCATTAGTTTCTTGGGATTATTACCTGATTTTTTTTTTAGGTGGCTGACCTGGTTTTCTAGTGATTTGTGAAGTTTCTAGAATTTGTGGGGACGGTAACACTGCGAGCAATTCCATTATTTCGAGAGATGTTTTATTAAGAGGGGGTGAGATTTCCAGATTAGGAGAGGAGGAAACTTCAATGCTATCAGACCCTGTAGTATGTAGAATCACCTTTCCACTATTGCTAATGTCAATATCATTTTTTCCCTCAATATTATGGTCTGTCGATTGCACATCTTCATCTACAGTCACTTCTTGATTACTATGAAAGTCTTCTTTTGGGCATTGATGTAAGGGGGATGCGCTCATGTTACAATTATTACAATATAAAGCCGGACAGTTGCTAATAAGATGACCGCATTCTTTGCAATGAAAGCATTGCAGTTTTAGACCGTTTATAACAAGAAATAATGTCACTTCTTCATCTGCAACTTGTGTTGGAATATTTTCAGGATTAATGTTCTCTCCCAGTTTTACTTTAAATCTATAATTGTTACTAAATATTGGGATGGGTGTATTTTTAATCTGTAAAGGCTGAAAATCTATCACCTGCCCGAATGGTTTCATAAGTTTAATGAAATCTGTTTCTGAGTAACCTAGGTAAGTTTTTTTAATTAAACCAGTAATAAAGTTTTCTCTGTTGGGATTGACTACAACTAATGTGTATTGCCCCAGAGTTTTCATTTCTTGTCGGAACAATTCTTTGCTTTCTTCGTTTACAAATTCAATAGCCAGATAACGCGGATTCGGATGATCTCCCACGCGAACTATCAAATTCCATAGGTTTTTATTATTTATCTCTTCGAATAGAAGCTCCTTAGGGAATCTATAAAGTGAACAGTTTCTATCTGTAATTGCTATGACAATGGAGCATTCAGTGAAAAAACGTTTAAATGAATTGAAGAGTTCCCTAGGGATGGTCTGGTTAAACACTTCAGATATTTTTTTAAGGCTATCATTAGACCAAGGCTCTTTTATTGCGTTAACGTAGGTTTCAGTGGTTTTTGGGGTAAGATCTAGTTTCATCAGATCTCCTGCTGTAGAACGGTGAAATCTAGGCGCTAGCTGCATTTTCCTTGAGAAAAACAATCGCGTATTATTTTCACTTTTTTTTTATAACCGTTGATGGTAATTTTGCAACTTGTGCATAAGAACTTTTAAATGTGTCTGAGCTGGCAGACATCATGGCTGGATGTTGGACATCTAAGTCCATTATGCAATCAATCTGTGTTGCCTTTTTGTATTTCTCTTCTTTTTTTAATTAATCTATTAGTTTTCTATTTTATAGTTATTAGAGATATAAAACTCTTACCTGTAATCGGTATATTTTATGATATTTTAATAAATTGAGGAGCACGATCTGATGTGATGTGATGTATTATGGCTTCTCCTTAAACGAAGTCAAGAATATCTCAGCAATTATGCCCAGATAAACCTGTTAGCCACTTTCTTTTACATTCCCCACTCTAAATTTACCCATAATCTGCTCTATCCCATTTCCACAACATAATTTTTGTCAACTCTATAACCTTTATATCTAAATCCCCCTTATCTTTTCCCAAACCCAGCATAAAAACCAATAATTCACTTTCTGTATAATCACTCTTTTCATATTTATTTTTCCACAACTTCATTATATGTACCCTTTCTGTTTTCAAACATTTACATTCAATTAACAAATGCCTAATATTTTCAATTCCTTCCTTACATAATTTACAAAATAAATCACCCATATTTTTCCATTTACATGTATATTCTTTTGTAGCTAAAGATCCCGTTCGAGCCTTAAACAATAAACTACTTTCCTTACTGTTATCATATATTAACTCACACCTAATATTCTGTTTATTTCTATATATATTTAAACTCTTTTTACTCTCCATACTATTTCTCCATCTCTCTAACTCCCTAGTCTTTATTAATAAATTTATTCTTTTATCCCATTCCTTACTACTATAACACTCAATAATCCTCTTAACACAATCATCCCATCTTTTGTACAAATATACTGATATAAATTCTTTATCCAAATCTTTTGCATAGCGCATTACCTTTCTCACCCATCTTGTTACCTGCCCTTTACTCATAACCCAATTAAATACTATTTTAGCTATTCTTTTATTATCCATAAACTGCAATCTACCAAACATTTTCATTTTACTTTTTGCATCTCTCATATGAAAACTTGACCATCCCATTTCTACTTGAATTGCCTCCCTTGCTGTCCATACTTCTGCATCCAATGCATGTCTTCCTACTTCCCTTTGAGCTTTTTCTAAATAATCTAATATCTTTTTACTAACATATAATGCATCATTACCATATGTTAACCCTGCTACTGCAACTCCTTTCCATATAATTCTAGCTACATCATATTTATTATATGAAAATACTGTTAATTTCTTTATCAATCCCTTTCTTTTCTTTGCTTCATTTATCAATTTTTTCTCCCATTCATCCAAATAATTTTTCTGATTACTTAAAATAATTCCCAAATAACTATATCTATTCACCACACTTAACTTAATATCTCCCAATAAAAATTCTACATCTTCTCTTTCCTCAGTATTAACCATCATTATATTTGATTTTTCTTCACTAAATTTAATCCCCATCTCTTTACCCACCCTTGCACATGTCCTCAACATAACTTCCATATCTTCTCTTTTTTCTGCACACAAAAATATATCATCTGCAAAAAAAAAGACCTGACAAAATATATACTCCCTTACTACCTATTAACGGTATCTCTATCCCTCTTCCTAATCTTTCTATTGCTCTTTCCATTTCACTCAAATACAACACAAACAAAATAGGTGACATAGGGCATCCTTGCCTTAGTCCCACACCATTTTTAACTTTAATTGATTCTATATTCTCTAATTGATATATATAATAATTATTTTCATATAATTTCTTAATAATATCTATTAAAGCTTCATCCATTCCCAAATTTGCTAAACTTATCCATAATCTATTTCTATTTACTCTATCATATGCCTTCTCTATATCTATAAAACTCATATATAACTGTTTATCTGCATTCCTACTCATATCCATAAGTTGTGTAACTACAAATAAACTATCTCCTATATGCCTATCTAATCTAAAACCTCCTTGCATTTCACCCACTACATTATTCCCTTCCATCCATTTTACAACTTTACTAGCCACCATATACGAGAAAACTTTATATAAAACTGATGTTACCGCTATCGGTCTATAATTATTCAACTTTCTATGATCCTTACCCTTTCCTTTAAATAATAACCTTACTCTTGTATTACTCCAACTACTTGGGAAAACTCTATTCTGTGCCATTTTATTAAAACAGGATAATAACTTTACTTTTGCCCTATATCCTAAATTCATTACCATCTCTGCTGCCCATCCATCTAAACCTCTTGCCTTCCCACTTTTCAATTTCTTCTCTACCTCATTTAGTTCATTTTCTGAAAAGCTAATATTCCCATTACTATATTCTTTCATATTTTCTAATATTCTATCATTCACATCTAACATCTTTTCTATATTCATTACATAACTATTTAAGATTCTCTCTAAATCTTCTCTAGAACTACACTCAGTTCCCTCATCATCTAGTAATACTAACTCTCTCTCCCCTACATTTCTCCTTTTAATATAATTCCAAAATTTTTTACTTCCATCTCTTCCACTTTTATTAATATCCTCCAACAATTTACTATTCAATTTCATTCTCTCTCTATAAATATCTATTTTAGCCAACTTCTTCTTTTCTAAGTACTTTTCCCATTTAGCATTAATATCTTTTTCACTTTCCTTATTCTTAATAGCACACTTATATTCTCTACATGCTTCTTTCCTTTCTTTTACACTTTTACTAATTTTAATTTTTTTATTACTTTTATTCTTTTCAATATTCTCACCTAAAACCCTATTTGCAACTTTTTCTACTTCCTTACACCAATCCTTATACTCATCCCCAACCCACTCTTCCATTATTTCTTCAACTTGTATTTTATACTCTTCCAACTTATTCTTATCATTCACTCTCCATCCACATCTTTCACTATTATTTCTACTTTTATTTCTATTCTCCATCACATTACTAACCATTTCAATTACAATGAAATTATGATCACTAGTGCATACTTTTTCTTCATTATCAAATACCTTAATTTTCCGTATTTTATTTATTCCCTCTTTCTCTACCAATACATAATCTATTGTGTGAAATATATTATTTCTGGACCATGTGTATTGTCCCTCATAAATATTTAATAAATTTCCAATACTCAAATTCACTTTCTGACAAAAATTCTTCAAAAGCTGTCCATTTTTATTATTATTATTATTATTATTATTATTATTATTATTATTATTATTATTATTATTATTATTATTATTATTATTATTATTATTATTATTATTATTATTATTATTATTATTATTATTATTATTATTATTATTATTATTATTATTATTATTATTATTATTATTATTATTATTATTATTATTATTATTATTATTATTATTATTATTATTATTATTATTATTATTATTATTATTATTATTATTATTATTATTATTATTATTATTATTATTATTATTATTATTATTATTATTATTATTATTATTATTATTATTATTATTAAAAAAGGAAGGTAAATATATTTGACTTAAAATAACTTTGTGATTCATTTTTCTTTTAATTACTTATCAGTACTTGGGGTCATTGTACCATTGGCATTGTTAACTTAATCGTTTTACCTAAGAACATCTGAATGTTAAGGATTACCTGCACAGACACTAATAAATAGCTACATTGTCTCAAATTAGTAAATTTGAACACGTTATCTTAATTATCTTAGTTGTTGGAAAATATAAAGTAGATTTAATAAAATATTTCCTTTGTTTCTATTTTACATTTAGCAGGTAAATCACATCTCATGAGTTATTTGGTGTGAATACCTGAGAGTAGGCTACTTGAAACATTGAAGAAGAATGTAAGGTTAAACCTATTCTTTTGTACCCATCTTGACTCCAATATACATAGTTATAAGATATTGCTTCATAAAACTAGCTTATTGCATATTAACTTTAGGGCCTATATCACATACTATTACATTCTGAATCCCAGATCTGGGGTAATTGAGAAAGCCGTCAGTAAATAAGGTGGATGTTTGCACACACATACCCTATATACCAATACAATATGTATATATAAAAGTTGTAGCATTATATTTTGGTACCAATGCTATCATGATCTAGAAGGTATGAACTGTTCAAAAATTTTCTTGATTATTAATTTCATAATAGATAGGACGATAGATGTAAAGCCATGGGTCAATTTCCATAAAGTCAATGTGCAAGAGGATAATCGTTTTCATTTTTTTAGACGTCAAATATTAGTTGTTGCTTTTTTTTCAAATGTTAGATATTGTATTTTTTCATAACAATTTAAAAAACAATTAGTTGATTGTTTTAGCGATGGCTATAAATCCAGGTACAATAGAATAGCGTTTGCGAATAAATAGTGAGATCATAAGTAGTCAAACTTTGCTAAATTGGAATATTTATAACAAATTAAAAGTGAATTAATTGCATATTAAATCAGCAGAAATGCTAGTAATTAGAATTATATAAAAAATTTGATACATTTACGTATAAATGTACATGCAATTATAAAAATGTGCTAGAAAGATTACAAAACAATTACTGAAATTTTAGATAATTAAATGTTTAGATTTTATAAATATTTCTAAAATAACAGAAAACTTGATGAAATTATTGACGTTAAAATAATAATAAAATTTTATTGATCTAATAATATTTATTGACAAATATTTATTGCTCTAATAAGGTTTGTTAATAAATGAATAAATGTATTTTCATTTATTTGTTCATAAGAAATTGATGTTAAATATTTTTTATTATTATTTTATTGTTTTATATTACACAATGAATACACTTTCCCGCTTATTGAGAGAAAAATTATAGGATCTCATCTGATTATTTACGGTACTATGGAGAAATCAACTACAAGGAGAGATGCATTGTGGAAAATGATGACATCATAGGAGGAAGCCTATAAATAGCAGTAAATTAAAATATACTGTAAGATTGTCATGTTTTTATCCAAAATTGCCATTTTTGTACCTATCTACCCTGAGGATGATGGATAAAAAAATTTTATCTAGGACTCTACCTTAGACAAAGTCAGGTCTCTACTTCATTTCACTCGTAGCAATGGATATATATATATAAACTAAAATTTAAAAAGAAAATCAACACTTTTTTAAAAAATTTCAGTTAAGAAAATTTGAAATTTTCATATTAAAACTGTAGAATATCTGACTAAAATTTGTTTAAAGGATTAAATGGCTAAATTGTGTTTCTCCAATTTCAAAGGAATATGCCTTTAACATATGTTCCAGTAAAATTTTGAGTTATTATTCAAAATTTTATCCAGTAAAGGAAACTTTTGGCCAAGGATATTGGATGTGCCTCATATATAAAGGAATAAATAATATATTGGTATTTAATAGAAATGATGGAAATAATTTTCTTTAAAACATCATAAGCATGAAAGCAGTATAGTGAGGTATAGTGACCAGAATATTTATCTTGACAAAAAGTTTACTAGAGATTTTATAATTATCAAAATAATTAAGGAGATTAAGGGAATTCAAAATATTTATTTAATATTTGAGACAAATGTTTTCCAAAATGGAATAATTTGATTATGATAATTTTAATCTCTAGTAAACTTAAATAATAGTGCTACAAATTGTTAAATGTATTGCCATTTGTAAGTCCTATCATCGATAAATTTGGGAATGTTTGATGTTGGATTGCCATATAAACTTTATAAAAATAAAGTATTAATTAGTTAGGTATTTATGAATAGTTTAATAAATTATTAACTAGTAAATATACCAAATCTAATCACAAAGCTCCATTGGAAATCTAGGTAGTATATTTTATATTCAATATTTAAGTGTCTTATGTGATAGATAAGTGAGAATGAATACAGAATAAAACTTTGTTAGTGGAGAGAGAATGCATTTTTAACCCTTATTTTAAATTGATTGAAAATAGAAATATTAAGTTATATCTCATCATTTGTGATTTTTCTTTTAAAGTTCCTGTCTTGATCCATGTCTGACTAAAACTATCTAGAAGAAATAGTACATTTTTCAGGATAAAAATTATTTATATTTGGTTCACCAAACACTATGTGTTAAAATATATGCCATAATTAATTTAAAATTATGATTTGAGATTCCTGCTGTGATATAATTTTTACATCAGTTCTACTAGCATGGTCATAAGTGTTTGTAAAATAAACCTTACAGTAATAAAATTTGAATTCCAACTCGAATGGATAAAGAAAGTGACAAATGTGTAGGTATTAAATTTATAGGTTTTTTTTTTATTTTTTAGTTTTTTTAAGTGTCATAGCATTGGCCGGGATGCGAGCCCGCAACCCGGGTAACTGCCTGCAAGTGCAAGGCAGTCGCGCTGACCTCTCAACCACCAATAATAGTTTTAAGATACTTAATTCGATTATATGTTCAAATTACAAATGGGATGGGACATTGCAATCCATCTCCTATAACATGTATATTGTATTGTCACACCTATGGTGAGTAGATATAATCAATATACCACATACACTTTTAAAAGAACAGAAAACATTTGTCTTTAATATTTGTTGGCCTACAGAGATAGTTACATTATACATATTTATCTTTAATATTTGCTGTCATATAGTGCTGATTTGTATTTTTTATTATTATTTTGTTTGTTATTTGCATGAAATAAACAATTTTGTTATTTTTGTTAAAGTATATGGTATTATTCTTTGATCATCATTTTGATATCGTTTAAGTTCAGGTCAAGACATCACACTGCTGATTCATTTAAGGTTACTTAAATAATTTTATTATATTTGCTATTTGAAACCAATAAGTTAAAAGTACAATGAATACGTAAATATCCCTGATGCACATATTCATCTTGATAGTAGCAAATGTTTAATTAAAACAAAAACTCTAAGATAATTATTATAAATCTTTAATGAAATATTTATTAATAGAAACCCTGAGAATAGATAAAACAAAGTTATATAAGTATGAAATCATTTGGTAATAAACCAGTGGTTGTTGAAATATTTTCAAAATTTTAGTAATCAATATTTAAATCCCTTAAAAATTATATATTTATATTGATTATTTATTTTGTTTACAAATTGAGTTATAATTAAATTTTGAAAGATCAGAAATAGTTAACGTTTCAAAAGTGTAATATAGAAGTAAAAAAAAATTATTTTGTTGAATGTGTTAATGTAAGGATATTTTACAACTAAGTTGTATATAAGATTAGTTGGTTTTTTAGTAAGTTTGCTATTAAGCCAATAAACATCACATGACCACCACTATTAAAGGACTTTTTTAATTTAAGAAAGGGAGTGATTTATTTGAAGAAAAAAGATAATGTTTCGGCAGACTATGATCGAAAACATGTGATTATCAATCGATCGTCATTGAAAATTAAAGTTTTGATCCTTCCATGCAAAGGGTGTTTGAAGAACAAGAGAGGAAGTATAAAGTTAAATATAGAATAGGTGACTTAGAAAATAAAGAATATGGATTGCATTTGTATTCCACAATGCATATATAATGGTCAGAAAGAAATTAGGTGACTGTGGATAATGTACTAAATGTGAAGAGGTTTATCACTTGAAATGTTTAAATAAGACTAGGAAGGATGAAACAGGCTTATGTTTATGTAGACAGTGTTTAAATGTAATAAAAGAGATGAAAAAGTGGTTTCTAAGTGTAGATAGTTTAAATATAAAGGAGCAAAATTTAATTGAGGGAGATAGGATAGAGTATGATTTTAGTGAAGTGACAGAGATATGGATAGAAAAAAATTAGTATGAAATGGAGATGGTTAGCCAAATGATAAGTAAGATAAAGGTAAAGGGTGTAGAAGCAAAATTAAAATCATTAGAGACAAAGTATGAGCAGATAAAGGAATTATTGAGTAGTAATGATAAGAAATAAATATATAAGAAAGTCCAGGAGATGGTAGAGAATATTACGAATTAGGAGATTCACTAATTAGAGAATGAAGAGATATAATTGCAAGGAAAAATAGAAACATATATGTAGAGTATGTTTGCCTGGAGCTAGAATTGGAGATGTTACAGATAAGGTAAAGAATCAAGGGAGTAGAGATGTGTATGTTATGGTATAGACTAATAATTTGTCAGAGCCATCAGAAAAAGTAATGGATGAGTACACAGAATTGATTAGGAATTTGAGTGAGATTAAAGGAAGAAATAGGAATAGTTGAATTATTACCAAGATTTGACAAGAGCTATATGTTAGATAGGGCATGCTCAATAAATAAGAGATTAAAAAAAATGTGTGAGAGAGATGATATTAGGCTTATGGAGGTGTGGGATTTTTTTATTGGAAAGAAGAGGTCATATAGTAAAGATGGATTGTACTTAGAAAAGCAAGGAAGTGAAATTTTAGGAAGTTTGATTTATAAAGAATATAGTTTGTGAAACTTATAAAAGGGGGTAGGGTTTTGTGGCAGTGTTATCAGAAAGAAAAAGAATAGACTGGATGTAAGAAATAATCAAAGGGTAGCTGATTTAGATATAAATATAGATGTGGAGAAAGAATGGTTCTGAAAAATTAACAATAAGCAAATTATTTCTAAATGTAATGGAGAAGAAAGAGTCAAAACAATTTATAAAAGAATAGTTAAGGAAAAAAGAAATTGTTTAAATTGTGTATTTAAATATCCAAGGTGGTAAGATACCAGAAAGGTGGCTGGAATTAAACAAATCAATTAAAAATGAAGAGATTGAGATATTAGCAGTAGTGGAAACACATTGAAAAAAAGAAGAAGCTATTCTGGAAGACTTGGTATGGTAGGGTATAAATAGAAAAGAAAGAAAAAAGGGGTGGTGGTATACGAGTTATGTAAAAAAATATTTAAATACTGTTAAATGTCAAGAGCATTTGTGATTTGAGATAAGGTTAGGAAGACAAGAATGGATGGTGGCTATAGTATATATATAGCCACTGAAGATAGTCAAACTATAATGGAATGGAACAGTAGCATATACGAAAGCCTAGTTAAGAATATACAGAGTTTCAAAGAAAAGGGGAAGAGAATAATAGTCATAGGAGATATGAATGGGCATATTGAAGAAATTGATGATGTAGGCAATAAGAATGGATAGCTTTCGAACAATTTTTGTCAGAGAATGAATTTGAGCATTGGAAATTTAGCAGATATTTATGAGGGACAATACACATGATCTAGAAATAATATATTCCCACAATAGACTATGTATTAGTAGTGAAAGAGGGAATGAATAAAGTATGGAAAGTTAAGGTGTTTGATAATGAAGAGAGAGTATGTAATAGTGATCATAACTTCTTTATAATAGAAATGGTTAGTAATGTGATGGAAAATAATAATAAGAGTAGAAAGGATAGTGAAAGATATGGATGGAGAGTGAATGATAAGAATAAGTTAAAAGAGTATAAAATAAAAAATTGAAGAAATCATGGAAGAGGTGGTTGGGGATCAGTATAAAGATTGTTATGGTGAAACTTAAAAAATGGCAAATAGGGATTTAAGTAAGAATATTTAGAAGAATAAAATTAATAGGAAAGTGAGAGTTAGTAAAAGTGTAAAAGAGAGGGGAAAAGCATGGAATATAAGTGTGCTATTAAGAACAAAGAAATGAAAAAGTTGTTAATGCTAAATGGGAACAGTATTTAGAGAAAAAGAAGTTGGCTAAAATAGATAATTATAGACAGAAAATGAAATTGAATAGTAAATTGTTGGAGGATATTAATAAAAGTGGAAGAGATGGGAGTAAAAAAATTGGAAATACATTAAAAGAAGGAATATTAGGGGAGAGAGAAATAGTATTACTAGATGATGAGATAATAGAGTGTAGCTCTAGAAAAGAATTAAAGATAATATTAAATAAGTATGTAATGGATATAGAAAAGATGTTAGATGTGAAGGACAGGGTGATAGCAAACATGAAAGCATATAGTAATGGTAATATTAGGTTTACAGAAAGCGAACTGAATGAGGCAGGTAAGAAATTGAAAAGTGAAAAGGCAAGAGGTTTGGATGGATGGTAGAAGAGATGATAATGAATTAGGGCATAGGGCAAAATTAAAATTATCATGTTTTAATAAGATGGCATAGAAGAGAGATTTTTCTCAGTAGTTGTAATAATACAAGAGTAAGGCTACTATTTAAAGGAAAGGGTAAGGATCATAGAAAGTTAAACAATTATAGACTCCAGTAACATCAGTGCAATATAAAGTTTTTTCATATATGGTGACTGGAAAGGTTGCAAAATGGGTGGAAGAAAATAATATAGTGGGAGAAATGCAAGAAGGTTTTCAATCAGATAGTATATAGGAGATAGTTTATTTGCAGTTACACAACTTATGAATATGAGTAGGAATACAGATAGACAATTATATATGCTTTTTATAGATATAGAGAAGGTGTATGATAGAGTAAATAGAAATAGATTATGTGTAAGTTTAGTAAATTTTGGAATGAATGGAGCTTTTATGGATATTATTAAGAAAATTATATGAAAATAATTACTATACATATCAATTAGAGAATATAGAATCAGTTAAAATTAAAAATGGGGTAAAACTAAGGCAAGAATGCCATATGTCACCTATTTTGCTTTTGTTGTATTTGAAAGAAATGGAGAGAGCAATAGAAAAACTAGGAAGAGGGGTAGAGATATCATTAATAGGTGGCAAGGGAATATATACATTGTCAGGTCTTTTATTGGCAGATGATGTCTTTTTTTGTGCAGAAAGAAGAGAAGATATAGAAGTTATGCTGAGAACATGTGCAAAGGTGGATGAAGAGATGGGGATTAAGTTTAGTGAAGAAAAATCAAAAATAAGGATGATTAATATTGGGGAAAGAGAAGGCAGATAATTTTTATTGAAGGATATAAAGTTAAGTGTGGTGAATAGTATAACTATTTGGGAATTGTCTTTAGTAATCAGAGAAATTTCTTTGATGAATGGGAGAAAAAAGTTATAAATGAAGCAAAGAAAGGAAAGAAATTGATAAAGAAATTAACAGTGTTCTCATATAATAAGTATGATGTAGTTAGATTTGTATGGAAGCAAATGGCCATACCAGTTTTAACATATGTTAATGATACATTATGAGTTAGTAAAGGGATATTAGATTACTTAGAAAAAGTACGAAGAGAAATAGAAAGACATGCATTAGATGCAGATGTGTGGATGGCAAAGGAGGCAATTCAAGGAGAAATGGGCTGGTCAAGGTTTTATATGTGAGATGCAAAAAGCAAATGAAAATGTTCAGTTGATTGCAGTTTGCCAAAATAGTTTTGGATTGGGGAATGAATAAATGGCAAGCAACAAGATGGGTAAGAAAGGTAATGCAATATGCACAAGATTTGGATAAAAAATTTGTCAGTATATTTCTACAAAAAGTGGGATGGTTGTGTTAGGAGAATTATTGAGTGATATAGCATTAAGGAATGGGATAAAAAAATAGATGCATTAGGGTATGTGAGAGATGGATAACTAGTATGGAGAGTAAAAAGAGTTTAAATATATATAGAAGTAAACAGAATATTAGGTATGAGTTAATTTATGATAATAGCAAGGAAAGTAGTTTACTGTTTAAGGCTTGAACGGGATCTTTAGCAACAAAGAAATATACACATAAATGAAAAAATATGGATGATTTAGTTGGAAAATTGTGTAAGGAAGGCATAGAAAATATTAGGTATCTGTTAATTGAATGTAAATGCCTGAAAACAGAAAGGGTACAAATAATGAAGTTGTGAAAGAATAAATATAAACAAAGTGATTATACAGAAAGTGGGTTATTGGGTTTTAGGCTTGGTTTGGGAAGAGATAAGAGGGATTATATATAAATGTCATGGAATTGACAAAGATTATGTTGTGGAAATGGGATGGATCAGGATAGAGAAGAATTTGGGAAAACTTAGGGCAGAGAATGGAAATGGAAGTTAAAGTGCTAACAGATTTCTTTGGTCATAGTTGCTGAGAGATTCCTAATTTCATATAAGAAGTCACAGTGCATCACATCACATATAAAAGCTCAACCATATGCAAATACATTTTTAGTACACACCAATACAATTGGAAGTACATTTTCAGTTTCTCTCACTTTGATTTTTATTTTAGCACAGTTAAACTCTTAGTTATTGAATCTCTTTTAATCAATATTAGATTGAGAGGTTACAATTTGGTGCTGCAACATTTTGGGCCATGACTTAAATATAGTAATATGATTATTGTTAATTATTAATTTGGTGTTAAAAGTTTGGTATAACTTGATATGATAACAAAATTTTAGTATAGTTTTTGCATAATAAAATAAAAGTCCAGTCTTCATGGTCATTATACACTGTAAAACTTGTAGGCACAATGAGACTAAATAGTGTTAGGTTTAAATAAATAGGTCTGCAAATACTCATCTAGAATATTCAATAATTTATATTTAGTAATAAGCAAGTTGAAATAATATCTCAATTGAATGGATGAAGATGTGGGCCTTTTTAATGGATGGATTTTCTGGGTAAGCAGTTTATGATAGAAATATTATCTTAGATTTAAGATTTTATGCATTATTTTTTATATGGATGAAACTAACTCAATCGCTTCAGATGGGCCTAAAATAGAGGTATCTAAATTAGATTAGGCCAAATCGCCCAAATGGTTATAGAAAATAGTAAAAGAATGAATAAATTAAGTGAAAATTTATTGACTGAAAATAATGGAGATTTTGATGAAGAGTTAAGGGATAATCAAAACAAAATGAATGAAAATATGAATAAATTAAGTGAAGATTTAACTGAAGATTTTAAGAAAGAGTTCAGGAATAATCAAAATAAAATGGATAAAAAAAGCAACAAGTTAAGAGAAAACCTTAATTAACAGATAGATGATTTAAATGAAGTATATAGAAATGAAGTAAAGGATTTAGGTAGGAAAGCTGATGCAGTTGAAAATAATTGTTTGAGGCAAAAAGGGATTCAGATAAGAGATTAACTGAAATTAAAATAAAATTAAGTAAATAAAAGAAATCTGAAAGTAAATTTGTGGCATTAGAAGAGAAGTTAGATGAAGTTGAGTTTAATTTGAGGAAAAAGATAAAATGAATAGAATAATACATTGTGCAGACTTAACCTGCATTTATATATGTAATATATGAAGGATTCGAACTCAGACTTTCACACAACCCACTACTCTCAGTACCATCTCATATTGCTGACCCACCTGATCACACATGTTGAAAAAATAAATAATCATCAATATACATATTTCATGCTAAACCAGCAATTATCAGTTGGTCTAGATTACTATCTCTGCACATATATATAATCAGTGCTCAGCTTTATATTAAGATATCCAATCTTCATACCTTAATGGACAGACTTCAAACTACTCCAACCCACAACTCTTCAGCCTTCTATTTCATTGAAAATCTGATGATGGAACATTCAAAGCCCATGTTAGTACCTTGCTAGCCCACTGCGGAGAAGCTGGTAGTCAAGAATTCCCAATGAAAAGTCAAATACTTAATTATAAATTGTAAGCTAGACTAGGATGGTCAGTAGACTTTTACTGACATTCACAAAAAGCCATTCAATCCCAAGAGCCCCTGATTAGCAACCATGTAGTGCACAACTTGGCTCACAATGTAATTGCAACATCCTTAAAAAATTAAAATTAGGTTTAATTAACAGTTAGTTTACTTTAGTATTAAAAGTGAATTTAAACTTAGTACCCCTACTCTTTTATCTCCATTTTTCTACAGAAGTTAATTTATATTTAGTTAATTTATATCATATGAAAAAATGATTTCAAATGTTGTATCTTCAAAGCCTTAAGTAATTTGAAAAAGGATGGGAAATAAAAGTATTTCCCAAGCAAAATTACTGTCATTTTTTTTAAAGGTTGGTGACAGAGTAATGATAAGCAAACCTAACAACTTGTGTTAAAACAGGCAAAGCTCTCCATTAAGTAGTGCCACTCAGTGCAAGACAGAGTAATCAATGGATGCCAGAAGGCTTGGGAATAAAATCCCTATATAGTGCCTACTCATCCAATATCCCTAGACTAGGTTCTAGCTTGTGGCTTTCATCAATGTCTTGTGTTATTGAGTGCAGAAACATAAATTCAAAAAATGTATGAACTTATATATGAAGGGCCTTTCCCAATTAAAAACAGATAGGTAAAAACACCTTTCTGCTTGACACCCCAACAGGTATACAAGGAACATCTAATGAATGAATTTTCAATCCCATGTCTATATAAATAATTTTAAAATATTTTTTTTAATTAAGTACTAATCAAGAAAATTTTTTCCTAAGGAGAAGGTAGCTATAGCATTATATTTTGGTACCAATGATCTACAGCATATGAATTGTTCAAAAATTTTATTGATTACATATTTTATAAAAGATCGAATGATCAAGTGACAGGGTAAAACCAAAGACAAACTTCCATAAAATCAATGTGCAAGGGGATAATCGTTTTTTTTTTAGACTTCAAATATTAGTTTTTGCATATTTTCAAGTGTTAAATATTGAATTTTTTATAACAGTTTAAAAATAATTAGTAAATTGATTTAGTTGTGACTCTAAAGCCAGGTACATTGGAATAGAGTTTGCAAATAAACAGTGTGATCATAAGTAGTCAAACTTTGCTAAATTAGAAAATTTATAACAAGTTTAAAATGAATAAATAGTATTTAAATCAGTAGATGTCTTAGTAATTAGAAATATATAAAAAAATTGCTACATTTATGTATAAATGTGCATGAAATTAGAAAAATGTGCTAGAAAGATTACAAAACAATTACTGAAATTTTAGATAATTAAATGTTTAGATTTTATAAATATTTTAAAATAACAGATAAAACAATGAAATTATTGATGTTAAAATATTAATAAAATTTTATTGATCTAATAATATTTATTGACAAATACTTATTGCTTTAATAAGGTTTGTTAATAAATGAATAAATGTATTTTCATTTATTTGTTTATAAGAAATTATTGTTAAGTATTTTTTTATATTATTTTATATTATATAATAAATATACTTTCCCACTCATTGAGAGAAAAAAACTATAGAACCTCATTTGATTATTTACAGTATATGGAGACCACTGGAAATCAATATACCAAAGTAGTTCAATTAATAAATGAAATAAGTTTAATTGGGTTTCAGTATTTGTTTTATTTATGATTTTTTTTGTATAGGAAAACTTTATTAACTTTTTTCTAAATTAAGTTTATTCAATCACATGTCATTTTTGAAATATCTAGACTAAAATGACATCATCAATTGATTGACATATCTTGTGACTGGGTAATTAAAAAAAATACTATAAAGGAGGAGTTGTTTCATTCTCGGTTTGTTCATTCCTTCTCTTTCAATTTTTTGGGTTGAATCCTGGCACAAGATAAAATTTCAAAGTATTAAATTTGTATAAATTTTATTATTATTTTTTTCCTAAAAGTATTTAATTTAAACTTAATTATTATCAAGTCGACAATGAACTGTGAGTAACTTTTTAGGTAACTCACTTTTTGGTTTCTGAATTACACTTAAGCTTTTTTAATTACTATAAAAATGCTTCAAGGAAGTTTTATCATTCGTACTAACTATTTCAATAAAATTAGCTATGGAATAAGTTTTAACACTAAGCAGTTGTTACATTTATTTATGAATTTTATAATTAAATTTATGCAGAACAATTTCCTAGCTCTTATTTTGCTTAGTTATCTCATAAATGGGATAAATTTTAAAAGAAGAAAATTAAAATGCATAGACTAATTAAGCTGTATATTTAAATACACTAATGATTATTACTAATCATTTTCGAAGCTAGAGATTATCTCTAGCACAGATATAAACTTTAAACCTCAGTTAAAGATTAATATATCTATTTTTTTTTAAATTTACACACATGGAGTTATTCACCTTTCTCTGTCCCATATGTAATATCTTTATAGATATAATAAACATCTCCATACTTCCCCATTCTTTTTAAATTCATATAAATAAAGATACAATAAAAGACAAATGACCTCCAAAATGCATTTCGTGCTGAACCAGCACTCATCAGTTGGCCCAGGTCATTATCTCTCATATATATCTTTATTATTGTATATTTAAAGTTTAAAATGCATTCTGATAGGTTGCCTGTTTAATGTCTAAAATTATTAATTGCCATTGGAACTGTTTATAAAATAAGTTTTTAAAAATATTTAAATAATTAGCCTGCTTTATTAATATTCTTCATCTATGAAACATATGCTTGAGGAATGATAATAATTTTAAAATGTTTTACTATGCTAGAACTCCTTAATTAAAATTTTGAAGGGATATAATGTATTATTTAGAAGAAATATAAAATATTGACTTATTAATCTATGCTATAAAGTTAGTAGAAGTTGTTTTAAAGATGTTTTGATTTGCTGAATTATTCATTCTCTACTAACAAGATTGCTTAATGAATTTATTAAGTAATAACCTGGAAACATCTCATTATTTTCTACAAATAAGTTTCAAAATGCTTAGAATGTGTTTTTTAAAAGAATAAAAATGAAGCTAAAGTATTAATTAAATAAACCTGCAGGATCCCAAAATTGTCTATCTGATGAAAGAATTATTGTACATCAACATTGTCATTTCCCCATCATGATTCATTATTGTTTTATTTTCATTTATTTTACTGCTTATATTTAGAAGTGCTTATATTGTTTTAGAACTAAATTAGATATAAGAACTGCTGTATATGTTTTGTTTTGGAAATTCTTTTGCCATGTATGAAATAATAGTTTTGACTAGAAGCTTCACAGAGATCATAGGTGCTTAACAGATGGCTCAGTGTGAAGAAAGCTCACTTACCAACTAAGGTTTTTTTTATTGGTAAAAATATTTTATGCAATATTTTCTTCAAAAATTTTGTTATATTTAATGTAATACCATTCCATATTATAAGTGTGCCAGGTAATTAATTTATGTAATTTTAATTTTGATGGGTTTATCAGAATGTGTGGATATTGTACACATTATCAGGTAATATTTATTATATATTTGATATATGCTTGATAAGCTAAATTATACTCTATCTATTTTGAGTCAGTGGAAATTTTTATCTCTCACAATAATTATTTTAAATGTATGAGATCTTACTCAGTTATGTGCTAAACAGCCCAAGTAACTAATTGTCAGAAGTTTTTGTTTTATATTTTTACATAAATGCCATAGTAATTATAACCGCTAGTATTTTTTTTTATGCATTGAGAATTATTATTCTCACACTTTTATTCATATTATTATTCATATCCACTGGTTACTATAATTTTAATATTTAATATTCCATATATGTGTGAATTGTAACTTTGTGCCAAAAATTTTATATGCTATTAAAATTTCTTTATTAATTTTTTAGTCGGTTGACTTAAATTCCAAATGTTGGTTCAAATATTACATATTGTTAGTATAATTAAAATAATATGCCTTTAGTTAGTTATAGTGATGTTGTATCTTATCATTGTTAATTATAGTATTGCTTAGCCTCATAATGTAAGGCCCTACTGAGATTTATTAGTGTATTTGATGGAGTGGATAAGTTCCCCATCCTTATTATATTCTGTTCCATGAGGTGATAGTGCTTATTTCTAGTGATTGTTATTATGTATTTAGAATATACCTGTTTTTGGTGCATCTTTCTATATTTTCCTGTTGCACTGTGACAAAAGTCCAGGCATCCTCTTTTGCCTCAGAAGTAGCTGTTTGGAAGCCATAATTCTTATGATGTATTTATTGATTGTGCTAATTTGCTCTGCAGAACCTATGTTTGGCCTATCACCCATGATGTATTTAAACCTGGATTTCCACCATAGTAGGTGAGGTTTTATTGCATTTTGATAGATGACAAGATGAGTTAGTTTGAAGGATTAAGTTTCTTCAGATTGCAGTTGGTTATTTTAGTGCTTAAGAGTGTAACAATGTCTATTTTGTGCTGTTATGATGCTAAAATCATCCACAAACTAACCAACAACAATTATTAATTTTAAATGTTTAACTTTTAAGCATATGACCAGTAGGTGCAATCGACACATGCTATGTAATTGCTGTATTTATCTTAAACTTTCACCAATGGGCATGTAAGTCATTGACGTTTAATATTTTAGTAACTTATATTATGTGGACAGTAATTTCTTAATTTTATGTGTGCAAATGACTTCTGATGAGTGTCCCATACATTTCATTCATTTATTTAGTTATTTGTTAGTTCAAAATCCTAAACAATAGGAGAGTCTTTATTTTTAATTTGAGAGTTATTTTAGATATGCCATCTATGGCTTAAGTGTAGTAAGCTAATAATTTCAAGCATTAGAAAATCAGTCAATTAATCCTGGTCACTAATTTTTATAATGCTTTAATTTAGAGTAAATAAATAAAGAGAAATGATATGTTAATAAGCTAGTGATTAATTCAATGTAAAGCATATGAATTTTATAATGCCCAAAATTTCATGAGAGATTGCATATATTGGAGATGTATAAGAATTGGCTAGTGATAACTCTCCATTTAAATTAACTGTTAAATAGGCTGGTTTGTGTAAAACGATTTATTTTTCAAAGGAAACCTTAGTAGTTTATGTGTAAGACCAAAAGATTTTGTTAAATACTGTCAGTCAAATGACTATATTTGTTAACAACACTATCTTGGCAATTTTTCCAAGTTGATGTAAATTTTATTTTATTATATTATACTGTAAATAAACTTAATGAGTATTTATTTAAAATAAATTTAGTTGCTGCTTATTTTTTATATGTTATTGTCTTGGGTTTACAATATTAATTATTTCACTTAATTAATGTCATACAGAATACTTGTATACCCATAGAAATAAAATAAAGTGATGCATATAATTGTGATTTCTGGATGAAATCACTGTAACAGATGTTATGTTTCCAGATACCAAAAGTAATATTTTGCTTAAGAATGATTTTAACTGTGTTATCTTGTAAGGCAGAAGTTGGTATAATATAAAATGAAAATGGTCTAATGTTTTGGAAAATTACCCATACTATTTTAGACTGCACACTGTTGTGTTATTTTAATGTCAAGGTCCAGTTTAGTGAAGGGACATAAAAAGCACCCTTATCCTTCTTCCATCTCAAGTGATGTCCTGGGTAAAATGCTATACTTAGTTTAAATTTTGAATATTTTAATTATGCAATCAAATATTTAAGTAAATATCCTTTTAAATTAAATTTTGATTAATCTTGTTGTCTTGTAATAGGATGTGGTCACTTCAAGCAAGTATCTGCCTCCTATAGTCAGCCAGAATATCTTCAGCTATTCATTTACCTATTCATTTACTTAGTAGGCAACATCATATTAGTGCTGTTGTTTTTGCAGCAATTTACTTAATTTTCTATATCTCAATATTAAGTATTACTAGTGTAGGATGATAAAGTAAAAATTTTCCTCAATAATCTATTATTATTATTATTATTATTATTATTATTATTATTATTATTATTATTATTATTATTATTATTATTATTATTATTATTATTATTATTATTATTATTATTATTATTATTATTATTATTATTATTATTATTATTATTATTATTATTATTATTATTATTATTATTATTATTATTATTATTATTATTATTATTATTATTATTATTATTATTATGTTTCAAAAGGCCTTTATTGTCTCAAAAGAATTACAAATTTTGCATTTACATAGTTTGTCTACATATAATATCCTGGATTGTCCATTATCATTTGAACACCATTAGAAAATCAATTACTTATAATAGAAAGGAAAAAATTGTTGCTAAATTGTCCTTGTTGCTAATTTGACATGCATATCCTTCTAATTTTTTTTATAATGTTTAATTTCCTCAATTCACTATAACATAGATCTAATTTTAAGTAATGACCAAGTTGCTGCATAAATGTCAGGTCTGGCCAGTCTCTTATCCCTTTTCTGTATTATTTCATGTTTATTTGAAAAAGTAACTGAATGTCTCCTGGAATTGTTACCAATTAGAAAAGTGCATCTAGTACACCAGTATGCATATAGCACAAAGGTTGCTGCCCTGACACTTGGTGTTAATCCTTCTCTAAATGCAGAAATCAATTGATGCATTGTTACATTAGACCTCCTGTAACTGCTAGTTATGAGATTTCTTATGTGCCTAAGTCCCTCACAGTGATATAGCAGATGTGATAGGGTTTCCTCAGCTCAATGGCATAACCCACAAAAGGGATCAATTGACGTATACAGTCTTTTATGGCAAAGAAAATATGTGGTAGGTAATGCAGATAGATTAAGTTTTATTAGAAAATTGAAAAACTTTGGTTCTAAGGCCCATCGTTTATACCTTTTAACCAATTGCTTATTATTAATTCCCAGTATTGGTTCTAAAGCAATTGTGTTATTATCTTCATGCATTAATTCATAAATTTCCCAGTATTTGTATTTTTTATTATTATTATTATTATTATTATTATTATTATTATTATTATTATTATTATTATTATTATTATTATTATTATTATTATTATTATTATTATTATTATTATTATTATTATTATTATTATTATTATTATTATTATTATTATTATTATTATTATTATTATTATTATTATTATTATTATTGTTGTTGTTGTTGTTGTTATTATTGTTGTTGTTGTTATTATTATTATTATTATTATTATTATTATTATTATTATTATTATTATTATTATTATGCCCTGATTGCTTGGCAGTATTGTATGATTTTCCCTTCGTCTTGTTATAGATCTCTGTGTACTATCATCTTTGTAAATTTTATTGTAACCCTGCTGTGTCTAGCTGAAGTCTCTGATTATTTATTTTTTTATTTTATTTTCTCATTATCTTTCTTTTTCTTCCTTTCTTCCCCTCTTCTCTCTTGATTTCTCTCTATCTAATCCTTTCATCCTCCTCTTCTTTCCTCTCCTCTCTCACATTCTGATTTCTCTCTCCCTCTCTCTTCCTCTGCTCTGATTTCTCTCTCCCTTCAACTTCATCTACTCTCTTTTTTTCTTTTTCTTCTTCAACCTCAACAATACCTCTCCCTTACACTTCTCCCTTCCCATCCTCCCTTCTCACTCCATCTCTCTCTTCCTTTAGGTTACAATTGGCTCATCTTCCTCTTCCTTCTCTCCTCTTTCACATTTCTGATTTTCCTCTGTCTCTTTCTTTCATCTTATCCCTCTCTCACATTCTGACTTTTGTCTTTCCTCCTATCTCTCTCTCAGTCCCTCTCTTTTTATTTAGGTTACAGTATATAGATTTATATCTTTTAAGCACTTAAAATGGGATATTGCATTTGCTTTTAAATATTTAATATTTTTTTGAATATATGTGTGTTATCTTTCTGAATGATAATATATAATTAAAACATTTCTGTGATTATATGTGTAAATAATGATTTATTTATCAGTGTGATTGGCCTAGTTTTTCTTCTCATCACATTACAATATTTGTATCATAGGAAAACAATATCATTGAATATTCATATGATTTTATTATAAAAGCATAATGAAATATCTTATTTCTATATATAAAATATCAAATCAATAAGCACTTCTCATTCCTTCAATAACCTTCTTCTTCCGTAATAAAATTATTGTGGCTGCCACATATTCAACATTGTACAAGTCTCCACATTAACATATGTATTATTTATATATATATATATATATATATATATATATATATGTATATATATATAATATATATATATATATATATAACAAACTAACCAAAGGAAATACATATAAAAACAAAAAAATAAAGACTTATAAATCCAATAAATAATATAATATTTCAACCAGAGGACTGGTTTTCATCAGAAAGAAAAAAAAATACACAGTAAAATGGCGATAATCAAAAATTACAGATTTGGTAAAAGATTAAAAATTTAACAAAACCCCCCTGATTGGTCACAAAATCTAACACAGAATATCTACCCAATCAATGACAAAATTCAAACAAAACAAAAAAAACTACATTCCCTCCTAATCAAGCTTAAATTCTATTTAAATTAAAATAAATATAAAAATAAAAAATCCAAAATTAAAAATTAAAATATACATATGTGCATACATAGAAAAATTAAACTATGCTCACACACAAAAAATAGCTGTGCTCACATTAATATTCATTAAAAACTAAAATACTTATACATTTTAAAAAATATAGTTAGTGCAAAGTACAATAATTTATAACTAATTATTTATCTATAAACCAATTAAACACAGATATTAAACATCCATGTAACCAATCTTTACATAAAAAAACCTCATATAAGAAAATTTTCACATAAAAAACACACATATAGAAATCATTTAGGAGACCAGGTAACCCAGAGATGTAATAGTTCCAGTGTTCCATTTTACTGTGTATTTTTTTCTTTCTGATGAAAACCAGTCCTCTGGTTGAAATATTATATTATTTATTGGATTTATAAGTCTTTATTTTTTTGTTTATATATATATATATATCAGAGAATATGTGTCATTTTAATCAGAATTTGTATTTTTCTTACTAAATTATCAATGTTATTAATTACTTTAAATCTATATCATTTTCATAGTCTTCTTGTGCATTATGTTATGTATAACTTCTAAAAAAGAACAGTTTACTATAAAATTGATTTTTATATGAGGTCCTATAAAATTGTACCAAGCTACTCTCACTGCCTAAGAGTGAAACCATCACCCACCTGATTCTTGAAACCTGTACTATCTATAAGCTGTGATAAGGAAGTATAATGGATCCCTCCCAACATGATAATCTCACACCATTATAATTGAATAATTCAGCTTATCAATAAGAGACTTTATTTTGTAACTTAAAAGTGATCACTTTCTTGAATTATAAATGCTCTGTTTCATCTGACTATAAAAAAGAATCTGAATCTTTAAAAAACAGTAATTTTTAATATCCATCCAAGTTTATTTTTTTAATACTTTTATTCCCTATTTAGTGTTAAAATATTATAATTATAACTTAATAAATCATATAAATATAATTTGCATTTTTGTCTATTTAAGTTTGTTATTATTAGAATAATATTTAAATTCTACTATTATTATTTTGCCAAATAAATTGCCAATGCCATATTAAAAAGTACAATCCTCCAGGGTGTAGGAAATGATTATATAATAGTAGCTAATAAACATAGATAGGGGTAAGTCATTGGATTCATATATAAAATCCTGATGCCTTTCAAATAAATTAAAAGCTGGTTCTGTCCTCAACTATTACTTAGATTTATTTATGTTAAGCTGGATTGTATGACCAGGAAAATTAATTGTATTCACAAAATTACCTGACATATTCAAATGAAGGAATCATGAAAGTGGATGTAATTTGGTTACTGAATACATTAAGAATATAAATTGTATAAACCCCTAAAATGACTGAGAATGGTACAATGTCATCCAATCTCTTGTGAGCCATAATAGTGACCTGAAACATGAGATAAGAGTAGGGAATTATAAAGGAATAAAATTTGTTTTAAAATTGATTTAAAAAAAACAAAAAAATCACTTGGGTAAGTAAAAAAAAAGGAGTAGACAAACAGCTGGAAAAAAAGCTTGAAGGAAAGGTGACAACAGGATGAAGAACATCAGCAAATAAGTTAGTGAAATAAAAATAATAATAAAAAAACTTAAGTATAAAGTGATAGGAATAAAACTGTATGGAATTAAGAAGCAAAAATAATAATCTTGGAAAAAGACAAAAAGGAAGAGATAAAAGACATAGAGGCATTAATAAAAAATATTAAAAGAGTTGGTGGCAGAATTTAAAAAAGAAATAAAAAAAGAATTAAGCAAAGTTAAAGATCTAGGAAAGAACAAAGTGAAAGGGGGAAAAGAAAAAAAAAATAGGGAAAATAGAGCTATAAAATGATCCAGGAAAGGAAGGGAAATAACCTTATTTGTGAGTGGGACAAGAAAACTATTAATTTCTTGCCACAACAATGTCTGAAAATAACTATACCAATAAATGGGATTCAAGTACAGATGTTGTAGGACTTTGATAGCCAGATATTGGTAATGTTGGAGGCATTATACAAACAGATGGGTAAACAGTGGATGGAAATCCAAACCATTTCAGTATGAAATACCCAAGTAACCCTGGTGAACATCAAGAAGGTGCAATTAGGCTTGAAACAAGTTTGGGTACGGATTGGGATAGGGAATAAAATTATCTACCACATATTGCTGATTTTAAAAGATTTGATGCATAAAGCTATACTAAAGTCTGATTCTATGCACAAAACCATATGCATGATCGGTTATAATAATAAAAATATCTGTGAAGATGAATTAATATGATTTTGGATGGCAAGAAAGCAAGAAGGGATATATAGCATAAAATATGAGATGACAAAGTTGATAACAAAGATGAGGATTTGGGAGTTAATAGATCATGTAAAAGGGTCAGGGAAGGAGCCCTGGAAATTTACTAGGCAGATATTAGTCAAATTTTTCTGACATAACTGGAATAATTAAAGGCTATGAATACAGAATTAAGGTTATAGATGAATCACCATACCAGACATGGTAATAACCTCTACCTTATCAATATAGGACCAAGATACAGAAACAATTAGCCTAAATGGAAGAAGGGGGAATAATAATGAAGTGTTCATCCCTTAAAATAACCCATTAGTGATTGTAAAAAAAGGAGGGATCAGTAAGATTGTGGTGAATGTCAGACAGTTAAATATGATTACATGGCCAGATAAAATTGAATTAGTGAATAAGTTCAGAGGCAAAACAACTTTTTCCATGCTCGATCTGACAACTAGTTATTTGCAGATCAGATTACATCCTGCAGACCATAAATACATAATGGGATTTCGTACCAGTTTAACAGATGGGTTTTCAGGTTAAAGAATAGTTGGTGAATGTTACAAAGCCTAGATCATGTATTGTGACAGGAGTTCAAGAACATAGTCACAATACACATTGTTAATGTGATTATTGCATAAAAAAACATTGATGAGCACTTACAACACCTTGATATATTCTTGTGATAATGTGAAATGAAAGATGTTCACATCAACCTTCAGCAAAGCTGCATAGCTGCCAAAGATGTGAATTTCTTGGGGTATTTGATCAACACAAAGGGAATTAAGCCCCATCTTGATAAAATTTCAAAAGATTAAAGATTATTCAATTCTCTGCATGCTAAAACAGATTAGGTCTTCCATGGGGTTGTGTAATTTCTATAAAAAATTTATAAAAACTTTGCAATGAACATCAAACTATTGCTCCAATTACTACATAAAGAAACATCATGGAAATGAAGAGCAAGAAACTGGCTTCAGAGATATTAAGGAAAAGAAATCATTTTTGGTCCAGATTAATAACAGTCAATATAAATTAGGTGCAGCATTGATACAGACTCAAGAGGACAAAAATCTTAAGAGTAATTTATTTCACAAACAGACCATTATGGGATGTGGAACATAATTACTCTATAACAGAAAAAAGGCTTTGATTACAATATAGGCATTCTAGAAGTTTTTGTCAGTTATTGATGGGATCAGAAGTGATCACTAGGACTGACCATAAGAGCCTGGAGTTTCTAAACCACAACTACTTAACACATAGTAGACTAATCTGGTGGAGTCTTTTTCTCCAGAAATTCAAATACTCTATCCAATACTACAACGGAAGTTAGAAATATGGTTGTGAATGCACTGAGCTATAACTTTGTGCCAGGGGTACAGGATCACTTACAAATAGAAGATGTATGTTTGGCTACATTTGAACTAAAAAGGGATTTATCAGCAGAAGAAAAGTTGAAACAGTTAGGAAAATACAACAGCAATATCCTACATACCAAAGGATTGTTGATAGTCTGGAGATTGAGGAGGTGTCAAAAAGTGAATGAATTGTTAACAAATGGTAAAACAAACTGTTACTGATTGAAGGGAGGAATTCTATATTATTTGACAGATATAAAATGGAATGGTGAAGGAAGATCATGCTGGAAGGATTACAAAAAGACTCACTGTTTGTATGGGTACTCTGGCATCAGTAAAGTCAAATGCTTATTAAAGATGTGGTTTTACTGGCTGAATATGAGACCTCAAGTGGTGAGCATGTTGAGCAGATGTGAGATATATCAAAAACAAAGCCTGCAAATAATTCTTATGAAGGTCCTTTGAATTCAATAATTCTGCAGAAGCCTAAAGAATTGGTAGCCATAGATTTTTATGGACCATTGGCAGCTTTTCAAAAAATTAGATATTTATTGGTGGTATGTGATGTCTTTTCTTAGTGGTTATTGGTGCATCCAGTATCTTAGGCCCACATCCAGCACACCGGACATGTACTTGAAAAACAATACTTTACACAAGTAGCAAAGCCTCAGGCTATTTCATCTGACCATAGAATGCCTTTTGCATCATATGAGTGACAGAATGGATTGGTAAAATAGAACTCAAACATATACTATATTCTATTAAGAACCTGCAATATAACCCTTGTGAGTGGAGGAAGAAAGAACTAGGCTGCCTCTTCTGGGTATGTCCATCTTCTGACCATAGAAGATGATTGAAGGAGCTTCCTCAGTTATTGAATTATATATAAACTTGGGACATAACTAATCCATGCAATTTTCACCTATCCATCTACAATTTAGTTATCCTCTACATAGGTTATACAAAGCTAAGTTACTGAATATTCTGTAAGACATCAATGAAGAAAGGGACTGAAAAAAAGTGAGGGTGAAATTAGAACATTGCTCAACACTACAGATCCAGAGAAAGGGTATTGCAACAGACAAGTTTATAAAAGGGGTTAAGATATGGATCAAGTTAAACCCAATGAGTCAATTGGTAAACATATTTGCAGAAAATTTCAAAACTTGTGTGAAGTGCCCTATGAGATCACTAGGAAAATGGCCCAAATGCCTTCACTGTGACAAATGATAAAGCAGAGAGGCATACTTATAATGCACACTGAAACCATATAAGACAAGGACTGGGTACAGGAATAGGATATCATAAAGATGGTATATATTAAAAAACTTTTTTTTCTCTGAGACTAAAATAGTCACACCCCTATTTTATTCTTGTCCCTGACCATAGAGATATTGAACTGTCTTTGTTTTGATACACATTTTGCATTGGAAATTTTAGAATTTTAAATTATCAAATTCCCAAAAAGAAAACAATAATTATCTGATTGTATGTTTTAGACAATATAGGTTATATGTATTTTTAAATTAAATGGATTGAAAAAAAGAAAAAAGAGATAATGAGAATATCCGAACATTACTTTGATTTTTTGCTAAAATAAGAATATAAATTCTTATTGCAAATCAATTAGCAGTATTTAAAAACTAAAATCATAGCATTCCCTCACCATCATCAAAGATGGCCACCAGAAGGTAAAGATGACTTTATGAACAAAATTATTTTAGTTTGGTCAAAGTTTAAAGGTGTCACCAGCATGTGCGTGGCTGACTAAAACCAGGGAGTGGGTATAAAAAGCAAATATGTCACCAGAAGGTAAAGATGACTTTATGAACAAAATTATTTTAGTTTGGTCAAAGTTTAAAGGTGTCACCAGCATGTGCGTGGCTGACCAAAACCAGGGAGTGGGTATAAAAAGCAAATATGTCATATATCTAAACTCTTCTTCAGATTTTTTATAATCTTTTTGTGCCTTAATGTTATATGTGACCACTAAAAAAAGAACAGTTTACTATAAAATTGATTTTTATATGAGGTCCTATAAAATTGTGCCAAGTTAGTCTCACCAGTGGACTGAATCATTGTAATATGTGTGAGTAGAGAAGATTTCACTTGCCAATGTTTCTTCCTCCCTAAAGTCATAAAATGTTGATAATGGAACCATCACCCACTTGAATCTTGAAATGTGGAGTACCAACAAGCTACAATAAAGGAGTATAATAAATCCCTCCCAGGGCAATAAAAACAATGCATGGTAATCTACACACCATTATAAATGAACAATTCAACTTATTGATAAGAGACTTTATTTCATAGCTTAAAAATGATCACTTTCTTGAACTATAATGCTATAAAATTCTGTGTTGCATCAGACTATAAAAAAAGAATCTGAATCTTAAAAAACAGTAATCTTTAATAGTTATTCAAGTAGTTTTTTATACTTTTATTCTCTATTTAATATATAATTATAATTTAATAAATCATATGAATATAATTTGCATTGTTCTCTATTTAAGTTTGTTATTATTAGAATAATATTTAAATTCTATCATTATCATTTTGCCAAATAAATTGCATATGCTCTAATAAAAAGTATAATCCCCCAGTGTGTAGCAAATGATTATATAATAGTGATTAATAAAGATAGGTGGGGGTAAGTCAGTGGATTCATAAATAGAATCCTAGTGACTTTCAAATAAATTAAAAGTTTGTTTTGTCCTCAACTATTATTGAAATTTATTTACATTATGCTGGGTTGTGTGACCAGGGAAATAATTGCATTTTCAAAATTATTTGACTTATTCAAATGAGGGAATTATCAAAGTGGATGTAATTTGGTCACTGAACACATTATGAATACAATCATATCTTATGATAGCATGACGTTCTAGGATTGTTTTTTTATGATCCCAATAAAGCTATTTCTTTATAATGGTAAACCTATAAATTATTTAAGTTTTTTTCTCTATAATGGTAAGCCTATAAATTATTTAAGTTTTTTTATAATAAGCTGCTTTATTCATTTATTTATCTCTTTCTCACAGTAATAATTTATGGAGCGCTTGCTTCCTGAGCTAAATTTGTGCACAACAGCTATATGGTGTAGGGATTATATTTAGTGTTATGGATATCCAATTGATGATGATGATCCTGAATTGGCACAAAGGGATATTCTTTAAAGTCCATGCACTATATTTTTATTTAATAACAATTAAGTTTATAGTTGGCCAGTACAAATGGTATTAAGTGGTCAGAGCATTGATGATGATCAGCATGTTTTAATATCCCAAAATTATTAATTTTATTGTTATATATTGGTGGATTACCACTTAAGTTTAAGCACCCAAATTAATGTTCCAATAATCTGCTCCAAGCTGGCATGTGCTTAATAATTAGACTGGTTTATAGTAGACCCATTTTAAATCCAGTGACCAGATTGACTGTTGATTTATTTTTATTATTAGTCATTCGTAATGAGAATGGTCATCGCTTTTGGATTGTGCTGGTGAACTTATAGTTAGCTGTGTTAATCTCTTATGCTCATTTCTTTGATATTAAATTTTATATTTTGTTTATTTGGAAATGATAATGGGTTCCCATCTCCTCACAATTATACCCTAAAGTGGTACACTGTTACAAATAGTCACCCTATTGTGGCACATTGTAACCACAGATTCTCTTTGTATTAACCCCTATTTTTTTGTAGTTACAATTGTGTGTATATGTATGCATTTATATTAAAAAAATATATACATTTGTCTGTATGTATGCAGATGTGCATGTATTTAACAGTTGAAACAAGCAATAAGATAGGGGGTTTTGGGGAAAAAAAAGATTTTTTTTTTGTTATTTTAGAATTTTAAAATCAACAAATTAGTTGAAATGTTCTACTGGAATAAAATATTAACGCTAAAAGCTCTAGCTAATTTCATTACAAACAGAGTTTCTTGTTATCTTGGAATTTTTTTCTTTGACCAGCTAACAGGAATTAGCAGCCATAATGATTTTAAAGCAGAATTAATTTAATATTTTAAAAATTAATATTTGAATATTGATGTTACTAAGATCATTTTCTTTTCCATTTAAAAACACTTATTTAACAATTTTTAAAAATATTTGAGAAAATAAAAAGTTGCAGAATTATAATTTGCAGTTAAAAATAATAGAATAATAAAAAACATAATGAAATTTTAATTTTTTAATTCACAGAGCAATTGCTGCCAAAAAAAAAAGGCTACTGTTTTCACTGTAATTCAAATTTTATGAATTGAATATGACTTAGGCATTCTATCTTTTGTATCTAATTAGTAATTTTATTAGAAAATTAATGAAAAAAATATAAAACAGATAAATTTGATTTTTTTTAAGAGAGAAAAAGTGATGGATAAAATGCATAATTTTTAAATTACATTCTACTATCAGAATGTACATACTATATGTATTACATTAAAGATCAGCCTGTCAAGCTTTTACTATATGTATTAAAAATATACACTATATTTGATTTTTTTTTTGGTAATGTTTTAATGTGAATAATTTTTTTAAAAATTAAATTAGCTCCATGCTACTTAGTCATGTTAAAATGTCTGCATTGTATATATATAAAAGTTTTATAAAAATATATCTATAACCATCACTTAGAAGCGCTTTCAACTATCCTTGTAGTTTTTGTCAATTAATACTTTTAAAGTGACAGCTTTCCCATAATTTCATGATGTCAACTTTCCCATAATTCCATAATCTTAACATTTGCTGCTTGCCTATTAATTAAATCTTGCTTGTATTTATATATTAACATCGTTTCCTTAATTTTTCTTTTATTATTATTTCTTTCAGTTTCCAATATTTTTACATTACTAAAAAATTCAATATATATTAGGTTAAAACAACATAAATATGATAGAGGATCTCTGGTATATATGCATTTTATGGAGACAGGTCATAAACTAGAAAAAAATATTAGAATGATAAGTTATGCAAGTAGTAGAAAAGATAGAAAAATAAGGGAGGCAATTTTAATAAAGAAGATAAAACCAAATATTAATAGAAAATGGCATTTTAAAACAATTTTAGTATAAAAAATAAATATAAAAAAGGGTAAAAAATAAAAAGTAAAAACTAATAGAAAATAAAATAAATAATTAGTTTGTATAATAAATAATAGAGGGAGCCATATATAAATGTAAAAAAAGGAAAAGGAAGTAGGAAGGATGATAGGATAGAGAAAATGGTGGAGGAAAGAGAGAAAAAGTAGAGAATAAAATAAGAAATAAAACTACATATAAAAATAATTTTAAAAAATCAAGTAAATGGAAGAAGCAGTAATAAAATATGGATAAAAAAGAAATTAAGGAATGGAATAAGATAATAAAAAAAATTAAGATAATACGTAAAAATAAGTGTAATGAAAAATAAGGTTAAATATATGAATATAGTACTACATAAAAAATTCATAAATACTACATTGAATTTCTAAAAGTTATGGCAAAGGTAAAAGGTGAATAAATGTAAATATGATAATAATTAAGAATAAAAATAAATAAGACAAATAAAGGATAAAATAGAATTAAAAAGCTAAAAGTTATAGAATAGTAAGTTTAATGAATAAAGTGATGTTAATAATTAAGTTGATAAAATTGTAAGATTATAATAGCTACATGTATGAAATATGGTTGTATTGATATAATGTTTAAATTTTGTAGATCTGATGAAGACTGCTAGGAATAGTCAAAACTGTAAAAAATAAATAAAAATATTTTGCTTTAAAGTGTAAAAAGAATGAAATGTTGTTATTATATTTGTCTGAAGTTTTGTAATGATGGTATATTATAAGATGTGATATGTTGGACTATTTCCATCATTTATGAGTGAATGTTGAATGTATAGAAAATTTTAAACTTTATTTAAACTTTTCAAATACAAACAACTTGTTAGTAATAACACACAAATAGACAATACAGGTTAGTAATTACACAACGTTTCGAGTAGTATTATTCTCCACTCTTCTTCAGGTGTTGCTGGCCTATATGCACAGTGACAATATTCACTTAGAAGTTGAACTCGCACCTTTAGATTCTTGTATATCTAATTTAAGGCAAATGCTCTACCAACTGAACTATTCTGTCAAAGGCAACATATAGTAGAAAATTGATATATTTATATATGAGGGTTGGTTCAAATCCTCCTGAGTCCTTCAATTTTTTTTTAACAAGTCTAATTATTTTTATTTTTATTTTTTCCTAAGAGCAAGATTAATTAGAGGCTTCCATACATTGTGTATTACCACACTGGGTTGACTTATAGGATTATTTAGCATTGTCATATGAGCAGCTTCCTTGAATTTTCTTCTATGCATTTTTTCCTCTTTATCCAATATCTTTGTATTTTCCCACTTAAGCATGTGGTCATTAGTACATACATGATCTGCTATGGTAGACACATCTGTTTTTCTCTTTTAACCATTAGTTTGTGTTCCTTCAATCATTGTTCAACAGGGTGACAGGTTTCACCAATGAATGTATTTCCTTCCACATTCACATGGTATTTCATAGATGCAGTTTTTATTCTTCAGCATTTCCAGTTTAGGCTTAGTAGAAGTAAGCATTCCTCGAAGTGTGGTATGACTTTGGAAAGCAGTTCTAATATTATATTGACTGCAGATTCTCTTTAGTTTGTCCACTATTTCTGGTATGTATGGATACACTACTGTACCAGTAACTGTTTTCTTATTTGATGTCTCTTTGTGCTGTCTCTTGAAGGTTTTTCTAATGACTGCTGATGGATAACCATTCTTCATAAGCATTTGTTCTATGTGAATCTTTTCTTTTTTTAAATCACTGTTTCTGAACAAACCTCCTTTGCTCTGTTCCCTAGTGATAGTACAATTCCTTGTTTAGTGCTTCTTGTATGATTGGATGTATATGCCAAGTATTTGCCAGTGTGTGTTGGTTTCCTATACACTGTTGTTTTTACTTTGCCCTGAGGGAGTCTTGTCACAAGAACATCCAAGAATGCCAATTTTTGTTCTTGTTCTGATTCCATCATGAATTTAATTGTAGGAGATATGTTGTTAATGTGCATCCAGAAAGACTGTAATTTTACCTTGCCATGTGGCCATACCACAAATGTATCATCAACATATCAAAGCCACACTTTAGGTGGACATGGAGTAGTATTCATGGCTGTGGTTTTAAATCCTTCCATGTAAATGTTGCTGAGCAAGGTTGACAGTGATGATCCCATGGCCATCCCTCAATTTTGTTGAAAGAATTCTGAGTTATATTGAAAGTATGTTGTAGTTACACAGAATGTTAATAATTCCATTATACTATCAATAGGTAGAGCTGTTCTAGTTTGTAGACTATTATTGTCATATAACCTTTTCCTTACAATAGACAATGCTTCATCACATGGTACATTTGTAAACAGACTTTTCACATCAAAGCTTACCAATATGTCAGTTCTTTTCATTTTCATGTTCCTGACTAATTCTACAAAGTGCTTAGAATCCCTGATGAAAGACAATGTCCTATATGCCAATGGACTAAGAACTTCGAGAAGAAATCATGACAAATTTTGACAGGGTGGAATGTTGTCTTTATGGATTTTAGGCAGTCCATACAGGTGAGGAATCTTGCTGAAATATGAAGTTAATTTTCTTTTTTCTGAATCACTGAAATACCTGTGATGCTTCCGGAGTAATGCTTGTAGTTTTACTTCTGTATTTGGAATTGGATTTCTTGCTACTTTTTTATATTGGCCTGCTGTGAGAAGTCCTTGTATTTTCTCATCATAATCAGTTTTATCCATTACAACTGTAGTGTTACCTTTGTCAGCAGGAAGAATGATTATAGATGTATCCTGTTTGAGAGATTTAATAGCTTTCCTCTCATCACATGAAATGTTTGACTTCTGCTTGTGCACTTGATGTTTTTCAAGTGGCCTTTTTACTCTCTAGCGTAACTCTGCTGCTTCCTCTAGATTCAAATTTTGGGTCACCTCATCAGTGGCGGCCATTATATCCAATAGTGGAACAGTAGATGGTGTAATGGCGAAATTCAAACCTTTTTCAAGAACTGATAATTCACAATTGGTAAGTTGTTGATGAGGATACACTAGTTGCACTATTACTTTTGACTTGCCCATGTAGATTTACAAGCTTCTTCTTCTGATGTTCTTTTATTCTTCCATGTAACTTACAATATGTTCTGTTCACTGCTTGACAAATTCTTGAGAAATCTTCATCTGTAACCTTTGTTTGTAAAAATGATTCCACATTTCTAATAGATTGCAATGTTTGATACTTGGTAAACTGCTGAACATTTATACTTTCTCTCAATAAGGCCTCATTTGCTCTCTGAATAATTTTCTCAGCTCTCTTGGAGGAAATAGAAGGTTTTAACTGCAAACCCTTAGGAATGATCCCTTCTGCTTTACATTTACATAAGAAAGTTAAATGATTTTCTACTTTAGCCAGTTTTAGACATAATTTTTCATAATGTCTAAATTTCAACATAGCATTGAGTCCATACCAAGTACTTAGTATTTGTCTGAAGTTTTGTAATGATGGTATATTATAAGATGTGATTTGTTGGACTATTTCCATCATTTATGAGTGAATGTTGAATGTATAGAAAATTTTAAACTTTATTTAAACTTTTCAAATACAAACAACTTGTTAGTAATAACACACAAATAGACAATACAGATTAGTAATTACACAGTGTTTTGAGTAGCATTATTCTCCACTCTTCTTCGGGTGTTGCTGGCTTATATGCACAGTGACAATATTTGCTTAGAAGTTGAATTCACACCTTTAGATTCTTGTATATCTAATTTAAGGCAAACGCTAGAAAATTGATATATTTATATATGAGGGTTGGTTCAAATCCTCCTGAGTCCTTCAATTGCACAAGCAGAAGTCAAACATTTCATGTGATGAAAGGAAAGCTATTAAATCTCTCAAACAGGATACATCTATAATCATTCTTCCTGCTGATTAAAGGTAACACTACAGTTGTAATGGATAAAACTGATTATGATGAGAAAATACAAGGACTTCTCACAGCAGGCCAATATAAAAAAGTAGCAAGAAATCCAATTCCAAATACAGAAGTAAAACTACAAGCATTACTCCGGAAGCATCGCAGGTATTTCAGTGATTCAGAAAAAAGAAAATTAACTTCATATTTCAGCAAGATTCCTCACCTGTATGGACTGCCTAAAATCCATAAAGACAACATTCCATTAAGACCTATTGTTAGTTCTAGAAATTCACCCTGTCAAAATTTGTCATGATTTCTTCTTGAAGTTCTTAGTCCATTGGCATATAGAACATCGTCTTTTGTCAGGGATTCTAAGCACTTTGTAGGATTAGTCAGGAACATGAAAATGGAAAGAACTGACATATTGGTAAGCTTTGATGTGGAAAGTCTGTTTACAAATGTACCATGTGATGAAGCATTGTCTATTGTAAGGCAAAGGTTATATGATGATAATAGTCTACAAACTAGAACAGCTCTACCTATTGATAGTATAATGGAATTATTAACATTCTGTGTAACTACAACATACTTTCAATATAACTCAGAATTCTTTCAACAAAATCAAGGGATGGCCATAGGATCATCACTGTCACCCTTGCTCAGCAACATTTACATGGAAGAACTTGAAACCACAGCCATGAATACTACTCCATGTCCACCTAAAGTGTGGCTTTGATATGTTGATGATACAGTTGTAGTATGGCCACATGGCAAGGTAAAATTACAGTCTTTCTGGATGCACATTAACAACATATCCCCTACAATTAAATTCATGATGGAATCAGAACAAGAACAAAAATTGGCATTCGTGGATGTTCTTGTGACAAGACTTCCTCAGGGCAAAGTAAAAACAACAGTGTATAGGAAACCAACACACACTGGCAAATACTTGGCATATACATCCAATCATACAAGAAGCACTAAACAAAGAATTGTACTATCACTATGGAACAGAGCAAAGGAGGTTTGTTCAGAAACCAGTGATTTAGAAAAAGAAAAGTTTCACATAGAACAAATGCTTACAAAGAATGGTTATCCATCAGCAGTCATTAGAAAAACCCTTCAAGAGACAGCACAAAGAGACACCAAAAGAGAAAACAGTTATTGGATGGTAGTGTATCCATACATACCAGGAATAGTGGACAAACTAAAGAGAATCTGCAGTCAATATAATATTAGAACTGCTTTCCAAAGTCATACCACACTTCGAGGAATGCTTACTTCTACTAAGCCTAAACTGGAAATGCTGAAGAACAAAAACTGCATCTATGAAATACCATGTGAATGTGGAAGGAAATACATTGATGAGACCTGTCGCCCTGTTGAACAACGATTGAAGGAACACAAACTAATGGTTAAAAGAGAAAAAACAGATGTGTCTACCATAGCAGATCATGTATGTACTAATGACCACATGCTTAAGTGGGAAAATACAAAGATATTGGATAAAGAGAAAAAAAATGCATAGAAGAAAATTCAAGGAAGCTGCTCATATGACAATGCTAAATAATCCTATAAGTCAACCCAGCGTGGCAATACACAATGTATGGAAGCCTCTAATTAATCTTGCTCTTAGGAAAAAATAAAAATAATTGGACTTGTTAAAAAAAAATATTGAAGGACTCAGGAGGATTTGAACCAACCCTCATATATAAATATATCCAATTTTTTACTATATGTTGCCTTTGACAGAATAGCTCAGTTGGTAGAGCGTTTGCCTTAAATTAGATATACAAGAATCTAAAGGTGCGAGTTCAACTTCTAAGCAAATATTGTCACTGTGCATATAGGCCAGCAACACCTGAAGAAGAGTAGAGAATAATACTACTCGAAACATTGTGGAATTACTAACTTGTATTGTCTATTTGTGTGTTATTACTAACAAGTTGTTTGTATTTGAAAAGTTTAAATAAAGTTTAAAATTTTCTATACATTCAACATTCACTCATAAATGATGGAAATAGTCCAACATATCACATCTTGTTGTTATTATGTTATATATTATTGTAATGATTAAGCCAATTTTTATATATAAAGTTATTTTCTGCACCTTTTATATTATAAATTTTTAAAATTTTATTTTGAATTTTTAAAATTAATAATCTAAATTATCTATCAATAAGCACTTGCTACAAATCACAGTACTTACATATTAGACTTGCAATGTCTTAGAACTGCTATGCCTTTTCACATTCATATCAATCCACTGATAACTTTCTAATCTTGTGATCTGACCAAACAATGTGTATACTTGGATCTTGTACAAACTTAAAATAATAAATTCATCAAAATAGACCATGTGTAGATGATAATTCCACAAGATTTACAAAGTTATTGGCAATCTGAATACGTATGTGAAAAGGCACAGCAGTTCTAATATGTGACAGTAATTGCACCAGACTAAATCTAACAATACTAAACATATTAATTTCTAACAATACTAAAAATATGAATTTCACACAAAAATAAATCTGAAAAAATTTTATGCAGTTCCCAAAAGTTGTTTTAAATATGGACAAAACAATCATTAAATTGCAAAACACTTAAAATATACACATATCATATTTACCATGTAATATATAACAGGAATTGTCATGATGAAACAATTAATTTGTTATCTACTTTACTTTAAGTGGATAAAATTTTGTTTCAAAATGAATATTAAAAGTGAATTACTTTTATTATTTCTTTAATATGGTGGACTAATTTTTTTGATGTCATCCAATATGATTCACATGAAAATGGTCAGTAACTGACAGCTTGTAATTCAGCAATTTTATAAGCTTTCCAATAGTCCAAATAAATTGTTGATTTCTCTTCCACATTTTGTTTGATGACTTCCATCAGAGTTGCCACTGTTCTACCATGAATTCTCATGGTAAAATTCTCATCCATCTCCCTGCAAAGCTATCTAACATCCATTGTTCTGGAAGAATTTGTCTGGTTTAGATTTTTTTTCTTTTTGTGCAAAACCGTTCTTGTCAATTTCAATGATAATTAGGGCCTACAGTTTTACATTTTCCTCTACTAAACCAAGCTTTGTTTCCCCCATTCTACATATGTTAATTGCAAGACCATCTGTAAATAAATTGGATCACTGTCAAAAATGGAATTCTGGAACTCTCCATACACATTCCCTTATGAAGGCCTATTTTATTATTACACCATTGAATGTTACAATGACATTGCTTGTCCAAAGTGTGGATGTACTCAAGTGCATTAATCTCAGTTAATGTTCATCATTTTGTACTGTTTTAAAAACAGAAAAAAGAAAAAAAAAGTAGTATTAATCAGAAAATTGGATAAAAAATAAATCAGCACTGAAGTAAAAAAAAACACTTTGAGAAGAACTTATCCCAACAAAATCTGAACAATAAATGAATGTGTAAATTTATCACATTATTGGATGAGATTGGATTAGATCATATGGTTTCTTTGATGGAATCACAAGATTAGACATTTATCACATATGTGAAAAGGCATACCATCTCTCCTACATTTCAGGAATAATACCTAAGTGTGCAAATCACTTAATTAAATGTGATTAAAAAACAAACAACCTTCGGTTTTACAATCAAAATTTTTTTTAGCATTTTAATTCAGAAAACTCTGCAAAAAGATTCAGTGACTAGTTTAATGTATACAAGTAATCATTACATATCTACATTAGGAATAGTAGTCATAGTAATCTACTATCCTTAGAGTTATGTTTGAGCAGTAAATATATACTAGATGGCACTGCCTTATGAATTCCTGGACTAGTTTCTGCTTTTAGGCGATCTTAAGAAAAAGCATTATAACCAAATCCATACCTAGCATCGACCTTAAGTTTTTTTATTATAAATTTTTAAACATCTAAAGATTGGGAACTTAAGTCAAACTGCTTACATTGTTAAAAAAATGTCAAACCAAACCATGTAATCACTTATATATTTAGTGGAACCCATTGAGGAAAACCCTTAGAAATTAGTCTGAGGATTGAAAAGATACTACCAGTCACTATTCAGTATTTAATCAAGATTCCAGTAGATAACTCTGGAGTAGAATAAATATTACTACTTTTAATGCATTTCTTGTAATTTTAGAGAGTCATGGAATGCTTTGTTAGTATAATAATAATAATATAAAATTAAATCAATTTATTTAAGCGTTGTTATCTGATATAAGACTATTTACTAAAAAAATAATCAAGTTTGATTAATTACTTTAAAAACTCTTTCCTTAAAGTGACATTGTTTAAATAAAATGTGTCACAAGGAAAATAATTTATTATTAAAAACCAGCATTAGAATCAAAATGGATTTTGATTTATTTATTTTTTATGTGTCAAAGCTTTGTCCGAGAAGCAATACCGGGACAACTGCTTGTAAGGCGGCTGTGCTAACTACTCGGCCACCAACGCTTTGTTTATCAAAAACAAAATCACTCCATATTTTTTTTTGTATGAACATTTCCACAGAAAAAAATTTATTATAGATATGTAAATAACTTCAAATACATTTCAAAAATTCAATTTTTATCAAGCTTTACTCTCTATTAATAGTGATACTTAGCTTCATTCGTAATCATTTTAAATTACAAACTACATTTTAAGACCTGTAGAGGTCCCTACTATCGCATTTTATACGCATGTGCTTGAGGTTACAGCCTTAATGAATATTATTTAACTACATTTCTAATAGACTCTCATTCTCATATTTTACTTTAGATTTTGACTTTTTTTGCTATATATGCTTTTTTTCATTTATCTAACTGATGATGAATGTGAAATATATATAAAATCAGACCCTTACATCAATTATTTACTCATTTCAAATTCCTTTCTTTTTACTATCAGTAAACTAATCATATCTCATTCACATTGCATTTTTTCCTAAAGGATTTTTATATTATGAAATTCAGTCAAAAGTGTCCATGGTTACATTATTGTATTTCCCAATTGATCATTCACTGATAAAAAGTATTGTTTATTTATTTATTTTTAAAAAGTATCTTAGTAAAATTGTTAGAAGAATAAAATAAAATAAAGTGTGGAGAGTAGAAGAGAAAAAAAAGTTAGATAATTTTAAAAGGGGTGGGTGGGTTAAAACTAGATTCTATCATAAAAATAATTTGGTCAAAGTATTCCTCTGCCTTAGAATAAATGATTTTCCATATATATGTGTTTACGTGTGATGCAGATATTGCTATAAAATATTTCAAAATAAAAGGATATATATCTAAAAAACATAACTTTTTACGTTTTCATCTTCAAAACATTTTCTGTTCAACTAATAATCGTAAATCTATTCCCCCCCCCTCCCAAACTGCAGAAAAGTGGGCCACTTCTTACATAATAATTTAGACTAGATCTAAAGCTCATAGGAATTTTGTTCTTTAGTTTCCATGACAACGACTTTCAAATTTTCTTCCAAAATCTTTGAAACCATTTTTTTTCTTCTGTAAAAGATATTTAATAAATCTTTTTTGATTACTTTTCACTTCTACTCTCAGATAACTAAAATCAAACATATCAATTTATACATTATAGTTTAGTATACTATTTGTTATAAATAATAAATATTTGATATTGATTATTAAAAATATTTGGTGTAGTAAATTCATGTATTTATTCCATAATTAAATTTATTTTCTTTAATTTTTTTTTTGTACAGAATTATATTTTTCATTTCTGTGTTAATAAAATATATCTACACTATCTATAGAAAAAATTTTAAAAATTGTTTTTTTTTTCATCATTTAATTTGTGTGTAGTCGGTTATTGACATTAATAAAAGCTTAAGCACCAACATTCTAATTTCATTTAGTTATCTAAACTAAGATTTTTGCTTTTGTTTTATTTGTTTTTATTTTCTAAGCTGGTTATTTTTCACGTTCCAATCACCCAAACTCATGATTATCATTATCATTAATAATGCTATATAAAAACATGAATGTTTCATGGCTTAAAAGGGCATTGGAAGTGACAGATTTGGAGATTTGGAACTGAGATTCGTGGATCTTTCACTATGAAGTCTCGAACAGTATCATTGCATTATGTATTTTTTGTTTTGAGTTCATGATGATCATTTTTTTCTAATATATATTATCTTAGATCTTTTCCAAATCTCTTTCACATATTCATAATTTTTTATATATAATTATATGGAGGTAATTTTTGTTATTTGATATAATTTTTTTAATGTTTTTTTTTTTAAATTCAAACTTTATTTTATACCTTTTCAAATACATTTAGCTATTAGTAATAACATATGTTAATATGTAGCAAACTATTTGGGGTGTTATTATTTTTCTCTCTTCTTTGAATATTTTTAACCTAACTAATGACAGTATTAACATGAGGATAAAACTGGCAATCAGATTCACAAATAGTGTATTTAAGGTGATGTAATCAATTAGACAATTCTATTGAAGGCAACAATCTGTAGAAATTTTATATACTTATCTACGAAAGTTCTTTCAGTTTTTCTAAAGATAAAAGTTAATGATTTGTATATTTTACAGATTATTATATTATGAATTATAATATTAGGGTAACTTATGGGGTTATTTGCCATTATCTTGTGAGAAGATTATTTCAATTTTTTTCTCTTTACTTTTTCTGACTGCTCAATAGTCTTGTTTTTTTCAAGCAGAGAATATATGTATTTAAAATATCTAATGATTATTGTCTTTGACAAAGTACCATCATTGTACATTCTGTGTTTATGAATCTTAATATCATCAGTTTAATTTCTTATTTTAGAGCTGTCCCTATTCATACCAATATTACCTGCAGAAGAAAAGAGAATATCATCAGTCTTCTAATTAATCTAAATTTAAATATATATTTCAGAAAGAACCTTTCTCTTTTATAAATAATGTCTTAGAATAATTAACACTGAAATGTCTTATGATTTTTTTAATTATTGTAATATATTTTCTATTTCCAATATAATTTTTCAGTTCCTCTTTTAAATATGATACACAAATGATTTTATATACTTCTTGTATATTTTATTCACTTAAATTTAAAAAATTTTTGTTTCTTTGCTATCATTAAAATTCTGTTAAATAAAATTCAGGTATATGGTTTACAATTCTCTGGAAATAATAATGAACTATAAATATATCAAAATGTACTACTGTTTGTTTTAAACTGAAATCAAAATGTCCTTGCAGCAAATAGTAGCCAGATTTGCCTCTCACAATTAAAATAGTTCTCATTGTATATTAGTGTTAGGATATCATAAATACAATAACTCTTATTGTGGCAGTTAATGTATGATTACAACAGTGATAAAAAATTATGATCACTTCTTTCTATTATGCAAAGCTTATTTTAATATTTATACTTTTTGAGTTATACTCTTTTGAAATATTGTGCATACTTTTTATTTCTTGTAAATAAGATCAGGAAATGTATAAAAATAAAATAAAAAATCCTAAAACATTGAATTAAAATATCCATATAATCAACAATGACCATTATAACATTGAACAATAAACAAAACTAAACTAAATTTCATAAGTATTTTCAATATGATTCAAAATTATTATGACACCATTTTTTGAATTTTTTGTACATAAATAATTTTATTCAATAAAATATGTTTTGAAATAGATTTTATTTTAGTTTGCTTTTTACAAAATTCATTAAGTATAGTATTGGATTTTATATCATTACCACCATCATTTTCAACTATTATCAATCCAATAAAGAATAAAGATATTTTTAAGTTCAATCCAATTTTTACAATTTTTTTCTCAACATCATACCAACAAATGACATTTCATTCATCCATCTTGTATGTGGTATCTTTCTAGGTCTTTTACAATTTATTGAGATTCAGTTTAGGGCTTCAACTTTTCATTTATTGTCAGTTTAGCTAATGTGGCCACATTAATTACTAATATTTCATACTACATCACATTAAAAAGCACCAAATTTAATGTAAAAAGCATTAAATTGTCAATACTGCTTTATTAATTAATGATTTTTCAGATTAAGAGACTGCCTTAAATATTTTTAAATACCAGCATTTTTATAGTCTGTTTAAAACAGTCAAGATATCAATGAAAAGTAGTTCAAATGCAATTTATGTCAGCTTCTATAATCAGTTCTTGATTTTTGATCAGAACTCAATTGAAAAAATGTGCAAGAACAAATAATGATGACAGCAGCCAGTCAACATTCATGAAGTCTTTAGGAAATGGATGTCTTACCACTTAATGTTTATTAACTTATTTAATACATATATAAACAAATAGATGTTATTACTATATGGTGATAGAGAAAACATGTAACGATTGTGTTGTACTTTTCCTCATAAATATTAGCTACAAAAATTTGATTTCTAATCTATATAAAATAGTACCATTGAATTTATAGTATAATTTATGTTAATTTTTCTGCATGAGAAAGAAACTATATCTTAATACAATTTATTCATGCATTAAAGCAAACATTTAATAAGTTGCGTTATAAAATAATTAAATGTATATTATAAGTTTATGCATCTTTATTTAAAACAGTTTATTTTAAGCATTTAGTTTACGATTTTTAGTTTTATACTATCTTCTCTAGTTAATTGACAATTATCTATTTAATATGAATTAGTTTATTCTAAGCATATTTTCTCATAATTTGTATATAATCTGAAGTTTCTGTATTACTCTTCTATTAAATGTTCATATTTTAAATTCATTCATAAAAATTAATAAAACACCTTTATTGCAAAACTTTTTTTACATATATCTTTTCATCCAAGTTTAATTCTACGATTAATTTTAATTTATTATATATCCATCTATATTAATAATATGGCTAAGGTATTTGTGATTGTTAATTTCTTCTAATTCACCACCATCAATCTTTTCTTTTATTTAATAAAAAAACATTGAACATTACTTTAGATTTTTTAAAATTTATATTTAATCTTTCTTTTTTTCTTTCTTTCATTTGATAACTTTTGTAATAGTTACTGAAATTCTGAAGCAATATTTGCAAAAATAATTACATGACCTGAAAAACCATTAATAATCTTCATTTATTTTTCTTTCTCCAACTTCGCATTTTATTTAGCAAATTACTTCACATTAAACTGCTGTAAAGAATTTTGAGATAAAGAATCATTCTATTATTCATGTTCTTTACTTTTCATAGTGTCACCATGTGATTGTAGCATTTTCATAAATATTTTTTAGAATTTTTCTGGATCCATATCTGATGTTTTAAAACTTTAATTACAAAATTACATACAGATTCAAATATTTTTTATGCAATTCCAAAGAGTAATGACAACATGTATTTATTAATAAATTCTCATAATATTTGGATATACTCTTTTGAGTAAAACTGATTTAAAAATTTAGCACATTCTTTTAGTTGATTTGATTCCAAATTTCTCTATGGACAAAATGTAGCGATTTAAAAAAAATCTTGCTTTTAAAATTTAAAGAAAACTGATTAATCTATAAGTTTTATTATTTTTTCACTTTTATTAAATATTGACATCATTTATTTCTACATCTGTTTTTTTTTAAGATGTTAATAAGTTCATTATTTTCTGGAGCTTGTTCATAAATTTAATTGCATATCTCATCTTTGGCAATCCAAAGGATATTTTAATTATAAGAGTTACTTTGGTTTTTATTTTTTATTACTGTATAGTTTTATGCAAATATTATTTCTTTTTTTTTTTTTCATAATACAGCCATATTTTTTTTTCATTACTGAAACAACCTTTCATTCAAAATCAAGGTAATATATTATACTTAGTAATACTTTTTTTAGAATTTTTTTTTTGAAAATTCACATTTATTATTAATATCTTTTTTCATGTGGTTTATACTTGATTACTCTAAATAAATTATTTCTAAAATGCTCACATTCACTAGCTTATCTTAGTTGAAAATTGACTGATAAATTGATTGGTTGTTTTGTACTAATCATCTTAGTAGAATATTATGATCAGTGTTTATTAATAGTTTAAGATTATTTGCAAGTTCTAAATTCATTTGAGTATTTACGAAATTTAAAAATATCAACAAAAGAGTAATAAGATTAATTATTCAACTTAGTAATCAATGTCAAATGTAGATTATTGCATTTTATGTCTCAATCAATTATTTATTAGAATAAAAAAATAACAGACTTTCATTTTGGTACACAGAAGGGTTTTGATCTGACAAAACATTTTACAAAGGTTTTAATACTAAAAATGAAAGATAAAAGTGTTATAGATAAATATGGATATGGAGACAGAAATAAGGTAAGAAAGAGATTTGGAATTTGTGAAATTTTTTTTGCATATTTTGAATTTTGATTTTTTTTTAAAAATAACTTTTGTTTCAATATATTGTAATAATGTCCCAAACATTGGTAGGCCAATTGTAATAGTACAATAAAATATATGTAATGTCAAATGAAGAAAGAAAATACACATATGAAGAAAGATGAAATGGCCCCAATCATTGGGAAAGCCAATTGTAATGGACAAATAGGATATAACTATAGAAAATGATATGTAGATTTACTGAGAAAAGAACGAATATCAAGAAAAGTCTACAAATGTTCAATGATGATATAGCATATCATTTACATATTATGAGAAAAGAATGCCCAAAATGTTGGATGACAATTGTAATGGAAAATGATATAGCATCAAATTTAATCATCAATTATCCATGCCCTAACAATAGCATGCCATTTGTAATGGATAGCATATGTTATAAATAAGAAAAGATTTGGATAAGATATATCTATGATGCATCCATAAATTAACAAAGCTTCAGGGTAACTTGCCAATTATAATAAAATGTATGTGCCATGCAAGAAGAAATAACATATCTTCAATCATTTAATTCAATATAAATATGATACATATAAGAAGTGTAATAACTTATATAATAGCATGTTATACATATATTAAGAGAAAAGAAACTGCCTCAAAATGAATATACTAAAAATATTCTGTTACCACAGCTAACTATATAAAACAAACTTAATAGATATAGAGCATTGACTAGAGTATGTTATTAATTACTTCTCAGGGTTAATTTAACTTACAATTAATTATATACCAAATATAATTTGGAACAAAAGGAATTTTATTGAATCCAAAATATGTCTATTTAATTGAAATTACCAATAATTTAATATTTTCATATCTGCTAGCTTGTAGAATGGATGTATTAAAAATAGAGAAAAAGAAGATTAATAAATCTCAAATAAAACTCAAAGTCATTCTTTTATATAAAATAAATGATATAGCTTTATTCCAAGATTGTGATCTTAGATTTACAATAGCATAAATACACACATATATCTGAGAAACATAATAATGGTTTTGTTTTTCAAATACTCAAATTTTTTATATGCAAATTAAGCACCAGGTTTAACAATAACACTTATAATTTGCAATTTATATTCACATAGGAATTGCATAAGCTGTTATGAAGTTAAATAAATATACAAATAGATAAATTGTAGATATCTTGTTACATTAATAATTTAGATCATAGATGGATTTCTTTAATACTTTTTTTTTTAAATAAATACTAATTTAAAGTAAAAAATAATTAAATGACTGAATTAAGCAAATATTAGGTGGATTCAATGAATGAGCCATTTATCAGAAGTCATTTATACACACATAAGTTATAAATTCAATATCCACATAATGTAAATCATCTAAATAGACATTTAAAATAACTAAGTGATTTGCACCTCCATTGGAAAAGTTCTGGATGATCATAGCATATACATAACGTGTAGATTATACCAACTGGCCATATGCTTAAAAATTCAAATATTTACAGTTACAAAATATTGTTGGTTGGTTTGTAAATGATTACAAATCATGATAGCACAAAACACAGACATTCTTACACTTTAAAGCACTAACATAACTGAGTGCATCCTGAAGGAATCACATCCTTCAAACAAACCTATCTTGACATTACATACTAAAAATATAAAGTACCTCACCTACTATGGTGAAAAATTTAGTTTTAATTAAACTTCATGAGTGATAGACCAAAAAGAAGACTCCATAATGCAACTAGCATAAATATATCAAAAGCATGGTGGCTTTCAAAATAACACCTACATTTGAGGCAAAATGGGATGCTTGGACCTTTTGTCTCAGCACATCAAGAAAATATATGGAGAAGCTCACCGAAAACAACAACAATAGGTACCTAGAAATATGTGATTACAATCACTGGAAACATAAGCACTATCAACTCATGGACAAACTGCAATACAAAGGGGTAATTTATCCACTCCATCCAACACAATAATAATAACTATATTAAATAAGGCCTGACATACTAAGGCCATTCTACAACTAACAATACCAAGATAAAAACTTCACAATAGTTGACTAAAGTTATAACTATAATTTAAACCTCAATGAACAATAAGTAATGTCTGCACCAACAAATAAATTTAAAAGTCAACTGACTTAAATATAAATAAAGATAATGAATAGCATATGAAATATTGGCACTAAGATATAACACACACAAGTATGGAATATTAAATATTTTAACTTATGAAAATTATTGGACATGAATAAAATGCAACCAAATTGTGTGAAAAATAATTGAAGATCTAAGATAATTATTAAACAATGATATAATTTATAAATACAGTTCTATAAAATTTGTATATTTATACAATTCCTATGCAATGAAATATAATTTATTGCTTTCCAATTTAAATTGAGAAATGACTTTTATTATTTAGTACACCTGTATGCAAACGGGAATCAAATAAAAAGTAAAAAAAAAACCATATTATATATATTTATAATTGCAACATATTTGTATAGTTTAAGCTATAAAATGTCTTTAAAATAAGTAAACAAATATATACACTTGGGTCTCATTTTATGTGGAAAATAGGTTCCTCAGAAAATGCACACAAAAGAAATCGCACAAAAATAGACTTAACTTACCTTGAAAAATGGGCATAGGGGTTGTAATTTTCAGAAATCACATAAAAGCAAAGCAAGAAGGAAAAATTACTTTAAAATTTGCATTAAAAAAATAAGGAAATAAAGTATAACTAATAAAAAATTTCAAATATTTGGAAAAAAAATAATACAAGACAAACTTTTTTTTACTTTTTTTATTAACTACAGTATTTAATTTTACATTTTTTCATACATATTTTAATCATTCATGGTTATTTGGCCATTTGACAATATGAATTTGTTTGTGAAATATTAAGAAATCAGATTCATCATGTTACATACAACTAGTGCCACTTTCAGTCTTGAGCTGTGTTAATAGTTTTTTGTTTCTATTTTAAAATAATGAGATTGCAATCAAAACAAAAAGATTAAAGATTATTATTACAAAGATTATTTTCAGTTTATAAAATCAATAAAATCTTTATTATTTATTTTAAAAATCTAAAAAATTATTTATTTCTGTTATAATTAACAAAATACATTTTAAAAGTTTAAACTTTTTGAATATTTATTGTGATATTTTTATATGTAAATATAAATCTATTATTATTATTTACTCATTAGTATAAGTAGGTTATTTACATAGAAGCTAATATTCTAAATACAGCTTCAGGCCATATTCACATTAGCTGCTAATATAACATATTTTTGAAAAAAAAAAAAAATTTCAAGTCAAAATAAGTTATTAATAATTTAAATTTCTTGATATCTAATAAATGTAGTGAAATATGAAAGATATTAAGAAGAAACATGAATCGTATAACTTCAAAATCACATTAAAATAATCCACATAAAACGAGACCCAGATGTATACTAAAATCGACTTTCATCATTCTTAAGATTTTAACATTCAAAAGAAATTTATAAGTTAGTTTCCAAATATTTTCAGTTGTATATTCTTTTATAAAGATATATTCAAATGTTACATTTAAAAAAAAATAGACAATAAAAAATAAGATAAATTTTAATTACCATCTACCTGCTTTAGTGTCCTTTTATTTTCAAATAATCCAGTTAATTCAGACATTTTCTTTTAGTCTATTCATCCTAAAAATGGCTTGAAGTGAAATTAAAATATGTACATATTATAAGTAAATTAACAGATTTGTTTCTTGTTGTTAAAACAATTGACTTCAATCATGTCCTTGATATTCAATTATGGACACAATTAAGTTGAATATTACTTTGGATCATTAAGAAATTTGGAAATTATAATAGGATATATAATTACAATTGTAAATAGTTAATTTTTTAACTTATTTATGAGCGCCAGTTTACTTTTAGATTTTGTGCTTCACAAGGTTTCCAATGGTGATAGATTGGCAAGAAGAGGAGGCAAATCATCCCAAAATGATAAAAGTTGTACTTAGCAAATCAACTTTAGTACTAATCATAAATCAAATAATTATTGTAATGAGATTTATAATAAGAATTTGGGGAAATGACGAACGAAAGTTATGCCTTCTTCCTTCCTTTGCTTTTTATTATTATTAACTAATCCTCATAATAATAATGACCTGCATTCCATAGCCAGCTCCTAGCCTATTGTTGTAAATTTATGTGCTGATTAAAAAAAAAATGTTTAACACTATTGTTTATCAATTTAAAAATTTTTTTTTTTAAATAACAAAATAAAATAAAAATAATGTCAATAAAAAAAAAAATACATATATATTACATTGAAAAATTTATGTTGTAATTTACAAATCAAATGAATAACTAAACAACCAGAATAATATTACTACATCTTTTATAATTTTTTTTTTTAAAAATAAATAAATAAATAAAGGTATAATGTAATTATATTTAGCAATTTAAATACTACTGCTGATGATTATTTCTTTATGCACACACTCATAATTATATACATATATATTGCCATTATAATGATCTATCTCAAAACAAAGCATATCATAATAAATAAATAAACTTAAACTAAATAACAATAAAACAATTAATAACAATAACAATAACAACTTATCTACAATTCCTTAAGTAAAACAATATCAAAGACATTTTTTAAAACCATCCTAGAACTTCAAAAAGTAAGGATGGATTTTCTATCCTGTACAATATATATAATCAAAAATTTCCTATGTTGAACTTATTAAGTATATTGCAGCCTTGAAATACTTTTTATTAGTCAAAATATAATCTAGTTTTTTTGTGTATCTTTACTCAGATACTTAGGTGTCCACTTAACAATTAAAATGTGTAATGTAAAAATTTCTCATTCCCTGCAAATTTAAAAAATCTATTTATTCCTCAATTTTTTCTCCATATCTAAATTATGACACTTTCATTTTTTAATTCTAGTATTAAAATGTTCAATAAATGTTGCTTAGTCTGATCAAAAGCATTCTGTATAACAAAATAAAAATCCTTTATTTCTTAATAAAAACTTGCTGAAGCCATAAACCTAAATAATCTATATTTGCTATTTTTCATCAAATTGTACAATTAATCTTGTCAATTTATTTGATATATTATCAATTATAATGTTTTTTTTTTTGCAATTTTTTATATTTATAATAAATCCCATTTCATTTATGCTTCAATATTTGTGTTTTGATGTTAAAATATATATCCATTTTTAAGTCAATTGTCTTTACACTTTTTTTAAATTTCTCAAACCTTATCAATGTGTTAATGTTGTATTTGATATTAGGTATTTTTTCTTTCAATTTATGTAATTTTCTTTCACTTCAAAGATGTAATTAAATAAAATGTCTTCACTGAATTGCAACCTAGATCCACAGTCAATATTTTTTCAAACTTCTTCCTTTGATTATCAATTGCTGTCTTGGCTGATGACTTTATGTGTTCTGGAATGATAGCAATAATTTATGATAATCTTTCATGATTGTAAATATAAAGCAAAATGATAAATTATTCACACTTATATCCATTCATCTTGCCTTTAAAAATGCTTTTTTGATATTTTTTGGTCTTAAGCTGATAACTAAAAGCCAGTAAATTCTTTGTACTTGCTTATTCATGTTGGAGAGAAGCCCATCCATGTTTGCCTATGATATTAATCATCACACAGTAACACCATAGTTATCCAACTATTCTTAACTACAGAATAAAATAATTCTGGAAAAGACATCAAACTTGCATCAGCTAAGAAATAAATCTGCTTCAATATTCCTATAGGAAGAAGAGGGAAAGTTTAATTAGAAAAAGTTATTTTTTTTCTCTGGGCTATTGCAAAATTAATAATTATTTATAACATTAGTAGAAGAATATTTTGTTCATGCTCTTGAATCATATACGTTATAACAGAGATATGAATATCTGAACCTCATATCATTAATAGATAATGTGAAGGATAAACTTTAAATTTTTTGTATTATCTTTTAATCATAAATGAATAAAACTTAAGAAAAAATATAATAATCTTAATGATAGAAGGAGTGACTAAGTTTTGCAAAATGGAGAATTTGTAGTGCATATATATTGCATTAATGTCTGAAAAGCTAAAAACTGAATTTCAAAAAATATATTATTTTTTAATTTTATTTGTAGATAATGAATTAAATATTTGTTATTAATAAAATATTTGCATACTTTTAGAATGAAAACTATACATTAATAAATTAAATTTAATTATTTGTTATATAGTAGTTATAATTATTTAGAAATAATTAAATATTGGAAAATCAGGATAAGGAAGATGCATTGATAAAATACATATCAGGAAACCGAGAAGAAAGACCATGGTATTTTTGATTTTAAAATTATGGATCTGAGAGTTGGACACTTAATAGAAGAACAATGCAGAGACTTCAGACCACTCAAAGAAATATGGAGAGGTACATATTAAATCAAAAATACAATACATGAACAAAAGGACAAACAGGTGTTACCGACATTATTAAAAGGATTAAAAAACTAAAATGGAGTTGGGCTGGACATATTGCTAGAAGAAATGATAATAAATGAAAAATTGAAATATTAAATTGGATCCCAAGAGATTGTAAAAGACTGAGAAAGAAACCACATTTGAGATGGATGGAATAAGATAGTGTGTAGGGGTGATGTGGAGAAAAGGGTTAAAATCGGAGATGGATTAAACTTGGAGAGACTTTCATCCTGTAGTGGATTGATAATAGTTGATGACGATGATGATGAAAATAAGTATATGTATGCTATGTTAAATTTTCTCTCCGAAGTCAGATTAAGTACCAAGGCAATAAAGTGTTACGCCTAATTAATAACATTTTGACCGTCGTCGCTGATAGTTAATATGAATATATAATAAAAAATTAAAAGGAAGAAATGAAATAACTTATATTTGATATTAGAAAAAAAAAGTGAATTAATCTTTAAGTAAAATTTCTTTTAGCATCTCGAACAAACTCTAAGTGCTTCTTTTTAAAGTTGACTGTCATCTTTAACATTTAAAATACTTCTTTTATTTTTGCAGAATAAAAAGAAAGAACAGAATACGGTAAGATTCGAGTATAAATTGTCGTTTATAATTTATATAAATGGACTATTCTATGTTCCCTCGGGATGCTGAATGCATCTATTATTAATGAAAGATTTCGGCTCTGTTACAAGAGAATAAGATACCCAAACATAGCAACTTATCTTTAATTCTAAATACTCAAGAGTGTTTTCTTTTTAAAATTTAATTCTTTTTAGAATCCTGCAATAAAATTACAATTTATAGCGATACCTACACGTTTATTTATAATTATAATACAGATACATCAAATAAATAATGAATAGTTTTAAATAAATTTTAGAAAATGTATTACATCTATTTAGTGGAACTTTAATTAAAAGTTGTTTTTTTATTTTCACTTACCAGTCTGATATCTTTCTCTTTAAATTAAAAAATCTTAAGACAAATTTAAGATTGCTTTTTTTTTTTTTAAATTTTATTGACTCCCTAATGTCAAACTTATCTAAGAATATTAAGTACCAATACTTGGGAAGTCAATTTAAAATGTCACAGATATACTCCATTGACTAAATCAGTCTTTAATTAATCAAAACGATGGACATTTTAGCTATAAAAAACAAAGGTGAGCGCCCTTACGAAAGACACCTCCCTTTGCTAGCTACGAAGGTTGCATCATATTATGAATAATATTTTTTAAAGACAATCATCTGACCAATTGCATTGCCCTGAATCAATTATCGCCAACTATCTACAAAAAAAAAAACGAAATCTGTTTGTGTCTTGGAATAATTCAAGGTTAATCTGAATTGAACTCAAGCCCAGATCATTTGGTATATAAGTAAGGTGTATTAACCCTTACATCAGAGATGGTGAATTGTCTTTCTTAAACCATTTTAAAAGATTTACTGAAAAATTACTTTATTTATTTGAAAAGAATTTTTGATTGCTACAAATATAAAGAATAAAAAAGTATTTAATGAACAATAGCAAGAGATTATAACAAAGATTATTAGAATTGCTACTGACAATGTCTTTAAGGCATCACGAAAGCAAGATGACTAAATCTGATTATAATTCATCACTTTATTACTGGCTATTACAAGTGAGTAACAAAATGTTGTTTTAAAATTAATATAAGGTATCTTCAACAAGGAGTCCATTAGTTATGATAACTAATTAACAACTCTGATACATCTTTGTAATATGTTGTTAATCTAATGATATGTAATTAAAATTTCATCTCAGCAATCATAATATAAATAATAACAACGATAATGTGATTCCACTATCTGACTAATAATATGTTTTTAAAATGCTTCATTTTTTGTATGTGTTTGGTTTTCTATTATTTGCAATATGTGTTCTCTTTTTTACTATCAATTTATTTTTCTTCACAATTAGCTTAGAATTTGCTAATAAATAATTTTTCTGTAAATATTTTATATTCCTTAATGTCTGAATAAAGGCTTTTTGTTTTTATTGCCTGATTATATTGAACTGCTTTGATAAAATGTCTAGTGTGGCCCAATATTTAATAATTGTCATTATAAATGAGCATACTTTTCTTACTTTTTTATCTAAATATATTATGAGACACTTTTATTTTTGTAACAATAACAGCTAATATATATATATAAACTCAGACTTTCAAGCTCTCTATAGCCATCAACCCAATCTTATACAACCAACACATGTGAACATGATCACATACATGTGAAAAATACAAATGATGTGGTCATGAATGTTGATTGTATAAGATAGAGTAGATAGCTGTAAAGATCTTGAAAGTCAGAGTTCAAATTCCCTCTAATTACTTATGCTCAGTATAGTCAATATATATATATATATTATAACGATCCAAACGAAGTGGGAGATCGCACCACACCGCACCGCACTACCAAAGGGCGCCATCTAGGCATTTGAGCCTAGAAAAATTTATAGAGTAGGCAGATACGCGCTGTTAGGATTCCACTTTATTTACATATTTAGATCGTTAGCCCATTGTCACTAGCTCAGTGGAATAGCAGAGATTTAATAATATCATTTACTAGTATATAAAAGAATAAAGTAAGCCACTGCCAGTAATTATCATACAAACAGATTTATTTATGCACATATATATAAGGTTTAAAATTATTTTAGTGATTTACATTTAAACATTTAACATTATTTTTAACTTTGATTTTACTTTAATTTACATTGAGTTACTATTATATTATAAATTTACATTTTTAATCAAGTTCGCACAGATGGGCTTATAAACCTGTTTAATATGTTGCTATAGATCGGTTACATAGATTTCAACGGTCAAAAACATCTCAAAGTAAACATAAACGATCAAAATACAAAGTTATTGATTACTGACAATTGCAGAGGGAAATATAAGAAACCCTCTAGTATTCATCGTAAGATACCTGCATCGTCACCAATAACTTAAAAGACATCCGAATAAATACCTTTTAGATACTCACCGTAAGGTATCAGTATTTGTCGAATGTCTATATATTCTGATCAAATATGAAAACGCAAACATATTTAACCGATAGCCAATCCATGCAAGCGTCTATAAACAACTTAAATTTAATAGTTTTATAGGATCGAGCCTGAATATACTACATAGACTTGCATTCGAAAATAAAAATATTCTATCCCTATTTAACCCTAGGCAACACATTTCGCAATCAACCGGCGCCAATCCATCTGATACATTCATGTATTCAATGTAGCATGATACGACAACACAATTATATTGTCAGGAATGTACATCTGAACAATATGAAGAAAGAAAAACGACATTGACTCTCCACCCACAGGAATGTGACATCTGTGGGCAAGTAGATCAATAAACTAAAAACTCCATAGGAATGGGCTGCGGTCTTCTGCCGACTTACAAACCCATCCATAGGCAAACAGAGGGTGTGTGGCGTATTTTATAATCCTGCCCGTAGCGGATCTCATGCTTACACCTACTAATTACATAAATATATCCAATCCATTGAACCAATTCAACCACGAAATGAACAACCCAAGATTACCCTCCCTTAATTATCTTTACAAATCGATACAGCCATTCACGCCCGACTCAAATTTAACATTTTTTTATAATTTATTTAACGGAAAACAGAAATCATAACAACTTAAAGAACAAAATTAAATAAATAAATAAATAAATGGAAATGATTTTACAAATTAAATACATTAAATAAAATTATAACCAATTAATAAATATTGTTGGTCAGATAGAATAATATTAAAATCATTTTAAATATGAAAAGTTTTTAATTTACTGTTCAGAAATTTTAAAGTTCTTACGGTTATTGAAATAGTTCATCCTATTATATTCCTGGCCGTTTAAACGTGAATTCCCACGTCGTCCGAAGATTAGTATCCGGTTGATTTATTTATTTATCCTTTGGAGATTTTGTTTTTCGTGTAGTTGGTCCTCATTGTATAAACGATGGCCCATTTTTTTCTCTTTCTTAGCAGAACTGAAGGGATTGAAGCTGTGCGTCTTTTTCAATCCCCCCAGCGCTAACACCTAGCTGTTACATCGTCAATAATCAATCAATTTCCAGTCACTAACCTATGCTTTCCAAAACTTGTCCTTTTTATATTTTTGTCAAAGGATTGAATTAACATTGCGTCATGGATGTAATGATCCTTTCGCTGAGGTCCGATTTCCCAAATGGATTTCTTTCATTGGCTAATCCGTTTCTATTGTTTTCTTTCTATCTGACTGAAGTTATTTCATTTAAATGCTCAAGGCTGGTTTACATTTAACTAATTAACAATCATTTCCATTTCTAATTAATTACCCTGTTTTCCAAATCAAAAATATATTTAAAGACAGATTTAGAGATATAATTTTATCTCCAAATCTTTTTAAAATTTAGTTTTAAAAATACCTTTTTCTTTAATAAAAATTTTATTTTAATAATTTTTATTATCTGTGCGACTTAATATATAAGAGTTTAAGACGATATTTTAATTTCAATTTTTAATTTTTAAAGAAAGTTTTTAAATGCGAACTTTTTATTTTAACTTGTTTAATAATATATATATATAAAAAAAAACAATGTAACGAACGTCTGTGCTCGTTACATATCAGTAAAGTTACTTAAAAAAAAAATGATCAAAAAAAAAAAATATTTTACTTAGGGTTAGTAATTACGGTATTAACAAAATTTACAAACATTCGGTTAATAATTTTACAAAAACTCTATACAAAAAGAAAAAGAAAATGTTGACTATCGCTTACCTAAGGACCATTTACGTTTACACCTCCTCCCCCCGAGAATTCTATTTTATTTTATACATTTTATTTTTACTCACGGCATGACAAGCAAATTATTTAAATTATTTAGGAAGGTTGCATTGAAGTAAATATATTTTGAAAGATAATGGATTTATACGTGTATATTTGCAGCACAATTATTCATACCACCAACTTATTTATGACTGATTAAAATGCTTAAATAGGATTACACTGAAGTAAATTCCCAACGGTACTCATCGTAAGGTACCACATTTACCATCATAAACTTGCGTGGCTGTGCGCTCCTATATATATTGAAGCATAATTTATATTAACAACAAAATATCAACCGCAACCTTTTGACTTTCTTTTTAACGAACTACAGTTTAAAATTATTTATACTTTCTAGTTTTTAATATATGTGCTATTTCATTCTGGCAGTGCTTTTATAAGATTTAAAGTATACGACTATATGTAAACAGATAAAAATATTTCATTTTGACAAAATTTGCTCAGGGTATTTGTGGTTTATTAAAGATCGGAAATTTCAGCATTAATTCCCCTTCTCAGGGTCAATCTCTGAGGTAAGGCCACACTTGGGACGCCAATTATAATGATCCAAACGAAGTGGGAGATCGCACCGCACTGCACCGCACTACCAAAGGGCACCATCTAGGCATTTGAGCCTAGAAAAATTTATAGAGTAGGCAGATACGCGCTGTTAGGATTCCACTTTATTTACATATTTAGATCGTTAGCCCATTGTCACTAGCTCAGTGGAATAGCAGAGATTTAATAATATCATTTACTAGTATATAAAAGAATAAAGTAAGCCACTGCCAGTAATTATCATACAAACAGATTTATTTATGCACATATATATAAGGTTTAAAATTATTTTAGTGATTTACATTTAAACATTTAACATTATTTTTAACTTTGATTTTACTTTAATTTACATTGAGTTACTATTATATTATAAATTTACATTTTTAATCAAGTTCGCACAGATGGGCTTATAAACCTGTTTAATATGTTGCTATAGATCGGTTACATAGATTTCAACGGTCAAAAACATCTCAAAGTAAACATAAACGATCAAAATACAAAGTTATTGATTACTGACAATTGCAGAGGGAAATATAAGAAACCCTCTAGTATTCATCGTAAGATACCTGCATCGTCACCAATAACTTAAAAGACATCCGAATAAATACCTTTTAGATACTCACCGTAAGGTATCAGTATTTGTCGAATGTCTATATATTCCGATCAAATATGAAAACGCAAACATATTTAACCGATAGCCAATCCATGCAAGCGTCTATAAACAACTTAAATTTAATAGTTTTATAGGATCGAGCCTGAATATACTACATAGACTTGCATTCGAAAATAAAAATATTCTATCCCTATTTAACCCTAGGCAACACATTTCGCAATCAACCGGCGCCAATCCATCTGATACATTCATGTATTCAATGTAGCATGATACGACAACACAATTATATTGTCAGGAATGTACATCTGAACAATATGAAGAAAGAAAAATGACATTGACTCTCCACCCACAGGAATGTGACATCTGTGGGCAAGTAGATCAATAAACTAAAAACTCCATAGGAATGGGCTGCGGTCTTCTGCCGACTTACAAACCCATCCATAGGCAAACAGAGGGTGTGTGGCGTATTTTATAATCCTGCCCGTAGTGGATCTCATGCTTACACCTACTAATTACATAAATATATCCAATCCATTGAACCAATTCAACCACGAAATGAACAACCCAAGATTACCCTCCCTTAATTATCTTTACAAATCGATACAGCCATTCACGCCCGACTCAAATTTAACATTTTTTTATAATTTATTTAACGGAAAACAGAAATCATAACAACTTAAAGAACAAAATTAAATAAATAAATAAATAAATGGAAATGATTTTACAAATTAAATACATTAAATAAAATTATAACCAATTAATAAATATTGTTGGTCAGATAGAATAATATTAAAATCATTTTAAATATGAAAAGTTTTTAATTTACTGTTCAGAAATTTTAAAGTTCTTACGGTTATTGAAATAGTTCATCCTATTATATTCCTGGCCGTTTAAACGTGAATTCCCACATCGTCCGAAGATTAGTATCCGGTTGATTTATTTATTTATCCTTTGGAGATTTTGTTTTTCGTGTAGTTGGTCCTCATTGTATAAACGATGGCCCATTTTTTTCTCTTTCTTAGCAGAACTGAAGGGATTGAAGCTGTGCGTCTTTTTCAATCCCCCCAGCGCTAACACCTAGCTGTTACATCGTCAATAATCAATCAATTTCCAGTCACTAACCTATGCTTTCCAAAACTTGTCCTTTTTATATTTTTGTCAAAGGATTGAATTAACATTGCGTCATGGATGTAATGATCCTTTCGCTGAGGTCCGATTTCCCAAATGGATTTCTTTCATTGGCTAATCCGTTTCTATTGTTTTCTTTCTATCTGACTGAAGTTATTTCATTTAAATGCTCAAGGCTGGTTTACATTTAACTAATTAACAATCATTTCCATTTCTAATTAATTACCCTGTTTTCCAAATCAAAAATATATTTAAAGACAGATTTAGAGATATAATTTTATCTCCAAATCTTTTTAAAATTTAGTTTTAAAAATACCTTTTTCTTTAATAAAAATTTTATTTTAATAATTTTTATTATCTGTGCGACTTAATATATAAGAGTTTAAGACGATATTTTAATTTCAATTTTTAATTTTTAAAGAAAGTTTTTAAATGCGAACTTTTTATTTTAACTTGTTTAATAATATATATATATAAAAAAAAACAATGTAACAAACGTCTGTGCTCGTTACAATATATATATTAGTTGTAAATTAACAATAATGACATATCAGTTATAGAATCGTAAACAGTAAATTTCTTTTACTAATAAGAAGAAATGAAATTTATAATTTTTAAAAAGCTTTCTAAGGTGATGAAAAAGTGCAGAATATATTATTTGGTATGCATCAGACATGTTATTGAAAATCATTGATGAAATGAAACTGTGAAAAAGGTACATTAATTTGTATTTATTTTAATTATTTTTTAATGCTTGGGATAAAGTGTATTATTCTGGAAATACCCTTAAAATTGTTAAAATTACATTTTATACACTAATGATGTTACTTGGAAGTCATAAAAAGATTATCTTGACTGTAATATAAGAAGGGGTTTCAGATAATAGCTCTTAATAATATATTCATTACGTTTACTCATTTATAGTTATAAAATGATATTCATCTTAATGAAATAAAAACTACCCTTTTTAATTTATCAGATATAAGATTTATGTTGGAAATATGTTAACTGTTTTAGCAAAAGCAGAATATTTTTTATAAAAAATTATTGGAATTAAAAGGCATCTAATAAACAGCAGTATCAAAAACAATTATCTCCATCGTGAATAAACGACAAAAGAGAAGATTTTCAAAGATAGAATTGAATTTACAATACACTATGATATCATCATTGAATTCTATGTATCAAAAAATAAAGAGATTACAGATATGACCATCAAGAAATATCACTCAATCATTGGTTCTTTAAACTACTTGTTATCATATTAACACAAAAGATAGTTATTCATTTTTATTTTAAATTCATAAAAATATTGATTTAAATTGATTTCCTTAAATTTTTTATATAAAATTATTAAAAAATGACTAAGGTTTAACTCTTCCTTAAAGCAACATGAAGAGCTTTGGTCAGAAAAATACAGAGTAATCATTGTAGACATGATCTCTTAAATCACACTTGTACTAATGAGATACTTTGGTATTTTTTTTAAAACAGCAAAATCACATACTTTTGAGTATTTATTTTTTGTTTAAAAAAATTGAAAGAGATTATCATAATCAAATAAGTAGCATAATCAAAGTATTTTAGTTCTTCCAGCACATGTTTGATATATTTATTTCTTTGTAATCAATTGATTAAGATTTATGATTGTTTTTTACACAATAATTGCATAATAATTATTAAAAATCAAAAGTATACATGGTTAAACTTTTATTTTATATATATAGGTTTTATTTTTAAAAATAGAAGTGAATAAATTCCAGCATAACAAAAAAAATGGTGTTAAAATCACTCTGCCTCATGAAACTGATTGCTAAATGCATATAATAACACCATGTTAGTATCTTTTAAGATATAGTAAAATTATAAAGAAATTTTAACATTTATTTATGTTTCAATAAAATTTCAATCAAAAAATATCTGTATTGATTTTCTGAAGTCTGTTCCTGCTGATGATTCAATGAATCCAATTTTTTTTTGTAATTCATTTTTTCAATATTTTGAAAGTTCAAATATAATTTTCTAGATTTTTTAAAATGTATATTTCTACCAAATTGAATGCAATTAATTGACTTCTGATATAGAATAATGATTTAATATTAAAATCAAAAGTTGAAAGATTAAAAAAAAATATCATTAAGAAGAACAATTGGACCTATCACAGTGTTGGAGGGTTAAGAATTTTTTATTGCCTTACTTTTCTTTATCATTTATTAAATTTTCAATGATATGCAATGTAGTACTTTTTAATTAAAAATAAAAAAATCATGACATTGCTGTGTCTTTTATATATATATATATATATATATATATATATATATATGTGTGTGTGTGTGTATGTAATATTATTATAATTCGATATATGTATTTCTTCAAATCAATATACATAATCTTATAATTGAATAATTATAAATACAATAATTAGATATATGTAAAGTATAACTTTAAAAGTTTTATCTACTTAGGAGCACTTATGTCTATCCTTGTAGTCTTTGTCAACTAACACATTGAAAGGCTAACCATCCCATGATTCCATGATCTTAACATTTACTGCCTGTCTGTTAATTAAGTCTTGTTTATATTTGTATATTAGCATGGCTTCCTTTATTTTCCATTTGTTGTTATTTTTTTCAATTTGCAATATTTTTGCATTATTATAATTGAAGTTAAAATCATAAATACATGACTTATTATGGTCATAAAAAATGAATGCTGAAATATTATTATTTACTTTGCAATTTTGTTTCATTTTCTGAACCCTTTTTAATAACAGCAAGTGTTCTTTAATTCTTTTTTACAACATGCATCTTGATTCCCCTATACACTACCACACCTACATATGCATTTATAAATGGTGCAATTTTTATTTATAAATGAGGTTTTAGCTTTAGAGCAATGGGCAATGGCTGGCCAATGAGATTACATACAGTTGCTCAAATATGTAATTTTGTAATTTCTACATATGAAAGAAATATTATGAAAAAGGAATGTTATCAAAAATATTACTGTATATTATTGATATGTCAATGATGTTTTTGTATGTGGCAGGCCAAATACAATTAAAGAGTTGTTTAAAGAATTAAATAATTTAAATGGCTTAAAATGGATAAAAACAGATGAAAATTTGATGTGTGTTCAGTTTCTTGATCTTAAAATAGCTAGAAATTAATGTAAGCTGGATTACTGTATGACCATTAAACCAGTAGTAAAAAAAGGTTATATTCCATTTAAATCAAGAGTGCCAATGTCATATAAAATAGAAGGTTTAAAGTCTTCTTATTTAGAAATAATAGTCTGTAAATATTCATCAGATAAAGCTAAAAATATTGAAATGTATTTGAATTGTTAAATGTTGGCTATACTTATAATCATATATATATAATGTTATTAAAAATTTTAATACAAAATATAAAAATAAAAATATTAAAATAATATTGATTCTTCTGCTAATAAAAAATATGGATATCAATACCATATATTTAGAATGATCAAATAAATTTTATAAAGAAAATTTATAAAGGTATATGTGACATAGCATTTTATGCACCTCTGCAATAAACAAATCTATAAATAACTCTAAAGATAAAACCTCATTCATAAATAAAAATTGTATCATTTATAAATGGATATGTAGATGTGGTAGCAGATATATAGGGAAATCAAGATGTATGTTGGAAAAAAAAACTAAAGACCACTTGCTGTTATTAAAAAGGGTTCACTAAATAAAACAAAATTGCAAAGTAAATAATAATGGTTCAGCATCCATTTTTTATGTGGGGGATCACCTTTTCTTCAGATCTGATCAGATTCTTGGTAAGCATAAATGCAGCTTTCTGATTACTTGTTCTATGGCATGTCTGGTTCTCTTAATTTGGCAGAGCAGGTTTAAACATTGGCAGAAGGTGAGGCAGAATAAACTACCACAGTATTTGTCTAATGGCACACAGGAGATGAACTGAGGAAAATGGCCAAACCCCAGCATTAAGATCTAGCTACTCATTTCTCTTTAAACAATAATAATACTCAGATATTAATAACTAATCATTTACAATAACAATTCAATCTAATAATCTAATAATCATTGACAGTAGAGAATGTCAGCTTTTTATATTACTCTGACCCCATCTTTGCTTGAGTGCTAACCATGCTATCAATACATTCGATCTTTTAATTAAAAATTACATTCCTTTGATTCTTATTTTAATTAATCTGAAATTAGCTATATTATTCAACTAATCAGTCTGAAATCTTAATCTTCAAAGTCTGATTAGTTTAATTAATCATAAGAATTTTACTTTTAATTAAATTACTTTTTTTTTACAAAGAGTATTTTTGACAGAATTATATATATATATATATATAAAATAAAAGTACATAAAAAACGATAAATTATAATTAATAACTAATTTCTAACTTATTTCTAAATTTTCTTTCTATTTTAACTTTTATTTTTTCAAACTATTAATTTTTGATATTATTTTTTCTATTTCAAAATCTTAAATTTGTATTATTTTTTAAAAAAATAATAATAAGTACACCATGTAACCCGTATACACACACACACACGTAGCCTGTGCATATACGAACCGTTGCAATATATATATATATATATATTGATATATGCTTATAAAAATATATTATATTTAAATAAATCTTCTTTTTATAATTCATACTTTTGATTTAATTAAATCATTTAATATCAGTTTACTGCAATGTGGTTTTAAAATTTAAACTATAGTTTTTGTCAATATTCACAATAAGTGCTATTAATTTTAACAAATATTATTGTAATAATTTAAAATATATCATTTTAATTACGCTTTTTCATATTTCCAATTAGTTATTTCTTTACTCATCTTATTTTAAATTTATATTTTTATTTATAAAAGTTTAATTTGATCATATCTAAGAGTACACTGTAATATTTTACTTCTTTAACCCTCAAATATCATCTCAGTTAAGAAAAAATAATAATGATGATATTACTTTTATAAGTTAATGATAAAGATATTATTTTTTATTTTTAATAACAATTCATTGAAGATGATAATTATTTTTTTATAACTTTCTCAGCAAAATGAACTGTCATGTTTATATGTGTAAAGAATTATTAAAAATAACTATTTTTAAACTTTAACCATCTTGTAATGATTAAGTTTAGTTCAGTTTTCTTGATTCATAATTTCCATTCTCTCTGTCATTCCAGAAAATGTCCTTATCTTATCCATATTGCATGTAATTTATTTCTAAGTTTTTAACAATATCTTAAAATCCAGTTAAATGTTTCAATTGCCAATCTATTATTATTTCCTTTCATAATATATTCAGCCCAACTTTGTTTCAGTCTCTTAATGTTTTTGATGCCTTTTTACTGATAAGCATATTTAACTTAAAATTCCTCCTTACTCCCAACATGCGTTTCTCCAAACTTTATTGAATTGTCTAACATCTCAGTATTGATCTTCAGTTGAGCATTCAAGTCTCAGATCCATATGTAAAATCTGGTAAATCAAACGTATGTGCTTGAAAACAAAAGTTTTTTATTCTTTTCAAACATATGTACTATTTTTTTTTTTTAATATTGAGCTATTTTTACCAAAAGCACTCCATCCAAGTTTAAATCTATAATTACTGTTAGCCATTATGCTTCCATATGTATTATAATCTGATCAAAACATCTGTAGTTGTTAATTACTTATAATTTATGATTATCAGTCTTTATGTTCTCCTTTAGTGAAAAACCATTGAACATTTCTTTAGTCATTTTTTATTATTCATCTTTAATTGTATAATACTACATTTTTATATTCATCAGATAAATCTTGGAATTTTTTTTGAAGATCAGAAGTATTTTCTGAAAAATGTATATCTTTTAAATAATCTATGTTTATTTTTATTCTTTTAGCTTCCCATTTAATCAACATAATACTTTTTTTAAAAATTAATGTAAAAAGTTTTTGAATATAGAATCACAATGATATATTTCTTTATCAATAGTAATCTTTTTAGTGCCATCATGCAGTCTAATTCCTTTTATTACCAGTTTGCTTTTGAGTGGTTTAAGTTCAGTTTAGTGTAGACAAATTATAATTATCTTAATAAAGATTTTATTTAAAAGTGATAGAACACGGAGAGGCCTATAGTGTTTAAGATTCTTAAATATCTTACACATCTTTATCATCGTAGACATTTACTGTATATTCTTATTAACAATCTATCTATTTTTTCATCTTTTCTTTTAAATATAAATATTAATTTTAGCATTTCGCGGAAATTTTCTCTTTTTCAGAGGTTTATTACATATCTCTCTTCTTTATTTATAAATGTTGATCATTCAGAAGATGTTGAAAAGATATTGTTGTTTTTATGATGTCCTTTTTTCCTTGTAACATAAAAGCATTGTGTTACATTTTTGACATTTTTGTTTCCTTATATATCGTTCTTTGCTAATTCACAATTATAATTTTTATAGCACCATTAATTCTTTTTTATCATTTAAACTTACTTTCATATTTCATTTTTTCTTCATATATTATTTTGTTTCAATTGAAAATTTATTAATTTATTGCTTTTTTTTCTACCAGTTATCTGTGTAGCAGTTATTTTTAAAATATCAATTATCTCTTTATTGATCTTATTCAAGGTTAAATCATTTTCAAAATCCGTTGCTATTTTAAAATGATTGTAAGATGAAGGTCAGGAATATCAAATATTAATACTGTCCTTCTTAGCTGTTTTCATCTGGTTAATTGATGACCACTTCCTGCATTGCATCTATGAAAAGATATTACACTTTTGAAGTACACATTTTCTGCTAGTCTAAAAGTAATTCAATTCTATTAAACAATTATTTGGATATTATGATGTTCACTTTCACTTACTATTTTTCTCAAAAAAAAAAAGAATTTCTAAGATATAGTTTTATTTTCTGAAAATTCTTTAATTTTAAAATTAATTTATAATAATAGATTTGGGAGGAATATCTAATCGTAGCGGCTAAATACTAAAATCTAATAACTGTCTTTTTAGGTTTTATTACTTTTTTTAATACATTGGCATTTATAATAAATTAAATGCAGGAAAACACTTACACTACCAAACAATACATTTATTTGTTTAGTGTAACATTAATTCTTTTCATTCATTTTCAGTTATACATTAATGGCTGAAATAAATAATGAAGTCATAACTTTAGTTAGTGGCTTTGTAAAATGTTGAGGCATAAATTTTCTTATCTGCTGGTATCAGAAATTTAAATATATTTGATATAGAAGAAATTATGTGAATGGAAAGAAAAATCAAATGCTGGGTAGTTTTAAAAAATCTAGTATAGCCAAAATCATTAACGCCCGCAATTGGAATAAGATTGAATAGAAGGGGGCATGCTCTCAGACATAATGCTAAAATGAAGGTTGTACTGAAAAAAAATAATTACAAGTAATCAAGAGGCATATCATGATTTACCTTTTATGATTAATTTTATATAATTTTGTATGTTCAAGCCTATTCTATATTGAAAATATGGCTGAAAAGTTATTTGCGTGGAGGTTTTACATCAAAAGACTAAATCAGTTTCTGAACTGAATTTGCTTATATGTGCTTTTATGTAGAATTTATTTTATTTTATGGTTTCTATTCACACACAACTATTTTTCTCATCTATTTTAGTATAGCAAATTAGCATGTAATACTGTTTAACTTTATTTCTGTGTTTGAACATAAAGATAATTCTAAACATTGAAGTGTGATACAGAGCTTTTTATATTTTTATACATTTCAGTATACTCTTATAACCTTTTATTTTAAGTATTATAGTATCAAATTATGACATTCTTTATTTTTTAATAATGGTGTAATTCTGCCATGTGGATTCAAATTTATATTGTATAATTGCTAGAACTTTGCATACAAACTCTGGATAAAATTATATTTATTAAGAAAGCAGTTTTTCTCGTTTTTACTTTTGTTAATTTTATAAAGAAATTGGTCTGATATAAGCATCTTTGTTTTCAAAAACATGTTTTATTTTTACTACAAAATAATTAATAAAAATTAACATTTTATTGATTGCTTAAGAATTTAAAGTTTAGTTTTATAATACTCATTATTAAACAATAATTTTCAACTTTATTTTTTTGCCTTAAATGATTTAGTGCAGGGATGGAGTGTCAGAGCTTGCTTCTGGTTGTTTGAATTTCTTATGAATTTCGATTATTTTTGTCATATATATATATATATATTATATAAAAGATTTTTTTTGATTTGTCTTCCACAGCATGAATGCACAATACCCTTTTTGCGCACATATGCAAACAGACCTAAATATATGCGAGACTGAATGTTTGTAACAATGACATTATATATGTGTGATAGCGTAATAATAAAATTATTATATAAATAAACAAAACTAGAATTAATGTTATAAAATTTCATTTTTGAATAAATATTTACTATAACTTACAAGCATATTATTAATTTCAATATATATGAGCATAAAATAAGATAAAGAGTACTGCAGAGTAAAGTTCTCTCTCTAGCATCTCTTCATGGAAGAACAGTAGAGTTAAAGATAAAACATTGCATGAAACAGTTGATGAAAAGTAATTGTTTAAAGGATCTTTGTTTAATTCTCTAGCCAAAAATATTTAGGTAATTGTTTCTTAATGAATAGTTAGATGATTACTGAATTAACTGTAGATTGGCTATCTGAAAATTATTTTACTTGAAAATCTTCAATTATTTGGGGGGGGGGGGTTACAATTGTATCTGAATACAACAATTAAAAAGTGAATATTTCATAGCAGCAAATTGGACTAAATGTTAGTATGTATAAAATGCAATATTTTTTAATGTAAAGTTTAACTTTTTAATATCTTCAATATTCTAGCTTTTTTATTTTTAACTTATTAGTTGTTCACACGTTTTGGTGCTAGAATATGTTTCACAATAACTTCTACTTTTATTCACCGCAGTGCATTTTCTTAAACAAAATAGAATCATAGAAAATTTCTCCACTAACTTATTAGCACAATTCACACTGCTGTTCCTGATATCTTTTACAGTATGGAAAACTAATGTTAACTTATCTGCAGTGTTTTTAAAGTCTTTACCATTGTTCTCAGAAAAAGAGATATAAGTTCAAAGACATCTTATGTATGAGTTTGTATGCAATTGTCCACTGTTGATATACACTATAATAAGTGATGCTAAACTTATATTTACAAAATATACAATAAACTCTATAAACTTTGGAGAGCATGAACTTCATAAAAATTGTTTTCTCCATTTTTTCAAGTAAACACATAAGTATTTAGTTTTTGTTTTGGGTGAAATGTTTGCTCAGTTGCTTTCATTTAAACTATTATTGTTCATTATAAAAATATAAAATGAATTTAATTTGCTAAAAAATTTAAAAATTCGAGTACAACATTTAAAGAAAATATTATAATCTGGAAATGGAATTCCATTATTGATAAGTGTATGATAAATTTTATATAGATTATAAAGATATTTGTTTTAATGATTATTTGTAAGTTTAAAGTATCCATAATAATGACAGTTTTTATTTGAATATATTTAGCACGAATAATACATAATTAAAATTTTGGAATTTTGACTGTTAATAAAATATATGGGAGAAATATTCTGAATGCATTTTATGTGAATAATATGTAATTTAAATTTTGCAATTGAATTTGGTAATAAAATATATAAGGGATATAGAAATTCAATACAGGAGCTAGGAGAATCCAATAACATTAGCCCTAATACAAGAGTTCCTGAAAAACAAAAAAGAGTTACATTAGCGTACATTCACATATCCATAATATTATTTATAACATTATGTTTATCTTATATGTTTAAATCATTTGTTTTATCAATTTAAAATTTATTGTAAGAACTGAAATTTTAATTACTGTTATAGTCTCCACATATCAAAAGTTAAAACACTGTACTGTTTTTGATATAACTTTTTTTTGTGACTCATTTTACACTCTACAGTCAGTAAAGTTAGTTTAGGACCAGAACACCTCAAGCTTTTCATGTGTAGTAATCTCCTATAGTAACTGTGACAATGGTATAGTGTACTTGTGCAATCATATTTTTATCCATTACCTACATGCAAAGCATTTCTGACTCCAATTCTTATTTTTCATTTTTCTTTGTTTAAACTCTTGAAAAGTAAGAAATCAATGATGGGGATAGGCTTAATAGGATGTGAGAGCTTAGTTGTGACTTTTTCTTAAAGCAGTATAATCACTAATAAGTCTATCTGGAATTGGATTTGAAACAAGAATTCCAATTGGCAAAGATTATATGCTTAAGCAGCCTTATCATGGAATTGGAAGGGACTTACATAAAGTACTTTTTAATAATCTAACCATTCATAACTCATCATAATCCAGTTTTTTGAGTCATCAGTTGCTTATTATAAGAGTCTATTATAGTCTTTTAAATCTTTTGATAATCTTGGGTTTTATAAAGGCAATGCACCAGGTGTTGATGCATAGGATCACTAAAAAAAGTTTAGAATAAATGGTTGGCTTCTTTGATTTTCTTTTTGTATAATTTACTTTAAGGACTCATTTTTTGACTTAAGACATTTTTTAGATTTAATGGAGCATCTTGGGGTCAAAGTTTTTCAAAACACAGTTCATGGCTTTATGATATAAAATCAGTTCCTTTAGTTTTTTGATGTCAGATTCTTTTCTACAAGTTTGTTGATTTTTTTTCAGTAGTTATCCAAAAGATCTTCAATATTGTAATTATCATTTTCTTTTCAGTGTCTTTATCCAAATAGGTGGCAAATGTTGCATTATTTGTTGAAGTTAGTGCATTTTGAAGTCTGTGATGATTCTTTAATTTATATATTGAAGAGATGATGTGATGTCTGATGGCATTATTTGTTGATATGATTCCAATTAAATGTAGCTGTAAAATTTAAATAGGATATTCAATATCACTAGAAAAAATGTTTGTTTACATTGTACATTGTGCAAACATTCAAAGAAATAGACTCAAAACAAGTGAATAAGCTCATAGTTGACAGTCTTTTGTGTTTTTTCACAATATTATTAATCATTTACCTGATAAAAAACCCACACTGAAATTTCATTTTTTTTAATTCAGTCTTATACTATTTATATAAAATTATTTAGAATTAAAAAAGAAATTTTTAATATTTCACTTAACTATACTCTTGTTATCATACAGATTTGTTATTTATCAACAGTGCAAAGATAGCCAAATTATAGAATTGTACATTACAAAAACCTTATTGCACAGTTAACCTGGTAAAAAAATTAAAATTCTAATATATTAAAAAAGAAAATATATCTAATGCATTCTGTGTTTGCATATCCTAATCAATATTTAAGACTTTTTTACAGTATGTATTATGCAGATTTAAATAAACCACATTTTATATACAAATACACAAGCTGAAATAATTTTTATGGCATGAGATGTCATATTTTATTACATACAATAATCATTTTTTTGAAATGACCTAGCAATTTTTAATAACACAGTTTGTTGCAATGGCAGAAATATGGGTCATTTAAAAGCATGAAATATCTTCAATTTATTTATATTGTATTTTTATCATACACAATATATTAAATATATAATGCATAAAATTATCTCCTTTCTTCTTTTTTTGTTACTAAAAATATGTTACACAATAATAGCAGTTTTGATTTGATTTAAATTAGCATTTACAAATATTTTAATTTGAAACTGTTTTAGCTAATATGCAGACAAAACACAATTTAAAATTAATTATTAGTAATATATAATCAAAATTTATTTTTATTTTTTTGCTGAATGAAATTTTTATTTTTCAATACTATGATTTTTCAAGTTTGTGATGTTGCCATTGCCTTGGATATTTCTGAAACAAATAATGGGGTTATGATTTAAAATCTGGCAAATAAATATTATGCTTATCTTAGATTGAATAGCTTTTGATGATATAAACGGGATTATTAATTGCATAATTTATGAAATCATTTCCTTCCCTGTTTTTTTATTGAAAATATTTTAGATTTACAATGACAATAGTTTGAATTTAAGTGACAAGTTTTTGTTCAAAATTACTTAATTGAATATTTTAGATAAGATGGAATATTATTTAAAACTAATTATTAATAATATACCATATAACCAAAATTTATTTTTAAGTTTGTCCTGTGTAAAATTTGTATTTTTTTTTTGAAATTATATATTTTTAGTCAAGCATTGATGGCCGAGTAGTTGGCACAGCTGTCTTACAAGCAGTTGTCCCAGGTTCACTTCCCAGGTGATGCATTAACACATGAAAAAAAAATATATATTTATATTTGTGATAATGTTTCTTTTAGCTTGTATATGCCTGAAATTAATTATGATATTATGATTTAAAATTAAGCAAATACAGTACTGTAAATATTTTACATATATTTGAGAACTTTGATCATGTAATGTTAATTATTAATTGAATAATGCATGAACTCTGTTTTTTCTTCCCAAATAACTTGTAATTATGGTAGCTAAATTTTATCAATAAGATGATCATAATTTTTGCTGGCAGAAAAATACAATTAATAAGAATTTTAATCTATAAATGTGAATTAATATTCAGTTTTTAAACTAAAGTACACATTTTAAAATATAACATAAATACATTTGGTTATTGTACATTATCAAAATAGATTTCTGTTTATTTATTGTACTGAATAAAGGACTTTTTTTTACTTTTATAGTCGTTACAATTTACTCTGGATATGTCATTAAAATGTATTAATTGTCTTGCAAGGACATTGGATGAAAACTAAATTAAAGTATGTACATTAATTTTATAATTAAAATGCTGTATATTAATATGATATACAGTACCATATGTAATGAATAAACTCTGTATTGTATATTTTTAGCATAAATGCCACCAGTTTTTCTTCAACTGATATAGAGTCATTATCCTATGACATCATCAATTTTACAGAATAGTCACTATTTTCAAAATGGCATTTTAAAAATATATATAATTTTTTAAAGGATAGTTAGAGTTAATAATTGGTTGTAAATTAAAATAGTGGGTACAAATTAAGATACTTTTGTAGAAGCTGTATGATGAAAGTTTGCTACCATGCTTGATTAGTTATCCATTTTCAGGGGTCTCAACTATTTGTTTATATTTATTTTTTCAAAACTATTTTACTGATCATGTGTTACTTATTAAAATTAAACAATATTAAGAAAATAAATCATAATTTATCATTGTATTTAAAAAAATATTACTAAATGGCTTATAAATTCTATTTCACAACATATAATTAATAATATTTTTTATGTATGTGATAGCATATGAAGGAAAACATGTTGTAAATATTGTTAGCATTATTTGGAGGCATTTTATTACATTTAATGTAATACTATTTTTGAGCTTTTACTTTATTTTTTGTGGAAATGATTAAAATTTGGTATCTTCCAATGACAGAAAAAATTAAACCACAGGGAATTGTGAGACAATTAATTGATTCCTCTTTAGCAAAATTTATATTGTACTGACTATATAAAGATGAAGATGTATTGTGGCAATGATACAGGCTATTAAAAAAATTGCCAGTTAACATGAAGAACCCACATTTGTAATGCATCTTCGTTATACTTTTTTGACTAGCTTTTTTATGTATTATTTATATTAAATTTTTTTATATACAATCATTTGTAGTTTTGTGTAATTTCTTTTGTTTTTTAGAATCATATTAAAAATAATATTATATACAATAACTTGTAATCAGTCATATTACTTGCCAGATCGTTTTGATGGCCCTGTAAATGAATAATTAAAACAAACATGTGTGGCAAACTTTTGTCCTATAGCTTCTATAAAAATACCCATATTAATGTTAATTCCTATATCGAATCCTTATATAAAGACAAGTTTCATAAGTAATGTATACATATATTCAAGTATATAAAAATAAATATTTTTGTTTATTGTGTTATAATTCTATTTAAACTATATTTGTCAAGCATTGGTGGTCGAGAGGTCAGCGACGGCTGCTTTACAAGCAGTTGTCCCGGGTTAGCGGGTTCGCTCCCCGGCTGATGCTATGACACATGAGAAAAAAAAACTATATTTTTATTAATTATTTCATGGATATCAGATTCTTATTGTAAGATAATTTATCAGGTTTTTTACTCTTTATTTTATTCGAACAGTGAGTTCGTGTTTATATATGTAAAATATCGCTTAACTGATTTTTTTTATCCCAAAAGTCAATAATGGTATATCCACATTGATATTATAAATATTTTATATGTATCGCAATAATAAAGATATATAGAAAGAGTTACAAAGATATAAAAAATCATTAAAAAGCTTCAAGGAAAAAGTATTAAATATCTATTTTTTATATTTCTGTTAACTTTTGTAATTAATATTCTTTTGAATTTACATGCACTAACTTTAAAAAAACAAAACAATAGTAAACATTTTATAGAACCGCTGAACTGAAATTCAAAGGCAAAAAAATAAATAAATAAAGAGAACATTTATATGACATATCTAATGGGCAAATTTTTAATTCTAAACAAAAAATCTTTTAAATCGTATATGGCTTTCAAAATGTAACAGAAGCAAATTATTGCTATATTTAAAATTTAAAACATCTCTAAAAAAAAAATGTTTGCTTTTATAAAGTTATATAGATCTATCTAAAATTAAAATGGATTGATTTCCTTTTATACAAATAAAACCAAATACACATTTAATTTCAAATAAAAAAACCGACCAATTTTGTAAATTTCATAATCACTTTTCATTAATTAAAAACCTTTATATTGTACTTTATTATGCTGAGCAGGAAGGGAGTAATGTTTTTGAACTTTGAAAGATAAAATAAATGAATATGTTTTATGATTTATTGTTCCAGTGTATAAAACCTAAGCAAATCAGTATTAACATTACTATCTGTCATGCTGCAATTGTATTTTTTTAAATAAGAAGCGTGTTCATATATATATACATCTTTACCCTGCTTAGCAAGGGCAATTGGTACCCCAAAACTTATCGTTAAGCAAGATTATCGCATAAAGAACAAGTTATAGTTTTCAATGAGAAAAAATTCGGCTAAAAATTACATTATCAGCTATTAACAAATATCTTAATCTAGGATGTATACCGTAATTTAGAAAAAAAACTCTTATGTACATTATAGGGTTCTGTAAATTGTGCTATGTGTATTATGCAAATGTATGATAAAACACTTATCTTAAAATTGTTCTTTCTGGTTATCCATTCATTAATCATACTTGTGTAATTTTCTAAATAATGAATTTCTTATAGAGTCATTGTTGTTTTCTAAATCCTTTGATGATATTATTTTTCTTGAAGGAGTGTTCCAGATGATGGCTGAGAATCTAGAGAAAAAGTCTAGAATGGATGTTTGCCATGCTACTTGGATTTTGTTTTTGTATGGGCTGCCATGAATTCATGATTTTGGAAAGTTTTGATACATTTATAATGTTGTGAGCATTTTATTTTATTTTGTCTTAGTTATTAAAAATAGTGGTGATGGTAAACATGGATAAACCCATAGAAGAACAGATATGATATCCTTCTCCTCATTCCAATCATCTTAAGATATCTGTTTTTGTTTCCAAGTTCAGAGATTTTCTTGATTTTTTTCATGGTCATATTAGTTGCAGTCATGATTCTAATTGAAAATGTAAACAGAATTTCTAGACAACAATGCTTTTTTAACTGTCCAAAAATATGGCAAAATGGATGAAAAAGTGAAAGTAAACTAGCAGTTAACAATTTTTGTGTTCTTCTATGCAAATGTTATATATTGCATTGAAAAAAAATCCATACTGAAATTTTATTTTTTCAAATTTATACTACTATATTATATTACTTGAAATTATTTAGAAATTAAAAAAATGTTTAATAACTTATTTAATTGATCCTAAAGACTTGTTTTTTATCATTAGTATAAGAGTAGTAAAATCAGCATACTGCACACTGTCAAAATTACTTAAAAAAAAATTCTGACAAAAAAGAAAAAAATGTATCTAATGCATTCTGTGTTTGAATATTGCTATCAATATTTAAGGTTTTTTTAATAACATGTACTATGAGATCAAAATAAAGATCACTTTATATGGTATATAAATATGTATACTGCTGTAAAAATTTTTTTTTTGCTATTAGATGTCGCATTTTGTTAAATGTGGTAGACATGTTTTTGAAATGACTTTAAAAATTTTTTCAGTTAGTACAGTAAAACTATTTAAATAAATATTAAAGGTATGAATCTATTTTAGTTTATTTATGTGCAATTTTGCTTAACTTTTTTAAAACTGAAAATACTTTTGCTTTAACAGTGTTATGTTGAATAAAACTTTCGCTTTTTTTAAGATCTACATTTTTATATGCGATAATGTTACAAGATGTTTTAGTAATTTTTGATCTTACAAAATTCATTATTACAAAATCGTTTTTTTTCTAAATAACAATTATAATAACTAGATCACAATACAATGAATGTTATTTTTGTCATAAGCAAAATACTGTTAGTAAAAGTTTTAATTCATAAAAATGAGTAAATACAATGTACCGTTTTTAAACTAATGTACAAATTTTAAAATTTAATACAGTATTAATGTATTTGGTTGTTGTATACCATCAAAATATGATTTTGATTATTTATTATATTGAATGAAACACTTTTTTGGCATTTGTAATCATTAACAATGACTATCTTTACTTTGGATATATCATTAATGAACAGATTGTCTTGCAAAGATTTCTACATGAAAATTAAATAAAATATTGTACTATACTACTATACATTCATTAATTGTATTTTAAGTTTATAATCAAAATATTGTATACAGCACTAATATTGGGTATTATGAATAAATTCTGTTCTACACAGTTTCAGAATGAAAATTACTATTTTGCTTCTGGATAACATAGTGTTAATAACTATTTTATGATGTCATCAATCTTACAAAATGGCCTCCAAATTTTTTTTTTCTCATCATCATATCTATACTTTCTTGCATTAAAGCACCAGCCTTCATCAGATGTTAATAACTGATAGTCATATATGAGGATTATAATACTAATGAGAACATCTACAATTGCCATTGATACCTGCAAAATCCTCAACTACTACCAGTAATTTATATTTTTTAGATCATAGAAATCTAGAGACTTTTTGGAATATCCAGTTAATAATAGCATATAATGGTATAATATCAATAATGATTATTAAAAGAGACCACAACTAAAATAAATAAATAACAGAAATTTATTATAAGTTATATTAAAACATACATACTAATTATTTTTATCTATTGTATTTTATAATTAACTGGACTAGATTTTATATATAAAATTATCTCAGTGTGTCATAACTCTAAACTTTATGTCATTTATACACTTATATAATGTTACTCATTATCTTTCTGAATAGCATCCTGAAACAAGTTTCAATAATAAATCAATAATAACAGTTATTTAATTAATAAAGCCATATTATTTATGGATATTGAAGTTCAGTTCAGTATATGTGCATATATATTTCACTTTGGAATTTTATTTAGCAGGTGACACTAGTGCAGCCTCAAATGAAACATCTTATATTAGTCATGAATATTAATATTACATGTATTAAGTATTTCTGATGATCTTCATTCAGTATGACACCAGACCTCCACCATCTTACAAATTAATCATTTAACTGATTCAAAAATACATGAAATGCATCTAAAAATGTAATTATGCAAATAAATAATTCTAATAATATTTCTGTATTAAACTCTAAAGAATAAGTGTGTGATTGGTAAACAGTGGACATTCATCAAAAATATATAAAATAAGACACAAAATTTTGGAAAATATTTTACTAAATACATGTAATTATGCTAATATCTTTCTTACTGTATAAATGTATCTGTGACTGTAATACACACACACACACACACACACACATATATATATATATATAATCAGAAACCATTTAAAATTTTTAAATTAACAAGTCAAACCTATTTTAACAATGCAAAAAAATAAAGTGCATTCCAGTGTCCATCTACACACACTGCCATCATTTCTTAATTCACCTGTGTATTTTTTTAAAAAAATATTGGTCATAATAAAATATTTAAAATCTGATGTTATTCAAAATATTAATTTCAAATAATAATCCCAATTGATTTATCTGTTCTGATTTTTACTTTATAATACATAAATAAAATTATTTCTAATTTTGAGGAAGTATTAAGAGGATTTGCATGAGCCAAACTTTTAATTCTAATTAAATGTTTTAAAATGAACAATTAGTTATGGAGTTTAGTTTTCACAAATCACTTTCTCTCTTCTAAATGCTTAAAACTAACATTATAATAATGATATAATTTAAATCCTTAACTCTAATTTACATAATATTCCTTAGTTTAAAAATAAATTCTTAACTCTAATTTTCACAACATTCTTTTGTTTAAAAATGAATGAAAAAGTATTAACTAAAAATTGCTTGTGAAATAAATAATAATATGAATCTATAGGTAAAAGAATATTCATTGGTGATAATAAGAATATTTATTTTATATGTATTTTTTATTTTATTTTAAAAGACTTCTGTATAAAAATTCAAAGTTTGAATTGGCATTGCTGGTTTCCACATATATTTGAATAAGTTACTTGGTCATAATTGGTTTTCTGCATATTTAAAATGCACATTGCTAATAATTGTAGGATTTTTTGACACATAGTTGATTTAATTTAACTACTTCAAGAATCAAGAAAACTATACATCTAAAAAGGAATTCCTAAGTGCTAACGAAGCATGGAAAGTGTCTTGGTGCTTGGGAAGATTCTTATCACTTGTACTTTAGGTGAAATATAATACCTTTATTGAGATTACCATGATGAAGGTAAAAAGATGAAAGGAAAAGGCAAAATGATCTTTGCTATATGCTATTTATACTCAGGTTTATAAGATAATTTTAATATTGTAAAATTATTCCTATTTTTAAAATGAACAAAAGTTTTGAGACAAGGAGCAATTAGTTTTGATAACATGACAATATAATACACATCTTTATTTTTGACTTTCCTTTTATTTAATTAATTTTCTGTATTTTTTCTTTTTAGTTGTAATTCATTATAATAAAAAAAAAAAAAACTCTGTTTAAATAAACATTTTTATCTTAATAAAGAATTAAATTCATATAAAAAAAAACTTTATTTTCTATCTAAAATAAAATAAAAGTATTTTTACTTAACTCAAAAGAAAAACACTTTTTTTATTCAAACTTAAAATAAAAATATTTTTATTAAAATTAAAATTAAATCTTTATTTGAACACAAATAAAATTCCCTATATCTAATGTATGTCTGCCTATATCAGTGTTATTATAAAATAAACCTATTATGTTATATTTACTTAGTTATGTTTTTTCACTTACATACAATACAATGTTCAAATCTTAAATTAATTTCCCTTTTTCCAGCTACTTGAATAAGCTTGAAATGGATATTTCCATTGCAATATATAAGTGCAATTACTTTTCTACACAGCTGCTGTACTGAACTCTTTTTTTAATTATAAATAATGAAACTCATGTATATAAATGTGTTTTGAATGTCTGGCATACTGCATCAAAATCAAGTTCAGATATTATTATTGTTAAAAAGGTAATTACTCTGTTTAACATACTGATATATATTTTATTATATTTACATAATTTTTAATCATTGTTGATCCACTACAGGAGAAAACGTTTCTCTGCTTCAGTGTCTTTGATGCCTGGTTTCTCTATTCCACATCTTACTAGCACAACTTTCTTATTTCATCCATGTATTATACAATCTATTAGAATCCAATTAAAAACATTAATTATCCATTAGCAATATGTTTAGCTTAGCCCCATTTCAGTATCCCAATTTATTCAAGGATGCAATGGTACCTCTTTGTTCTCTTATTTGTGAATTTTTTAAATCTTTTTTTGTTAATTGTAACAGACATCTCTTCATATTTAATTAAAAGATTTGAAGTCTCTGTATTTCTTTTTAATAAGTGTCCAAGTCTCATATCCATAAGCAAGAACTAATGAAATATCTAAATTAAAAACCTCTCTTTCAATACCAAGTTATTTGTATCAAAAACATTCCACCAATGGGTAATTCTAAGATTAATTTCATCCATTATATTTGCATCCCTATTAATAATTTGACTAAGTTATTTGTAGTTGTTAACTTCTTCTAATTAATCATCATCAGTCTTTATTTTCTTCTGAAATATATATTAAACATTACTTTAGTTTGTGTATTATTTATATTTGATTCTATATTCTTAATTTTATTCATTATATGCAAAATCATGTGACTTAAATTATAACTTTATTTTTATTCTCTTTGTTTCTCATTTTAATGTAATAAATATTTCTTGTAAAAGTGGCATTAAAAAATTATACAGATATGGAGTTATCACATTATACATCCTCAATAATGATAATCTTTTCAATATCATTACATAATCTAATTATTGCTGTTGCAATTTAATAAATATTCTTCAGAATATGAGGATATCCTATATTTGCATTTATATGTTGGACTATATCCATCATCTAATATAAATATTCAATGCCTTTAGAAAAATTTAACTTTATTTAAATATTCCAAATAGATTCAACTGCTAGTAATAGGACACAGGTTAATATCCTACCAGTTGAATATATTTGGAATATTTAAATAAAGTTATTTTTTTCTAAAGACATTCAATACTCATATTAGATGGTAGAAATAGTCCAACATATAAATACAACTAAAAGAACATCATCACAAACTTTTAGAAAAACACTATTCTAGGTTTATGTCTTGATAATCCCAAGTTTAATCCATTGTGCAAATGCTTATAGAATTAAATTTTAAATCTATAAATTCAAAACATAATAGCAACTTATATTCATAGTCCTTCCTATATTTTTCTCTCAATACTGATGTTATTGATTATGATAAATCCATCTTTTTCTTGATTGATTAGAATCCAAAATTCTCTGTAGACAAGTTGTAATGAAATTGATAGAGGATTGACTGATTTGTAATTTTTACTCTTTTCTTTATCACTTTTTAAAGCATCAATATATTATTGCATTTTTTCAATCATATGGTTCCACTTTATCTTTTACACATTTGATAAATAGCTTTAATAAAAAAAAAGTATTTCTTTATCTGCTTTTTAAAAAATGTTAATAATAATTCCAACATTTTTTGGAGCTTTTGCTTTCATAAATTAGATTTAATTGCATATTTTACTTCTTTATTAAAAATACTTAGCAGTTCAAAGAATTTAGTAATTGCAAGTCATACTTTGTTTTCGTTATTGCTATATAATTCTACATAGAATTCTTCCACATATTTTATGATGAACTTTCTATTTTATAGTAATAATTCTATCTTTTCTTCATTGCTGAAACAATTTTTTTTAATTTACTTTCCTTTATACCCATTTTTGCCAACTCACAGTTACATTTTCTGTTGTCATTAATAAAATTTTTCATACCATTTTACAAATTCTTTTTAATGAATCATAAAAAAAAAATCTTTTTTTTTTTCATATAATGTCTTGTTCCAATAGAAAATTAATGGTAAATACATGCTTTTTATATTAATTATCTTTCCTTCAGTTCTTAATAAAGTATCAGCTGCCTTCCTATTGAATTTAGTCAAGTCTAAAACATTTTTAATGTTTGTTAATATTTAAAAGGTTGCAAATTTTAATTTAAATTCATTGAAGTGTTTCTACAGATTAGTAATATCAGATGTATTTTTAATACATCTATATAATTTGTAAGTTTTTATCAATGCATTATTCACCTAAAACTCAATCCTGTAACAATTATTTAACAGCCTAGAAGTCCAATAAACCTCCAACACTATAGATACATATGTATATTCTTTTTAAAGTAAACCATATAGCATGTTACAATTTAACTTTGTATACACCTTATTTTAGAGATACTTAAACTTAACTTCATATTAAAAAGGAATTGCCTTGACAACAAATTGAGATTGTTAATTATTATTGATAATGGGATTGTCTAATTGTTGACCGATTTTAATGATATATATATATATATATATATATATATTGTGCCCTTTTGTATGGGTCTCCATACAATTGTTATATCAATTTATTAGAAAATTTTAAATTTAAGATATATTACAGCTATATGATGTTGATTTTATTTCTAATAATCTTTCAAAAGTTTAATCAAAGTAAACTATGAATATTTGATATATGAAATTGTGCTAATATTTGGGAGAGACGTTTCAATAAAAAAATGATAATAGTATATGGTTGGGAAAACTGGCCATGATTAATACTGCATTAATAAGTTTTGTAAATAAATGTTTAAAGCTAAAAGTTTAAAAAAAACAAGTTAAAATTGAATGCATATATATTTATTATTGATAAAGATTAATATTTAGTAAGTGAATATGAATATTTTTATTATTAATAGTATATAATAGAAGATTAATATTTGATTTTATAATATCGAATTATTATTTTAAAGTTGTTATAGTATATTATTTGTTTTTAAAAATATTTATTTTATAAAATTGAATTGTTAGTTTATTTTTAGATAATTACAAGCGTTTATATCTGTGTTGTAAGTCAGGTGACAGATAAACATATGTACACATATGCTTGTAAGTTTTTTAGTAAAGTTGCAAAACTGTTTTAAAATTCTATTATAAAATTTATAAATATTATATTGGCTATCACGAGATAAAAATAAAAATAATTAGTGTGAAATATTAAATCTGATTTTTAAAATACTGTTTAAAAAATATAATGAATAAAAATAGACTTAGTTTGTTTAGAAAAATAGTCTTATAAAAGTTAAAAGTGAAATAAAGTAAAACATATATTTTTAAAAAAAAAATGCTTAATGGATTTAAATAAATGATAAAAATTAATTTAAGAATTAAATAATGTAATAAATAATAAATATTAAATAAGTCATTATTTATTTTTAATTTCGTATTGTTGGTAAGATATGTAAATAGGCTAGCAAGGTGATTGTTTAATTTACCAATCAAGTGGGTAATTTATTCCGGTATAAAAACGGAGGTTCAATTGTTCAGGAGGGTGATTATAATTTCTTTTAAGTGAAGTGTGCTATTAAATATAGCTAAGTAAAAAATTATAGACGCTCTCGTAATAGTTCTTAATTTAGAAGAGAGTAGTTTTAAATAATTTTATAAAAGTTTACCGTTTAATATGCAGTGCTAATTTAGTCATAATTCCCTATTGATCGTCTCTATCAAGGCTCAATTTTACTATCAAATAATCATGAAAATATCGTATATTGATAAAATGTGTTGGAAACTTTATATTAAAAATATAGTGAACGCTGGATTAACTAGGAGAATTACTAGTTGGATAAAAATAATATATTGGACATTATATGAATTTAAAAGTTGATTATAATTAATTTTTTATAAACAAATATTTTAAAGAAAAATAAATACTTCTTTATGAAGAAAGTATTTTTAAATTATATATTTTAATATATCTTTTGGTAAAGATATGGAAGTTAATAATAATTGCAGAAATACTTGCCTTATTAAGTCTTTGTTATTTAAAAGACTAGATGTTGATAGCTTTTAAAAAAACTGATAATTCGGAAATTTAATTGATAAATAAATACTTATAAAAACGTTATAATATTTAAATTCTATATGCTGGTTATATAGAAAAATTTTAAAAATGTTTTGCTGAATATTTTAAGAAATGCGCATAGAAGTATACGTGGATATCCAAGTCAATTTTTATAAAAACTTAAATTAAACATTTAACTATTGATTAATCCTAGGAAGATAATAACTTTTAAATAAATCCGGATCCTATAAACTGTTTTAATTATTATTTTGTTTCTTTATGGTGGAACTTATTTTATCTTATTTTTTTTAAAAAAAACGTTTTCCATTTATTTCATAAAAACTGTTTAAACACGTGATGTACCGGAAAAAGGAAGTGGTGTTGGTAAAATGTTGTGCCTAGGAAAAAAGAACAATTGTGGGTGGAAAGAAGACACCGTTGGATTTTATGTAACATATTTTGTTTTCTTAACTAACATAGATATTTAATTATTTATTGATCTATTAGAGATAAGAGAGGTACATTTTAAAAGTAACTACATAATAATATAACACTTAATTTCATAAAGTTTATTTTTTTATATAATTTTACAACACGTAATATTTTAAGAATAATTGTTGAGTATAAATGTGATATTATTTTTTGGAAAGCTATAATCCTGGAGGACATCGTTTGGCTGATTATAAATTGGAGTATCATTTATGGTAATAATTATATAATATTAATAATTTAATGTATTTTGCTTTGTTTTCTTTAGATAAACCAAATACTATTTGATTGTTGAGTGAATGTATAAATATTTAAAGAATATACACGCATAATACTATCAATAATAGTTTTATTTTAATATGCATACTTTATTTTATAATATAAATTTATTACAACGTAATAAGAGTTATCCAGAAATAATTATATGATTCTTTTGTGAATACACTTTAATGTTTTCTGTTACAATATTAGGAATTTGATTTATTATATTAATATGAGTCATTTATATTTATTTTTAAGTTAGTAAGAAGTAGAAAAATATATCTATATATTTTTTATTTTTTTTTATTAAACAAGTTAAATTAATTTTATATAGAAATTTATATTTTGTTTGAAGGGTTTATCATATATAGATGATGAGATATAAGAGAGTTTGGATAGTCATATTTTTTTAAAAAATTGGTAAGCTGATACTGAAGTTAAATAAGATTAGAATGATACTTGAAGATAAGATTTTATTAAGAGGGAATAGGAATAACAAGTAGAGAAGAATAGTAGTTTAAATGGAAAAGAATCATAGAATTTTATTTTAATATAATAACTTTATTAAGATTGGTAATTTATAAATAAAAATTTTGTCTTCACAAAAGTGTTGAATAATTTTAAAATATTGTTTTAAGAAAAGAACACATATGTATTGCATATTTTGGTAAGACATATATTATGAAATTACATTAGAGTGAAGTAAATAATTATGTAATCAATAAAAGTCACATAATATTACAAAGTTATATCAATCTATACATTAGTTGATATTTAGTTAATGCTAATAATAAATGTAATACATAATAGTTACATTATAATAGAAATAGCTATAATACTTAAATGGAGTAGCATTTTAATTATTAAAGTTTGTTTATTTTACATGTGCTACATAAGTGATATTTTACATAAAAGCCTTCTATTGTACTAAGTGATTATAAATGATATCTAGTAAAATATAAGTTCATAAACTCAATTAAATGTTACTGATAAAACATTTAAGAAATGTATGGATTATTTATTTTGGATTATAGAAATAACAACAATGTAAGAATCTTGTATTATTATTATTTTTCTTATTTTTATTTTTCTTGATTTCCACTTGTAATGTAAATAATGTATATAAGTTGTTTATTAAAGTTGATGTAAATAAATTTGTTTAAGTTGTTTTAAAAGTGTGTCGAATTCATTATTTTGCACCACAGCATTTGACAACAGATAATTTGAATAAAACATAATATTTGCACAAGATGAATTAAATTATTCTTTTTTTTAAAAAAAGAAATACAGTATTTTCTTAATATAATTTATAAAAATTCATTAACATTAACATATTATGTTATAATGGTTATGAAATAATTATAATACACAATATAAGAGTATAATATTATTTATTGCCACATATTATTAAATTATAAGATTTTATTATATTCTTAATTAAGATACTATATGAAGATAAAAGACATGTAGATGATTTACTTGTTTTTCTTAATGATTAGTAGTATAATAAAATAGATGAGGTTAACTTATACACTAGAGATTATTATTATTAGTTATTTATTATTATTATAAGTTAGGTGTAGTTAGGTCTGATATTAAATCCCTTATCATGCCTATCTGCAAGAAGTATTATTACTTTAAGATAATTAAAAGAACCTGAGATTATTTAGTTATATTTCTTTGATAAAAGATTGAGATTTATTTATTACTATTATTGAAGTTAGTTAATTTTTTATAAAAGACATAGGAATGCTATAGATGTATTAGTGAGATAATAAAGAGGTAATAGTATTCTTATGCCATTGAGATAATGTCTTAGAAGACATAGGCTCAATGTAAATTCATATTACCACTTGTAACTTCACTTCATAGTCTCATGATTTAATAAATACTTATTTAATTAATGCATGATATTGAACCATATTAATTTTCTGTTAGTTGTACTAAATCTGATAAGATATAGTATTATAAAAGTATATTAATAATAGTTATACACATTTTAGCCGAGCATAACGATTTAATTGAGCTAGTCATATTTTAAGTTATACTATATATTTATGGAAGTGAGGGTACAATATATATATATATATATATATATATTGTACCTATATTGATATAGGCACATAATTTTTATCTAAAATTATTATTAAAGTAATCGTTCATAAAAGAAAAACATAGAATTAAACGTTGAAGAGTTATTACAGTTTGTTTTAGGAAAGGATAAAAATCAAATAGTTTTATTAGTATTTGTAAAAATATAATTTAAAAGGTTAAAACATGCAAATCTCTTTTCATTCAATTTTAATTAAAGAAAAAATAATGTTAAAACTAAATAGTAAATTGTATTAAAAATATATGTGCGTATATATGTACATTTGTAAATAAATAAAATGTATGCTGAAAGTTAAAAAAGATTATCATTAAAAACACGGCAATGGCTATTAATAAATATAAAACAACATCTCTGCATGGCTATTACTAATTAAGCAATCTTCCAAAACACGTTTATCAAAGGATTAATTGATAAGGAATTTGACAACAGATCTTTGCCGGAGATATCAGAAAGACAACAAGGCGCAGGTATAAATAGACCTTTTTTATCGGACAGTAATTCATTCCACAAATTAATTGAGTTGAGACAATCAGTTCACAAAGTTATTGAGAGAGTGCAGTTCGGAAATTAATTGAGTCAGTTAAGAAACAAAATGCAGTGCTGAGAAAATCTTGGGAACGCACGTTTATCTCCAGCCCAGATGTCCGAGAAAACAGCAGATCTGCCCGTGAAATAATGTCAGCTTAACATCTTAGAAAATCTCCGTCAGTATCTATTTGTCTCCGATAGTAATAATCATGAAAATCAGGAAACTCAGCAAGGAAACGTCCCAGCCGGCTGGAAGCATTCATACTGGAACCATTCATACTGGAAGAAACAACAAACAAGAAGAAAACAAAGTGTTAAATCTACGTTCAAAATCCTAGGTAAAACATTTGCTTATTTTCGTTTATACTGTAATAGCCATTGCATTTCATTAATTCGTGCGAATCCTCCAAGAGTCTAATTATATGAACTCGATATCATACATAAATGAACTATTGATATGTGTGTGATTAAATTTCAAATGCTATGTAGTCCTTTATTATCATTATTATGTGTGTGCATGAGTTAATATGTGCGTGATCATTATATCAATATTTATTAGTTAAATTAGAGTGTTCTGTTATTGAATCTATAGGAATATTTAGACTATTTAGAAATGTTAATTTAAAATATGCGTGTGTTTTATTAGAATTATAAAATGTTTAAATTTAGTAAATAAATGTTAGTTAATAAATTATCTTTAAAATTAAACTTTATTTGTCGGTCAATTCTTTTTATCAATTCCTTTTTATCAATTCTTTTACAATTCTTTTTATAAATTCTTTTTAACAAATTCTTTTATTAATTCTTTTAATCACTAATTAAGTATAATCTATTAGTGATTACAAACAGCTGAGCTAGTCGTGGATTTAGGCATTGAGTTAGTGGCCACTGCTCAAAGTGCGTTATCTATTCATCCTTGAATAGATAGCTGGCGCCCGTGTTTATACACAAACAAAAAAAAGTGCTTTGAACTTGGTGTTGAACTCAACAGTCGAGAAGAAGTTATGTCCTGGAAATGTAACGTTAGTTATATACTTTATAGCTATCGTTTGGGCATACATACTCTCCGAGTATGTTCTTCTCTGCCTAAGAGGCCGGTGATTTCGAATACACATATTCGAATACGGTTCAAATGGCTAGACCCAACTTGGGGCTGAACCTAAGAAACAATAGTAAAGAAATACTTTGTTTCTTGTTTGAAAATTTTGTTTTATACAAAAGTTAAATTACATATGTAAAAGTGTTTTAATTTAAAAAAAAAAAGAATTGACCGAAAACTTTTTTTTTTCGAAATGAAAAGAGATTTTGACATTTATGCTATCAAATCAGAGTCAATTGGGTGTTATGGGCGGAGTTAAAGCATTAAGAGCGGGTAGTGAAAAGGACAAAAGGCTGGAGTTAATGTGAGTTTCCGTATTAGTAAGAAAAATAAATAAATAAGTTGTATTTAAATTTAGTTTAACATAAGCGCTAGTACTTTAAAATTGAAATTTTCGAAAATGGATCCGAAAGAAAGCCCAATATATTTTAAAAATCCCCAGTTAGTAGAAAAGGAGAAAGAAGAAGTATCTGAGACGCGAATGATGATGAAAATGATGATGAATATGATGCAAGAGTTCAAAGCAGAATTGATGGAAGAAATGCGTCAAGAATTTAAACAAAGTCAGTTAGAACTCAAAGCAGAATTGAAGGAAGAAATTAGGTTAAAACAGAAATTAAAGAACTCAGAGCAGAAGTAAGAGAAATAAGATGTGAGATAACGGTAAAGATAGAGAAGAACCAAGAAGTTATAGAGTTAGATTTAATTAAAGAAAGTCAGGAAGTTGAGGTCACGAAAGAGGTAGAAATTGAATTACAATCAGATAGCATTGTGATAAATAAAGTAGACACAAATGTAGATCAAGAAATAGAAGAAAAACATAAGTTCAAGGTAGTAGATAGTGTAGAAAAGTTTTTACAAAAATTTAAAAAGGTTAAAGTAAACGTTCGCATTCGCTGTAGACGTAGATTTAAAACAAAGAGGAAGCGTAGGAAAAAATATTCACGATTAGGAAAAATACGGAGGTCTGTAAAGCTTAAAAGTTTTCTAATTTACAAGGCAGAAAAAACGGAAAGAGAAAGAGATAAAATGGATTTTAATCAAGAAATAGAAGTGAGAATATGGAGTATGATTTATATTATAAAATTAGTAGAAAGAAAGAAGGAACCGCCTGACATAGTTTAAAAGTTAGTAAACGGGCGGAATAGTAAAGGAAATAAACAAAAAGGACCGGAAATGGACTATGAGTCTAATATAATTATTTTGACGTAGGTGAAAAGCCTGAATTAGAATTTCGCTATTTAAAATGATGGATTGTTTTGTCAAATAATAATAATGGAGGCTTCGCAAAATAAAAGATTTTTTTTTCTCCACGCACATATTAATTAAGGAAATGTTCGTAAATAAACAGTTCAAATAAATAAAAAATCAATAAAATCAAGTTAAATAAATGGGTCAAATTAAGGATTTAGAAATAATATTTGTAGAATTAAATAAATGAATAAAATAACGGAAATACATAAAATAAAAACAAGTTAAATAAATAAGTATAATATATCTGTAGAAAATAAATAAAATATTCGTAGTAAAATAAAATAGTTTTTTGAATATACGCATGTTAAAATAAAAGTTTGTTTTGAATACCGTAAGTTAAGAAAAGGATGTAAATAAATTGTTTAAAATAATCAAGAAAAAAAAATCTCTAGTAAAATAATAATGAATGAATCATAATAAAGCAAAATAGTTTTTTTTCTGAGTACACGCACGTTAATATATAAGTTAAAGTAATGGGTTAAAAGTAATATCGTAATATAAATAAATATGTAAATTGATGTCCGTGATAGTTTAGAATAGTATTGTAAGTTAAATAAATATGTAAGATAATGTTCGTAATAGTTCAGAATAATATAAATAAATATGTTAAAGTAATGTTCATGTGTATTTAAAATAATATAAATAAAAGTCAATCTAAGTTGTATTAGGAGCGTATAAGGGTTCGAATCTAAAGGGATGAGGGTAGTATTGAAATAAGTTAGATAAGGATTAAGTTTAAAGCTCTCGACTGGATAAATTCTAGTACCCGCAACGGATTGGCCGGGATCATTCCTCTTTTAAAAAAACGCACTGGCAACAACCAGAGTAAGTCGTACCTCGTTTTCCAGCGTAGTCGGAAATGGACAGTTGAAAATTCCTGCCATTGTAGCTGCTTAGTCAAAGTCCGATCAAGAGAATCGGCAATCGTTTTCCAGGGCGTAAGTCGAAAATGGACAGTTGAAATTCCTGCCATTTGCAGCCACCTTTTCTTAGTCAAAGTCCGATCAAGAGAATCGGCAGCCGAAGCTTCGTTTACAAAAGATCCCTGTGCCACAAATTTAGTTTGTCCTCGTGGTCATTATCCAGGACGAACATTGTAAGCAATGTTACCAGCATAGAAAGAAGAAAAGCATAATTGGAGATTGCCCTTAGTATGGAAAGGAAAAGATACCAAAAAGCAAACTTAGAAAGAATAATAAATTAAGATTTAATGTTGTCAGAGATAAAATGGTCAAAAATGACGCATTTTACTCTCAAAAGGAAGGGCGGTGTAATGTACCTATATTGATATAGGCACATATAATTTTTATCTAAAATTATTATTAAAGTAATCTTTCATAAAAGAAAAACATAAAATTAAATGTTGAAGAGTTTATTGCAGTTTGTTTTAGAAAAAGATAAGAATTAAATAGTTTTTTTTTAGTATTCGTAAAAATATAATTTGAAAAAGTTAAAACATACAAATCTCTTTTCATTCAATTTTAATTAAAGAAAAAATAATGTTAAAACTAAATAGTAAATTGTATTAAAAATATATGTGCGTATATATGTACATTTGTAAATATATAAAATGTATGTGAAAGTTAAAGAAGATTATCATTAAAAAACACGGCAATGGCTATTAGATATTAATTAATATAAAACAACATCTCTGCATGGCTATTACTAATTAAGCAATCTTCCAAAACACGTTTATCAAAGGATTAATTGATAAGGAATTTGACAACAGATCTTTGCCGGAGATATCAGAAAGACAACAAGGCGCAGGTATAAATAGACCTTTTTTTATCGGACAGTAATTCAGTTCCACAAATTAATTGAGTTGAGACAATCAGTTCACAAAGTTATTGAGAGAGTGCAGTTCAGAAATTAATTGAGTCAGTTAAGAAACAAAATGCAGTGCTGAGAAGATTTTGGGAACACACGTTCACCTCCAGCCCAGATGTCCGAGAAAACAGCAGATCTGCCCGTGAAATAATGTCAGCTTAACATCTTAGAAAATCTCCGTCAGTATCTATTTGTCTCCGATAGCAATAATCGTGAAAATCAGGAAACTCAGCAAGGAAACGTCCCAGCTCGGCTGGTAAGCATTCATACTGGAAATCATCCTCATCACTGGAAGAAACAAGCCTCAACAAGAAGAAAACAAAGTGTTAAATCTACATTCAAAATCCTAGGTAAAATCATTTGCTTATTTTCGTTTATACTGTAATAGCCATTGCATTTCATTAATTCGTGCGAATCCTCCAAGAGTCTAATTATATGAACTCGATATCATACATAAATGAACTATTGATATGTGTGTGATTAAATTTCAAATGCTATGTAGTCCTTTATTATCATTATTATGTGTGTGCATTAGTTAATATGTGCGTGATCATTCTATCAATATTTATTAGTTAAATTAGAGTGTTCTGTTATTGAATCTATAGGAATATTTAGACTATTTAGAAATGTTAATTTAAAATATGCGTGTGTTTTATTAGAATTATAAAATGTTTAAATTTAGTAAATAAATGTTAGTTAATAAATTATCTTTAAAATTAAACTTTATTTGTCGGTCAATTCTTTTTATCAATTCCTTTTGCCAAATTCTTTTTATCAATTCTTTTTAACAAATTCTTTTATTAATTCTTTTAATCACTAATTAAGTATAATCTATTAGTGATTACAAACAGCTGAGCTAGTCATGGATTTAGGCGTTGAGTTAGTGGCCACTATCAAAGTGCGTTGTCTATTCTTTTAGTATTCTTTTAGAATAAGCAGCTGGTGCCCGTGTTTATACACAAACAAAAAAGTGCTTTGAACTTGGTGTTGAACTCAACAGCCAAGAAGAAGCTATGTCCTGGAAATGTAATGCTAGTTATATACTTTATAGCTATCGTTTGGGCATACATACTCTCCGAGTATGTTCTTCTCTGCCTAAGAGGCCGGTGATTCGAATCGACATAATCGAACACGGTTCAATATAAATATATATTGAAATAGTTCTTAAATTTCTTTTCTTATCACACATTGCTGAAACATGTGATCCAAGACATATGAAAAAGACATTTGAAAAATGTATGTTTTATATGTATCTAAAGTGTAGGAGTTTGGACTGACTTCTAGACTGATGGGTGTAGGATTGAGCTATAGGTAAATGCTGCACTAATAAAAACAAAAACTTACAATAGATATTAACATGCTATACATTACATACCTCCAAAAATATTAATAGTGGATAGAAATTTGTCCCTACCTTGCCTAAAAGTAGTAAAAACAAATAATTTTATACATACTTTATATATATTTTTAAGGCCAGCAATGCATTAAAGATGCACAATATGTGCTATGTATTAGCATCTAAGTTGATCATTTTAGTTATTCATACTACCACTAAATCAATAATAAAATTATTTCAAGCCTTCAGAACTGAGTGTATGATCATCATCAAAATTTAGGCCCACCTGAGAATATCATCAGAAATTATTTCCCAGATATACAGTGTATTTATATTAATATGATTTAGCACAATTTTCTTAATAATAGTTTTAGTCTGTATGTTAACCTTCCATATACTTCATTGATTAATTCAACCAATATATCATCTCAATTTGTAATATCTATCCAAAGCAAAGATTCCATGTAATTATTCCTGAACAAAATAGATCATGGAGTTGATATTCTGATTTGATGATTGTTCATATTAAAAAAAATTGAAATATCACAAAGATTAAAGAATAATAATTTATTTATAGATTAATAATGACATAATTGTCACTATATACAGTTTCTTATTTACATTCTCCAAAAATCATTATACACTATGTAGTTAGTATTTATAAACCATAAAATGAGGCATTACATTTAATAAAAATTATTATTAATCTCTTTTCAATTATATTCTTCTAATATAAATTTTATTCCTCTTTAAATAACTAACTTCTTATCTAACTATATCGTTTAAATTTCATTATTAAGCAATATTACTTTTTGAATTGTCTTATTTGTAAATTACGTTTAAATTGATGTTTCACAATGTAAAAAGATGATACAAACCAAATTGTAGCATGTGAATGTTCATCAAAAAATTTCAAGATTTATATTTGATGAAGCTATAAAAATATTAAATATATAAATCATAATATTTAGCACTATATGATCAAGCACTTCTTACCATTAGCAAATACTCACCTTTAATATATCTAAGATGAAAATTCACGTTAATCACTTCTAGAAATATAATCCATTTACTTAATCACATTTAAATTCAATCATTATATATATATAACAAAAATAAAGTTAGTTTAACAACATAATTCCAGTGTTAACTTGGTAAACACATATATAACTACACAATTTAACTTCCGTGAAATGAATAATAATTCAAAAAGTTGACGAATCTTTGTGCTCAATCTTTGGACCTTACTCTTTATAAAGCAGTATCTGTAAAATACATTTTAAAAAGATACTTTGAATATCAAAAATATATTTAAATATAACAATTGTTCTTAAATAATTGTATTTATATAATAAAGTTCATACACATAAACGAATATAACATGACTATCTCTGTGTAAGACAACAATTGGCCGTATTTATAGACTAAATTTATAGACTAAATTTGAATTACAAATTATAATAGCACTGTCTTTTATTGTACCTCTTGAGTATTTCTCGTATGCACACATATACATCTACATGCTTGTGCATTGAATATCCTGCATTATGATTATTGTAGTCTTTTGTTAATATATAAAATTTAGAATTATGTTATAATCTAAAAGATAATTATTACATTGTTTTGTTTAAAATAAAATTTTTTAAAGATATTTCTGAATATTAATTGCTCATATTTAATAGGTGACATGTAAAAAAAATTTTTTTCTTTTCTTTTTTCTATTTAACTGACACGATTTTTTTAAAACACATATTAATAGAAGAAGAAATGAAGATTTGTCTTTAAACTCATTTGAATTAAGCATAAATATTAGAATAAATTAAATTGCGGTGGTAAGTCAAGTTGCTATTTTTTAACTTAGATTAAATAAATCACCTGCTTCTTCATTTTGCATACAAACTTACATGTATGTATATATACAAATATAGAAATAAGCAAGTAAATAATAATTACAGTGAGACAAAATAAGCATAAAATAAATTTATTCATTTGCTAAGCGAGAAGTTATTTGTATATTACATATGGGCTAAGGTACTAATTTTTATAATTTCACACACACACACATATATATATAAATAACAATAAAAATAATATATATATATAACAATAAAAATAATATATATATATAATAAAAATAATAAATATAACACTAATTAACTATTATATACAGTCTTTCAATCTGCAGAAGTATGTTCAGTTAATTCCTTGACCTTTCTCAACTGCTGTTAAATTTAAAAAACATAATGGAAACAAATGTCAACTTATATCCCAAGAGTCCTGAATTTTAAAGTTAACAGCTTGTCTATTAATTATATTCATTTTATTTTTATTTATTAAAGCTGTCTACTTAATTTTTCTTTTATTATAGTTTCTCTCTGCGGGAAGAATCTTAACACTTTCATGATCAAACTTAAATTTCTATTATATGTCCTTTCATGATCCAAGAAAACTGAAACAGTCACTAAATCATTATTATTTTTACGTTTCACATGCTTGTATAAAAATTTATGTCCTTTTAATCTTTTCTCAATACTGCACTTCAATTCACCTATATATGATAATATACATCCATAAAAAATTGGTACACAACATTACTTTTTTGTTTGACATGTATGCCACTTTTAGAATTATTCATTTATTTATTAATATTATTTTGTAACACAAAATGAAACATTAAACACATTCTTGTATATATCCTTAAAAAATTTCACTTGAGCATTTGAAATATATGGATTTTATATAATGAGCATGCCAATAGCGTTTATCAAGCTTTTCAGAATATCCTTATCATCATACTGGTTTTTAGCTTTTGCTTTCATAAGTGAGGTACTAGGATATTCAAGAATTAGATTTAAAATACCAGATCAAGCCCAGCACTTTATCTAATGTTTAACTGTTAAGTAGAAAATATGAAATTTTCAGTCATCCATATGTCTTCAAATCCAGCTATCTAACTTAAATAGCCATATGGGACTGATTTTATATTGTTAAAGCTATTAGTATATACTGTATCTGAACTTAATTCAGTTTTATATGTCTATTTAAGTTAGATATCTGGATTTGAAGACATATGGATGTCTATTTTTTAGATTTCTCACTTAATAGTTAAACATTAGATAAAGTGCTGGGGTTGACCTGGTATTTTAAATTTAATGCTTGAAAATCCTAGTGCCTCACTGACAAAAAACAGAACTAGAAAACAGTCTGAGGATAATGATTTGAAAAGCTTGCTAAGAGCTATTGGAAAACTCATTATATAACATTTATGATACAAGCTTATTAAATTGTCGTGATATATGACTTGATTTCCTTGAAATATATGAATATCAATTTTTTATTGTCAGTCTTCAACTCGTTTACATCATTATAACCTTTTTAAATTGACATAAAGTGTTGTTAATCTGTTTACTTTTATAACCAACTTCAAGCAAAATCTTGGCAAATATCTTGATATTTTTTAAATTTATCACATTGGTAACAATATAATTTTTCATTCAAGTTTGATCTTGAAAGTGTTGAAATTCTTCATAAAGAGAGAAACCATAATAAAATAAAAATTAAGGAGGCAATTTTAATAAATAGAAATAAAATGAATATAATTATTAGACAAGCTGCTAATATAAAAATTCAGAAGTCATGGGATTTGAGTTGATGACATTTGCTTCTGTTATGTTTTTTGAATTTAAAGGCAGTTGAAGAGGGTTAAGGAATTAACCAAAAGTAATTCTACAGATTGAAAGACTATATATAATAGTTAATTACCATTATATTTATTATTTTTATTGCTATTACAATAGTGTTTAATTAATGAAGAATAGGAGCAATGGGAAGAACACCATTATGTATCCAAATTGAGGTATCAATTCATCATGGAATGAAAATTAAATAAGATACAAGAAAAGTCTTTGATTCTTTATGAATCGAGGTAACAAAAATTATAATGGGGTAAAATGTCCAAGAGATAGAGTCTCTTCAAAATCAAATCAAAGATTCAAAATTTATAATAATTAAAAAACATATTAAAATAAAAAATAAAAGACTCTATTTAAATGTCCTGGCTTCAAAATCCTAATTCATACCAATACAATTAAAAAAAAATAAAAGAATGCTAGCTCTCATTTATGTCTGGAAATCATAAAGCAAGAACTTAAAATACTATTAATTAAATAATATAAATATGTAATGAATACATATACAAGCTAAAATTGGTAGGGCTTTATTATCTGAGAAATTATTTTATAATAGAACAAATAAATAAGGGTTTAGTGGGCAGTTATAAATAAGATAACCTAAAGTTTATGTTAATAAAATATTTCAAATTTATTATTAAATTTGCATTGGTATTTATTTAAATGACCCTTAGGTTCCAGTATGTTGAATTTATGTTATTTTTAATAGTATGAAAAATACTAAATCCAATAATTAATAGAATTTTATCACCAGATTTATCTACTTTAATATATATATATATATATATATATATATATATATATATATATATATATATATATATATATACATACACACAATTTTATTTCAGGAAATTCCACAAGACTTTGTTCTCTCTCATTTCTCTTACCACAATCAAATTTATATGTAATACTTTCAATCATTTGCAGTAAAGTCTGTACAATTGTTAAATATTTTTTCAAGTGATAAAAAAACATTTTTAATATCAATATAAAATCCTCTTCTTCATCATTTAAAATAAGAACTTATGGGGGCATAAACTTGAATTTTTTACATTTGGTGTTTTCCTGAAGGTTTGTAATGATGATATTTTTAATGAGTTATATATTGAACTATTTCCATTATCTAAGCATTTAATGTCTTTAGAAAAACTTTATTTAAATTTTCCAATTACATTCAACTGTTAGTAATAGCACAAGTTAGTATATGCACAAGCGTTCAAGAGATATTATTCTCCTCTTTTTTTCAGCCTGACAAGTGACAGTACATAGCATGGGAATCGAACCTAGACCCTTAGATTATTGAATATTGAATTTTAAGGTAATTCTCTAACAAACATCCATCCTGCCAAATGCAACAGTTAGTAGAAATTTCATAAACTTATCTATGTGATTTCTCTACTTTTTTCCTAAAGCAAAGTTGATTAGTGGATTTCATACATTATGTATAGCCTCACTAGTTGATTTATGGAGTTATTTGTCATTCTCATGTGAGCAGCTTCTTTGAATTTTCTTCTTTGTATCTTTTCCTCTCTATCAAATGTTTTTGTACTTTCACAATTAAACAATATGTTCATTGGTACATACATAATCTGATACCTTAGAACATCTGTATTCTCTATTCTAATCATCAGTCTGTACTCTTGCAATCACTTTTCAATGGAGCAACTATTCTCACAAGTATACATTCTTCGACATTCACATGGTATTTTATAGATGCTGTTTTTGCTTTTAAGCAGTTCAAGTTTAGGCTTTGTAGATGTTAGACTCCTCATAGTGTGGTATGACTCTGGAAAGCTATTCTGATGATTGAAGATTTTTTCTTAATTGGTCTGCTATTTTTGATATGTAAGGATACACTGTAATGCTAATAGTTGTGCATTTAATCTTTTTCTTATCAAGTGGTACATTTTTGAGTAAGTTTTTAACATCAAAACTTACTAGTATGTCTGTTCTCACAATATTCATGTTCTTTATTGATTGTACAAAGTATCTACAATCACTGTCAAAAGAACTGGTTTTTGTATGCCAATGGACTAAAAAGTTTGTGAAGAAATCTTGACAAATTTTGGCAAGGTAGATTTTAGACTTGAACATTATGATTTTAGGTAGACCATAAAGATAAGGAATTTTGCTAAATAAGATGTTAGTTTATTTTTTTCTGAATCATTGAAGTATGTATGATGCTTTCTGAGTAATGTTTATAACTTTGTTTTTGTAATCAGTATCAGATTTTTGCCATTTTTCTGAATTGGCCTGCTGTAAGGAATTCTTGTATTTTGTTGTCACAATAAATTGCAACTATTACAACTTTTATATTGCCTTTGTCAGCAAGGAGAATGATTATAGATTTAATTGCTTTTCTCTCATAATAAAATATGTTTGACTTCAATTTTTTGTTTTTTCTTAAATGTTTCTATTGCTTTTTCTAAAAGCAATTTTTGAGTGACTTCCTCAGTGGATGCCATTATATCTAACAAACAGATATTGGCTGATGTGATGGCAAAATTTTATCTTTTTTAAGAACAGAAATTTCAGCAACTATTAGATGTTCAGAACTGAGCCTTTTAACTGATGAAGCTGGTACACTGCTTGATATATTATGACTTTTGAAATGCCTGTGTAGGTTTGCAAGTTTTTTTTTGGCATTCTTTTATTTCTCCATGTAATGTAGAATATAATTTTCTTACTGCTTGAGATACTTTTATAAAGTCTTCATCAGTAAGTTTATTTTTTAGAAAACAATCTATATTATTAATGGAATGCAAGGTTTGATACTTGAAAAACGTTTGAATCTTTATTCTTCCACTTAACAGAGCTTCATTTGCTCTTTGAATAATTTTCTCAGCTCTCTAGGAGTGAATTGAAGATTTTAGTTGCAAACCCTTAGGAATTATGTCTTCAGATTTACATTTATATAAAAAAGTTAAATGATTTTTTACTTTGGCTAGTTTTAGACAAAATTTTTCATAATAGTTTAAGTTTGTTATAATATCAGGTCCATACCAAACACTTTGTGTTTTTCTGATGATAATATTTTAATTGTGCTTATACATTGGACTATTTACATCATCTATTATTACATCACATGACCACCACTACTTATGCTGTGTATAACTGTTGTTAAAACAGGCAAAACTCACTATACTATTGCCACACATAGCAAGCCAGAAGGCTTGTGCATAAAATCCTCATCTAGTGCCTACTCATCCAATATCCCCAGACTAATTTCTGGCTTGTGGCCTTCATCAGTGAGGAACCTTGGATCTGAGAGCACTGCACCTAGATCTTAGGATCTAATGCAACCCTCCAGCAGCCACCTTTTATCTCCACTTAACTACAAAATCATGAGTCTTAAACTGAAAACACCTTAATGTTTTCAATGGGATTGAAAACATTAAAGTGTTTTCAGTTTAAGACTCATGATTGAGTAGGCACTTCATGGGGATTTTATGCACAAGCCTTCTGGAATCCATTGATACTCTAGCTTGCTGTGTGTGGCAATATGTGTAGTGAGTTTTTCCTGTTTTAGCATCTAATATTCAATATAGAATGTCTTTAGAAAAATTTAATTTTATTTAAATTTTCCAATTACATTCAATTGTCTGTAATAGCATACAGGCTAATATATACACAATGTTTTGAAATTCTTTTCTCTTCTTCATGTGTTACTGGTGGGACTAGTGATGATACTACTATGGGAATCAAACTTGGGCCCTCAGATTCATGAATATTGAAAATTGTAAAGGTTATGCTCTAACCAACAGAGCCATCCAGCCAAAGTCAATAGGCAGTAGAAATTTTATATATTTATCTATGATGTTCCTCCTGATTTCACCATGTTTTGTTGAGCAAAATTTATTAGTGATTTCCATGCATTACATATAGTCATACAAGGCTGACTTATGAGGTTATGCAGCAAATTTGAATTTTTTCTTTATATCTTTTTCTTTCTATGCAATATTTTTGTACTTTACCATTTGAACATATATTCATTGTTATGTACATAGTCTGCTACCTTAGACATCTTTTTTCTCTCTTCTAATCATCAGGTCATGCTCTTGGATACATTTTTAATGGGACAACTGGTCTCACCAATATACATTCTTCCATAATCATATATTTTATAGATGCAAATTTTACTTTTCAGCATTTCAAGTTTATGCTTTGTAGATGTTAGAATTTTTCATAGTGTGGTATGGCTCTAAAAGTTCTTCAAGAAGAAAATTCAAAGAGATCACACGACAATGGTGAATAACCTCCATTGTCAGACTAGTGTGACTATAAATAATGAATGTAAACCACTAATCAACTTTGTTCATAAGAAAAAGTGGAGAAATCAGAGGAATCTCATAAATAATTGTATGAAAATATCCACTGATTGTTGCTTTTGGCAAGATGGCTCAGTTGGTGAGAACTTTATATTCTAAGGATCCAGATTCAATTCCCATGCTAGTACTGTCACTGGTCAAGTCTGCAACATCTGAAGAAGAGGGAAGAATAACACTTCTCAAAATATTGGCATATACTAACCTGTGTGCTATTAGAAACAGTTGAATGTAATTGAAAAATTTAAATAAAATTAAACTTGATGCTTAATATTAGATGGTGTAAATAGTTCAATATATAAACAAAATTTGTATTTGGTGTCTTGTTTGAGTATAAACTTGAGTTTTTGCACTTGCTATCTTTTATTAACTCAAAGATTTAATCTTGTCATTTTATTTGGTATATCATTAATCTCAATAATGTTTTTGTTTTACTTTTTATATATAATAAAGTCTGCTCCATTAGTGATTTTAATATTTGTGTCTTTGTAGTAAAATATTATATATCCAATTTTCAAATCAATTATATTTTTACCTTATCCAACAAAGTTTTGATAGTATACAGTTGCTTTTCCAATTATGCAATTATAGGCAACTAAATAAAAAATTCATTTTGGAATGATATATTTTGTCAATCAGAAGATTCTTAGCATTCTGTATTTCAGTCTTTAGCAACTGCCTTATCTGGCCATATAAATTCTTTCTTAGAAACAAATGTTGAATGAAAGTGGATGTGAAAGTGTGCAAATAAATATTCTCCATAATTGGATCATGATTCATTATAGGAAATGTATCATTTGACTTGAGAGATATAAAGTACATGTTAATGAAAACTAATGATATAAAGGTTATTAGAAAGACATTAACAGTTAATATTTCTAACATTTTAAATAACATTTAGTATTAATTTGGATTAATGAGAAAATAATTTACACTATATTAAGAACTTCAATAAAAGTAGCTGGTATATAAAAATCAATTCATGATAATATACAAAAGAAAGAAGAAATATAATGTTTAAAAGTGTTACCTTAAAAATATAACTGTAATTGTACAAAAATAATTAAGCAGTTGTTTTCTCAAATAGAGAGAACTTGTGAGGAATAATTGAGAAAAAGTTTTGGGGCTAACTTGCTTGTACAGTTATCTACTGGGATATTTTGCTAATTCTTTTTTAAAATTGTGAACTTCACATATATTTTATTCTAATATTTAATTATAAAAAAGTCCTAAAATTATCAAGATAATCAAAAGTGTGGAGACTTAAACAATTTGGGTCAGATCTTAATATGTCTGGTCTTTGATTTCAGATTGTACATATTTCAAATGACTAAAACCTTGATGTTTTTGTGAAGTTCATTAAAACTCATGATTATTTTTGCACAATAATTGTGCAATTATTGCTAAAAATCAAAAGTATATATGATTACACATTTATTTGATATATGTTTTATTTTTAAAAATAGGAGTTAATAAGTTTTAGCACAATATTAGCAAAGCAAATTATGGAGTTCTGATAAATATGTCTTGACAAATTGATTACTAATATGTCAGTTTTGACACTCTTATAGAATTTATTGCAATTTTATAAATGTTTTTTAAAAATTATAATATTTTAAAATATAAAATTAGCAGAAAATGACATTTATTTGTTCACATTTAAACACAAATGTCAACAAAAAGCTTGCATTGATTTTATGAAGTCAGTCTGTTCATCCTGACTGTTGAATAATGAAAACATTCTTTATTTTTATTATGATCTTATTTTTTAATAGTTGTAATCTTCAAATATGAGTTTTTAGAATTTATTTCATTTGTAAACATACCTTTCTACCAAATCAAGTCCAATTTATTATATTCTGATATAGAATAATGATTTAATACTAAAATCAAATATTGAAAGCTTATAAAACTTTCGCCAGGAGAAAAATTAAATCTGTTGCAGTACAAGAGAATTCACAATGATAAAATAAAATAATAGTCAATTGGCAAGAAAATCATTAGAGGAGAATAAAACTTTCATGATTATAAAACAACATCTTGATATTAGAATAAAACTTGTTCAAATAATGAGAAGAAAAGATGAAATGTAATTTGAAAAAAAAATGAATTGGCATCATGACAAAGAATTATATATTAATAAAAAATAAAAAAGTAACAAAATACAATTACTACCTCTTAATTGCCATGCATTTCAAATGAAAAAGTAAATCATATAATTACACCTTTGAAGAAGAAAAAAGTTCCATAAAATGGTAAAATTAATGTCTAAACAATAATGTTGTAATAGATGATTGAAAGAATGATGCAATTCAATTGTGCAATAATGTTAATATTTAAAAAAATGATAAAGAAAAAATGAAAAATTACAAAGATATTAACATGCTGTCAGTACTATATAAGTTTTTTATCAAACTTATTATAATTTTCCTAGAGCAATCTTCAAATTTAAATTAATCAAAATAATAAATTGGATTTAAAAATATTTTTTAGCACAATTGATCACAACAAAATATTAAGAGAAGTCATAGAAAGAGCTAATGAATATGAGTTTGTCAGTAAGTTTTGAATTTGGAGATTTAAAAAAAATATTTGATTGGCATTATAAGAATTTCTAATGATTAAATCTTTGGGCTATCAAAATATAAACCTGGGATATAGTTGTATTTTAAAAAATATTTATCAAATTGAAACTGCAGTAATTAGATTGCATTCAGAACCTAAAAAGAGTAGTATTGATGAAGGTGTGAAAAAGTGTGATTCCATAATTTTAGAGCAGTTCTGCAAAAGGGGAATTATGTGAGTAAAAGTAAATTGAAAATATTTAAGATATCTAGATTTTGCAGTTATTGTAGTTGTTTTTCTACATAATTTCAGAAAATGTTGGTAGAGTTATCAGAAAAATATAACAAAGTAGGATTAAAAATAAATATTAATAAAACTAAAATAATGTTCAACAGATTTTCTCAGGAAAAAAAGGATTAATCATGAACAACTACAAGGTCAAAATATTAATAGAAATGTAAATCATAGTGATAAATTTCTTTTGGTAGAAATAATTTTAATTTTAAGAGGAAATATCCCTCTGTGTTTAAAAAAAGATTTCTTAAGCTTTTATTTATAATTTGGGGTTGGACCCTTAACAGAAGAGCAATACAAAAAGTATATATTTCTAACTGAAATAGAAAATGAGAAATACACTGAAGCATAATACAAAGAGATCCTAAGATAAAGGCAAAATGGTTATCATTGGCATGATTAAAAAAATTAAAAAGCCAAAATAAAAACGGGTTGGACAAAGCTAATAATAGTTGGAATCTTAACTGCATTCCAAGAGATTGTGAAAGAATTAGAGACTACATGTAAGATGGATGAATGAAATAAATATTTACTGATGTGTTGTTAAGAAGATGGGTTATAGATAGAAAAGACTAACTTAAACGATGAGGTTTCTTCTTGCAGTAAATTTATAAAAATTGAAAATGATAATGATATATACATATATACTGTATATATATATATATATCATTTTCAAACATTATTGATCTATTACAGGATGAGAGTCTCTCCAAGGTCAATCCATATTGCCTGATCACATCACCCAATCTATACGTCTCATATATGGTCTTTTTCTAGGTCTTTTACAATCTCTTGAAATCCAGTTTAAGATTTTAAGTATCCATTTATTATCATCTCTTCTAGAAATATATACATCCAATTTCAATTCAGTCTCTTAATTCTTTCAATGATGTTAATAACACCTATTTGTTCTCTCACCCTTGTATTTCATTTTCCATTTTTTTTTATTATTCCTAAAATACATATCATCATACTTCATTGTACTTTTGTTAAGTGTCCAAGTCTCAGATTCAACTGGCAAAACACATTTACTAAAAACCTTTTTTTTCAAACACAGGCATATTTCTTTTTAATATTGTATATATATATATCCTTGGAGTTTAGAATTATAGGGGATTTAAATTCCTCAAGCTTCCATCAGCTCTCCAATCTATCTTATACAACTGATGCACATGATCACACACATGGGAAAAGATAAATGATCTCCATTATATGTATTTTATGCTGAACCAGCAATAATCTGTGGTTCCAGATCATCATTGCCCCTTCCTCCATATATAATCAGTGCTTGGTTTATATTAAAATAGCAAATCTTCAAACTTTAATGGACAAGCTTTACTCTACTCCATCACCTGACTTTTCAGCCTTCCATATTATTGAAAATCTGATGATGGCAGTTCATCATCAAATTTTTAATGGTATTGTCAACTGGATGGTGGAATAGATTGAGTGCCCATTAAAGTTTGAAGATTTGCTATGTTAATATAAACTGAGTACTAATTATATATATATATACATTATGTGTGAGTGATGATGATCTGGACCAACTGATGAGTTTTGATTCAGCATAAAATACATATATTGGAGAACATTTATCTTTTTTACATGTGTATGGTCATGTGTAACAATTGTATGAGATACATTGAATAGCTGAAGGGAACTTGAAAGTCTGGTTTCAAATTTCATATATATATAATAGAGTGAAAGTTTGCTATTATTATTAAAACACTGCAATAGAGAATAAAAATTTAATCACATGGAAACAAGTATATTTTCAATCGGTAAGCATCATAATCATGCTTATCAAACAAATAAAGAAAAAAAAACCCTCTGTACTTTTTCTTTTAAAATTAAAAAAAAACCCCACTTTGTATTAACTTGAAAGCTACTGAATCTCTGATTCATTATGTTTATATTTCTCAATAAACAAAGCCCCTTTAATCTTCCATTTGCTATCATTCATTTCTTTCACATTATCTTAACAATACCAGGATCAAAAACATGCCCATATTCACTTTTCATGATCATAAAACAGTAAATCACTTTTAGCTTTTTTATACATTAATGAAAGTTGCACCATTCTGGTTCTAAAATTTGCTCTCATTTCATCATAGTACCAACTGACTGCACCCTACTGCATACTTGATTTATTTTATTGTATTTTATTTTTATTCTCTGTTGCAGTGTTTTAACACACACACACACACACACATATATATTGTGCCCTTTTCTATAGGTTGGTAATAGTTCATAACAGTCAATTACTAAAAATTTTAAATTTAGAATATGTTCTTTTAATATGGTAATTGTATTAAGTCAATTATATCTTTAAAGTACAATTTGAAGCTAAAGAGAATACGTAGTATATAAAGTCATTTAAAAATAGTTATGTAAAGCTTAAAATATTGTTTCATATGGTTGTAAAAGCTGGCCATATTAAATAACACAGCTATAAATCTTAAAAGTATATTTAAAAATTCGATTTTAATAGTTTAAAACGTATAATTTAATAAATGCTATATTTAAATTTGTAATCATATTTAAATAGTCAAAATTAATATAGTATGTTTTAAAAATAAACTTTATGATGGTGAAAATTATATCTAGTTCTATATTTTTAAAATTATTCTTCCAAATTTTTTATAATTATTTTATATAATATAATAAGTGTATCAATTTTATAAATCTGGGCAGAGAAATAGATTAAAAATCGTCTGTCAAAGTTATTAATCATGTGACTTTTAATGTATACTTTCACACACACTCTTGTTAGAATTTAATAACAAAGTTTGTGTATTATAGAGTTGGATATAATGATTATTTATCATAGAAGTGAATATTAAAATATTACGTAGTTATTTCCAAATGCTTAAATGATGTAATAAAGACGAATACATTCATAATATAAAAATTAAATATTTTATTTAAATAAAAATAGATAAATTGAATATTAAGAAATGGAATATGTTATTAAATGTTATTTTAAAAGTTATTTTAAAAGATTAAATAATTTAAATAAAAGTTATAATTGAATTAAAAGTGGTATTTTAAATAATATTTTAAGTTCATTACGTCATAATTTCTAATTTTGAAATTCAATTCTACTTAAAATTGAAAATATGTAAATTTGTTCTCAAGCTAAAGTAAGAATTAACCAATAGGAATAGGTATTCCTACAGACTATAAATATGATTTGCATGGGGTTATCGGAGGAGATTAGTAATGTATTGAAACCAAAGAAAGGTATATTAGCAGCTCTCAAAGAGATAGTATTTTTTTTTAAATTTTTTATTTTAGTCAATTTTTTTTTAATACTTTCTTATTGTTTTATTTGCAAAAAACTAATTGATAATTTTTAAAAGTATTTTTGCAAAAGAGGGTGTTAAAATATAATAATTTAGAAACTTCGTGGAAATGATTTTCTAATTTTTAAAGTACTTACCAGTCGTATTTTATCTAAAAAATTTAACCTAAACTTCGCAATAAAAAATGGATATACTGTGGAATAAAATGGATAGAAATTGTAATACTGTAAAAATGTTTGGAATATTTATTGATACAGCTTTATTAATATTTCACCGAAGAACTGTTCTGGTACATAAAAACCACAGCTCGGACATTATACGGAGTCTAAAAAATGTATTGAAACATATTATTTATAAGCTTATCCAAGATTTATTTTTTAAATAGTAATAAGACAATTATATTTCATGAATTATTTTATATAATATTATATCAAAAGGAGTAAAATGTTGTATCCTTTCTGAAGGTAACATTTTAAAAAAATATTTTCAAGAATTAAAGAAAGAACCCAGGAGAATATGTTACAGAAACGTTTTTGATATTAAAATATCCGGTCTTAGAATTATTTAAAATGTATTTAGAAAAGATTTGTTTAAAAGTACTTGAAGTTTTTTATTTTTTTATTTTTAAAAGAGATTTATAAAAATACCAAATGAAAGTTTAACTGTATCAAGAAGGAAACATATATAAAAAGTGAACACATAGTTGAATAAAAGATGGATCCATGGAAATACAAATAGTACTTAAAAGTTTATCGAATATTTTTAAAGTTAAATTAGAAGGATTGATGCATCGGATACGCAGAGAATATTGGTAGAGAAGATTAAGAAGCTTCACGGGATTAATTAATATTATGATTTAATAATTATCATCCTAAATACTAAAACCAAGGATTATTTTCTATAAATTTTACTAAATGGATTAATAATTATTTTTATTTTTAAACTTTAACGCGCTTGGAGGAGAACATTTTAAAACTCTAGAGAAAATAATGAACATTTTTGGATTTTATCATGAACTATTGTCAAGTGAAGACATAATTATAGTTTTTAAATTTTTATTATTTTACTAACTTAGTTAAATGTAAATTTTCTATTTTATATAAGATTAGGAAAAACATAAAAACATTAATTTATTAATATTAGAACTTTATAATATAATAGTTTAATAATTTTTTATAAGAACATTTTAAAAATAAAGTGTATGGGTGTGAATTTTTTTTATATCTGCAATGCTCAAGTGGAAAAAAGGAAGCCTACTGAACACGATGACTAGATAAAGGTTATGGGCAATAATAATAACTATTGATAATTTATAATATATATTTTTTTTGTTTTCTTTAGATCATCCATAAATTGGAAGAATGAAGTGTAAAAGTTTTTTACTTATATGTACCGCATTTCATACAACATTTTAAAAAACATTATGAGATAGGATTAATTTGAAAATATGCATACGACGATTATTTTTTTTTATTAGTGATATAATCCAACATAACAAATAATTATGTGATTCTTTTAAAATTCTCATGTTATTGGATATTCAAATATTGTCTAAGTAGATTGTATATGATTAGACATATAGAATAATGAAGTAAGCAGACTTTTCTTGTGGAACAGCTAGATTGTTTAACTATTAATGAATTTTATTTATTGTTTTGTAAATGCAGATAGTTATTTATCGATGTAAGATGTGGAAAATCTTGAAAAATAATGTTGAGATAGTGGCTTGGAAGTACTTAGTGAACAGGAAACCAAGATGATGTTTTAAGAAATAGGATGTTATAAGGAATGGAAATAATATTTAGTCTTTATGTGAATATCAGCATAGTTAACAAAGCCCTATGACTGATACACATTTTATTTGGACAGTGTTTATATTTCCTTAAATATTTGATGTTCTAATAAAGCTGAAGAAATAGCTTTAACATCGTCCCTGTACTAGAGGATATTAGGCAGGTAAATGTCATACTCTTCGCACTGTGCCATGATTTTGAGATATGTTAAGAGTAATACTCTAGCTTTTATCCTTAATCCTATGCATCTGTTTTCGCTATCTTTATTTCATGTAACTGCATCGTTCAGTAAGATATGTTTAAGAGAAATGATAAATAATTTAGAACTTAGGTTATGCTATCGTTTTGTATAAGATTGGTTTATTTGCTTAGAAGAAATAGGATGTTATAACTTAAAATTGAAGATCCAAAGTATCCTAAGGAAAGAAAAGAATCATAGAATATATTTTGAATTTTATTTCAGAAATGAAATATAAACTTTTTTAAAATAAAGTATCTAAACAAAGATATTTTCTTTAAAGTGATAATAATTTTAAATGCTTTAGTATTATTTTTTTTTTAAGAGAAAAATAAGTATTGCATATTTTTAAAATACAATAGTACAAAGTAAATTATGTAAACAATATGCATAGTATATTTTTTGTTTATTGATTAACAGAAATATATTGATGATTACACTTATATCATACTAAAGTAAGGCTTAAAGAAGAATATATTATGATTAGTAAACATTGTATGATAAACACTAAAATCTAGTACTGAATTTTTGGATAATATTTTGTGTAACATCTTTGACTTTGCAAGATGAAAATTTTTAATATTTTGAGAAATCCATACTCATTATTTTGTTTCTATAGAATGTTTTCCTATGAATTTTTTAAAATAAGATAGTTTAACAATATTAAGGATAAAATGTTGTTGCTAATAAAGTAAATAAATATATTTGTAATAAGTTAACCATAATGAGGAACCAAATAGTAACATTTTTTTTTTGTTTTGTCTTAAGTTTAGATAAAGATATATAACTAAAATATAAATTATTTTTTTCTATAACCCAGTAGATAAAATTGTAAAGTAAAAGTTAAGGATATCCACTGTAAATAGTATAAATAAATTGTTTATCTATTTGTTGTTATTAATAAACTTTGTTAAAATTCGTTTTTTAAAATTTTGGGTCCGAGTTATTTATTTCTCCACATCGCTGCATGAAATCACGATATATGCATAATAATCGAAACAAATATATAATTTTGCACAAAAAGATAAATAGAGAATTATTTAAGAATTTAAATATTTTATTGGTATTCATTTAATTAAATAATTATAATTTTACATTGTTTTATTGGTCATAAATCAGTTATCACAATAGTATACTGAATTATATGCTATCAGTTGCCACACATCCTTTGTTTATCAGATTATCATATGCTACCACATATTTATTATATTATTACATGAAGGTAAAAGATTATATAAAATTATTTTATTTTATTATGGTAATAAAAAATATAAGAAAAGATATCCAGTAGTAATTAAACAATGAAGAATATTATTATTATTATTTATTATTATTATTAGTTTAAGTGTAGTAGATTATGACATAAAATCCCTTCTCATATTTTACTACCGTATTTTTAAATTAACTTAGAATAAACTTTATGAACCTGAGATTATTTTATTGAGCTAGATTATTACAAATAGAAGATTAAGACTTAATTATTAGTTTAATCTTAATGAGTAGAAGTTATTAAAGTCGTAAGAATACTATGAGTTTGTTATTTGAAATAGTAATAAAGGGGGGGGGTAGTGTTCTTATGCCATTGAGGTAGTATCCTGTGGGATATTGGCTCAATGTAATCTATCTTGTCACCTGTATTTTCACTTCACGTCTCATGAAAATATTAAATATTTATTTAATTTATTTTTATAAACTGAACCTTATTCGTATTTTAAATTTGAGCTAGTGAAACATTTTAATTTTAATGCTGAATATTTTATTTATTAATTATTAACTGAGCTAGGTTTTATTTTATATCATATACTATTCTGAAGTGAAGATGCACAAGACAAGGTTAGAATATATATATATATAAACAAATCTCAATTCATCTTCAATAATAAAATGGAGTTAAAGGCGGTAGCTAGATGTAGGATGCATTACGTTCACTCTTAAATCCTAAACCTCATTGATATGATAAAAACCAATCACTACTCTAGATATGATGCTTTAAATGTATTCCCATAAACTAGAGAGATATTTTTGCTTTAATGTATTTATATATACCATATTAATAAAATGTGACTTAGAATGCATCTTAAAAATATTTTTTTCGATATTATAAATGCTTATATATATTTATGTTTGTGAATATAAAAACATATCTTCTGACAAAGTCAGGCTTCATATCAGACCACTTACGGTTTGATTTTTCACTAAAATAAAATTAGTAAAAATCATTCTAGATATTGGATAAATATTTAAAACTACAGCTGCTTTTACTAAAATGGCATTCGAAATTTATAACTGACTATTGCCCTGTGTGGTTTGGTGCAGCTTGCAAAGCGTCCGGTTTGGGATCAGTAGATCCCAGGATCGATTCTGCCGCTTGCAGTTTTGGTGTTCGAGCTTCTTATGAACTCCCGAGCAATAAAATCATTAGCCTTTTTTACTGGCAATTGATTAATTGGTCTCCGTGCCAAATATACTTCTTTTGCTGATTTTTTCATTATCAAAGGTGATAAACTAGCCCCACAAATAATTACTTTACAACAACCAAAAAGAAATAAAAATGCAACTAATTTTATCACATGATTTATAAAAAGTTATTGTTATTAAAATTAAAACCTAATTATCTTAATCAGATTTTCTATTTCAATAAATATTTAGTTATAAAGTAAGTGTTTATAAAAAGTGAATAGAATTAAAATAATATCCGTCTTTATTCAAGATGACTGTCAACGATGCTAATCAGATTTTCTTTTCATCTACTTTCATGTCTGGTAGAATAAACTGAAAGAAATATAAACTGAGATTTTCCACGAGGATGGAATTAAATCGTTTATATTACTAACAACCGTTTAAAAGCTCTTCTTTCTCCATTTGAGGTTTTTGATGAGAATTTATCTTCACAAAGACGAAGAGAAGCATTAGCTTGCTAAGATCATAGAAACGGCAATGTTTAGTTTTGATTATTATTGTGATTAAAATAATTAATCATAAAATATTTAATCTTTTCTCCTAGAAAAGCACTGAAAATATGTTGAAAAAAGCAATCTTACTTGTAGTTTCTATTGATTTTCGTCTACAAATATAAATAATACTTTGAGATTAGAACTCATATAACTGTTCCTATTGATAATTAAGGCGCCTCTAGCCATAGAATAAGACAACAACTTTTAATATATATATATGCATACATGAAGCATAATCAAAAAGTAAAGATAACTTAATAAAAAACAAAAGTGATTGTATTTACTTTTAACTCTTAGCTAAATCCTCTTTAAAATTATATAGATTTTATGTGGCAATCTATCTTTTCTTATGTAATCGTTATCAGGATTTTTTGCAATTCTTGAGCTACATATATAATATTTTTTTTATTTCTTCAGAGATGTGAACAATCTCCATTTTTTCAAGCACTAATTAAAGTAGAAACACTTTTCTGGACATCTTTTTGCAAACAATTTTTTGGTTTTAAGTAGCAATAATAATTTTTTTTTTGACCTTTGCAAATTTCCAATTTCAACTTCTTTTTTACAAAATATAAATATAATTTATTCTTAACAGTGTGTCCGCCCGCCCCCCCCCCCCCATAAAGAAAAACAAAATAAAAAGTAGTTCAAAGCATATAGAAATGTATCTTAGAATATGATTAACATAATTTTTCTAACCAAGGACTAACTATCCTTTTATCAATTTCAATAAATTTAACAGTATTTTCTTTAAAAATGATGCATTTAAAAAAGTTAAAGAATTAATGTTAATGTAATCACAGCAGAGAAAAGTGCAAGGTGGAACAGTAAAGTCTCCATTCATTTCCAGAATTCTTTGCCATTTAATCTTTTTTTTTTTTGGCGAATAAATCAAGACAGGTATGTATGTAATAAACATTACAGATTATACAATGATCAAAAATAGATATTGAACCACCTAATAGAAATGTTATCAACATATGTGGCCTGCAAATAGAATATAAAAGTCATTACAATTGGGAGGCCATTGATCTCAACATCAAATATTTCAAAATAAATATGGATGGAAGAAATCATTTAGTAGATCATTCTCTGTTATAAAATTCTGTATGAAAAGCTAAGAGACTGTTATCACTTCATGAGTAAATGGTGATGTGATCATTATACACTTTAACATTACTATTGCAAGAACACAAAGTGATGATTAGAAGAGAGAAAACAGATGTGTCTAAAGTAGCAGACCATGTGTGTGCCAATGAACACATGTTCAGTTGTAAAACACAAACATATTGGAGAAGAAACGACACAAAGAGGAAAATTTAAAAAAGATGCTCACATGACAATGGCAAAAGATCCCCTAAGCCAACCTAGTATAACTATACATAATGTATGGAATCACTAATCAACTTTGCTCTTAAGGAAAAAGTGGAGAAATCAAGACGAACCTCATAGATAAGTATATAAGATTTCTACTAACTGTTGACTTTGGCATGATGGTTCAGTTGGTTAGAGCATTACCATAATCCCAAGAATCTAAGGATCCAGGTTCAAAGTCCATGCTAGAACTGTCATTGGTCAGTCCAGCAACACCTAAAGAAGAGCGGATAATAATACCTCTCGGAATATTGTGCATATACTAACTTGTTTGATATGCTATTACTAACAGTTGAATGTATTTGGAATATTTAAATAAAGTTAAATTTTTCTAAAGACATTCAATACTCATATTACATGATGGAAACAGTCCATATAAAAATACAAATAATTCATAGTTGATGAAGTTTTTTTTTTATCTTTTTATTACTGAAAAGTTGTATTCATTACAAGATCTATTTTGTAAATTTAAGCATTCAATTAATTATCAGTAAAAAAGTATCTAACTAATTTTATATAGAAGATAAAATAAAAGTGGTAAAAACCCTTTATACTCTTACCATTCAGCAATTGTTTGTTTGATCTGATAAATATTATTTTTATTTCCATTGTGTGTTATAGCAAGATGCTGGAAAATTAAAAACTGTTTTATCTTGCATTCATGTGTGCACACAAATATATAATTAACTTCAGATGTAATAACATTCCTGAAAACATATGAAAAGACATATGTAAAAAATATATACAATTCTCAAGATGCATTTTTCATAGAATTTGCATTCTGTCAACTGGCCCAGATTTTTTTCTGCATGTGACAGTTTAGTCTTTATCAGTTAAAAAACTATCATACTTTAATTTTCAACATTACCTGAATGCCCTCATTTAAAAAACACCATCTAGAATAAATATTAAAGATTATTTACCAATTATTTTATTAGTCTATAAAGTATTATTTAACTTTTTGTATAAATTTAAACTTTAAATATAGTTCAAGATTATTATAACATTTATTAAATTCCAGCAAAAATATTACCGACTTAATATTTCCCACCTTTTCCTGATCATGCTTAGTGTATACAGTACATAACTTTAACATTGTCTTAAATGCATATGGATAAAAACATATATAAAAAGATTAAAATGATTTCCAAGATGTATTTCGAGAAATATATACCTTCATTAGTTAAACAATTCTTTGTCAAACACATGTCTTCATTATTATAGTTTAATATTTATCTATACCAAACAACTGCTATTTATTATACAATTGTGTCATTATAGACACATATACCCATATATGTATATATGATAAACAAAAATGCAAGTTAAAAGACTTGCTAACGCTTGTATTTATGTCCACAGATGGCGTCCTACCAAGACTGCCAATCAAGCGTATGTTTTGTTTACATAAACGTCAGAGTAGTTAGTATTCACTATCTCTAACTATAATTCCACTTTCAGATCATGATTTCAAGCTATTTGCTATCGTCAGTGAAAGACAGGAATAAAGAAACTAGATCTGAATACAAACTCTGAGCGTTTATGAAACAATTTCTATTCAGCTTGCAAGCGTGAATTTTTTAGACACGTAATGTCTTCAAACTCAGCATAGCAAACCAGATAGCTACATAGGTCTGATCTCAGTTCAGCATCACCACATAGTAGAAGCCTCTGCAATCTATATCATTGCAAGAAAGACCTCAAAGGTACATTTATGATAAACAAAAATGCAAGTTAAAAAACTTGCTAACGCTTGTATTTATGTCCACAGATGGCGTCCTACCAAGACTGCCAATCAAGCGTATGTTTTGTTTACATAAACGTCAGAGTAGTTAGTATTCACTATCTCTAACTATAATTCCACTTTCAGATCATGATTTCAAGCTATTTGCTATCGTCAGTGAAAGACAGGAATAAAGAAACTAGATCTGAATACAAACTCTGAGCGTTTATGAAACAATTTCTATTCAGCTTGCAAGCGTGAATTTTTTAGACACGTAATGTCTTCAAACTCAGCATAGCAAACCAGATAGCTACATGGGTCTGATCTCAGTTCAGCATCACCACATAGTAGAAGCCTCTGCAATCTATATCATTGCAAGAAAGACCTCAAAGGTACATTTATGATAAACAAAAATGCAAGTTAAAAAACTTGCTAACGCTTGTATTTATGTCCACAGATGGCGTCCTACCAAGACTGCCAATCAAGCGTATGTTTTGTTTACATAAACGTCAGAGTAGTTAGTATTCACTATCTATAACTATAATTCCACTTTCAGATCATGATTTAAAGCTATTTGCTATCGTCAGTGAAAGACAGGAATAAAGAAACTAGATCTGAATACAAACTCTGAGCGTTTATGAAACAATTTCTATTCAGCTTGCAAGCGTGAATTTTTTAGACACGTAATGTCTTCAAACTCAGCATAGCAAACCAGATAGCTACATGGGTCTGATCTCAGTTCAGCATCACCACATAGTAGAAGCCTCTGCAATCTATATCATTGCAAGAAAGACCTCAAAGGTACATTTATGATAAACAAAAATGCAAGTTAAAAAACTTGCTAACGCTTGTATTTATGTCCACAGATGGCGTCCTACCAAGACTGCCAATCAAGCGTATGTTTTGTTTACATAAACGTCAGAGTAGTTAGTATTCACTATCTCTAACTATAATTCCACTTTCAGATCATGATTTCAAGCTATTTGCTATCGTCAGTGAAAGACAGGAATAAAGAAACTAGATCTGAATACAAACTCTGAGCGTTTATGAAACAATTTCTATTCAGCTTGCAAGCGTGAATTTTTTAGACACGTAATGTCTTCAAACTCAGCATAGCAAACCAGATAGCTACATGGGTCTGATCTCAGTTCAGCATCACCACATAGTAGACTATGTGGTGATGCTGAACTGAGATCAGACCCATGTAGCTATCTGGTTTGCTATGCTGAGTTTGAAGACATTACGTGTCTAAAAAAAAGCTTGCAAGCGTGAATTTTTTAGACACGTAATGTCTTCAAACTCAGCATAGCAAACCAGATAGCTACATGGGTCTGATCTCAGTTCAGCATCACCACATAGTAGACTATGTGGTGATGCTGAACTGAGATCAGACCCATGTAGCTATCTGGTTTGCTATGCTGAGTTTGAAGACATTACGTGTCTAAAAAATTCACGCTTGCAAGCTGAATAGAAATTGTTTCATAAACGCTCAGAGTTTGTATTCAGATCTAGTTTCTTTATTCCTGTCTTTCACTGACGATAGCAAATAGCTTGAAATCATGATCTGAAAGTGGAATTATAGTTAGAGATAGTGAATACTAACTACTCTGACGTTTATGTAAACAAAACATACGCTTGATTGGCAGTCTTGGTAGGACGCCATCTGTGGACATATATATATATATATATATATATATAGCATCAAACTTCTTAAACATTTTAAAAAAAATTCTAATCACTCTATTGGATGTATATTTATTTCATATTTTAACCATCATACTGAAACGTATTTTGATAAATTAATTAAATTTAAAATTGATAATATACATATAACATAGCAAGCTTATCTAAAATTATGAATAAATCTTCAATTTGTTGTCAAGATAAACTCTATAAGTAAGATAGATTATCTTTCATTTTGTTCTAAGATCTTAATATAGACAAAGAAAGTTAGCATAGAAATTTAACATATTAAAATGTGTATATATATATATATATATATTCCTATAATAAGCCCTGTTTTGAAAGACTTATAAATAATCATTTACAAGAATTTTAAACTCTTTTGCTGTTAATTATTACTTTGATAATAAATCTCGATTTTTCACAAACCTAGATAGTTTTATAAATAAAATCATATGATAACAGTCCAATGTTATCTAAACTATAAATTTTTAATCTGTTATCATGATAAGCTATATAAGTAAATGGTCTAAATATAAAGAGTTGTTGTAAAAAACTTTAACAAATTGAGATTTTTGTGTTTTATAAGTTTAACTAAACCCAACTAAACAGACAAAATGTTTTGAAAGCAGACTAATAAATAATTATTTTAAAACTTTCAAACCTCACTGCTATTAATTATTACTTTTATAATAAACTGATTTTACATAAAGTTTTGACTATTATTCTATGATTAACTAAGCTTTGTACTTAATCAGGTTTATTATCTGTAAATAATTAATGGTAGTGGAATTTGAAAGAATTATTATTTTGTTTTGCCAGTCTAATGGGGGTTAGTTAACCTTTTAGGAATATAAAAATCTCAATCTATTAAACTTTTATGACATTTCTTTGCCTATGTTAAGATCTTAGACTTGAGTAAAAAGTTATTCATCTTTCATTTATAGTTGTTTCCTTAATGATAAATTGACAATTTATAGTTTAGATAAGTTTGTTGCTGTTATAATTGTTATAGAATTTATAAAACTTCCTAGCTTTGTGTAAAATCAGATTTATGATCTAAGTAATAATTAATAGCAATGAGGTTTGAAAATTTTTAAAATGACGATTTATTAATCTGTTTTCAATATAAGTTATATTTACCTCTTTGATGAAGTATTTTACATTTTTAAGGGGAAAAAATCTCAATATGTTAAAGTTCTATGCCAACTTTATTTGTTTGTATTAAGATTTTAGACCAGAGTGAAAGGCAATCTATCTTTTACTTATAGAGTTGCCTTAACAACAGATTGAAAATTCATGGTTTAAATAAAATTGAACTGTTATCATGTGATTACATTTAGAAAAATCATCTAGCTTTGTGCAAAATCAGATTTACATAAATATTATTTAATTATTAAAAAAATACATGTAAAAGTTTATCAGTAATTTTTATTAGTCATTCATTAGACTAGAGACACATCAATTAAACTGTAGTAATTACATATCTATGTATACTGAACAATGATAAAGATGTGTGTAAGAGATTGTGATCTGAACCAACTGATGCATGATAATTCAACATAAAATGTGTATTCTTGAGGACAATATATTTTTTCACATATCATATGTTTATAATTACACCCTTACATAATTTATTGAAAGCAATTAGAAAACAGTTCCTATATTTTGTGATGGTGGTGTAATAAAAATTATACTACTATTCATAAAAAAATTCCTTAATTATCCTTGAAATGAAGAAAATGTTAAATTTTTAGTTGCTCAGTATAAAGAAAATAGTCTGTATATTTTTATTTTCACTATTAATTTTTAATTAATTTTGTTAATTTTTTTTAATAATAAATGGTTTATTTTACAGTGTATTAATGGTAGTATAGGCAATATTTATTGCTTTAAGTGTATGTCTTTTATTATGTATTGTAACAGTTATATTGGCCATGCCAAAATTACATTATTATATTTTTAGAAAATATTGTGATATACCCATTTAATTAATTTTACCTTTGGTAAAAAAATAAGATTCTAAATTTATTATGGAAATGACCCCAAAAAACTTACAAAAATACAAATAAAGCATTGATATGTAAATGAAGTTCAAAAATATTAAAATGAGATTGATGTTTTTCATCATTCTTGCTCTCCCACTCTTTTTTTTTTGAAGAGGAAAAAAGCAAAATAAAATATCTATCAAATAATTCTTTCTATATATATAAGGATTGAAAACTTCTAATTATTTTTTTAAATCTACATAAAGTGACAGAGACACTTTTTATACTAAGGCTTATATGAAAAATGAAGTACTAAGCTAAAGCAAGTAGCTCATTGGTTTTGACCCTAATGCAATTGTTCAATCTATTTTGCTTATCAACTAGTTTAAAACTGTTATTGATAAATAAAACTCTGTAAATAGATTGTCCAAGAAAAAATAAGGATACTAACATTTTGTGTAATTGCCTTTAATGCTTTCCTTAACAATAATGAAAAAAAACATATCTAAATGAAGATAAGAAAGACTTTCAAGTTAGCAATATAATATTTTAAATCCAGAACATTTAATGCTCTGATATTGTTTGTTATTTGTGAAAATTGAAGACAAATAAAGGGGAAAAAATTACAAACTTTAAAAAATTAAAGCATAAAAATTATATTGGAATTGGTCAAAATGACATTATTATGTTTTATTTCTGAAGGAACTATAAGTATATAATATTTGAATTATTTATCACATGAACAGTATTGTAATATTTATTAATAAATTAAATGAAACTATTTCCAGAAAAGCTATCTAAGAAAAAATGATCATCATTTTTTATGTGAGAAGTTATTATGTAAAAGTTATAAATGATAAAACATTTGAACTTTTGCTATAATTTCTAACTTGAAAAGCATTCAAGAAAGAAAATATCTCAATGAAGACTCCAGTTATATATTTTATTAGCTATTTATTATTATATTTATTTTGTCATTAATAAATTATTTGTTTATTTACCATCTTATTAATTATTATTTCATACATAATACTTGCTTATAAAATATATGCAATTAACACACACATTACTCATAGAATAACTCCCCAAGCTCTGAGAACATGCTTTCCTATGTGCTTCATTTGGAGTGTATAGTGGCTAAAGCAAATAAATATTTGAAATGAAGATTGAACTCTAGTTAATTAACTACTACTGTCATATTATTTTATTTGTACATTTTTCTGCTTCTGCTTATAGTGATTAGGGTTACTGTTGCATAAATTAGCATCAACAACATTGTAACATTGAATATTCTATTCTGATAAAGGAGATGATCGATGCTGTATAAATTAGCACTGACAAAGAGGTGACCTCAAATATTTTATTGGAATATAGAATGTGTGGGATATATATTGAAAGAGACACATTGCTTCATATATCCTAAAGTTACCCCCCCCCCTTTATTTTAAAACAGTTTGATTAAAAAGCTGATGCAGTTATAAAATCAATATTTAAAATTGGAAATTAAATGACACATTTAGTTAATAAATTGTTATCATTAAAACTCAGCAGTTACAAATATTACCAATATAATATTTTTTGTTGAGCTGAATGTTTACAAATTACAATATAAACAAGATAGCATCATGTTCATACCCCATGTAGTGGAAAAAAAACATGTTTATGAACAACTAGCTGATAAGAAGAGAGCTTCATAAGAAAAGTGCAGGAAGCAAGAGAGGATAAATAAAGAAATCAGGCAATTGTTGATTATTCAGATATTCAATAGTGAGTTAAATTGATTAGTAGTGAATTAATGGTTAGTATGCAGATAATCACTGTTTAAAAAACCAGACCAACTAAGTTCGGAGCCACTGAGGCCATCAATCTAAGAAGAAATCTACAGTTACTGTAAAAACTGCAAGATGAAAAAACAGATTATTAATATTGACAACACAAGAATGCTCAGCTAACAAGAATAGCTTTATTTCTCTTTCTCTCTCTCTCTCTCTCACACACACACTATGAAAAAGCCATGAAGCTCAAAAATAAAATGCCTAGCTGATCACCAAAAGAAGAAGTATGCCATTCAGTTGTAAGACCAATTCCTTTTCAATGTGAAGATTTACTAGCAGTGAACTGCCATCAGATAAATTTGAAGGTAAGAGAGCCACAGATAACATTTGAAACTTTTATAGCAGAATATAATTGCCATTATTGTCACTGAAAAACATAAAATGAAAAACATAGTTATTTAAACTGATTAATTTACAAAAATAAAATGATTAATTTATAAAACAATAAAATGTATGTACTGAAATAATTTCTTATAATATAATATAATTGCCATTATTGACAGTGAATAGATAAAATAAAAAACATAATTCTTTAAAATGATTAATTTACAAAACAATAAAATATTATATTAACTATAAAATATTATATTAACTAAGAAAGAGTTACTATATTTAAATCTGCATTTATGTACCAAAATAAAAGATGGGAATTAAATATGCTTTTATTAAAAATGGATTTATATACATGAATGATTTAAATCTGTGTCCATATACCTACCTTAAAGATGTGTTTATATACTTAGAATTAAATATATATATAAATTGACTGTGCTTCTATATACATGACTTAAATCGGTGTCTATATAATATGTGTCTGCATATCTGGATTAAATACATGTTTATATATAAATTAAATATACATCTACATGCCTGGATAACTTAATCTGCATTTATATAAATGAATTAAATATATGTCTATGTAATATGTGTCTCATATATCTGAATTAACTATGTGCTATATATATATTGTAACGAGACAGCGTTACATCAATATTAAATCTAGGATACATCGATAAACACACACACACCAGCAAGCAACATAAAACACTCGTAACTTTATTTCGTAATTAGTAATAGTTTTCTTTCTCTCATAAATACATTTTATAAAACACATTGATAAAATGCAGACGGTAAAACGTCTAATTAAATGATTAAAGCCTTTAGATAATAAAATTAATAACAAAAAATAATATGCTTTCCTAAAGAATAAAAAAAATAATAATACGCACTCCTAAAATAATAAAAATAATTATCAATCAAAATCACCACGGGGAATTAAAAATGTTTATTTTAGAAATATAATTTAGCTCGAATAAAACTTATGGAAAAGATTTGAGGAAAAGATAAATGCTCGACTTCTAAATTTAAAATAACTTGTATTGTTCTAGTAAAACACACGCACACACGCATGCCTTCGAGGTGTGAAGGAATAAGGTTGGTTGAGTGAGATTGCAAAATGAGATTGTCCCAAAATAAAGATTGCCTTTAGCACAAAGAGTGAGTGAGCAGGTACCTCAAACGCGGACCTGAACGACAACTCCAAGAACAGGGAACTATGGGGGTAGATTGGATCCTAAGATATGGATCAACCCTTATAAATACTAGTCAAAACCTATTCAATGTTTTAATTTTGGATAAAATTTGGAATGATTTTGAGAATTAATCAATTAATTTTGGAAAGAGTTGTTTGGATTCAGTTCGATTCGATTCATTTCGATTAATACATTTTCATTATTGTTTTTATTTTCCAATTCTCAGTACGCTGAATTACCACCTGTTCATTTATTCCGATGCTTATGCTTTTATAGAATTGTTCTGAATTAGCTTGGTTATTCCGCAATACTTAAAATGATCATCATGAAATTAATACCAAGAGCGCCGACTGTCATGAGGGGCTAATCAACCCTTCAGTGACTGATCGGCGCTCCGCTACTGAAATATCTCCGAAGCTATGAAATTCTGACAACATCGCCATGTTAAGTGAATGCTCCTAATAAAAGAAATGTTCCGTGAAACACCCAAACTCGTCCAGACCAATCGACCTTCGTTGCAACCAAGACAAATCCTAGGTAAATATGTTTTTTTATTCTGTTCACTCACTCAATTAATAAACTCGTAAGGCAATCTCGAAATTAACCAACATAAATTTACTCAAATAAATCTTAAGACTTTCCTCGTCATGATAGTTTATCTTTGTTACTGAACTTTGTTACTGAACTTTGAACTTAAGTGAAGCTAAGGAAAGATTATATATTTATCAAATAGAAAGGAACTTTCTCGTCATTCAAATTATGTTATGAATACTTATGGTTCTCTGTGGGCGTGAATGTATGTGCGCGTGTGTGATAAATCAATTAATAATGTTTTGTAATAAATCAATTAATAATGTTCGTAATAAATAAATTAATAATGTTTCTTTTCATATTTAATAAACTTGTTCAATATCTTATCAAGTCGAGCATATCTCAAATCTTTTCACACACAATCAAAACCGTAGTTATTTATTCTTTGATAACTTATCTTTGAAGTAGATTTAGTCAATTTTAATTTTCATTTAGTTATTTTATTAATTATGTCACCATCGTGCCGTAAGTCACGATGTTTCTTATTTCACCTTAGTTAAGATAGATTTAAGAGCGGGCGGGTCTATAATCAAAATAAACGTCAATAAATTATGTTATATACAATAAAGCGGGGGGATGAACTTGTAAGCCTTGTGTTCGGGGCGTAAGCGAACAACCTCATAGGTCAGTGATAACCAATAAACGATCCTTATGCCGTGATCGACTTAGTAGAAAACCTTGCTGATTTTAATTAGCGGACAATGCGTCTTCTCCGGGAGGAGTCATGTTAGAAATAAACATGTAACGACCTTGAGACACCTTATTGGTCCATGCTGGGAGTTTTGAGCTAGTGGGTGGGATTAGACTTTGAAATCGTTTTGACATGATGTAAGGTGATGCGAGTAGTTAAAATCAACTTAAATAATCGTATCTGGCGCCCCCTTATGTGGATCGTGAATAACTGTCGATGTAAGAAAAAAAATAAAGCCTTACGCTATGTCATGTTTGTTTCGAAGCCGTAATCTCGGGATAGAGAGGGGTTCCAGTTACATTGGCGCTTCCAACGTGAGGCTAGTATAAATGAAGCTTCTAAACATAAAGAAAAAGCAAATCTAGATACTAGCAAAAGCGGCCGAACTGGGAGAAGACGCGGAAATATTTATGTAAAAAAAAAAAAAAAAAAAAAAAAAAAAAAAAAAAAATATATATATATAAACAAACGGAACAAAATCGCGGCGATGCTTAACATCGCAAATGGGTAAACAAAACATCGGAACCGGAGCAAAATAAACAAAACAAATAAAGCATAGCAGGAGATAAGGGAGCGGACGCCGATCGGTCGCTGTCACCATAAAACAAATAAATCAAGATCAACGAGACAACAAACAGAATGGAGGGAAAATGGATAAAAATAGAGCACTTCAAAGGAAAGGGAAATGAGAATCCATGTCGATATATAGAAAGTTTGAAGAGGTTATTTTCATGCGAGCAGTTCAGCGAAGAATCCAAAATAGCGATCGCGTGTAGCCACATCCAAGGGGAAGTTATGGAATGGTGGGAGACAATGGAAAACAAACCCGAGACATTCGAGGAATATCAAAGGGCCATCATGAAAAGATATTGGGGAGTAGCCCAGCAGGAAAGGGAAAGATGGGAGATAGAACAAAACAAAAGGGAAGAAGAGGAAAAATACAGTACCTTCGTCCAGAGACAGATGGCAAGACTAAAAAAAATAGACAAATACCAAATACCAGAGGAACAGCAAATTAGGATAGCGGGACGCAACCTACCCAGGGAGATCAAACAAATCATTGAAAGGGAAACCGAAATAACAGGGGTGCTGAAGAAACTACAGGCGATCGAAAACGACGATTATTTTAACCAAGAGGAGGACAATGGGATCAGAATAGCCAATATGACACAAGATGGGGGGGGAAGGACCTCGGAGAAGACAGGAATGCCCAATAATCGACGTGTCAATCCAGGGGTTCAAGGCAAGGGCTTTGCTGGATACGGGAAGCCAAGTATCCGTAATGGCACAGGAAATTTTCAACAAGATCGCCCAAGGGCCAACAGAGATAAAAATCCTACCGCTAAAAGGGACCCAAATTGTACTGGCCAATGGAAAAAAGGCGAAAATACAAACCAAACAAGTGTGGGCGAATATCAGCATTGCAGGACAGGAGTTTACCCAGGTCGTACTAATACTGGAAGGCTTAATCCATGATTTAGTATTAGGATCAGACTTCATGAAAATGACTAAATGTAACATCGATTACGGGTCCGAACTAGCGAGGATCAGCACAGTCACGGTGCCTTTCGAAAGCAAAGTGGACGAAGAACCAGAAAGACAAAGGAAGCTGCAGTGCATCGCGATAAAAGGGGAAATCGAAAAAAGAATCGAGGAAATAACTGGACCAGACAAAGAAAAGAAGGAAAGAATTCAGGAAATATTGGGGGCGCACAAAAGTGTCTTCTCGGACAAACCGGGAGTAATTCAAGGATACGAACACCGGATCCGATTGAGCACCAGCCACCCATATCAGACGAGGGCATACCCGATCCCATTCCAATACCGGAAAGAAATTGAAACCCAGTTAAAGCAGATGACGGAGTGGGGAGTCGTTTCAAAATGCACCTCGCCGTACAATAATCCCATCCTAGCCGTAAAAAAAGGGGACGGGTCAATACGATTGTGCCTCGACGCTAGGCAACTAAACAAGGTAACGATCCCGGACACAAACGCCCCACCTGTCATGAACGAACTAATGACCAGGTTCCGGAACAAGCGGATTTTTTCCACGATGGATTTAACCAATAGTTACTGGCAAATGAGCCTCCACCCCGACGACCGAAAATACACCGCGTTCAAATATAACGGGAGGGCGTACCAGTTCAACCGAGTACCCTTCGGATTAAAGAACAGTGGGGCAGGCTTGGTACAATGCCTGGATCAAACCCTATCTGACGAGGTAAAAGGATTTGCGACGATGTACGTGGACGACATCATCATAGCATCCAATGACATCGAGGAGCATTGCCAGCACTTAGAAAAGCTACTACAAGAATGCGAGCAGAAGGGGATCAAAATCAACATCAAGAAGAGCCATTTTGCGACACAGGAGGTCAAGTTCTTGGGACACATAGTCAGCCCGGATGGAGTGCGGCCTAACCCCGAAAAAATCCAGGCGATCCAGGAATTTCCCACCCCAAAGAAGAAGAAGGACATTAAGGCATTCCTCGGAATGTGTACCTTTTATAACAAGTTCTACGAGAACTTCACCCACGATATGGAGCCCTTGTTACAACTACTAAGAAAGGAGCAAGCATGGGTGTGGGACGAGAAGCGGGAACGGAGTTTCCGGAGAGTAAAAGAAGGGTTCCTGAAACAAACAATATTGACATACCCGGATTTCGACCAGATGTTCTGGGTACAAACGGACAGCAGTGACATCGGGCTGGGGGCCACGTTGTACCAGAAGGGGCCGGAGGGAGAACAGAGAGTGTTGGCGTTCATTAGTCGGCTACTGAAAGACCCGGAAAGAAGGTACACGGTCACCGAGCGAGAAGCCCTCGCCATAGTGTGGGCGTTCAAAAAGTTCCGGCAATACCTGGTCGGGTCCAAAGTAAGGGTCGTCACTGACCACCGGAGTCTGGAGTTCCTAAACAAAAGCTTCCTGACAAACAACAGATTGGTGCGGTGGAGTCTAGCCCTGCAGGAATTTCAATATGAGGTAGAATACTGCAAAGGAAGGGATAACGTGATCGCGGACACGCTGAGCCGTTACCCGGTGGGGACTCAGACGAATGCGGAGGCAAGCGAGTTCGCCTACATAGCCGCAACGACCCGACAGGACAAGAAGGGAGGGCTTAAAGCAGGCAACATTCGAAGGAGCCAGGAAAAGGACAAGGACTGCCAACGAATAATCAGTTATTTACATAAAGGGAAGTCGAAGGCGGGCTCTTACCAGGGGGAAGAAGGAACCGGAGGGGGTCCACTATGGAAATATCGGGACCGATGCATCACCCTGGGGGGGTTACTCCAAAGAAACACAGGGAATGGGAAGCAAACCCGGATTATAATTCCGAAAGAAATGCGAAATCAAATGATCGACGAGACACATCGGGAACGCGGACATTATGGAGCGAACAAGACTGAGGGATACCTTAGCAATTGGTTCTACTGGCCTGGAATGCACCGGGACATCGCCGCAAGATTACGAGGATGCGATGTCTGTGCGAGGACCAAACCACTGAATCGATCCAATGAAGGACCTCAGATACCAATTATCATACGGGAACCGAACCACACCGTGGCAATCGATTACTACGGGCCGTTACCGATGGCCGGGGGAAAGAGATATATATTAGTCGCATACGACTTATGTTCCAAAATGGTCGCCGCCTACCCCATGGCCCGGGCGAACGCACACCAGACCATCAAATTATTGGAGACAAAACAGTTTCCCATCATTGGGAAGCCTAGGTACATCCTATCGGATCATGGCACACCATTTGTGTCGAGAACTTGGCGGCAGTGGATAAATCGAACCGGGATCAAACACCACATGACGTCGATCCGGAACCCGCAGAGCAACCCGTGCGAGCGAGTAATGCGGGAATTGGGACGGTTGTTCCGTGTGTATACTGCGGGAGATCACCGGAAATGGGTCCAGGAGATTCCCCGGATCACGGGAATGATCAACTCCTCAAAAAATGAATCAACTGGATTTGAACCAAGCCGACTCCATTATGGGCAACCAATACCTTACCCATACGAGGACAGGCCCACCATCCGAACCGGAAAAATCGATAGGAAACAAGACAACCAAATAGCGCTACGAAGATTGGAGCACATGGGAAAGAGGCGAACGCAGACCAAGAAGCACACCCGGAATACGTTCAAAGTGGGCGATCGAGTGATGGTAAAGGCCAACCCGGTCAGTCGACCCGGACAAAACATCTACAAAAAATTCCTCGACATATACGAGGGCCCATACGAGATCGTCAGGGCATATGGAAACAACGCCTTTGCGTTGACCCACGGAAAAGGAACGTTCAATGCAAGAGCACTGAAGAGAGCAGAATAAATTCGCCCCTTCACCGAGCTAAAACCCGCAGCATCGGATTTTACTCTACACCGGGCGGGGAGATATGTAACGAGACAGCGTTACATCAATATTAAATCTAGGATACATCGATAAACACACACACACCAGCAAGCAACATAAAACACTCGTAACTTTATTTCGTAATTAGTAATAGTTTTCTTTCTCTCATAAATACATTTTATAAAACACATTGATAAAATGCAGACGGTAAAACGTCTAATTAAATGATTAAAGCCTTTAGATAATAAAATTAATAACAAAAAATAATATGCTTTCCTAAAGAATAAAAAAATAATACGCACTCCTAAAATAATAAAAATAATTATCAATCAAAATCACCACGGGGAATTAAAAATGTTTATTTTAGAAATATAATTTTAGCTCGAATAAAACTTATAGAAAAGATTTGAGGAAAAGATAAATGCTCGACTTCTAAATTTAAAATAACTTGTATTGTTCTAGTAAAACACACGCACACACGCATGCCTTCGAGGTGTGAAGGAATAAGGTTGGTTGAGTGAGATTGCTAAATGAGATTGTCCCAAAATAAAGATTGCCTTTAGCACAAAGAGTGAGTGAGCAGGTACCTCAAACGCGGACCTGAACGACAACTCCAAGAACAGGGAACTATGGGGGTAGATTGGATCCTAAGATATGGATCAACCCTTATAAATACTAGTCGAAACCTATTCATTAATTAATTGTGGATATTTTGGAGTGATTTTGAGAATTAATCAATTAATTTTGGAAAGAGTTGTTTGGATTCAGTTCGATTCGATTCATTTCGATTAATACATTTTCATTATTGTTTTTATTTTCCAATTCTCAGTACGCTGAATTACCACCTGTTCATTTATTCCGATGCTTATGCTTTATAGAATTGTTCTGAATTAGCTTGGTTATTCCGCAATACTTAAAATGATCATCATGAAATTAATACCAAGAGCGCCGACTGTCATGAGGGGCTAATCAACCCTTCAGTGACTGATCGGCGCTCCGCTACTGAAATATCTCCGAAGCTATGAAATTCTGAAAACATCGCCATGTTAAGTGAATGCTCCTAATAAAAGAAATGTTCCGTGAAACACCCAAACTCGTCCAGACCAATCGACCTTCGTTGCAACCAAGACAAATCCTAGGTAAATATGTTTTTTTATTCTGTTCACTCACTCAATTAATAAACTCGTAAGGCAATCTCGAAATTAACCAACATAAATTTACTCAAATAAATCTTAAAACTTTCCTCGTCATGATAGTTTATCTTTGTTACTGAACTTTGTAAACATGAACTTTGAACTTAAGTGAAGCTAAGGAAAGATTATATATTTATCAAATAGAAAGGAACTTTCTCGTCATTCAAATTATGTTATGAATACTTATGGTTCTCTGTGGGCGTGAATGTATGTGCGCGTGTGTGATAAATCAATTAATAATGTTTTGTAATAAATCAATTAATAATGTTCGTAATAAATAAATTAATAATGTTTCTTTTCATATTTAATAAACTTGTTCAATATCTTATCAAGTCGAGCATATCTCAAATCTTTTCACACACAATCAAAACCGTAGTTATTTATTCTTTGATAACTTATCTTTGAAGTAGATTTAGTCAATTTTAATTTTCATTTAGTTATTTTATTAATTATGTCACCATCGTGCCGTAAGTCACGATGTTTCTTATTTCACCTTAGTTAAGATAGATTTAAGAGCGGGCGGGTCTATAATCAAAATAAACGTCAATAAATTATGTTATATACAATAAAGCGGGGGGATGAACTTGTAAGCCTTGTGTTCGGGGCGTAAGCGAACAACCTCATAGGTCAGTGATAACCAATAAACGATCCTTATGCCGTGATCGACTTAGTAGAAAACCTTGCTGATTTTAATTAGCGGACAATGCGTCTTCTCCGGGAGGAGTCATTTTAGAAATAAACATGTAACGACCTTGAGACACCTTATTGGTCCATGCTGGGAGTTTTGAGCTAGTGGGTGGGATTAGACTTTGAAATCGTTTTGACATGATGTAAGGTGATGCGAGTAGTTAAAATCAACTTAAATAATCGTATCTGGCGCCCCCTTATGTGGATCGTGAATAACTGTCGATGTAAGAAAAAAAATAAAGCCTTACGCTATGTCATGTTTGTTTCGAAGCCGTAATCTCGGGATAGAGAGGGGTTACAGTTACAATATATGAACTAATTATGCTTTAGTGTACATGATCTAAATCTGTGTCTATATAATATGGGTTATATACCTTAATTTAATATGTGCTGACATACAGGAATTGAATATGTTCCTATATCTATGAATAACTTGAATCTGCATTCATATGCCTGAATTACAGATGTGCTTATATACATGGAATAAATCTGCATCTGTACATAGGAATTAAATAAGTAAATATATTTGAATTGAAGGGGTTAATCAGATATAAGCCAGACTTACCTAGAGTGTGTGGGAGAAAGATTAATAGACATGTCTACAAAATTATTTACATGTGCATATGAGAACATCGACTCACAAAGAGAGAATTTAACTTGAGAAATGATAAGGAGACATATGTAATGTACACATGATGTACACACATTTATCTAAGTAAATCTCTACTATGTGAAAGCTGTCAGAACATGATTATGGAAGATAATAGGATAGATACTGTATGAATATCAATGATGGAACCAAGCATCAGAAGAAATTACTAATGAGTGGACTAACTGATCTATGGAACCAGAATTGCAATACACTATTAAAGGAGTTATCCAAATGCTATTATTTAAATAAATCATTGTTAGATAAAATAATATATATCATCAGTTTCATGTCATACATTTTCAGGTGTACTTGTTCACATGAATCTCATGTTTCCTGAGTTATGTCTGGCATAACTTTATCTGGGTAAGTCAGATTGTAGATAGCTGGAATTCCAGTGGCACCATTTTGGAAAACAAACAGATAAATATCTAGATGTTTTCAGTCTCTTTAATGCTACATCCTCTGATGAGCAGAAAGTATTGTTGTAGTGGGGGGGGGGGTCATGTTAGCATTGGGTAACACTGAGAATTTTTTTCTTTCTGCAATATGCTTATCAGGAAATAAATCAGCTGACAGAAAGGTTGAAAGAGCCAGTCTAGTTACAATATATATATATGCATGAAATGAAAGGAGAATTTTTTTGGATTAAATAAAGAAAAGTAAAAAAACAAGATTAAAGTTAAAAGATGGAAAATATGAAAAGCATTGCATTGGGGTAAAACTGATGTTGCTATTAATTGATAGAACAAAAAGAAAAAAGGAACAATGTGTTCATGTGATGTTTAGTGGTCAAATTGGAAAATTGTTAAGTAGTGATAGACTAAGGTTAATATGGTTGAAGAAGAAAAACAGTCAACAATAAATAAGTATGAGGTCACTTGATACCAGACATTGTTAATCAATGGAGGCCAAGAAAGTGATTGAAAAGGATAGCTCAATTGTGCAAGCACCAGAGGAGCAAAAATCCAGCAGCATTCCCACTTACACTGGAAATCTTCCTAGCAGTAATGAATCAAGTGAAAGAAGATAATGATAGAAGAGATAAACAAATGAAAAAAGATAATGAATAAAGAAATGCATAATAAAATAGATAAAAATCAAAGAAAAATGTAGCTAGAAATGAAAGAAATGCTTAATAAAATGAAAAAAGCATATGTTCAAATCAAGGAAGAAATGAAAGAAAAATTACAGGGAATAGAAAATAATATAGATAAACAAGTCCAGGAAAAGATGAAATTCATAAAGAAGACATCTGTTGGTATTCAGAAAATTTATAAAGATAATGAGCAAGAAATAATGTCAAGCAAAAGAGAAATTTTACAGAGAATGGAAGTGAAGGATGAAGAAAAGATGAAGACACTTCAAATGGAGGATCCTTTATTAAAAATATTGGTTGTCACTATAAATGACATAAAAGAAGATTATGATATACTAAAAGAGACTGTACAACAATATACAGAGAAAAGTTATATAACACTATGGATATAATGATTCAATGAAAGTAAGAAGATATATTTGTTAAAAGCTAACATGGACTTGGTGAAAATATAAAAAAAAACATTTATCAGTTTTTGAAGGTTAAAACATTTAGAGGTGATGTAAGAGAGACACCAATCAAGCATCTAGATAGTCTAGAAAGCTATTTTGAACTAAATCCACTAATAAAAAAGCATGTAGATATCACATATAATAATCTAAATGGACCAGTTAAGGAATGGTATAATTCACTAATAAGCAACCAAATAATTAAAAAAACAAATTTTAAGCAACCTTTGGTCAGAAGAAAAACAAACAGAGAGCAATAAAGTATCAGATAATGCAAGAGAAATTTCAGATAAAAAGATGTGAAACCTGTTCACAATTTTTCAGAAGACAGAGCACCAGATTACAAACATTATCTGCATGTGGGATCACTGAAAATCAAATAATAAGCATAATAAGACATAACATACCATTCAAAATTAAGAAAATAATTATTAGTACTGATAGAAAGACTACTGAAGAGATGGAAGATATATTGAATGCTATATATATAAGTTACCATAATCAGTATGAAGAAGGTAAGCTTCCCCTGGTAGCCCAATCATAATTTAAGAAAGGCAAAGCATCCATTGAAGGTATTAAGATATCCAAGATACCAATCTTATAGAAGTCAGCAGAGAAATAGAAAAAATTATGATACTAATAGAACAACTGGAGTGAGACCATGCTTAAGAAGTCAATCTGGATCATGAATGGAAATTCCTCTAAAGCAATCACCACCATTATCTTCCATTGAAGATGCAAATGAGACATCTACAAAAATGGAAACAGATAGGAAGAGATAGATCCAGACAGGCAACTAGCAATATCCAAGATGAATGAAAATAGAAATGAAATACAAAAGGTTACTAACCCCATGTCCACTTAGGGCCTATTTTGGAACATGTGAAAATTTATATTACAGAAAGATAAAGTATGGCTTGCTCCCTATTGACTTTAGATTTTTTAAAGAATTAATGGCTTTGGATAAAAGAAAAATGTAATGTTTTTAATAAAGGAATATCTTTTATTTTAAAAAATTATTTGACAAAAATGTCAAAAAATAATTATATAAAAATATTAATGATATTGTGATTAAAGTAGAAAAATGGATTTTTTTACAGTTCCATTGTCTCTTTTTGGTGAGAGGAGATGAGTAACAGTTATATTAGATATACCAAAATTACATTATTATATTTTTATAGCGCTATGTTTTTTATAAATTGTAATACATTAAAGATCAGCCTTTTCAAGCTATTGTGCATGTGCTTTTTACAAGTGTTAATAATAAATGAATACTTTCATTCCCAACACAAGATATAGTATTTATGAAAGAATAATTTTGTTGATGTCATTCATTCATCCTCACACTTTCATTTCCAGTACTTAAGATTTGCCCATATATAAGCATTTGGGTTGGAAAGAATAAGTGGATTCATTTTATTCTTTCATAAATACTATATCTTGTGTTAGGAATGAAAGTATTCATTTATTATTAACACTCATAAAAAAGCGCATGCACAATAGCTTGAAAAGGCTGATCTTTAATGTATTACAATTATTATATTTTTGAAAAATAATATAATATAGCCATTTAATTCATTTTTCCTTTGCTAAAAAAAACAAGATATTCTAAACTTATTAGGGAGATGACCCCCAAAACTTGTAAACATAAAATAAAGTGTTGATATGTAAATGAAGTTGAAAAATATTAAGTGAGATAGATTTTTCTTCTTGTTCTAGCTCTCCCATTTTTTTTTTGAAGAGAAAAAAGCAAAACATAATATCTATCAAATAATCGTTTTTATATACACATGGATTGAAAACTTGTAATTATTTTTCTTATTTAGTTAAAGTGATGGTGACACTTTTTGTATTGAGGCTTATATGGAAGATGAAGTGCTGAGTTAAAGTAAATAGCTTATTTGGTTATGATCCTAGTGCAAATGTTCAATCTATTTTCCTTATCAACAATTTTAAAAACTTCTATTGATAAATTGAATTCTGTAAATAGATTGTCTGAGAAGAAATAAGGATACTGATGCTTTGTTTAACTACATTTCATGCTTTACATAACAATACTGAAAAGAAAAAAATGTCTAAAGGAAAAAAAGACTTTCAAGTTAGCAGTAAGATATTTTACAACCAAAGCTTTAATATTGTTTGTTACTTGTGAATATTCAAGACAAATAAAGGAAAATAATATTTACAGGCTTTAAAGAATTAAATCATGAAAATTATATTGGAATTTGTCAAAATATTATGTTTTATTCAAGAAGGAATTATAAAGGTATAACATCTGAACTTGAATTATTTATAGCATGAATGGTATTTTAATCTTTAATAATAAATTAAATAATACTATTTCTAGAAAAGCTATCTAGCAATAAGTGATTATTTTTTTCACATAAAAAGTTATTGTACAAAGTTATAAACTGATAAAACATTTGAATTTTTATTACAATTTCTCACTTGAAATGCACTGTAGAAAGAAAATCCCCCAAAGAAGATTCCAGCTATTTATTATAATATATATCTTATTTTGTCATTAATAAATTATTTCCTTATTTACAAATTCATTAATTATTATTTCATACATAATAGTTGCTGATGAAATATATGCAATTAGCACATGCACAACCTGTAGAATAAATCCTCTCACAGCCCTGAGAACATGCTCACCATGTTTGAATTGTATGATAAAGCAAATGAATATTTGTATGAAAAATGAGTTCTTGTTAATTAACTACTACATCACATTATTTTATTTGTACCTTTTTCTGCTGATGCTTTTATTGATCAAGGTTAGTGTTACAGTATATATGTTTTTTTTTTATCAAAATCACGCTTATTAATCATGATCATAAACTATTTTGGTATTTAAATAAAATGATTTTTGTCATAATATATTGTTGAAAGTAACATCTTACAATAATGGATATAATTAATATTTGAAATGTATTATTATATTAGTAAATAATTATATTCTATTGCTATAAAATGTTGAAAAAAATTATTTTAATATTCCATATGTGTTTAAAAGTTTAATTATTGTTTTCTTTTCATGATGTTTCTTTTCTTAATCAATATATCCAGATTTTTTGACTACTTTGTCATGTTGACAATCATCATTAATTGTGTCTTACTAGTTTTTAAGGATTTGGCTGAGGCAGAGTAAGTATAAAAGAATTTTTATTATTTTTTTACTTTCTCTTTTTATATCACTCTAAATATTACATATTTCTTTGTGGTATAGTATTTAATCACTATATATATATATATATATATTGTAACCTAGTGTTATTGACACTTGGTTTACTTGGCATTATTTCTGCAGGAAAACAATGCTATTCTTTAAAGAAATAAAAAGATAAAATAACAATAGTAATAATTGATTAATAAAGTATGCTATTCACTCACTTTGGCATGTTTTGGGTGAATAACTAATAGATTTAATAACTCAATGTCATTTTTAAAGAGAGAACATGAATAATTTAATATTTAGATATTAATAATTAGAGCAAATTAATATGGTATAAAAGCTAAACAGTAATTGATTTTGGATGGGTAGAGAGGGGAGTGGATGAGTGTCTTATCATAAAGCACAATAACTTCTGGTAATTTCTTTTTGTAAAAAAAAAAAAGAAAGAAAAAAAAATTTAATGTTTAAAGAATTATACATCACTGATTGTTAATTTAATGTATTTATTATTTTTTTTTATATTGTCAAATTACTTTGTAATCCAGGTAGATAATACTGAAAACTATATGATTGTAATAAGTTTTTCCTTTCTTTTGTTTATGTTATAATCAAATGATTATTTTTCTGGAAGAGGTCGCTAAAGTAAAAAAATAAAAAAAAAAACAACAACAAAACGAAACAACCAATTTCATAATCAAGATCATTTTTTTTTTAAAAAAAAAATAGATAGTCTGCTTTTAGTTTTCAAGGAAGGAACAGTGCTGAAATTTGGTAACTCAATTTTTTCATTTTATTTTGCAGAAATAAATGTAATCAAAGTAAAATTTTAATAATATAATGTGTGGCTAAATTTTTTTTGATAAGATATCCTGATTTTCTTTGCCATCTACCTATTTAAAGACCTTTTATACTTAAAAGTTTATTGTCTCACGCTAAAGTTCAAAAATGACAGATGTAACTAAAAGAGTCACGAAAAATTATATTATATCTAAATTAAGGAAAAGAAGCGATTTCCAAGAAAAGATTAATTATTTATTAACTTTATGTCATTTATTGATATTTTCTTGGTATAGAAAGAAAAAAAAAATAATTGAAAGAAATATTTTGAAACCAAGGAAAATCAACTAGAAACATTTTCGCGCTCTTTCTCAATATTGTCTGCCTTTACAAGTAATGTAGTTACATACGTTAAAATATGTTTTATTCACCAAGAATTGTCTGGAAATAATATTAATGATAAATAAGATTAAATTATGCACCTGTATATTTAAAATATATATATATATATATATATATATATAAACTTTCTCAGAGTAAATATAGGAAAAGCCATATAGGGGCATTCTTACGGAGAAGTTACCGTTAAAAAAATTTATAATTCCTAAAGTATGAACAAAACCAAATATCTTAGTGACTTAATGATAAAAATAAATGATATATTATATTATACATCAGTTGGAATTATTAAAACTTCATGTACAAGTAAATTGACTGCAGTTATTATCATAATAATCTCTCGGAAAATTGCGCATTTTCATCCATAAGTAAGCTAGCTAATAAGTATACGTATCGTCAATAAAAAAAATATTGTGTATGTTTATCATCTATCGTCAACTGTTCGTTATGTTAGAATATGTATATTTTATTTTCTTGGATCCCAAAATTGTAGTAGTTTAATTCAAGTAAGAATTAATCTTCAATTCTGCTATATGTTTCTTTACCTAATTTATTAAACGCACAAAATAAGAGAAAACTTTTATTTAAAGGAAATAATACCATGCGTTTATTGTTTTTAAACTTGCTTCGTGAAATATGACTGGATAAAGCTCTTCACCTGGACCAGTTGCTCAACAGAAAAACATTTTCTAATGAGAGAGTATGCACTTGTTAATTAATGATTGTTTAAAACTAAGTTATAAATAATATGTATTTTTTTGTTATATCACATAGGTTAAAGTCTGTATGGTCAAGTGATATTTAATAGCCTTGTAATAACAAAGGTATGTTTTAATATAATTATTATAGGTTAAGTTGATATTTAACACGAAAAAAAAAAATCTATAAAATATGTTTTAATTATTACATACAATTGTAGGTAGAAATTTTGTATGTTAGATACGTAAAAGAAAAAAAATATTTAGATATTTAAGGGGTAAAATAAATATTGAAAATTATCAGAAGTAACTAAAAAAAAAAAAATGCTATAACAAAATATTTCTTGTTAAAGTTTTGAAATGAATTTATACTGTATTAATTGAGGAATTTATTCCTAATTATTCTTAAATAACACATCCACTTTATGTAGTTTAAGATAGTATGCTACCAACTATTTTGAATGTTCCTTTATTAAAATTAAAATTATTATACTTTTATTCTATGATGTCCATTGATTTCAGATGTTGATCAAAGTATACACGGTAACATAAGTTTATTATAATCAGTGTATTTACTTATCCTGCCCAGATATAGCATTGGTATATGCTTAATATTCGCATAGGTAATAATTATAATGTATTTATCTTGTGGGATGAAAAATGATCTCCCCAAAAGCTTTGTTTTCCATGAGAGGAAGATTTTAAATATAATGTTCAGGTATGTTTATAGCCCACGTGATCGATTCTCATAGATAGGACGATCAAGAATTTATCTAGCATTTAGTATGCTTCATTCGTTTAAATCCCAGGAGAGGATTGTATTTGGTGTGTGTTCATTGTATGCCCAAGTAAGAGGCAAGAAACCACCAAAATATTTTAATGTAGTAGATTACTTTACAGACCTTCGTGGTTATTCCATATTCCTCATGTGAAAATAAAGATAGCTCCACCATGGAAGGTGTTGATTATTGTGCTTAATTTTGAAAGTTCGGGCAAGATAAAGGTTATATTGGAGGTGTTAGTTCCTCAAGATCCACTTTAGTATAAATAGTGCGTTAGTAACTAAGATCAATATCTGTATTGTGCTGCTAAATATTGCTAGTATTTGACAAGTAAATCAATGGAGAAAGTAATTAAAATTGCGTAATTTAAAACGCTTATTTACTGAAGGAATATTCAAACGCAATCTTTAATGCTGGTTAGTAATTAAATAATACTCATATTTAAAATTATAAGTATGAATAAAATTTGTATCATAACTTAAGTTAGCATTAAGTTAAATGTAAGATAGTAAGTGTAACTTCTGATAGCTGGCCTATAATTAGAATAGGTTATCCCATTAAAGACCATAAATAAAGTAAATGTATTAGAAATAAATTTAATATTTTGCATATTGCATATGATGGGATTAATCATTTAAAAAAAAAAAAATAGTTAGTCAATAATTTTGAATAAAAGCTTCTACAAGGTTACCAAAATTTAATAAATAATGTATTGGTAATGAAATGTACTTTTAGTTAATCAATCCATATGATTGCATACAGGAGAAGTAGTAACCTCTAGTCCATAACCAAAAGAGTATACAGATTAATGTCAGTTATATTTTATATTTTTGTATTACTATGGGATTATTGAATAAATGTTCATATATTTTTTTTTGTGATAATAATAAATTATAGTCTTGTTAAAATTTGTTGTAGATTCATTTTTTTTGTTTTTATATGCTAAATATAAGTGTTTGCACAATATTTGCAAAACCTTTTCTTGAGTCCGAAATCATTCCAAATTCTTAAAGACTTAATATACCAGATAAATAAAGTTAAGCAGATCGGAATATGTCATTATATTTTAGTTTAATGATAATTATTTATGGAGTTGAAAACTTAAGACTAAACATTCACCTTTGTATAAAAAAAAAAAAAATGAATTTATTCCCAAACCATTAACTTTGGTTGCACATTATTCCATTCCCATTTAGTTAAATTGTCTAAGTAATAAATCTTAGTTATATTATTGTGTTGTCATGGATGATGGAAGAACACAAAAAGCACCCTTGTCTTTTATTATTCTGACTGAGATTCTAAAAAAAAAAAAAAAAAGGGCTGTGTTATTCAAAATTATACATCATTATTGAATAGAATTATCATCTCTTTAAATAATATAGCAGTGGATATGAGAGATGAAGACACATTGAATTTAAGTAAAATAAATGTTTCCTATAGCCGACCAGAATGCCAGTCATATGCGACAACACAATACTGCCGAGTATTTCCTTACATGAAACAAAGAACCCTGAGATTAATATTATTATAATTATTCTTTAAATTAATAAGTGATCAATTATTGTTGTTATTACAATCGTGGCATGGCTTAAGAGAATTGAATGTACAATTGTATTATATGAAAGGTATTTTAGATCATATTGGAAAATTAATGGATATGTTGCTTTATTTTGGTTGCCTTAACAACAACCAGAAAAATTAGTGTCACAAGTGCAAATAAACTAATTAATTATATATTGGGTTAGAAATAAATAAATTTAAAATAGAATAAACTATATGCTGGGTTAGAATATATATTGTAACAAAATTAAAGATAGATCAAAGATCCAGTGTAACAAAATGAGATCTGGTCTTTTAAAGTAATTATGAAATGTCAGAATTCTCAAACATTATTAAAATCCCAAATATTCCAGTATTGTTAAAAAATGTAACTTAATAAAGATGATCAAATGATCCAAATGTATTTAATAATTATAAAACGATTCAAATATAAATCTTTTTAGCTTAATAAATGAAAAATGCATTGTAGATTTTATATCAAAAGAAAAGAATTATTTAACATGAGAAGTGGCTATTAAACCAAAGATCAGACTGAGTTATCAATCATATTAAGTGTCATTGGATGAAATGAAACATATTTCTGTAATTAGATTTCTCAAGATATCCCACTATCAATAATTATAAGCAAATTATTAACAACAAGGATTATAACTCAGGTATATGGAATCACGTGAGGTGAGTACACTAGTAATTCAATAAAATATAACTCAGGTATACAGACAGTAGATCTTTTCCACTTTCATTTCTTGGTTTGATGTTAAGTGCATGTTTAAACAAATACTAAGTGAATATGGTCTAGCAGGGTGCCACTAGATTATTTGAATCTAGACACAGTTATATCTAATAACCTTTTCACATGTACCGGGTTTGAATCCCCTTTTGGTACTTTATTTCTAATAAAAATGGGAGATTTTGCTTTTTGAGCCATATCACTATACGCACTAATATTTAGGTAAAAGTAAAACATCTATAAACCACAGTGGAGTTCATTAGACATAAATCATTTCTTAGATCTTAGCATAACAAATGTGTTTCAATATTTTTATAAGTTTACTAGCTCAGATTATGTATAACTAATTTAGGATGGCAATTCACTCATCCTTGCATGAAATAGATGATGGGAAGTGGTTATAATAGTACTAAGAAATCACTAAATATTATGAAATTAATATTTATTTATGGCCTTTAAACATTTAAACAGCTCATTAATTAAAACGTTGATGACGATGATGATGATGATAATAATAATAACGATAATGACAAGGGTTTCAACTACCACTCTAGGACTAAGCCTAAACATAAAACTAATTTTTATACAGAAATTCATAATTATTGCTTAATTTTAGCATATTTACTTATATCTTAAATAACTAATATTCAACCACTGATGATGATGAATGATCACACTTAACAAAGACTACACTTAATGAAATATATACGCCTCGTTTAACAAAACAAACTAATATTTATTACTGCATTTCTAACATATACATAAAAATTTCTAGATAAACATGAAAATTGATATGAATAAGAATAATAATAATAATAATTGATTATATAGCAATCCTCAGATTAATTTCAAGTTCTTCCCCCTTTCCCTTCAAATGTATATTGTATTAAGTTGGATGTCACATTGACCATGATTTTCACTCCATGAAAAAAGTATTTCAAGAAAAAAAAAAAATTATCCGCTCATTAGCACACACACTTTATAAATCTAACATGTAAGTAGAATGTTAAAAAAAATGTTAATAGAAATTAGAAAAATCAAGTTCTTAGAAATGAGTTTTAAATCATTATCTCCCCCTCCCTTCCAAGCACTGAAATCTATACTTTCTCAAGACAAAATAATTTAATATTTTAACACCACCTATTATTTCACATTCACTCGCAATTATACACATATAAAATATTACTATGTATGTGCGTGTTTTATCCCAAAATAATAATAATATATTAGTTAAAACTAAAATCATAATACCATAAAAAAATTGTTTTACACTTTAATATTTCATAACTGTAAAATTAATAAACAAATAAATTTTGATACATTCAAAATCATTTATGTAGTTCAAAGCTATTATTATTAAGACATTCTTGGTTTCCATCGATCTGAATTGTCTTTAAAAGTTCTTTAAATAAAATATGTCACTTTATTACTAAATTTTTATTAATACTCTGATTTCATAAAGAAAATAGATATAAAAGTCATATTACCGATCCAAGGGTTCACTTGTCTTGTATACTGTCTATACTTGGCAGCAACAATTTCCGTGTTCTTTGGAACAATCACTTTCTTGAAGTATATAATTATTTGATGATGAGGATCCTATTGAGGTTATTTGCTTTAGTGGATAATTTGGAAATCATTATATCAATTTTTCTTCTCTTCCTGTCAAGCATTATTCTTTCAGTGAATGAAATACAGCAGTTGTTTTCATGTTATAAATTTCCTGGATTTAAACTCAGTCATAAAATGGACTTGATGATTAATATTTATTGGTAGATTAATTCATCTTTCATCGAATGCAGGTGAATGCTTTCTTCCTTCTATTAAGAACATCTTATTTCTCTGGTCAGTTGAAAGGTGTAGAATATTATTTTAGACAAAACATCTTTTCTTTCCTATATGATGTGCAGCTTCCCAGATGGTCAGGCAAAGATGGGACATACATATAATTTTTCTAGCCAGTCATTTCTTATATTTTCAACATTCAATTTAATAGTCTAATAATCTGAATCATAATCACAATAATAATTCAACTGATTTTTCCAGACAGCTTTTTATATCCAATTTTTGAGCTAACTTAACCAATCAGAGATAGCGTCACTTGCTATTTTTGGACAAATTCATTTTAATTAGATCTCTAATTTATTTTCAACTAAATTATTTTTCAACTGAAAAGTTTAATCCTTTTTCCAGACACTTTTGTTTTAAAAAAAAATAGACTTAATCCTTTTTTTTCTTACACCTAGGTAACATTTCAAATTTTTGAGCTTCCTTCTTTAGATCTTAAGATAAGACAATTTCAAAATTAGAGTTCCCACCCAGCTTAAGCTCCCAAAGTGACAAACAATCATTTACAAAAACAAAATTGCTACAAAAATAGATATCTGATTCAACAGATTTCCTCTTTTAACATAAAATTGTACAAAAAAAATAATTTGACAGATTTAACCCTTCTAGTACAAACTGTTGAATAAACAAAAAATTTAACAGATTTTCTCAATTTTCTTTCAATATTTAATAAATGAAAAATGTAGTTTATGTATGTAATATATCCAAGCATACACACTGTCATTATTCCGATCATTTATAAATCTGGTTGACTAATAATATAAATGCTAGTTCAGAAATTATAACCCTAACATTTAAAATTAAATCCTTAGCTTTTAAATCCCAATTACAATTATAGAAAAGCAAAATAGAAGTATAGAATAAGATATTAAAATTGATCAAGCATAGGTTAGTTTTAAAGAAAGTCAAAGTGTTTAATATTTGAAATATAAAACAATTAAATAACTTACACATACACTGCTTATACGTATGCATTATAACTTTGCTTTTTAAAGAAAAATTAAAAATTAAATGTGTGTACTGCTCTTTTTGAGATTTATTAACACACAAACAAGTAAAGCATATAATTGCTGTCCCACTCTCTTTCTATCTAAAGCGTTTAAAATTTTGATCTGGTAGGGTTTGAACTTGGATGCCCTACAGCTTTTTTTATGGTTATATAAAAATGTGATGATGATTTTGTTTTACATTTTCTTACATGCACATTACTATAAATTTAGCTAATGACTAAATTGTAATGGCACAACTTTCCCCCCCTTCGGATAAAATCATCAGCACCTTTGTTTTAACTACATCTAAAAAAAAATCCTAACTAATAAAATACACTAATAATAATAAACACTACTAATAATATATAAAAAAAATTTCTAACTACTGGCAAACATCATACTTTTCATTAGAAAATCTAGCATCCTGATTTATTTGGAGATCTTTTCCTTTGTACAAAGCATATTGTGGTCTGCATAAAATTGCAAACATACATTCAGTCCCTTTTGAGATCTTTATTTTTTTTCATTTTGGCTTTTTCAGCACTGTGGTAATTCCACTGGTAGAGGGTTGCTTGTCTCTAGGAATTACTTTCTTCACAACACTATCCCCAGAATCTCCCCAGGATTGATTAGGAGGCCTAGCCCTATAATTATTTCTATATCCATAACTACCAAAATTCTGATCACTTGTCTGATCACCTAGATTCAGACTAGAGACATTATAACTATACCTATCCTTGGTGCTCTTGGGCCTAGTCTCTGAATCTAGCTCTGAAATCTCTAGAGCATCCAGGATTTCTGATGCTTCCTCTATACTGTGGCAATCAGCAGCAATTAGCATTTGTTCAATGCTTCGGGGAAGATTGTGTCGCAGCAATTAGCATTTGTTCAATGCTTCGGGGAAGATTGTGTCGGAGTATTCTCAGGATTTGGTGCTCTGAGAGGGGAAATGCAGTCAGACTTTTCAACTTAACCGCCTGCCCTCTGAAAAATTGTGTATAGCTACCCTTGGTACCACCATACTTTTCCTGTGTAATCTGGTAGCACACCTGGTCCTGCCTATCTTCACTCCAAAAACAGGCTAAGATAACACAATGAAAATCCCCAAAGGTAGTGGGCTTATCAAATAGGGACCACCACCATTCCTTAGCATAGGCATAAAGATGGTTACAGGCAATGGCCAACTTTTCCTGTTCACTCAGCCTACACACAGAAAAGAGTTCTTCCAAGGTATACAGATACTCTAAGGGGTTCTCCCTGCTTTCCCCACTAAAGGCCTTAATTTTAATTAAATTTGAGGTCATTGACCCTCCTACTCTATATTCTTCTCTACTGCTACCTTCTGCCTTATCTATTAATTTTTTACTTTCTGGATTTTTAACTAATGTAGGCATCCTTTTCTCAGATTGACTATGTTCTGAGCTATCCCTACAGTCATCTGGACTGATGGTACCATCGTTCTGCCCTGAATTTAGGTTTGACTGATCCTGCAGCCCTACATTAATACGATCTTTTAATTCCCCTATTTTCTGGTAGAGATCATCCATCTTGGGGTTCATGTATTCCATAACATATGCCTTCTGGTTCTCCTCAACCTTCTCCAACATAATACCCAATTCATGTTGATTCATTCTGGGTCCCATTTCTAAAGAACTTGATTTGTCCCTTTTCACTATCTCCTCCCTAAAGCTATCCATTTGTTTCCCCAATTCTTTCCTAAGATTTTGGTCAATTTGTACACACTCATTGGCCATGCTTCCCTTAACTTCTTGTATTTCCTTTTCTAAGCCACTAAACTTATTTTTCATAGTGAGGGCCTGATCTACACAGCCCAAAGTGGCTTCCTTATATGAGACCACTTTGGCTATCACCTTCTCTAATCTGATACTAATTCCTGCAGAGGTTATTTCAGCATTCTTTTCTATGCATTCTGAGATGGATTTGGAGACCAACCCATGGACCTCATTCCTAACTAACTCAATCTCTTTCTTATTTTCTTCAATAGACTACTCCACTTGAGCCTTTAATGACTGCAGTCCCTGACAGCCTCCTGTTTGGTGACTTCCATAGACCTACACACTCCTTCTATCCTCTCCTCTAATGACACAAACCTATTTTTACACTCTATATTGGACCTTTCTATCCTAGTTTCCAAAGCTACAATCATTCAGTTGTTATTGTCAATAGAGTTCTCTAGATTTACCCTTAAACCTTCTATACTTTTCTCCACAGATTGACCTATCTTTTGTTCTAGACTTTCCATACTTTTATTATTTTTCTCTATCTTTTGTTCTAGATTTACCATCTTTTGCTTACTATCTTCTCTTAGATTTTTATTATCTTTTTTTTAGATCTTTTACACTTTGTTCTAGACCTTCTCTTAGACTTGCTATACTTTGGAACATCTGCATCATCATTAATTCCATGTCTAATGGTGCTTGCTTTGCTATTGCAGTCTGGCCCACTTCTGGCTCCTCATCTACCATTTCTATACTTGAGGCCTTATTATTGCTACTAACTTTAGAGGCATTTTCCTCTATTTCCTCTTTTTCTTGAGCTTCTTTAAAGGCAATTTCCCTATCCTCTTCTTCAGGATAAAAATGATCACTGATCCCTGGGATTGGGACACCCTCCTCTTCCATAACCTCTTCCATACTATAATTTAGTTCACTCATGTTATAAAACTATATATATCCCATCTGTGCTTCCCTGACCATCAAAAATCCACACATCTTGTCCCTGTCTGACACCTATTCTGACCAACTGACTGATTTGCTTTTCACCTTATTATGCATTACAAATACAATAAAAAAAATTTTAATATCCTTATTTAATGAACTACACAACAATAATCTATATAGTGCATGTCTGTCTGTAATAGCCCAAATTATACATTCATCCATTCTCCCAGAAATCCGACAGATATTGACAGTCCACAGAATGACTAGCAGTTCACAATCTTGAGATAAATGAAAGAATTCAGTCACAGCACTATAATCACACAATGCATCTCGAGCACTCAGAAGATCATCCCAATTCGATCACTATTAACTACCACAACCCTTGATTGAATGATGCAAACTCTGTTGCAATAAAAGAAGTATTAAGTGTTAGGGGCTAAAATAGATAAACTATGCCTTGCTCTCTCTCTTGGAGTCTTATGTGGCAAGTATCAAGGAATGCCCTGCTTATTATAGATTACTGAAAACTAAGCCTTGCTCTCTGTCTTGGAGACTTATAGGCTGACATCATGGCAGAACTACTGTTAACTGCTTCATGATAAAATAAGACTAACATATAAACTTGATTGGAAAACTATGCCATGCTCTCTCTCTTGGAGACTTATAGGCTGGTATCATGGCAGGACTGCTGTTAACTGCTTCATGATAACATAAAGATAACTTATAAATTGGGTTGGAGCAGTGAATGGGTTTGATCATTCATAAGTTACACGAAATACATAGCATTCTCAAGGCAATGACAAAACTCTCCACTCATCATCAAAACTGCAATCTAACCAACCAAACTCCAACGATCAACCATCCAATCAAACCTCTAAAATCATAGACTTTTCTACAAAATGAACTCCCCAAACACACATGAGACTACTATTCCATAATTCATCACTATTACTATGCCTATCCTATCTGGCAATAAATCATTTTAATGTTCCAAAACAAACAAAAAAAAATTCTATTATTTATTTCACCTTTGTCTTAAGTTGTGATATTCATCTCTATTTTCAAAATTGATAAAACAAAACTAAGCTGTTTTGTGGCTGTACCCATTTTATCATCATCAATGAACAATTAAATCATATTAAACATCATCATATACAAATCTAAAATAAGACTGTTTGGCCAAGAAAATTTTGTAAGACAAAAAAAAATTTTACTGAAAAAAAATTTTACTAAAAAAAAATTTCTCTATTTTTAACCACACATCTCCTATCATTCTATAGATTCCCTTTTTCAGGTATATGGTAAAATATCAAGCCCCAGTTGGGCGTCCATTGTAACAAAATTAAAGATAGATCAAAGATCCAGTGTAACAAAATGAGATCTGGTCTTTTAAAGTAATTATGAAATGTCAGAATTCAAACATTATTAAAATCTCAAATATTCCAGTATTGTTAAAAAATGTAACTTAATAAAGATGATCAAATGATCCAAATGTATTTAATAATTATGAAACGATTCAAATATAAATCTTTTTAGCTTAATAAATGAAAAATGCATTGTAGATTTTATATCAAAAGAAAAGAATTATTTAACATGAGTAGTGGCTATTAAACCAAAGATCAGACTGAGTTATCAATCATATTAAGTGTCATTGGATGAAATGAAACATATTTCTGTAATTAGATTTCTCGAGATATCCCACTATCAATAATTATAAGCAAATTATTAACAACAAGGATTATAACTCAGGTATATGAAATCACGTGAGGTGAGTACACTAGTAATTCAATAAAATATAACTCAGGTATACAGACAGTAGATCTTATCCACTTTCATTTCTTGGTTTGATGTTAAGTGCATGTTTAAACAAATACTAAGTGAATATGGTCTAGCAGGGCGCCACTAGATTATTTGAATCTAGACACAGTTATATCTAATAACCTTTTCACATGTACCGGGTTTGAATCCCCTTTTGGTACTTTATTTCTAATAAAAATGGGAGATTTTGCTTTTTGAGCCATATCACTATACGCACTAATATTTAGGTAAAAGTAAAACATCTATAAACCACAGTGGAGTTCATTAGACATAAATCATTTCTCAGATCTTAGCATAACAAATGTGTTTCAATATTTTTATAAGTTTACTAGCTCAGATTATGTATAACTAATTTAGGATGGCAATTCACTCATCCTTGCATGAAATAGATGATGGGATGTGGTTATAATAATACTAAGAAATCACTAAATATTATGAAATTAATATTTATTTATGGCCTTTAAACATTTAAACAGCTCATTAATTAAAATGTTGATGACGATGATGATGATGATAATAATAATGATAATGACAAGGGTTTCAACTACCGCTCTAGGACTAAGCCTAAACATAAAACTAATTTTTATAAAGAAATTCATAATTATTGCTTAATTTTAGCATATTTACTTATATCTTAAATAACTAATATTCAACCACTGATGATGATGAATGATCACACTTAACAAAGACTACACTTAATGAAATATATACGCCTCATTTAACAAAACAAACTAATATTTATTACTGCATTTCTAACATATACATAAAAATTTCTAGATAAACATGAAAATTGATATGAATAAGAATAATAATAATAATTGATTATATAGCAATCCTCAGATTAATTTCAAGTTCTTCCCCCTTTCCCTTCAAATGTATATTGTATTAAGTTGGATGTCACATTGACCATGATTTTCACTCCATGAGAAAAGTATTTCAAGAAAAAAAAATATTATCCGCTCATTAGCACACATACTTTATAAATCTAACATGTAAGTAGAATGTTAAAAAAAATGTTAATAGAAATTAGAAAAATCAAGTTCTTAGAAATGAGTTTTAAATCATTCCCCCCCCCTTCCAAGCACTGAAATCTATACTTTCTCAAGACAAAATAATTTAATATTTTAACACCACCTATTATTTCACATTCACTCGCAATTATACACATATAAAATATTACTATGTATGTGCATGTTTTATCCCAAAATAATAATAATATATTAGTTAAAACTAAAATCATAATACCATAAAAAAAATTGTTTTACACATTAATATTTCATAACTGTAAAATTAATAAACAAATAAATTTTGATACATTCAAAATCATTTATGTAGTTCAAAGCTATTATTATTAAGACATTCTTGGTTTCCATCGATCTGAATTGTCTTTAAAAGTTCTTTAAATAAAATATGTCACTTTATTACTAAATTTTTATTAATACTCTGATTTCATAAAGAAAATAGATATAAAAGTCATATTACCGATCCAAGGGTTCACTTGTCTTGTATACTGTCTATACTTGGCAGCAACAATTTCCATGTTCTTTGGAACAATCACTTTCTTGAAGTATATAATTATTTGATGATGAGGATCCTATTGAGGTTATTTGCTTTAGTGGATAATTTGGAAATCATTATATCAATTTTTCTTCTCTTCCTGTCAAGCATTATTCTTTCAGTGAATGAAATACAGCAGTTGTTTTCACGTTATAAATTTCCTGGATTTAAACTCAGTTGCTGGAACAATTAATTGGACTTGATGATTAATATTTATCGGTAGATTAATTCATCTTTCATCGAATGCAGGTGAATGCTTTCTTCCTTCTATTAAGAACATCTTATTTCTCTGGTCAGTTGAAAGGTGTAGAATATTATTTTAGACAAAACATCTTTTCTTTCCTATATGATGTGCAGCTTCCCAGATGGTCAGGCAAAGATGGGACATACATATAATTTTTCTAGCCAGTCATTTCTTATATTTTCAACATTCAATTTAATAGTCTAATAATCTGAATCATAATCACAATAATAATTCAACTGATTTTTCCAGACAGCTTTTTATATCCAATTTTTGAGCTAACTTAACCAATCAGAGATAGCGTCACTTGCTATTTTTGGACAAATTCGTTTTAATTAGATCTCTAATTTATTTTCAACTAAATTATTTTTCAACTGAAAAGTTTAATCCTTTTTCCAGACACTTTTATTTTAAAAAAAATAGACTTAATCCTTTTTTTTCTTACACCTAGGTAACATTTCAAATTTTTGAGCATCCTTCTTTAGATCTTAAGATAAGACAATTTCAAAATTAGAGTTCCCACCCAGCTTAAACTCCCAATGTGACAAACAATAATTTACAAAAACAAAATTGCTACAAAAATAGATATCTGATTCAACAGATTTCCTCTTTTAACATAAAATTGTACAAAAAAATAATTTGACAGATTTAACCCTTCTAGTACAAACTGTTGAATAAAAAAAAAAATTAACAGATTTTCTCAATTTTCTTTCAATATTTAATAAATAAAAAATGTAGTTTATGTATGTAATATATCCAAGCATACACACTGCCATTATTCCAATCATTTATAAATCTGGTTGACTAATAATATAAATGCTAGTTCAGAAATTATAACCCTAACATTTAAAATTAAATCCTTAGCTTTTAAATCCCAATTACAATTATAGAAAAGCAAAATAGAAGTATAGAATAAGATATTAAAATTGATCAAGCATAGGTTAGTTTTAAAGAAAGTCAAAGTGTTTAATATTTGAAATATAAAACAATTAAATAACTTACACATACACTGCTTATACGTATGCATTATAACTTTGCTTTTTAAAGAAAAATTAAAAATTAAATGTGTGTACTGCTCTTTTTGAGATTTATTAACACACAAACAAGTAAAGCATATAATTGCTGTCCCACTCTCTTTCTGTCTAAAGCGTTTAAAATTTTGATCTGGTAGGGTTTGAACTTGGATGCCCTACAGCTTCTTTTATGGTTATATAAAAATGTGATGATGATTTTGTTTTACATTTTCTTACATGCACATTACTATAAATTTAGCTAATGACTAAATTGTAATGGCACAATATATATATATATATATGGCATGCAAATATACAAAAAGTAAAGATAATTACCATCTTTCTAAATATATATATATATATATGGTATGTAATGATCACATGTTTAGAGGTTTGTGGTCATGTGGCATTGAAGCAAAATGGTAAACTGAGCTTCTATTCAGAAAATTTTGCTCTCTAGTCTAAACTAAACTTCAAAATATGGAAATAACAATCACACAGTTTATTGTTCAGAAGGTAAAATGACATTCAAACATAAAATGGAAAGTTTATCACAATGTTTCATTTAATTAAATTAATTGACATATTTTTTTATTATTCAATTGAAAATTGACATGGAAATTTTTAGCTCTAATTCGATCACTCTACAGTTGATGTTGACTGTTATGAATGAATATTTAAATGACAATCAAACCAAAACATAACAGACTTCATGCATGTTTAAATGTGTACATTAGCAATTTGATACTAGTCCATTCTTTTGCAATTCAGTAATTGTGACCAAATTTTATATAGATATCAATTAAGATTGCTTATCTATATGGATTACAATTACCAGTGTGGTTATGAAAGATTTTCTATTTTGTTGGCAATATTGTCAGGTAAAAATATGTGTGAAGATTTTCTCTTATTTTTTTAAGTAGCCTCAAATTAATGACTATTCTAAATTATTAATTATGCTTTATCATTATATTTTATGTATTGCTCATTTATTTTAGCATTATTCATATATTGGCTTATCTTCTATAAATGAATTTGCTGAATTTATTTTATCATGCTGTAAAAATAATTTTTAAAAAACAAAAATACTTTTACTTCATAATTTAATATATGTAACTAAATTTAATTTAAATTCATTATTTATTTTTATTAGAATTTCATTTTTATAAAAATGTATTTGTATAACGTGATTTTTAGAAATATTTGCCAAATATTTTTTATTACAATTAATTTTTAAAAAATCAAAATTTTAGTTTTCTTTGATTTTGCTTTGACTTTATTTATTATAATGATTTTATTATTATTTTCACTTTCTATTTGCATGAATATCAAGTAATATTCTATTATAATGTTGTCAGTGTTTTTTATTGATATTTTTTGCTTCCAACAATTAACCTGACTAGTTAGTATTCCTCAAGGCTATGAATGACAATATCATATTTTTATAATATACAATTTAACAATACAAATTATTAATTATATATTTTGAAAATATATAAAATATAAACTAAAATACCTATATTATACATATGCATGCATATATATATATATATGGAAATTCTATACTAATATTTTAATTATTATATCGAGTTACCATCTACAACCTTGCATCACTACTCAATACAACATAATAAATAGTGATACAAAGTGGCAGAAAGTTATTAGATATAATAATGTTAAATATTATTGGATAATGTTTTATGTAGTTCTTCAATTAACTTTATGCTTGTGAGGGTTTTTTTTATATAAGTACTTACATATGTAATATAAAAGACACAATAATAAAGTATATAGCTTAATCTTTATTTTAATAAATCTAGTATAATTTCACCATGTTAGCATCCTACCCATGATTATCAAAATTATATTTTAACTTTTATATAATATTTAACAAGTTCATTGTTTATATATTTGCATTTTATTTATTCACTGATTCATCATGCTTTTTAAATTTGTCTCTATCATTTTGTGTTCACAAACCATTTTTATTAATCCTAGTTTAAATTTTATCTATATTATATGCTATTTAAAATTTTCTATTTTGCATTTTGTACATTATAATTTTTTATATGAACATGTTGACAGTGTTCTATAAGTACATATTCGAACTGCAAATATTTTTGCATATTGAATTACATATTTTCATGGATTTTTAATTTGATAAACAATAGAAATAAAGAAATAATATCCATGTAAACAGAGACAGATTTTACCTTTTGATGCTGCCAGGAAACATCTTATAGTAAAACATATTATTTGTTAACTTATAAACAGCTTCTTTGTTTGAATTTCAGTGAAGTAAAAAGAATCCTGTTTTACTTCAAACCTAAATTCTTATATTCATTTAAATCCAGACAGGTACATGTTGCCATCTATAGTAATCTTTGTAGTATATGAATAACTAAACAAAGAAAACTGTTAAAGGACTTATATTTATTAAACATGTTGTTTAATTTAAAATAAATGTAAAGTGAATGGATACCTTATTTATTAAATTTGAAGATGAAATGTTTTTTATTAAGTTGTGTCTTATTAAGATTAGAAAAAAAATCACATTTTAATAAGCCAGTGTTTTTTTTAAAAAAAGTCTGCATTTTGTGTTACCATAACTACAGGAATAATTTCAGCAAGGAGAACATACATATTTTTCTTGCTTAAAATTTTGTTTATCTTAACTTACTTTTATAATTAGATTCTGAACTTATAATAAAGAAATATGTACTGTGAGTAGAAAATTTATTTAAGGGAGAAGGAACCCAAAGCTTCCTCTCATTTAATATCTTTATGACTAAATAAAATGATTATAACAACAAATACTATGCTTAATTGCCATGAATCTATGAAACTATCAAAATTTATAATGGATTATAAATATTTATGAAAACTTAATATTTGTATTTTGTTATCACTGATGTGCCAAGAAAAATATCAGGGGATAGTGGAATCTAAGCTGAAATTATATATAAGCTGAAGTTGACAATAGGCACTAAGAGAAAAAATTCCTTTAAATTATCTAAATGAAATAAATTTCATTTGTCAATAATGGTTAAGACTATAATAGTAGCTTAACAATAAAATATTTATTAAAAACTTTGTTTATTAATAATTTTTATTGTAAAGCAATTTTATCTTACCATTTGCTGTAAACTTAAATAATAGGCTCACATAATTAAGTCTTAAATCAATTATTAACATATTAATTTTTTGTGTGAAAGAGTTCATCATTAATCTTTTTATGAATACATGCTTTAATAAAGATGTATTATTTCTATTAATTCCAATCTAGCAGGGGGTAGTTATAAAATATATGATAGGATATTAGATTGATGATAGTAAATTAGATTTATAATTTTTATTTTTGCCACCTCAATGAGTTAATGCTTATTTCAATAAATTTATATTATTATTATTATTAACATAAGTACTTTAATTTGCCTATTGCCTCACACCTATAAAACTATTTTATTGCACAATTTATTTTTAATTAAAATATTCTCGTGTATTTTAGCAAGTAAAATATTATTTATTTGAATTTATTTTCTTTCCTAAACAATATGTACTCATCTCTGTGAATTAAATGGCACCTTACAAATTTTATAAATTCACTATAAATATAAATTTGAATCACCATAGAGCCATTTGAGAATCACCACATTTATTTGTCTATTTATTAGTTATACATTTTAGTTGCTTTTATGCAGTATATTTAGGTTGCCCAAATATTTAGTATATGAGAAGAGAAAATCACTTGATTCATAATTTTATTTATTATATGTGGCTGCCCAAATATTTGAAACACTTACAGGCCAGATGGAACTGCTCAATTATAATATTTTATTATATTCATGATTACCCAAATATGCAAGCTATTCAGTAAACAATACTTATTTTACCTTACATTTTGAAAAACTTTATTATTTTTATTCACATTTTGGTGCCCAATGTGGGGTGTGAGTATTTATCCATGACCCATGTGAGATTTAGTTATATAATAATAGGTAGATAAAATTAAAATATTTGATTAATGATTACAATTAATATCAGCTAATTTTTCATATACTAGTGTTAGATTAACCAGAATAATGACTCACTAGGTAATAATTTTTAAATTTGTAATTGTGCTTTGTTAAAGGTTTAAATTTAAAGTGGGGTGTTGAATTGTTTTCTGAAAAAATGGAGTATAAGAATATATGATGTGAGAAATACAAAATTTGTAAAATGCTTTATAAATAAACTGTATTAAATATATGCCAAAAAAGGGATTGTGAAGGCAAAGTATCAAGATGATTATGCCTGGACTTGCCACATAATAAAATAAGAGTTTATTTATTACTTTAAAAACACTAGATATGTGCTATATTTTAGTAAAATGCCAAAGGAATGTGGACTCATTACTAATAAATATTATTGAGTCTCCTCATGATGCAACTGTAAAATAAATAATGAAAAGTATCTGAAGCTATATTATTTTATTGAAAGTATTCTACCTTAGTTATTTTGGAAAATAAATGGAAAATATTAGTGATCACTATTTCAATTTGTTGATGATAACATAACAGTTTTTTGAGCTTAACCATGAAGTTTAAGCTTTATTGTACACAATATAGGTTAAATTTTAAAAATAAGTTAATAAATATATATAAACTCATTAGTTTGGTATAATAATATTGTACATAGATAAATCAATTACTATTGAAAGGTGATGCTATTGTGGTATTTTATATTTAAAGGGTATATTATATAAATTGAAATGTGTGTGAGTAGAGATTTCATTAGTTAGTATGATTTAGCATATAAAGCATAGCAGGAAAAACAAATTATTCATTTCATTTGATCTGAGATATTAAATTGAGGAGGATAATCATGTTCTTTCCTTTCCAAAACAAAACAATAAATATCAATCTAAAATAAATGATGGAAAATGAGAAAAGATTAGCTATGTTAGGACAGGTAAGAGAAGATACTGAAGTCTCTGTCACATCAAAAACTGATAAAAATAAGTCTATGATGGCAATATTGCAAAGCTTTATGATTAAAATTAATAAAAACCAAGAAAAATATGACCAGACTCAAGACCTACTTAAACAATAATTTAAACATAAATTGAAACAAAGTCAGAAATGCTTAAACATAAATTGAAACAAAATCAAGAAAGTATGGTAAGAATTATGAAGAGCATATGCAAATAATAAAGCAAAGCCAAAAGGAGCTTATACAAGAAATGAAACAAGCTTATAGAGATCTAAAGAGTGAGTTCAATGAAGATCAATAAAAGTATGGTAAGAAACAGAAACTATTTAAACAAAAGGTGAAATAAAGCCCAAAAGAGCTTAAACTAGACATGAAGCAAGACCAAAAAAGCTTAGTAATAAAGATAGAAGAGTGTCAATATGAATCAAAAAAGGTATAGATTGGAATGCCAGATTAAAGGTAGAGTCCTAGAAACCAGGTTAAATGAGTATCAACAAATCAATGATAAAGACAGAGAAGACACATAATAGACAGGTACAAAACTTCCAAAGTTTAGAATCTCAGATAAAGTGAGAACATTCATATTATGATATTAGTTTAGATGTGAAGCAATCCAATGTAAATGATCAAGATTCTTTAAACAATAATGTTCTTTTAAACTTAAATAATAGTGAGCAATATAAGATTTTATTATTACAAGTAAAACTTTGACAATTCAAATGGTTTTATTACCATGAAGTATGCAGTCATAAATAGTACATTGGCTGGGGACATAATAATTTATCTTGATCACAGAGTAAGCCTGGTAATATGTGTCTGATTTGTGAGAATGGCAATTTGAGAAAGATAGTTTGTAGCAATGCTACAATCAAATGTATGAATCATTATGGATGTAGTAAATATTTATTTTATACTAGTTTATTTGGTACAAAAGCCCATATTCATTAGAAGTGAAGAAGTTCAATTTATTAATTGAATATCACACTATTTATATGATATCATAGCTTTGTTTTACAAATATCCAGTAATGAATGTAATTACTGTGAGACATTTGTCTTGCTACTTTTAGAGTTTAAAAAGTATAGGACACCTAATCGCACATAATCATTAACTTCATTGAAGTGGTGATGTAGTTTTAATTAATCATGACATATTCACACAATGTTTAGTTGATAATGGTGATTTTATGCTAATTATTTAGAATTGCCTTTTTTATATTTTATTGTGGGAATACGTGTTGCACACATGTTGCCATCTATAGTTATCTATGTAGTGTATAAATAATTAAATAAAGAAAACAATTAAAGGTCTTATATTGTAAAAAAAATATGTTGGTTAATTTGAGATAAATGTAGAGGGAATGAATACTTTATTTATTAAATTTAAAAATATGATGATTATTATTAAGTTGTATCACATGGTAAACAATGCCCTATTAAGATTTTAAAAAAAGAGAATCACATCTTCACAAGCCATTGTTTAGAAAAAAAGACTACATTTTGTATTACCATAGCTACAGAAATGATCTCAGCAAGGAGAACACATATTTTCCCTGGCTTAAAATTTTGTTTTATCTTACCTTACTTTTGTAATAGATCTTGGTATAATAAGGAAATATGTTCTGTGAATTTAAAATTTATTTAAGGGGGAAGGAAACAAAATTTTTCCACATCTAATATCTTTATGACTAACCACTAAACATCACATGATCACCATCTCATGCTAGCACATAACTGTTAGTAAACATACTATGATGTGATGTGATGTATTATGGCTTCTCCTTAAACGAAGTCAAGAATATCTCAGCAATTATGCCCAGATAAACCTGTTAGCCACTTTATTTTACATTCCCCACTCTAAATTTACCCATAATCTGCTTTATCCCATTTCCACAACAAAATCTTTGTCAACCCTATAACCTTTATATCTAAATTCCCCTTATCTTTTCCCAAACTCAGCATAAAAACCAATAATTCACTTTCTGTATAATCACTCTTTTCATATTTATTTTTCCACAACTTTTATATGTATCCTTTCTGTTTTCAAACATTTACATTTAATTAACAAATTCCTAATATATTCTGTTCCTTCCTTACATAATTTACAAAATAAATCATCCATATTTTTCCATTTACATGCATATTTTTTACATGCAAAAACTCTCCATATAGTAGTGCCACCTTGTGCTAAACAGAGTAATCAATGGATGCCAGAAGGCTTGTGCATAAAATCCCTATCTAGTGCCTACTCATCCAATATGCCCAGACTAGTTTCTGGCTTGTGGCTTTCATCAGTGAGGAGCCTTGGATCTGAGACCCATATGATGATATAAGCTATTGAGCTTAGATTGAAAATATTATTGAGTTTTCAATTTCATTCTCATGGTTTTGTAGTGAAGTAGAGATGAGGAGTGGCTGCTGGAGGGTTGCATTAGATCCTGGGAACTAGGTGCAGTGCTCTCAGATCCAAGGCTCCTCACTGATGAAGGCCACAAGCCAGAAACTAGTCTGGGGATATTGGATGAGTAGGCACTAGATAGCGATTTTATGCACAAGCCTTCTGGCATCCATTGATTACTCTGTTTAGCACAAGGTGGCACTACTATATGGAGAGTTTTTGCCTGTTTATCTTTATGACTAAATAGAATGATTACAAAAACAAATGCTATGCTTAAATGCCATGAGAGTGTGAAGCTATCAAAATTTATCATTGATTGTAAATATCAATAAAGGAATAGCTGAGTTTAATTTAAGGATAAAAATGTTCATGGAAACTTACATTTGTATTTAGTTATCATTGATATGCCAAGAAAAGTATTGTGGGATAGTGGAATCCAAGATGAAATTATTCCTATGTAATATATGTATATATATTAACCATATATGTATATATGGCTATAAGATAGTTTATGCATCCACAGATTACAAGCAATATACCATATTGCTTCTAAAAAGAGTATTAGTTTTGTATAAATCTCATTTCAGATTTGATTTTTTAAAGGTAAGCATTATTTACAATATACATTAATGTGTTTGTATAAAAAAGTTAAACAAAGTATTATAAAAAAATAAAATTAGTTTTATTTAGCTATATTCAATTGATTATTTTATTATAAACAGTTATTATAAAAAATAAATTTTACATTTTATCATTAGTAAGTACCATTAGTTATAATCAGTTTTATGACATTTGTCTAAAAAATAAAAAAAGTTGTCATTTGAAAAAGTGAAAAAATCAGAAAAGAGGGGCATAAAATTTAAACTGTAAGCTAATATCAAATTAATTTAATTTTTGAAAAATAGAGACATACTTAGGAATGTACTGAGATAGACCCCTATACTATTTTAAAAGTAATAAAAAATTAAAGCATTTAAAAATTGATAATAGCCATTGAATGATGAATTCAAATGTTGAAAATTGAGTGGGAATTCTGTATGTAACTTTTATAAGTAATTTTATTCTATATTGCATTGAAGCAAATACAAATTAAAAATAGGCATAGCAAGCTGAAATTGTGACTTCTAGCAATAGTATTTGGCTTGAAGTATTTCAGACAAATATTAATGCTATGGGATAATTTCTGTTTACAATGCTTAATTTCAATTACTATCAAGCTTTATTATATCATACTTAAAAATTATTTATAGAAATGCAGAAAGTATTCACATTAAATTTCTAACATTTAAACATATATATAATATGTATAGCTTATTGATGAACAATATAATATATATTATAAGTGTCTACAACTTATGTAAATGTTCATGTACATGCTTATTTGCAAGTTAGTACTCTCTAATAAACAGCTTAACATCTAAATGATTGAGACATAACATACACACAAAAAAATCTTTTTAACATACACATATATTAGTAATGTCAATTATAAAACATTAGTTTTAAAGAGAAGAAAAATAAAAATATTTTCCTAGCTAGACATAACAATTAAAGCTTAAATATTTCACATGTAAAATAAAAGTGAACCTATTGTTTAATAACCATGGAAACTAACTAGGACTTGAACTTTAGCACTTGAAGATGATCTAAGGCAAGCATTTTCAAGAACCCATTGTTCAAAAGAAATAAGTTTATGATTCAATTACTTAATTGAAAACATTAACTAATTCAACAATTATTATATATAAAACTCTCATGAAAAGATTTGAACATCAGAATAACTGAAAAGATGGCTAAAGCCAAATGAATTATTTATTTACATAAACTTTGTCAGCATATATAATACAAAACTGCATTTTAAAGCTTTTAACATTAAATAATTTATAAGTAATAATATTTAAGTTATTTAAAAACTATTCCAATGTTTTTTGGCTAATCAACTTGCTGTAGAGGTCTTGTATATATGCTTACCAGAAGATGTAAACATTAATTCATCTATCAAATGCCTAATTAAGATACCAAAATTCTATAGAATTAACTTCTTTCTTAGTTTCACTATAGTAGCTAGCAGAGAATGGAATGGATGCTACAAGAGGGTGGCACCTTATGGAAGCCAAATGACAGCTCTCACTCTACCAATGTCTGAATCCCAGAAGTATGAATCAACAACATCAAAAGACTTCACTGTGAGGTTTAGAAACATTTTATAGAACATTCTCAAGTCAAAAATATTATTCAAATCATTTAAGTGAACCATCTGAACTCTAAACTTTATCTATGAACAATAGGGAAGCATATGCCTAGCGTGGATTATTTCATTTATCAAATCATAAAATTAAATGGGGGGATTATAGCTTATAGGGTGAACAAATATTTTAATTTTGTAATTAATAAAATCTAATTTTACCTGCTGAAACAACCTTGACAGATCATCCAACATAATATCAGGGCTAACATTAAGAGCATCCATTATTTATAGAACAGAATTGTTTGTTAATTCATACTAATGAAATAACTCTTGCTTATTTTCTTTCTGGTCTAGAAGTCTAACTTTCTTGGATATGCATGCTTTACTATCAACAGTAGATTATGAATATACATGGTTTCTTTACTAAGAAATATGGGCTTTGTCATTCAGGAACAAGTTGTAAGACTCCAGCCATTATATTACTATTTGGTTGTAAATATAAATTTGTTAGAATTCTTATATTAAATTGTAATAAATTTGTAAATACTTAGTATTAATGATGCATACCTAACAGGGAAGAAAGGAAATGATTTGAATCATCAATTATCTTATTAAATGTTAGGGTTGCATGCCAAGCACGCATCAAATTGTTATGAATTTATTTTCTTAATTTATTTTTTGGTTAAAATAAAACATGTTAAATTAGTTTGAAATTTTTAAAAGTCTCCAATTATCCAAAACCATTCTATTTTAGTATAACCATATATTGTTTAAATTACATAATTTACCAAAACCATTCTATTTTAGTATAACTGCATATTGTCTAAATTACACACACACGTGCACTTTTTCCTTACATCATAATATTTTAACAAGGTCAGTTGGAAAATCTTTAATTCACTGCACTTATTACAGAAGTGAGAATATTGTTACACATGTACATCCACACCTGAAGAGAGTTAACCCCAACTTTTCCCTGAGTCAAAATTCATCTTTAATTCACTGCACTTATACAGAAGTAAGGATATCGTTATACGTGTAGATCCACCCCTGAAGAGAGTTAACCGCAAATTATCCCTGAGTCGAAATCTCTGGCATAATGGAACCTAAAATGGAGGTAGGTAGTGGGTGAACTGGTCTAAATTGTGCTCAGATTTAATGCATAATTATTTAATCTAGTTATTGGAGATAAATGTAATTATTGACCAGGTTCTTCATCGCATCACTCAATGCATCCTACAGGAAGACGATAGAAAGATGCAATTTCCTTCTTCTCACATGGAAACCTGATTGTTGCAATATATATATATGAAAATAATTTCAGTGCATACAGCTATCTGAAATAAATGTTAAATATCAAATTACCTCAAGCATTAAGAAATTTTCAGCTACATTTTTCATGAATAAATGTATTAAGAGTCTGCATCAAAAGTTTGTTCTTGATTTGTATATTTACCATTACAATATATATGCTTATATACACTAAATATTTCTTCAGTGCACTTTGGTTATTATTTACAAATCTAAATCATTTATTATCACCATAAAAATTCATGTTTAAAAACAAAATATAAAGTATATAATTGTAGGCTGCAGAAAGGAGTTTGCTGTTATCTGAAAGGAGACCCATTTATTCCTCTTGGAGGGATTAAATGATCCAAGAAGAACAAATTTCTAATGTTTATTTCACATATTCTTATCATTGCTGCTGTTATTACTATGTGATTATTCATATAATATATGAACATGGATGAGCTTTTCATCAACATGCATTAGCTAGTGTGGTGAATTTAGTAGCTTTTTACCTCTGAGTTTAAGATAAAAAAATATTGTGATCTTTTGTCTCAGTTTTATTTATCTGATAAGGCAGAATGAATGTGTGTGTGAACAAAAAAGAAATTTCTAATAGATATATACAATCATGATAGATAAAAAATAAATCATGGCCCTTATTCTCAGGAGGCTGTAAAGTCACCCACCAAGGCAGAAGGTGGTGACCAAAGATGGAGAGTGCTAAGAATCCCCTGACTGTGGACCCAGGATGCTATTTAATGGTGACTTTATTTAGATACTTATAACTGCAGATCACTTTCAACTGAAGGAAGATTGCTAGAATTAAGAGAACTATCTCATATTAAATGGGACATTATTGGACTTTGTAAAGTTAGTAAAAAAGGTGAAGAGACAATTGATTTAAAAAGTAGACATGTACTCTACTATAAAAACAAAGATTGGAAGTATAAATGGAGTAAGATTTATTATAAATAAAAAGTGGAAGAACAACATAGTAGAGATTGATGGGGTATCAGAGTGAGTGGGAAGATTAGTTATTCAACTTAACAACAAATACCAAATGCAGATATTTCAGGTTTGTGCACCAGTAAGTACTCATAATAATGAAGTAGTAAAATATTTTTATACAGATGTACAAAAGGCTTTTGATCAGACTAAACAACATATTAAAATTGTTATGGGAGACTTCTAATGCTAGAATTAATAAACAAATGAAAGATAAAAGTGCTGTTGGTAAATTTTATTATGGTAATAGAAATGAGAGAGGACATAGGCTTGTGGAATTTGCAGAAAAAGAAAAACTTTGTAATTTGAATTCTTTTTTTGCAAAAAATATTAAAAAGAAATGGTCATGAAACCACCCAAATAAAGATATGGCAGAATTGGATTATATTTTGATTAACATAAAATATATATTTCAAGATTTGTAATGTCCTTAATAAATTCAACACAGGAAGTGATCATCAATTAGTAAGATGTAAGATAGAGAAAAACAATATTCACAGTTGATATTCCTAATCTTCAGAAACACTCTAATGAATTTAAATTAAAACTTGCAAATCATTTTCATGTATTAGTAGATTTTGAATGTGATTCAAATTTGAATGAAATTATTAGAAAAATAATTGATATACTTTTAAAAACTGCAACAAAAATAGCTGGTAGAAAAAAGCAGCAATTGACTAATAAAATTTCTACTGAGACTAGAGAATTCATGAAGAAAAGAAGGAATATGAAGATATATATAAAAATAATGAATTTAAAAGAATTGAATATTTTGAATTTTGTAAAATGATGCAGAAAACCATTGATAATAATATAAGAAAGTATAATTGTGAACTAGCAAGGAATGTTGTAAAAGAGAGTAAAAATCTCAACAGTGTAAAACAATATTTTGGTATTGGTAGAAAACTTTTACTTGCAATAAAACAAAAGATGTAACTATTACTAAAAAAAGAGATATAATGAAATAGGTAGAAGAGTTCTATCAAGAATTACATAGTAATGAAGTACAACTACCTCCTACATGTATTATATCTTCTAAATTGCCCAGAATTTTAAATCAGGAAGTGAGACATGCAATTAAATTTGTCAAGAAGGGAAAAGCTCCAGGTAATGATGGAATTATAATCAATATATTAAAAGAAGCAGGTGAAGAAATAAAAAAAACTTTCATCAAGTTATATACCAAATGTCTACATGAAAAAGATGTATCAGATGGTTGGAAGAATTCAGTGTTAATATTTTAAAAAGATGTTAAAGAAGATATTAGAAATTACAGACCTATCAGCCTTGTATCAGTTTTATACAAAATTTTTACAAAGATAATTAAACTCATCTACACATAACATTGGATTTTCATCAACCAAGAGAACAAGCTGGATTTAAAAGTGGTTTTAATATAATAGAACACATCCAAATATTGAGAGAAGTTATAGAAAGAACCAATGAATATGAGTTGGCATTATGCTTTGGATTAGTAGATTATGAAAAGGCATTTGATTATAAAAACATTTCTTCAGTGATTAATGTATTGGATCATCAAGGTATAGATTCAGGACATTGTCATATTCTGAAGAATATTGATAAAAATGCAACAGAAACAATTATATTACATAATGATACTAGGGAAGTCAACATTAAAAAGGGTGTAAGACAGAGTGACTCCATTTTCCCAAAACTTTTTACAGCAATGCTGCAAGAAGTATTTTGTGGATTAAAATAGGAAGCTAAAACAGTAAAAGTAAATGGAGATTGTTTAAGTATTTAGATTTTGCAGATGATGTAGTTGCTTTTGCAAATAATGCTTCAGATATGCAGGAAATGTTGCAAGAGTTATCAGATTAGAGTAAAAATAGTGGATTTAAATTCAGACTTTCAAACAACTTTCAACTACCCACACTATTTTATACCACTGATACACATGACCACACATATGTAGAAAAGATAAAAGATGAGGTAGTGTAGATAGTTGAAGGTTGCTTAAAAGGCTGAGTTCAAATCTCCTATATTTACAATTAAGTTCCAAGTATAAAATGCCCATATTTCAAATCTTTCAGATTAAAATAAGAAAGTAGGACTAAAAGTAAATGTTAAAAAAACTAATGTTCAATGAATTTTCTCAAAAGATGAAAATAAAGAGTGATTATGATGAGTTAGAAGTTAGCAACTACAAATATCTTGGTAAGATTATAACTACGGATGGAAACATAACAAATGAAATTAATCATAGAATTACACGCGCTTGGAGTGCTTTTGTTAGAAATAATATTAAAAGGAAATATCCTATGTGTTTGTAAAAGAAGCTTTTTAATAAATGTGTTTTACCAGCTCTTACTTATGGATCTGCGACTTGGACACTTAATAGAAGACCAATACAGAGATTTTGCCCCACTTAAAGAAGTATGGAAAGATACATGTTAGGAGTAACAAGAATTGATTAAAAATACAATACATGGGTAAGAGAACAATCAGGTAATATTGATATCATTGAAAGAATTAAAAAACTAAAGAGGAGTTGTTCGTGACATATTGCTAAAAAAGATGCTAATAGATGGACAATTGAAATCTTAAACTGGATTCCAATAGGTTATAAAAGAACATGTGAGAAGGATGAATAAAATAATATAGTTGCAGGGGTGAAGTGGAGAAGAGAGACTAGAGATCGGAGAAGGTGAATTGAACTTGGACAGATCTTCATTCTGCAGTGGATTGATAATGGCTAACAATGATGATATAATTGTATAATTATATTTTGTTTTACATATATGACTGATAATTTAAACTTTTTATTTTCCAAATCATACTTTAAAAAAATCATTATTAATTGAGTAATTAATCACAAATTCAGTAAGCACAATTTAAACATTCCTGAAAAAATGTATTTTTAAAACATTAGCATTGTATCGTTTTAATTAGACAAAAAAATAAGTCAAAATAGTAGTTTTGTCTATTATTTACTGTTTTTTTTCTTTTAAAAATACTACATCATTTGCATTGGTTAAGGAATCTAGTATTTTTGTTGGACTTTCAGAATTATTTTACTTGAAAATTTATGCATTAATTATATGGGAAAGAAATTCGTCTTATTTAAAAAATAATCTAATGATTAATTACTAAGATGTGACAAATGACATGTGGATCTAATAACCTTTAGCTCTTGAGTCCATCATTCCACTACTGCTTTTAATTCATTAATAAAAAGTGACATGCATAATTTTTCTTTTATTATGTAAATAAGTGTAAACTATTATTCCTGTATTAACTTTGTTACATTTAATTTTCTAATAAAAAACAAACATTAATTAACTTTCATATTAAACCATTAAGCATCACATGATCACATTTCCTATACTAGCACATTAATTGTTGATAAACAGAGCAAAACTCTCCATACAGTATTGCCACCTGTGCTAAACAGAGTAATCAATGGATGCCAGAAGGCTTGTGCATAAAATCCCTATCAAATGCCTACTCATCCAATATTCCCAGACTAGTTTCTGGCTTGTGGCCTTCATCAGTGAGGAGCTTTGGATCTGAGAGCACTGCATCTAGATCTTAGGATCTAATGCAACCCTCTAGCAAACACATTTTATCTCTACTCAACTACAAAACTATGAGAATGAAATTGAAAACACAAAAAATATTTTCAATCTAAGCTCAATAGCCTATATAGTCATATGGGTCTGAACTCAGTTCAGAACCCATACATTTTGGTGTCTTTGGCTCTTTTACAACCATAGCCACCACTATCCTATCAGGCAGAATTGGTGTTAAACCATTAAGCATCACATGATCACATTTCCTATACTAGCACATTAATTGTTGATAAACAGAGCAAAACTCTCCATACAGTATTGCCATTGATTACTCTGTTTAGCACAGGTGGCAATACTGTATGGAGAGTTTTGCTCTGTTTATCAACAATTAATGTGCTAGTATAGGAAATGTGATCATGTGATGCTTAATGGTTTAACACCAATCCTGCCTAATAGGATAGTGGTAGCTATGGTTGTAAAAGAGCCAAAGACACCAAAATGTATGGGTGCTGAACTGAGTTCAGACCCATATGACTATATAAGCTATTGAGCTTAGATTGAAAATATTTTTTGTGTTTTCAATTTCATTCTCATAGTTTTGTAGTTGAGTAGAGATAAAAGGTGGTTGCTAGAGGGTTGCATTAGATCCTAAGATCTAGATGCAGTGCTTTCAGATCCAAAGCTCCTCACTGACGAAGGCTGCAAGCCAGAAACTAGTCTGGGGATATTGGATGAGTAGGCATTAGATAGGGATTTTATGCACAAGCCTTCTGGCATCCATTGATTACTCTGTTTAGCACAGGTGGCAATACTGTATGGAGAGTTTTGCTCTGTTTAACTTTCATATTTTTAGAAAACGTTTTAAGACCTATAATGTGCCACAGAGAAACTTGAGAGTGAATGTATACATTTGCATTCTTTTTTACATACATCAGTTTTAAAATCATTTATAAAATATTTATTGAAAATAAGTGTTTATTAATATCAAATAAACTTAATTACACATTAGCTGTAAATTTAATGGAATGTCATTTTTATTTTAACTTGATTGATTTAGTTTAATTATGCCAATTATTGAATTTGTTTTAGAAAAATTAAATCATTAATTACTTATTGAAATTAATATATTTGAAACACTTTATATATTTAAATATCATTAGAAAGAAAGTAAACATTAAAAAATTGAACAAATTTTTTTTTCATAGTTTCTCACTCCTTATATTTTTTTCTTCGTTTTATTTTCTCTTATATACATATATTAAATTATTGGCCCAATCAATACTATTAAATTATTTCTAATGATATTTTGGCACTTTCTGCTATCATTTTAATATAATTTATTGTTAGATCTTAATATAGGAAAATATCCTACATTATTTGATACAGTGATAGAATGACTGCTTCTGGATTTGAAGTTTCATGGATTACAATTTAGTTTTAACATTTCCAGTGCTCAAATTACTTGTGAGTTCTCAAGCAATAAACCACTCAACAATAATAATAATAATAATAACAACAACAACAACAACAACAACAACAATAATAATAATAATAATAATAATAATAATAATAATAATAATAATAATAATAATAATAATAATAATAATAATAATAATAATAATAATAATAATAATAATAATAATAATAATAATAATAATAATATCACTATAACATCTCATGATTTCCACTTCTTATGCTTACACAATCTCTTAACATATATGCACTAATCTTCTAGCATTTACTTATCATTATGGCTTGCAATATGTGGTGATAGAAAAGGTTGCTACTGAGTTAATAATAATAATTATTATTATTCGTAATATTATTAATTAAAGTTAAATCATAAAGTTTAAAAAGCTATTTAACTTTCCTGCACTATGACAGATTTAATTGTTCTCCTTGTTGAATATTTTGTATGCTTTCAACCTAGCTTCTTTGTATTAAACTGTTATTATGCATAGGAATATAATACATTTGACATTTGCAAATATTAAAAAAATTAATTTATAATCAAAGCAAGGAACCTTTTCATCATCAACAGTAGAAAAGAGCAGACTAATTTTTATAAATAAAATATTTTTGTTTATTGGAATTTGATCTTAATATCTGAATGAAAATATGACAATATCTGATAAATCTACCAAATTCAGCTTTAACCATCCTTTTAAATTTTTTTTACAATATTGCAATATAATCTTTCAGAATGTTGGTGAGAATGTATTAGTAATCAGTTTGAAAAAATATAGTTATTGAAACACCATATGCTAAAACATTCTATTTTTAAAATTAGAACATCCATATATAATATAAATATTTTATCATGTACATTATTGATTTTTAATATTTATTACACAAATATTGCATAAAAATAATTGTGAATCGTAAAATTTACAAAGAAAATTAAATTTATAGTCATTCTAAAAATTTCTCAAAGTAATATCACAAAACATGTTACATGTGATAACAATTAATGAGGGCATTAAGACAGTCAAAATTGTTTGAAATCCTCACATTAATGATTATCTTGATGTTTTGAGTCTGTTTTTGGAATTAAAATATATACAAATTAATGGATTAAAAATGTAGCAAAATATCTTAATAAAAGACTGTACAAGTCAATAATTTTTCACAATTTCTCTGGGTAATCATCTGAAATCCAGGCAAGGCCACTTGGGGCATTGTTTATGTGTACAAAACACATAAAAATGCCATTTCCATGGCCAGCCTTACAGCTAATACAATATTTAATATTGTATTAACCCATTTATACCTAGATCACTTTACATGATCATTGCATAAAAATATTATGGCTCGTTTTGTGCTTTGAAACTATTTATGCGATTTCATAGCTGATTACCGTATCGGTTGAGGGTGTTTGAATTTCAAGTCAGTACAACTTTTCAAATCTCTGTAATAGAGTAATGTAATTTATATTTAAATAATGTTGTCAATCACTAATAATTGTCATATGGTTCCACCCTTCCTAAAAAATGTTAATATGTAAAAAATTGGCAAAGTGTATGTTCGAACATGCTTCAACAAAGCTCACACGCTAAGTCATGTTTCAGTGTGGAAAATATTCAAGACCACTAAAAAGTCTGAGAAGAACGTGCAATTTTTAAACTTTTCTTCAGAATTGCTGAGTACAGAAAGTGTGTGAGATTGTGTCCTTTTTTTCAGGCACATAATGTCCACTTTTTATTACAGCAATAAAATAATAAATAATTTTAAAAAGTCCAAAGTTTGTGTCCCTTTTTTTTTTCATTTCATTAGAAATTGACAAGTATTTGGATTATATTTTTTATAGCGGGGTTAAAATAAATGACTATTTTTGTTGACTTTTTGTTAATAATAACAAAGTATGAAATCCCCCCACTCCCAAAAGCAGTTTATTGTAGAAGGCCAAAAAAAAAAAAAAGGTAATTCAAACGAAATATAAATCAAAGTAAAAAGTGAGAAAAAGTTGTTTAAAAAAAAATAAAGTAAATTATTGACTTTTTGTTACAATTCTTTTTCCAAGTGTGGGGGTGAGTGTTTGAAAACAATTTTTTAATCGCCAAAAACACAAAAGTAAATTTTGATTTAATATTAAGAAAAACAATTACGTCAACCAAAAAGAAAAAAATTCGAAACAAGTCCCAAAGTTGATTATCTTTTTTCAGCGCTATTAAAATAATTTACTATTTTTGTTGACTTATTGTTAATAATAACAGTACGAAATCTCCCCAAAAAGCTGTTTATTGTAGTAGCCACAAAGAAGAGGCTAATTCAAACATAATATAAATCAAAGTGAAAAAAAGTTGTTTAAAAAAAAGTAAAATTATTGATCTGAGGATCGGGGTGGGAATTTCAAAACCATTTTTGAACACCCAACAACACAAAAGTTAGTTTTGATTTAATAAGAAGAAAAACAATTTAGTCAAGCAAAAAAAAAAAGGTACAACAAAGTCGAAACAAGTCCCAAATAATTATCCCATTATATTTTTTCAGCGTGGTTAAAACAACTTTTTTCATCGTGAAACAGTCCAAAGTTTTAATTAAAATTCAAAAAATTAAATGACCAAAATTTGTTGGATAAATAAAAATATCACGTTTAAAAAAATTAAAAAAAACAACGAAAATGACTATAAAAATTTATTTAATAAAAAAGAAATCATGTTGTAAATGAAATAAAAAATTTGTATAAACAAAAAAAAAACATGTTGTATATAAAAAAAAGTTGTGTTGGCCCGGTAATATTATATTTGATTGATTTTTGTATAGCATCAATGCCCCAAGCGGCCTTGCTTGGATTTCAGATGATTACCTTTCTCTGTCCACAAACTTGTATTTGAATAAAAAGATTGGTTAATTCGAATAAAAGTAAAATCTCAAAATCTAAAAAAAAATTAGGATAAATAGTATCATATCAAGAATTTTATGTATGTTTTTGTTGGAAAAAATGTAAAAATATTAGAAAACAATGTGTTTATGTACTCTTGAATATTATTAAAAGCTGCAGAGCTATTTGTTATAAACATATCTATTAATAATGAAGCAGTAATGTGTCTGTTATGTGAACTATTTTATTTTGCATAATATACTTAGTCTATCATTATTTTAAAATCAAATGTCAAATTAACTTAACCTTCCTATTTATAAATTAGTTTAAATTTTCATCACTATGAATTTAAAATTATTTTATTATTTATAGAGTTTATCTGTACAATGGATTCACTATAGATTTATTTCAAAATATAATTTGTCTGACAAAGACGGAAAAAAAATACATTTTTTCTTTAATTGTTTTTAAATTTTAGACCATGTAATATCATGGTTTAATTAGTATTATTTAATATTTTTTTATATATTACTGTTGTTTAATTAGCATATATACTTATGAAATAAAATAAACAAGGTAAAATTATATTCCATTCCACAGTGCTAATCAGTTTCATTGGATAAAGTTGTCTCAACAACTGCATTGAGCCAAACTGAAATTTACAAATAAATAATTACCCTATCATAAAAAATAATTTACATGTTTTTTTTATATTTATATAATAAATTTGTTAGATTTTAATTACAAGTATATTTTACGTAGTTGGACTGAGATGTAATATAGGAAATTTAAACACAGACTTCAAGAGTCCTTCATCCATCCACTCTATCTCATACAACCGATACATAATCACTCACATGTGAAAAAGATTAATTATCTCTGATATACATATTTCATGCTGAACGAGCACTATCTCCTTTTATATGTAATCAGTGCTCAGTTTATATTAAGATAACAAACCATCACATTTTAATGGACAAACTTCAATCTAATCCACCTTCAACTCTTCAGCTATCCATACCATTGAGAATCTGATGATGAAATGCCCAAATTCCACACCCATGTAGACCATCACTCTGCCTTCTCACAGTTGTATGAAATATAGTGTATGGATGAAGGAAACTTGAAACCTGTGTACAAATCTCCTATATTACATCTAGTCTCCAAGTAAATACTTGTATTTAAAATATTATAAATTGAACCTGTATCCTTCCCATCCCTCTTCTTCATATTTAAATGAACAAGGTACTATACATGAGGGATCATAGTGACAAAATCAACTTAGGAATAACATTAATATTGGCATTAACGAGAGATTTAGATATTTCATCAAAAGATTTTCAATTGTATGTTGGAGGTTGGAGTAGATTGAACCCTGTTCATTACAGTATAAAGATTTGCTATCTTAATATAAACCAAGCACTGATTATATATATATATAATCTGTGTGGGAGATGATAATCTGGACCAATAAATGAGTTCTGGTTCAGCATAAATTACATATATTGGAGATCATTTATTTTTTTCACATGTATACAATCATGTATATCAGTTGCATGAGACAGAGTTGATGGATGAAGGAATCTTGAAAGTCTGTGTTCAAAACCCCTATATTATATAATGAATCGCACAAATTGTATATTGCAGTTTAGCTTCTATTAACTGCCCTAAAATACTTATCCGGTTTTACTGGTTGAATATAATTTTACAAATTAGTAACTGATAATGGTATAATGTTAAAACCTTTATTTAATTTCATATGCTACATTAAACAAAGTTTAAGAAAAAGATTTCAATATTAATTTTTCTCTCATTTTGCATTTCTATTTGAATTTTATAATACCAGGCCAACATCTCTTTCTGTACAGGCATGTCATGAATAAGCTCCAAATTCTTGAATTTCTTTAATAAACACATACACAGTTTCTCTTTGTTGTATATGTAATTTATTTGAATATGTTTGTGTGAATACTTTATGAGGTAGGTTTTATTTTTTTTCCTTTTTTATTTATCTGATTGTATTTATGGTAATGAACACCATAATTATAGATTTCATGATTCATACTGCTGCTGCTTTATTCATAATCTATCTTTATTATTCATATTATGTGAGCCAGTTGATTTAAATATCCCATCTGTATGATGATTAAATGCTGTTTTTTCTTTTATTTATAACATTTTTGCACTTGGTTATGAACTAACAAGCTTCTTTTACTTTCACTATCACATTCTACACATACCAAGTTGACAGACCACAAATCAAAGCTATAATCATGTTGTCTTTGATGGTCCCAGAACATATAATTAAATTTACTACACTACTCTGTTTGCAATATTGGTCCTTGATTGACTATTGTTTAAGGCTGTACAATCTGGATTATTGCATTAGACCTCACATACTATTTGCAGTCTTTTCCTTTTGTTATTAGACTTTTATGTTGTTAATCATTCTGTTGAGATTTGATGACATTCAGAAGCTCATGGTACATTTTTGCTTACAGATCAGATATATGTAGCATGGGGTACAACAAAGAAATGCTGATGGAAGAAATTTAAAAATTCTGTAAAAAATAAAACAAAATGTAAAAACACATGATGATACAAAACCATGGGTCAGCATGCCTTATATTGTGATACTAATAAATAAATTAAAAAGGATCTGTGAGCCAAAATACAAATCCCAATAAACTTTGTCTGATAAACAATACAAAAGACAAATTCCAAAAAAAGAGACACCACAGATAGTATATGAGGTCCAGTGCAATTATTCAGAACAGAGCAATATACTATAGTAAATCAAGAAACAATATTGCAACCAGAATAGTATAGAACAAATATTTATTAAAATGTGCTAAAGATAATCCTGAATAAAATATAAATTCATGTTCTGTGACATGAAAGACAACATGGTTATAGCTTTGATCTATGCTTTGCCAACTTGGTATGCATAGAACATGATATCCCCCCAAAAAGTAAAAGAAGCTTGGTTCATATCCAAACATAAAATTGTAATAAAGAGGAAAACTGCATTCTGTTATCACATAGATGGAATATTTAAATCAATTAATTTACATAATATGAATAATCAATATGGGTTATAAATAAAGCAGTGACACTATAAAACATGAAAGCTATGATTATGGTTTTCATTACTGAAAGGATTTGGCTAAATAAAAGAAAAAAAGAAAATAAAACCCACTTTGAAAAGCATACACATATACACATGCAAAAGAATTACACATTTTTAAAAATAGAATTGCATTACTTGCATTTTCCCAATAAAATATTAGAGTATTTGATTGCAAATATATTCATGTTTTAAACTGGTAACTTATTTGACAATTAAAAAAGTTTCAAAAATGCATGTATCATGAAAGAAATTGATTTAATATATTTTTCATTGGTGATAGATAACAGAATTATGAAGTTCAAAACTGTAATGCCATGAATTTATTCAATTGGTCACACATTTTTTTCTAACAAAATAGTTCATTATTATATACACACATGTACCATGTATTAAATATTTGTAACATTGCATTACAAAATTTAAATATGCATATTTTAATTTTGAATTATGTGTAACAAATACATAAATACAAGTTTCTTAGTGATTATTATTATATACTAATTTAATTAACAACTAAACGCAGGTTTATTGAGCATGAGAAATACTCTCAATCCAAAGCACATGATAGAATCATTGAAAATATAGGTAAAATGATAAGACAGTCCATTCTTATCTTTTCAAAGACTCTATCTTGTGTTTTGGATTGTGAGTAATCTATATGCTCAATAAACCAGTGTTGAGTTGTTATTTTAATTATATATATATTGAGGCTGGAAATCTGCCCTGCAGATTTGCGCTTCACCTAGTGCCAATTATGGGTTTGAACCCAAATTATATATATTTAATAGGCAATAATAATATATATAGTGAGATGTATGGATACACAAACATTTGGTTTGTTTGCCCATTTATCTCACACAAGGGTATGTGCGTATGAAAAATAATATTTGAAAGTTAGTGGAATTTTATAATTTTATTTCAATGGCTTTCTAACCAATTTATATTATATATAAAACAATTTATATTATATATATTTTGTAAATCTGCATGTAGTAATTTTATAAAAACAGAATGGTCAATTAAGAGATAAAACCATGGTATTTTAAAGGTTTATTGCCTCTAATTAATGTAGAAATACAATTGCCATTGAGAGACAAACCACGGTATTCTTAGAAGTTTTATTGCTTCTAATTTATGCAGAAATACAAATGTCATTTGGAAGACAAACCGCTCTAGCTGGGAAATTTTATTACTAGCGGTTTGTGAGTTTGAGTGATATTTAATAGTTAAGCAATACAATTAGTTTTATTTTAAAAATTCGCGGACCTTTGTATCATTCTTAAAATACACACAAAGTCATAGATGTCAGGTTCTTAATTATTTTATCTGGTCGTTTTATTGCTCTGATCTTTTCATTCCTGTAGCGGCTGATTCTTTAATGTGTACTTGTATAAATAGCTAATATTTTATATTTTTTGGTCTAATTTTTGTTTCGTGTCCAATCAAAGATACTTCACTCAAGTTTGCGTTGTGCTGCAAAATCGTGCAGGGGTGAAAAGAAATTGTCCGCCTCCTGCCTCTGGGAGGCTTATCTAGCTCACTGTGCCCAATTAGAAACGTCTAAACCTAATATGCGAACTGTCCAGAAAATGTGTGCTTAAAAGACTCTGCAATCTCTACAAATGCCTGTTTCAAACCCAAGCTAGCCCATGATCATGATCCACCGATTATCTACATCAATTATCTACATCGGCGTATCATCAAGTTCAAGGTAATAACTATCTTGCCGCCAGCTATGAACTCTGAATTAATAATTCTCCTAATTCTAAACTACATTGTGCATCATTCCTTCTTTACTTAATGTTAAAGTTATCATATAAATACTAATAATGTCTGTGATTTATTATAATATTTTGTTTTGATTATATTGTACGCCTTTCCTTTCTTCTTAATTTTACAGCTGTTACATAACTGTAAATGCTAATAATGTCTGTGCGATTTATTATAATGCGATATCAATTTTCTGTTTTAGTGCGGCAAATGTTTTATTTTATTATTCTAATTTATTTTGATATGCCAAGAAAGTATACAATCTAGCGAGTGAACTTACCCCCCCCCCCACAATAGTTTTCTCCTATTAAAAACTAAGGAGTCTTAAATTTCCTTTAAAGTTTGTTGTTATAAACTCGCTCGGTTTATACAAATTATTTTCAATAATGTTATTCTATAAATGACCAGAAGGTTTTGATATTTACATTAAATTATTACACCTAACTATAAAATTTAATCCTCATCTCATTATTAACCGTTATCATTTTAACTAAGTACATCTCACCAGCAGTGAATTTAATATGTAATTTCTAATTTTATTTTAATAATTGTAACGTGAAAGGCTGTTATTTCATAAGTAATGACAGTTATCTGTGCAATGACTGCTGGTAGAAATGTGGAGATATTTCTGAGGGGTGGGAGAGAGCAATTTATCCTCTTTAGTTTTAACTCTGACCCCTTTATGTGCGTTTATTGATCGTTAGTTAACTGCCCAGGATGATTTGCGTTTAAGCATTCCATTGCGCAGGAGAGCATCTTATAAGAGTCAGGTGTTTATTAATTTATCGTGGTCTTTAGTGACACCAACTATTTATATGTTTTGGGGCGTTATAAGTGTATCATTGCAATCGTTATATAAATTTTCCTGCTTTGTCATTATTTTGGGATCTTCGGAATGACCAATCCCACTATTCATCATCCCTCTAAAAGTAGATGTATTTTCCTACTCGGGATCTTCTCCAGGCACCCCCAGTGAATCAGTGTATGGGAAGCATACAGATGAACCGTCCCAACACCCATTTGTGCCATTACACTTCTGAGATATGACCTTGGCCATTGTGCAGGCATACTCCTCTCCACCAATATGACAAAGCCACTCAAGAGCGTCTTAAATGACCACCTCTCTATATACGATTGTAAGTGATAACGTAATACCGCCTTACTACTATTATTATTATTATTAAGTTTTCTATTCACCTGCAATGCTCTTTATTAGTCGTAATTGCATGCTGTTCGCCATCCATTCGTTTAATTTTAAGTCAGATTATGTATTACAGCTTCTTTCAAGCTGAATAGTTTTGCTCCCACGCATCTGAGTAATCTCCAAAGTATCACACGTTTTTCAAATCACACAACTCAAATTCTTATTCATATCTATATATAATGACCAATACAGCTTATTAGTGTGAATATATAATATCTTAGACGAGGATTAAGTTCCAAGGTATTTGGTTACCTAATTGACCTATTGATTCTTGGCATATTAACCGCACCACAATATCTGAGCAACCGCACGAATGATCCATTGTTCTAAATATGTAATAATTGCACCAACTAACTGTATGTAATAACACTTTTATGTATTTATATAAATAGTATGATTTATCGACTTATCTCTAAAGTGCGTGATTGCAAATTAAAGTTATAACTCCCATTGTCCAGACATTCTATACAGCTGTTTTTGTTATTACCATATTTAATTGTTTAATAAATTTATATTATATTATATTATTTTCTATATTCTCGCATTTGTTATTCATTGCCCGAATCTCTCTCGTATGACTGTTTAGGTTAAGTTAAATTATTTCAAATTCAATTAAAGATCTTATTGGTATTATTAATTAATTCATTTTATTTAAAGTTGCCTTGAGCGATATTAAGTATATAATTATTAATCTATTAAAGAATAGCCTACCCAGCACTTTAAGTAATATATTTTGTGATAATCATTGGCTAATTGTTTAAATATTATCGATTTCCAAGTCTCTTTGCTCACCCTGATCTCATTGCCGGGACTGGAGGAAATGAAAGCTTACTAGTATCCTCAAAAGCGTTGTCCATATAGTCAGAGACCCTGCAGCACAGGCGAATAGGTTAGCATTTAGTACTGTTCCAGACCTGTGTATCTCGCACATTGCTAGATTGCTATAGTTTGCTTGGATTCTAGGTCTTGTTGAATGAACACACGATTTTGACTGGTACAGAGTTTTTTTCTTCTTCCGGGTATGACGCCCAAAATCGTGGGGCATCGTCAATTATTTATCACGACCCTGAACCGACCATAGCTATATATATATATGTCAAATTTTGTTCTCTCTCTTCAAATATATATAAAGTTTTTTTTTCTCTCTCTCTTGGGTATCTGAACTGAATAAACATACAATATTTCATCATCTGTATAATTTGATAGGTAATGTAATATACACATATGGTTTCCTAGATATAAAGGTGATTTTTTTTGTGTTATATTGATTGGATAAAATCAAACCGCTTTATGATTGTAGTTTTAATGAGTTCAAAATGAAGACCCTGTTTTATGACTGTCAGTTAAATTTATAATTATATCAAAGTTAAGCACTTTACTTTAAATCAGGCGTTAATAAGTTTTTTTTTTTTTGTCGTTGGATAATAATTAGTGAAATACCATGTTTTACAACCATAATTTAAAATTGTTTAAATTGAGAGATATTTGACCCTATCAATTATTAGGTGTTTTATTGTGATACCATGTTTTGCAACCATTCTTTAGAGTTTCTTTGAAATTTTTTTTAAACTAAGGAATATTTGACTTAAATTTTGTGTTTTGTGATAACACCATGTCCTACAACCGTTAATTTTAAATTTTGTTTTAAATTATTTAAACTGAGAAATATTTAACCCGCTATTAATTATTATTTATTTGTTGTAATACCATGTTCTGCAACCGTAAATTATTTTTTTCGAAATTATTTAAATTGATAAGTATTTGACACTTTATTATTTGGTTTCAACACCATGTCTTACAACCGTAATTTTAAATTTTGTTTTGAATTATTTAAACTAAGAGATATTTAACTCTCTATTAAATATTATTTTGTTTTGTTGTAATACCATGTTTTACAGCCGTAAATTTAAATTTTTTATTTGTTTACAATTATTGAAATTGAGAAATAGTTGACCCATTAATCACGATTATCTTTGTGTGAAATTATTTAGATTGAGAAGATCTGACACTATTAATCTTTTTGTTGTTGTAAGCTTCAGCTGGCATGTTTCGTGGCTCATGGTAAGGTACTTGTGACCACTGGCATTGAGTAGCTAGCTAGCTGGTTGTAAATTTGGCAGAAAAGATTGCCAGTCAGCTGCAAAAACAGTTACAAATGCAGATTGTAATTCAGTGTTAGGGTGCTTTATGCTTTCGTAGTCTGTCAATCCCCTAATATAGTTCAGATGAACGACATACTCAGAAATGTTAAAAAAAAACAAAACAACATATTTACATTAAATTTTCTCTTCGAAAACGCGATTAAATTTTGTCTTATGTTTCACCACATTTTACAATTAATTTTAAAACTTTTATTTGAAATTATTTAAACTGGGAGATATTTGACCTGCTCTTAGGTATTATTTCATTTACAACCATAAATTCAGGTATTTTGTTTGCAATTATTGGAATTGAAAAATAGTTGACTCATTAATTACTATTGTGTTTGTTATAACACCAGGTTTTACGACCGTATGTTTAAATTCTCTTTCTTGTGAAATCCTTTAAATTGAGAACTGACACTATTAATTTTTTTTTGTTGTAACACCGGGCTTTACAAACGTAATTTAAAATGTTCTTTTCAAAGCCATTAAATTTTGTCTTGTATAACACCCTGAGAAATATTTAACCCGCTACTAATTATTATTTTATTTGTTGTAAAACCGTAGATTTTTTTTTTTTTTCGAAATTATTTAAATTGATAACTATTTGACACTATTTAGTATGTGGTTTCATTGTAACACCATGTTTTACAACCGTAGTTTTAAATTGTTTAAACTAAGAAACATTTAACATAATTTTTTTTCTCTCAATTATTTCAATTGAGAACTATTTGACGCTATTTATTATTTTGTTGCAACACCATGTTCTACAACCATAATTTAAAAAATTTTTGGTTTGAAAGTATTTGAGTTTAGAGGTATTTGACCACTATTAGTCATTATTGTTTTCTGTTATGATACCAGGTTTTACAACCATAAATTAATTTTTTTTCGAAATTATTTAAATTGAGAACTATTTGAGGATGTTAAATTTTGTCTTGTGTAACGCCACGTTTTACAATTGGTTTTAAAACTTTTGTTTCAAATTATTTAAACTGGAAGATATTTGACCTGCCCTTAATTATTATTTCGTTTACAACCATAAATTCAGATATTTTATTTGCAATTATTGAAATTGAAAAATAGTTGACCCATTAATTACTATTGTGTTTGTTAGAACACCAGGTTTTACAACCGTATATTTAAAATTCTTTTTCTTGCGAAATTATTTAAATTGAGATCTGACACTATTAATTTTTTTTTGTTGCAACACCATGTTCTACAAACATAATTTTGAACATTTTATATTTTGATTTAAATTGAGAGGTATTTAAATTGAGAGGTATTGTTGGGTTCTACTATGATACCATGTTTTACAACCGTAAAATTAAAAAAAAATTTTTTTTTTGTGAAATTATTTAAGGCTAAAAACAATTGGCCATTGTTAGTTATTATTTCTTGGCCATTGTTAATTATTATTTCGTTTGCAGAGACCATGTTTTACAACTATAAATCTAAATGTTTTTTTTTTTTTTAAGTTTGGAGAAACAATGGACAGCTATTAATTATTATTTTGTTTGGTTTTAATACCATGTTTTACAACCGTAAAGTTAATTTTTGTGTGCAATTATTGAAATTGAGAAATAGTTGACCCACTATGTTGTTATAACACCAGGTTTTACAACCGTACGTTTAAATTCTCTTTGTGTGAAATTATTTGAATTAAGAATATCTGGCTATCAATTATTATGTGGTTTTATTGTAACACCATGTTGCACAACCATAATTTTAAATTTTTTGCTTGAAATTATTTTAAATTGAGCAGGATGTGACTGCTATTAATTATTATTTTATTTTAGTTGTAACACCATGTTCACAACTGTAATCTAAAATCTTTTTTGAAGCTATTTAAATTGAGTTTTATTATTTTATTTTAGTTGTAACATCATGTTCACAACTGTAGTCTAAATTTTTTTTTTAAACTATTTAAATTGAGTTTTATTATAACACTGTGTTGCACAACCATAGTTTTAAATTGTTTGTTTGAAATTGTTTTAAATTGAGGACGATGTGACTGCTATTAGTTATTGTTTTGTTTGGTTGTAACACCATGTTTTCAACTGTGGTTTTAAATTTTGTTTGGTGTTTTGATTGAAAGTATTTAAATTGAAAACTACTGGACCTTTATTAATTATCATTTGGGTTTTGTTATAACACCATGTTTTGCAACCACAAAGTAGTTTTAAATTTTTCGAAAGTATTTGAATTGAGAAATATTTGATGCTATTAATTATTATGTGGTCCTTAATTATTATTTTGATTGTAACACCATGATTTAAATATGTGGTTTCATCATGACACCATTTGTTGTGAAATGATAAAGTGAGGAACTATTGACTAAAATTTTCTGTGAAACCAAATAAGAGTGAGAAACAATTGACAGCCAATCATTATTATTTTGTTTGTTGTAACATCTTGTTCTGAACATAACTAAAGTTATGAAGCCATATGCTACTACTATAAGTGTAATCATTTTACCACCACATAAATTTTGTCTTGCCTATTTTATATGCGAAAAGTGAGGATTTTGTTTTGATTTGAAGCCCATGTGCTACAGCCATGAATTCTCCGTCTAGAAATTATGATGTGTATACCTTGTTTATTTTATTTTCCATACATATCTTGATGATTATAAATATGCTGAATGTTGAGCTAGCCCTATAAATAAGGCATTATTAATCTTGATAACATGGCGCCCTGGTGGCTGAATTAAATCATCATCAGTCACATCTATAAATTTTGTTATCAAGTCTAAAATAATAATGATAATAACAATAATAGTATAATGATAGTTCTTGGCAACTGATTTTTTTATATCAATGATCTTTGGTGGGTGAGATTCGGTGAGAGTGACAAAGGGGAGAAAAAGGAAGAAAGTCAGGATTTTTTTCCAATATATATGTATTGAATGCTTGAAATATTGAACCTTCTTTTAGTTTATTTCAGGGGCGAGGGAGTGACCAATGTGGATGTCCAGGGATGAAGAACCAGTGGATCATGTTGAGTTATAAGTAAAATATTTTCTATTTTTTTTAGTGTGTTTTATATAATTCTTTAATAGCAGGCTTGGGACAGATAGAGATTGTAGATAGTTTAGGTCAAGATAAGGAACAGTGGGAGAGTGAGCTAAAAGATGAGTAAGCAGAGGGGGAGGGTGACGTTTTAGTTATTGCAATTGTTATATAAGATTTAAGGGAAATTAGAAAGAGTACTTATTTAATTATACTGAGGTAGACCCTCTAGTTATTACTGTTATATAAACTTGGAGAATGTGGAAACAGTCAAAATCTGCCATGTATGAGAGCAGAGAAAATGAAATACTGATTGCCATGATCCAAAGCCTAATGGCTCAAAACAAAATAATAGTGGAGTCAAACCAGAGAAATGCGGAAGAAATTAGACAGTTGACTCAAAAAAGGGAGAGGAGGTTAGAAAAGTGGGGAGAAGCTACAAAAGTGATCAAAAATGAAAGACAGCTTTCACCAATAATAATAGAAGGGAAAGAAAAGGAAGGCCAGGATGATGAAGCAAGAGAGGAAAACCTATCCTGTAAAAGAAGTAGATTTGAAAGCCTTGATGTTACAAAAGATGTAGATATGGATTGCCATTATCATCACAAATGAGTAAAGTCATCAAATCCAGAAGACTGTCTCCAAGAAAACAAGCCTGCTGAAATGGCAGATTCTTGTATGCCAGGTAGTGAGGATACTAAGAATATAATTGATATATCTGAGGTAGAACCAGTGGGAAGGGTAATTATAGAGGAAGAGGAAAAGGCAGAATCTCCTTTTGAAATAAGATTAAAAGAACAAAGAATTAATTCAAAGGTTATAGAAGAAATGTTACAAGTTAGTATTCAAAAAGAGATGTTGGAAATGATTGAAAAGAATAGTTTAGTGGAGGATCTAGTGGAGGAACATGTTAAAACAGAAAGAGAGTCAGAGGATATTGTTGAATTAAAGCAAGTTGAAGAAACTTTAGAAGTTCCAACCAAAGATATTTCAAATGAATCAAAAGTTGAATATCCTCTTACTGATAAAGCAAAATTTGAGATTATTAAAAAGAAAGAAATTGAAATTACAAAGGGTGATATTGAAATCATCAATCCACTTTCAGGAAAACTGCTAATTGTGGAATATATCTCTGAAAGTGCAAAAAGAGAAGCAGTAGATACAGAAGCCATGACTGACATAGTATCAAACACAGTAAAAGAATGTAAAATGGATGTGGGGATAATAGAAAACTCAGAAATGGTTGTAGGGATTGATAAGCCTAAAATTGATACAAAAACTGTGGAAGAGTTAAGACTTGATGAAGAAACTGTAGAAGAATTTAAAATGGATGTAAAGACTGCTGATGTATTGCATGCTGATTTAATAAAATCTGAAATTGGTTTAAAAATTGCGAAAGAGTCTAAAATCAATGTTGAGAATGATGCTGTGAATATTGATAATTATAATATCAATATGGAGATATCAGAAGACTCAAAAATCTATTCAGAGACTGCAATGGATACTGAAATTGATACAGAAAACCTGGAAGGAATGACATCTGATGTAGAACTCATGCAGGAATCTCTTGAACAACAAAAGATAGTTTAGAACAGTGAGCTGTCTGTAGATATGGAAGTAAATCCTTTTTCAACCTCATCTAAAGATGTTATTTTTCTTGAAAAAATTAAGCCAAAATCTTTCCCAGAAATACCAAAAATAAATGCAATTGAAGTTACAGAAACTTGCATAGATAGGAAGGTTTTAGAAGATAGACATATCTCAGAAATTTCCAAAATGGATGGTAATGTAACAGAAGATTCAAATAAAAATGAAATTCCAGTAGGAACATTGAATGATGATGTTGCAAAAGATAAAATACGGGAATTAAATAGTAATTTGGAAATGATGGAAAGAAGAGAGAAACTGCTTTCAGGAATAATCATGAAAATAGCACACACTATGATGGAAGGTCTAGATAAAGAACAGGAGAGACAGCAGAGCAAGGAAGAAAAGAAAAAAGGCAAAAAAGATAAATGTTGGAAAGATGATAATAGTGCCTTCATCCTAACTGACAATGGAATAGGCAAGGATGTTTTCAATGCCAGGAGTCTCAAACAATACTATGACTTACCCCCAGATCCTGGGAAAATATAGATTATTCTTAGATATGCGGCCCTCTGGAAAGACCTCATGAAACTGACTTGGATATGATAACAGTATATTAACAATAATTTGAAATTTATTCTCATTAAATTCTAGTCCTCATAATAATAGTGTAGTTAAAATGTGTGAAATTTGGTCCAGTTAAATCCTATTTATTTTGTAAATAGTTAGGTAGGATCAGGAGGGAAAAGTGACTTTGGTGGGTGTTGAGGAGTTAGGCATTTTAATAATTAATAAGATTATGTTTTGCATTATATGGAAGCTGTTTGTCAATAACCCTTGGTCATTCTCTATGCCACTGGAAAAACCATTGTAAGTAAAATGTTTTTTTTATTGTTTTTTTCCCCAGAGTCGATGGATATGAAGCTGGAAATCTGCCCTGCAGATTTGTGCTTCACCTAGTGCCAATTATATAGTCACTAGAATGGGTTTGAACCCAAATTATATATATTTAATAGGCAATAATATATATATATATATATAGTGAGATGTATGGATACACAAACATTTGGTTTGTTTGCCCATTTATCTCACACAAGGGTATGTGCTTATGAAAAATAATATTTGAAAGTTAGTGGAATTTTATAATTTTATTTCAATGGCTTTCTAACCAATTTATATTATATATAAAACAATTTATATTATATATATTTTGTAAATCTGCATGTAGTAATTTTATAAAAATAGAATGGTCAATTAGGAGATTAAACCATGGCATTTTAAAGGTTTATTGCCTCTAATTAATGTAAAAATACAATTTCCATTCAGAGACAAACCACGGTATTCTTAGAAGTTTTATTGCTTCTAATTTATGCAGAAATACAAATGTCATTTGGAAGACAAACCGCTCTAGCTGGGAAATTATATTACTAGTGGTTTGTGAGTTTGAGTGATATTTAATAGTTAAGCAATACAATTAGTTTTATTTTAAAAATTTGCGGACCATTATATCATTCTTAAAATACACACAAAGTCATAGATGTCAGGTTCTTAATTATTTTATCTGGTCGTTTTATTGCTCTGATCTTTTTATTCCTGTAGTGGCTGATTCTTTAATGTGTACTTGTATAAATAGCTAATATTTTATATTTTTGGTCTAATTTTTGTTTCATGTCCAGTCAAATATACTTCACGCAAGTTTGCATTGTGCAGCAAAATCATGCAGGGGTGAAAATAAATTGTCCGCCTCCTGCCTCTGGGAGGCTTATCTTGCTCACTGTGCCCAGTTAGAAACATCTAAACCTAATATGTGAACTGTCCAAAAAATGTGTGCTTCAATCTCTACAAATGCCTGTTTCAAACCCAAGCTAGCCCATGATCATGATTCACCAATTATCTACATCAATTATCTACATCAGCGTATCATCAAGTCCAAGGTAATATCTATCTTGCCGCCAGCTATGAATTCTGAATTAATAATTCTCCTAATTCTAAACTACATTGTACATCATTCCTTCTTTATTTAATATTAAAGTTATCATATAAATACTAATAATGTCTGTGATTTATTATAATATTTTGTTTTGATTATATTGTACACCTTTCCTTCCTTTTTAATTTTAAAGCTGTTACATAACTGTAAATGCTAATAATGTCTGTGCGATTTATTATAATGTGATATCATTTTTCTGTTTTAGTGTGGCAATTTAGAATTAATTGACTGTTTTATTTTATTATTCTAATTTATTTTGGTATGCCAAGAAAGTATACAATCTAGTGAGTGAACTTACCCCCCCCCCAACAATAGTTTTCTCCTACTAAAAACTAAGGAGACTTAAATTTCCTTTAAAGTTTGTTGTTATAAATTCGCTCGGTTTATACAAATTATTTTCAATAATGTTATTCTATAAATGACCAGAAGGTTTTGATATTTACATTAAATTATTACACCTAACTATAAAATTTAATCCTCATCTCATTATTAGCCGTTATCATTTTAACTAAGTACATCTCACCAGCAGTGAATTTAATATGTAATTTCTAATTTTATTTTAATAATTGTAACGTGAAAGACTGTTATTTTATAAGTAATCACAGTTAACTGTGCAATGACTGCTGGTAGAAATGTGGAGATATTTCTGAGGGGTGGGAGAGAGCAATTTATCCCTTTCAGTTTTAACTCTGATCCCTTTATGTGCGTTTATTGATCATTAGTTAACTGCCCAGGATGATTTGTGTTTAAGCATTCCATTGTGCAGGAGAGCATCTTATAAGAGTCAGGTGTTTATTAATTTATCATGGTCGTTAGTGACACAAACTATTTATATGTTTTGGGGCGTTATAAGTGTATCATTGCAATCGTTATATAAATTTTCCTGCTTTGTCATTATTTTGGGATCTTTGGAATGACCAATCCCACTATTCATCATCCCTCTAAAAGTAGATGTATTTTCCTACTCAGGATCTTCTCCAGGCATCCCAGTTAATCAGTGTATGAGAAACATACGGATGAACCATCCCAACACCCATTTGTGCCATTACTCTTATGAGATATGACCTTGGCCATTGTGCAGGCATACTCCGCTCCACCAATATGACAAAGCCACTCAAGAGCATCTTAAACGACCACCTCTCTATATACGATTGTAAGTGATAATGTAATACCGCCTTACTATTATTATTATTATTAAGTTTTTTATTCACCTGCAATGCTCTTTATTAGTCGTAATTGCATGCCGTTCACCATCCATTCATTTAATTTTAAGTCAGATTATGCATTACAGCTTCTTTCAAGCTGAATAGTTTTGCTTCCACGCATCTGAGTAATCTCCAAAGTATCAGACGTTTTTCAAATCACACAACTCAAATTCTTATTCATATCTATATATAATGACCAATACAGCTTTTTAGTGTGAATATATAATATCTTAGATGAATCAAGTTCCAAGGTATTTGGTTACCTAATTGACCTATTGATTCTTGGCATATTAACCGCACCACAATATCTGAGCAACTGCACGAATGATCCATTGTTCTAGATATGTAATAATTGTACCAACTAACTGTATGTAGTAACACTTTATGTATTTATATAAATAGTATGATTTATCGACTCATCTCTATAGTGCGTGATTGCAAATTAAAGTTATAACTCCCATTGCCCAGACATTCTATACAGCTATTTTTGTTATTACCATATTTAATTGTTTAATAAATTTATATTATATTATTTTCTATATTCTCGCATTTGTTATTCATTGCCCGAATCTCTCTCGTATTACTGTTTAGGTTAAGTTAAATTATTTCAAATTCAATTAAAGATCTTATTGGTATTATTAATTAATTCATTTTATTTAAAGTTGCCTTGAGCGATATTAAGTATATAATTATTAATCTATTAAAGAATAGTCTACCCCACACTTTAAGTAATATATTTTGTGATAATCATTGGCTAATTGTTTAAATATTATCGATTTCCAAGTCTTTTTTTTCACCCTGATCTCATTGCTGAGACTGGAGGAAATGAAAGCTTACTAATATCCTCAAAAGTGTTGTCCATATAGTCAGAGACCCTGCAGCACAGGCGAATAGGTTAGCATTTAGTACTGTTCCAGACCTGTGTATCTCGCACATTGCTAGATTGCTATAGTTTGCTTGGATTCTAGGTCTTGTTGAATGAACACATGATTTTGACTGGTACAATATATATATTAAATAAAATGGCCATTGAGTAAAACAAAATTGTAATTATAATTGAAATAATAAATTTAATGGTTTACAAACTATTATAAACAATTCTTAAATCTGCAGAAGTAGTTTTGATTAATTTCTTAAACCTGCCTCAAATGCCATTTTTGGTAAGGATATTTATAGGTTATAAATCTCTAGTTTACCTGATGATAGAGAAGGCTTCCTGTTTACAATATTATGCAGTTCAAATTAGCAGTACTGTGGAATGATTTGATTAGTTGCATTTTATTCTCCAATATATAAATTATTTATTACATTTAATTCAAAATAGACAATAGATTATCCAATAATGAATAGTATTTCTATAGTATAATTTTCACTACAGAACTTTCACACAAGAAGGAACTGGTTTCTATTCACTTTTGACACATTGTCGAGAATGTAATCATAACCATATGAAAAAGATCTACGATTCCCAAATTGCATATTTTGTGCAGAATCACCACTCATTAGTTGGCCTAGGCTACAAATTCTTACACATATCTTTATTATTGTTCAGTATATATATATTGTAACGGTCACTGGCTCTCTCTATACCGCATTGAGCATGACATGCGTTTTCTGAAATCGAGCAGCAATTAAGAAATATTCAAAGGCATCCAAAATATACATTACTATAATCATACCTTTGAAAGGTTTGTTTACCTCAACCTTTACATGCCACCTTAAGAAAGAGATTACTCCCCTGCCTAAGGGATATGATCATGTAATAAGTAAAGAGCTATAATCTCTTATAAAAAATCAATAGAAAGTGAATGCCTAATGAATGATTCCCGATCCCGGTAAGTTTAATCCCTGACTAGCTCAATCAACTCATGATCTCGTGATGGTGGTTTGTTGCTTCGTTAACAGAAAAGGTCAAACACTAATATCATTATCAAATACACAGCACAACTCCGTACTTTAAAATTAGATATTAAATTTATTAAGCCCTCTATGATTATATAAATATTTACAAAATAATAAACACACACATAAACGATAGTAATTAAAATTCAAGTGTATAATAAATTTTAAAGTTTCATGAATGGGAAAGGAATGGTCTGAAATTCTCCCCGGCTTACACTTTAAATTCAAAACAAAATTTCTTATAAAACAATGTGTATTGGCCATGGTATGTACGTGTTTCATGATAATACAAAAAAAATGAGTTAGCCACGAGTTAATGATAGTAGAATCTTAAGTGTTCCATAATCTGAGTCCTGCACATGGTGGACAATAATAATTATTTGGAACACTTTCGTACACACTTTTATTCCTTATGAAAATAATCCTGCACTTAGCGGATGGAATAAATTTACTCGGGGAACAAACTCATGCTAAACTACAATTTTAATCTCAAAAGTTCCATAATATGAGTCCTGCCCATAGTGGACAATAATAATTATTTGGAACACTGTCTTACATACTTTTATTCCTTATAAAAACAATCCTGCACTTAGGGGATGGAATAAAATTTCTATTATTTCAAAGCGAAACACATACATCCAATGACCAAACCACCCAATTATTTCTATTTAAATATTTTGAAATATTTCATATTTACTTTATTGATTCTTTTATTATTTATTTAGATACTCCAATGAATTACGTGAAGCTTTACGTTAAAATTACAAACAAAATATTTATGACTGAATTACGCAATTCATTGGCTCATTTAATAATAGCAATTTAAGTCAAATGACGAATTATTCATAATAAGACACAAAATATATATATATAAAAAAACATAAATAATACTTCCTGAAGTCTTCGTTCTTCTCCGGGCTATGATTTTGAGGGTGATATATATCTGCTGTGCAGGTGATTACTTCACAGGGTCTATATGGAGGTTGGCAAATTGTCCATAGCAGCACACTTTCAGAAATGGAAAGTCACATCACTGGATGGCTATGTAGGACTCCGAGCTGTGCGAATGTACCAACTTGTTTTTCTACTCCATGTCCATTGCGGTATCACGAATAAATCTTGATTCCATTTTCTTCGCGATATAAAACATTAGCTTAAATTTCAATTGTATTTTTCTTTTTCAGTCAATGAATATCATATTTCTTGGTCTGCACCTTTAAAATACGTTCAGCATTCCGAATAAATAGTTTTTACACTCATAATTCTTTTTTTTCCTTCTCTTTTGTCAGTACACTCCAGAAACTATACTGCTAATGGGTAAGAGTGCCCGTGAGAGTATCAACCAATGTAACCCAGCTAACTAATTAAATTTCACCTGACCAGCCTTTATATATCCCCCCCATTACAGGGTGTATTCTCTCATCCCCTCCACAAGTTATTGCTTTTACATTTCTGTTTTTTAATTAAACAAGTCCAAACAATGGATATAATTTTAGCTATCTTTTAATTAATTTCAGAATTTCACAGACCATTTAAATTCCAATCCCTTGATTTCTTTAAACAATAAAGTAAAATTACATTTATCTAATTAAATAATTTTGAATAGGTGTCAAACTGAATAACCACTGATACAATTTGTACACTTGTTTTCCAAAAACATTATACGATAAAAGAAAGAGGTCATTGGCTTGCCTGCGGTCATGAACATTAAGTTGTAAAAAAAAAAATTATAAAACTGTATACTTGTTGTCACATAAAAATTGTTTTTGAGTTTTCCAAAAAGAATATTCAACAAGCAACAGAAAAAAAAATACAACATTTGAGAATCTAAAATAAAATAAAATCAAAATAAAATATGTTTACTGTTGGGTTATTTGCAAATACATTTCAGTTTCCCATAAGAATTTCTTTATCCCTCTGCCATATTTATTCATATCATAAATAAAAAACATATAGCATTTATTAACAGCAAAATACATATTATATGTGGTGTCTGCATTTGTTTATTTATAGGTGTATTATCACCATTCATCCTATTTATTTTAAATATAGTGTGTGTGTAAGCAACAGAGAAATATACCCGCACAGACCACTCCTTTTATTATAATATGTACATTTGTTTGGACTGCAACTAATGCTTGCAGTCAACTTTGTAGCAGTCATTTAAAACTGACTGTCACAATATATATATATATATATAATTAGTTTTCAACCAGTAACCACTTAAACATTCACAGTAAATATAGCAACCACTATTTCTAACTGCTGTCATATATATTGTAACGAGACAGCGTTACATCAATATTAAATCTAGGATACATCGATAAACACACACACACCAGCAAGCAACATAAAACACTCGTAACTTTATTTCGTAATTAGTAATAGTTTTCTTTCTCTCATAAATACATTTTATAAAACACATTGATAAAATGCAGACGGTAAAACGTCTAATTAAATGATTAAAGCCTTTAGATAATAAAATTAATAACAAAAAATAATATGCTTTCCTAAAGAATAAAAAAAAAAAATAATACGCACTCCTAAAATAATAAAAATAATTATCAATCAAAATCACCACGGGGAATTAAAAATGTTTATTTTAGAAATATAATTTTAGCTCGAATAAAACTTATGGAAAAGATTTGAGGAAAAGATAAATGCTCGACTTCTAAATTTAAAATAACTTGTATTGTTCTAGTAAAACACACGCACACACGCATGCCTTCGAGGTGTGAAAGAATAAGGTTGGTTGAGTGAGATTGCAAAATGAGATTGTCCCAAAATAAAGATTGCCGTTAGCACAAAGAGTGAGTGAGCAAGTACCTCAAACGCGGACCTGAACGACAACTCCAAGAACAGGGAACTATGGGGGTAGATTGGATCCTAAGATATGGATCAACCCTTATAAATACTAGTCAAAACCTATTCATTAATTAATTGTGGATATTTTGGAGTGATTTTGTTAATTAATCAATTAATTTTGGAAAGAGTTGTTTGGATTCAGTTCGATTCGATTCATTTCGATTAATACATTTTCATTATTGTTTTTATTTTCCAATTCTCAGTACGCTGAATTACCACCTGTTCATTTATTCCGATGCTTATGCTTTTATAGAATTGTTCTGAATTAGCTTGGTTATTCCGCAATACTTGAAATGATCATCATGAAATTAATACCAAGAGCGCCGACTGTCATGAGGGGCTAATCAACCCTTCAGTGACTGATCGGCGCTCCGCTACTGAAATATCTCCGAAGCTATGAAATTCTGAAAACATCGCCATGTTAAGTGAATGCTCCTCATAAAAGAAATGTTCCGTGAAACACCCAAACTCGTCCAGACCAATCGACCTTCGTTGCAACCAAGACAAATCCTAGGTAAATATGTTTTTTTATTCTGTTCACTCACTCAATTAATAAACTCGTAAGGCAATCTCGAAATTAACCAACATAAATTTACTCAAATAAATCTTAGAACTTTCCTCGTCATGATAGTTTATCTTTGTTACTGAACTTTGTTACTGAACTTTGAACTTAAGTGAAGCTAAGGAAAGATTATATATTTATCAAATAGAAAGGAACTTTCTCGTCATTCAAATTATGTTATGAATACTTATAGTTCCCTGTGGGCTTGAATGTATGTGCGCGTGTGTGATAAATCAATTAATAATGTTTTGTAATAAATCAATTAATAATGTTCGTAATAAATAAATTAATAATGTTTCTTTTCATATTTAATAAACTTGTTCAATATCTTATCAAGTCGAGCATATCTCAAATCTTTTCACACACAATCAAAACCGTAGTTATTTATTATTTGATAACTTATCTTTGAAGTAGATTTAGTCAATTTTAATTTTCATTTAGTTATTTTATTAATTATGTCACCATCGTGCCGTAAGTCACGATGTTTCTCATTTCACCTTAGTTAAGATAGATTTAAGAGCGGGCGGGTCTATAATCAAAATGAACGTCAATAAATTATGTTACATACAATAAAGCGGGGGGGATGAACTTGTAAGCCTTGTGTTCGGGGCGTAAGCGAACAACCTCATAGGTCAGTGATAACCAATAAACGATCCTTATGCCGTGATCGACTTAGTAGAAAACCTTGCTGATTTTAATTAGCGGTCAATGCGTCTTCTCCGGGAGGAGTCATGTTAGAGATAAACATGTAACGACCCTGAGACACCTTATTGGTCCATGCTGGGAGTTGTGAGCTAGTGGGTGGGATTAGACTTTGAAATCGTTTTGACATGATGTAAGGTGATGCGAGTAGTTAAAATCAACTTAAATAATCGTATCTGGCGCCCCCTTATGTGGATCGTGAATAACTGTCGATGTAAGAAAAAAAATAAAGCCTTACGCTATGTCATGTTTGTTTCGAAGCCGTAATCTCGGGATAGAGAGGGGTTACAGTTACATTGGCGCTTCCAACGTGAGGCTAGTATAAATGAAGCTTCTAAACATAAAGAAAAAGCAAATCTAGATACTAGCAAAAGCGGCCGAACTGGGAGAAGACGCGGAAATATTTATGTAAAAAAAAAAAAAAAAAATATATATATAATAAACAAACGGAACAAAATCGCGGCGATGCTTAACATCGCAAATGGGTAAACAAAACATCGGAACCGGAGCAAAATAAACAAAACAAATAAAGCATAGCAGGAGATAAGGGAGCGGACGCCGATCGGTCGCTGTCACCATAAAACAAATAAATCAAGATCAACGAGACAACAAACAGAATGGAGGGAAAATGGATAAAAATAGAGCACTTCAAAGGAAAGGGAAATGAGAATCCATGTCGATATATAGAAAGTTTGAAGAGGTTATTTTCATGCGAGCAGTTCAGCGAAGAATCCAAAATAGCGATCGCGTGTAGCCACATCCAAGGGGAAGTTATGGAATGGTGGGAGACAATGGAAAACAAACCCGAGACATTCGAGGAATACCAAAGGGCCATCATGAAAAGATATTGGGGAGTAGCCCAGCAGGAAAGGGAAAGATGGGAGATAGAACAAAACAAAAGGGAAGAAGAGGAAAAATACAGTACCTTCGTCCAGAGACAGATGGCAAGACTAAAAAAAATAGACAAATACCAAATACCAGAGGAACAGCAAATTAGGATAGCGGGACGCAACCTACCCAGGGAGATCAAACAAATCATTGAAAGGGAAACCGAAATAACAGGGGTGCTGAAGAAACTACAGGCGATCGAAAACGACGATTATTTTAACCAAGAGGAGGACAATGGGATCAGAATAGCCAATATGACACAAGATGGGGGGGGGGAAGGACCTCGGAGAAGACAGGAATGCCCAATAATCGACGTGTCAATCCAGGGGTTCAAGGCAAGGGCTTTGCTGGATACGGGAAGCCAAGTATCCGTAATGGCACAGGAAATTTTCAACAAGATCGCCCAAGGGCCAACAGAGATAAAAATCCTACCGCTAAAAGGGACCCAAATTGTACTGGCCAATGGAAAAAAGGCGAAAATACAAACCAAACAAGTGTGGGCGAATATCAGCATTGCAGGACAGGAGTTTACCCAGGTCGTACTAATACTGGAAGGCTTAATCCATGATTTAGTATTAGGATCAGACTTCATGAAAATGACTAAATGTAACATCGATTACGGGTCCGAACTAGCGAGGATCAGCACAGTCACGGTGCCTTTCGAAAGCAAAGTGGACGAAGAACCAGAAAGACAAAGGAAGCTGCAGTGCATCGCGATAAAAGGGGAAATCGAAAAAAGAATCGAGGAAATAACTGGACCAGACAAAGAAAAGAAGGAAAGAATTCAGGAAATATTGGGGGCGCACAAAAGTGTCTTCTCGGACAAACCGGGAGTAATTCAAGGATACGAACACCGGATCCGATTGAGCACCAGCCACCCATATCAGACGAGGGCATACCCGATCCCATTCCAATACCGGAAAGAAATTGAAACCCAGTTAAAGCAGATGACAGAGTGGGGAGTCGTTTCAAAATGCACCTCGCCGTACAATAATCCCATCCTAGCCGTAAAAAAAGGGGACGGGTCAATACGATTGTGCCTCGACGCTAGGCAACTAAACAAGGTAACGATCCCGGACACAAACGCCCCACCTGTCATGAACGAACTAATGACCAGGTTTCGGAACAAGCGGATTTTTTCCACGATGGATTTAACCAATAGTTACTGGCAGATGAGCCTCCACCCCGACGACCGAAAATACACCGCGTTCAAATATAACGGGAGGGCGTACCAGTTCAACCGAGTACCCTTCGGATTAAAGAACAGTGGGGCAGGCTTGGTACAATGCCTGGATCAAACCCTATCTGACGAGGTAAAAGGATTTGCGACGATGTACGTGGACGACATCATCATAGCATCCAATGACATCGAGGAGCATTGCCAGCACTTAGAAAAGCTACTACAAGAATGCGAGCAGAAGGGGATCAAAATCAACATCAAGAAGAGCCATTTTGCGACACAGGAGGTCAAGTTCTTGGGACACATAGTCAGCCCGGATGGAGTGCGGCCTAACCCCGAAAAATCCAGGCGATCCAGGAATTTCCCACCCCAAAGAAGAAGAAGGACATTAAGGCATTCCTCGGAATGTGTACCTTTTATAACAAGTTCTACGAGAACTTCACCCACGATATGGAGCCCTTGTTACAACTACTAAGAAAGGAGCAAGCATGGGTGTGGGACGAGAAGCGGGAACGGAGTTTCCGGAAAGTAAAAGAAGGGTTCCTGAAACAAACAATATTGACATACCCGGATTTCGACCAGATGTTCTGGGTACAAACGGACAGCAGTGACATCGGGCTGGGGGCCACGTTGTACCAGAAGGGGCCGGAGGGAGAACAGAGAGTGTTGGCGTTCATTAGTCGGCTACTGAAAGACCCGGAAAGAAGGTACACGGTCACCGAGCGAGAAGCCCTCGCCATAGTGTGGGCGTTCAAAAAGTTCCGGCAATACCTGGTCGGGTCCAAAGTAAGGGTCGTCACTGACCACCGGAGTCTGGAGTTCCTAAACAAAAGCTTCCTGACAAACAACAGATTGGTGCGGTGGAGTCTAGCCCTGCAGGAATTTCAATATGAGGTAGAATACTGCAAAGGAAGGGATAACGTGATCGCGGACACGCTGAGCCGTTACCCGGTGGGGACTCAGACGAATGCGGAGGCAAGCGAGTTCGCCTACATAGCCGCAACGACCCGACAGGACAAGAAGGGAGGGCTTAAAGCAGGCAACATTCGAAGGAGCCAGGAAAAGGACAAGGACTGCCAACGAATAATCAGTTATTTACATAAAGGGAAGTCGAAGGCGGGCTCTTACCAGGGGGAAGAAGGAACCGGAGGGGGTCCACTATGGAAATATCGGGACCGATGCATCACCCTGGGGGGGTTACTCCAAAGAAACACAGGGAATGGGAAGCAAACCCGGATTATAATTCCGAAAGAAATGCGAAATCAAATGATCGACGAGACACATCGGGAACGCGGACATTATGGAGCGAACAAGACTGAGGGATACCTTAGCAATTGGTTCTACTGGCCTGGAATGCACCGGGACATCGCCGCAAGATTACGAGGATGCGATGTCTGTGCGAGGACCAAACCACTGAATCGATCCAATGAAGGACCTCAGATACCAATTATCATACGGGAACCGAACCACACCGTGGCAATCGATTACTACGGGCCGTTACCGATGGCCGGGGGAAAGAGATATATATTAGTCGCATACGACTTATGTTCCAAAATGGTCGCCGCCTACCCCATGGCCCGGGCGAACGCACACCAGACCATCAAATTATTGGAGACAAAACAGTTTCCCATCATTGGGAAGCCTAGGTACATCCTATCGGATCATGGCACACCATTTGTGTCGAGAACTTGGCGGCAGTGGATAAATCGAACCGGGATCAAACACCACATGACGTCGATCCGGAACCCGCAGAGCAACCCGTGCGAGCGAGTAATGCGGGAATTGGGACGGTTGTTCCGTGTGTATACTGCGGGAGATCACCGGAAATGGGTCCAGGAGATTCCCCCGGATCACGGGAATGATCAACTCCTCAAAAAATGAATCAACTGGATTTGAACCAAGCCGACTCCATTATGGGCAACCAATACCTTACCCATACGAGGACAGGCCCACCATCCGAACCGGAAAAATCGATAGGAAACAAGACAACCAAATAGCGCTACGAAGATTGGAGCACATGGGAAAGAGGCGAACGCAGACCAAGAAGCACACCCGGAATACGTTCAAAGTGGGCGATCGAGTGATGGTAAAGGCCAACCCGGTCAGTCGACCCGGACAAAACATCTACAAAAAATTCCTCGACATATACGAGGGCCCATACGAGATCGTCAGGGCATATGGAAACAACGCCTTTACGTTGACCCACGGAAAAGGAACGTTCAATGCAAGAGCACTGAAGAGAGCAGAATAAATTCGCCCCTTCACCGAGCTAAAACCCGCAGCATCGGATTTTACTCTACACCGGGCGGGGAGATATGTAACGAGACAGCGTTACATCAATATTAAATCTAGGATACATCGATAAACACACACACACCAGCAAGCAACATAAAACACTCGTAACTTTATTTCGTAATTAGTAATAGTTTTCTTTCTCTCATAAATACATTTTATAAAACACATTGATAAAATGCAGACGGTAAAACGTCTAATTAAATGATTAAAGCCTTTAGATAATAAAATTAATAACAAAAAATAATATGCTTTCCTAAAGAATAAAAAAAAATAATAATACGCACTCCTAAAATAATAAAAATAATTATCAATCAAAATCACCACGGGGAATTAAAAATGTTTATTTTAGAAATATAATTTTAGCTCGAATAAAACTTATGGAAAAGATTTGAGGAAAAGATAAATGCTCGACTTCTAAATTTAAAATAACTTGTATTGTTCTAGTAAAACACACGCACACACGCATGCCTTCGAGGTGTGAAAGAATAAGGTTGGTTGAGTGAGATTGCAAAATGAGATTGTCCCAAAATAAAGATTGCCGTTAGCACAAAGAGTGAGTGAGCAAGTACCTCAAACGCGGACCTGAACGACAACTCCAAGAACAGGGAACTATGGGGGTAGATTGGATCCTAAGATATGGATCAACCCTTATAAATACTAGTCAAAACCTATTCATTAATTAATTGTGGATATTTTGGAGTGATTTTGTTAATTAATCAATTAATTTTGGAAAGAGTTGCGATTCGATTCATTTCGATTAATACATTTTCATTATTGTTTTTATTTTCCAATTCTCAGTACGCTGAATTACCACCTGTTCATTTATTCCGATGCTTATGCTTTTATAGAATTGTTCTGAATTAGCTTGGTTATTCCGCAATACTTGAAATGATCATCATGAAATTAATACCAAGAGCGCCGACTGTCATGAGGGGCTAATCAACCCTTCAGTGACTGATCGGCGCTCCGCTACTGAAATATCTCCGAAGCTATGAAATTCTGAAAACATCGCCATGTTAAGTGAATGCTCCTCATAAAAGAAATGTTCCGTGAAACACCCAAACTCGTCCAGACCAATCGACCTTCGTTGCAACCAAGACAAATCCTAGGTAAATATGTTTTTTTATTCTGTTCACTCACTCAATTAATAAACTCGTAAGGCAATCTCGAAATTAACCAACATAAATTTACTCAAATAAATCTTAGAACTTTCCTCGTCATGATAGTTTATCTTTGTTACTGAACTTTGTTACTGAACTTTGAACTTAAGTGAAGCTAAGGAAAGATTATATATTTATCAAATAGAAAGGAACTTTCTCGTCATTCAAATTATGTTATGAATACTTATAGTTCTCTGTGGGCGTGAATGTATGTGCGCGTGTGTGATAAATCAATTAATAATGTTTTGTAATAAATCAATTAATAATGTTCGTAATAAATAAATTAATAATGTTTCTTTTCATATTTAATAAACTTGTTCAATATCTTATCAAGTCGAGCATATCTCAAATCTTTTCACACACAATCAAAACCGTAGTTATTTATTCTTTGATAACTTATCTTTGAAGTAGATTTAGTCAATTTTAATTTTCATTTAGTTATTTTATTAATTATGTCACCATCGTGCCGTAAGTCACGATGTTTCTCATTTCACCTTAGTTAAGATAGATTTAAGAGCGGGCGGGTCTATAATCAAAATGAACGTCAATAAATTATGTTACATACAATAAAGCGGGGGGGATGAACTTGTAAGCCTTGTGTTCGGGGCGTAAGCGAACAACCTCATAGGTCAGTGATAACCAATAAACGATCCTTATGCCGTGATCGACTTAGTAGAAAACCTTGCTGATTTTAATTAGCGGTCAATGCGTCTTCTCCGGGAGGAGTCATGTTAGAGATAAACATGTAACGACCCTGAGACACCTTATTGGTCCATGCTGGGAGTTGTGAGCTAGTGGGTGGGATTAGACTTTGAAATCGTTTTGACATGATGTAAGGTGATGCGAGTAGTTAAAATCAACTTAAATAATCATATCTGGCGCCCCCTTATGTGGATCGTGAATAACTGTCGATGTAAGAAAAAAAATAAAGCCTTACGCTATGTCATGTTTGTTTCGAAGCCGTAATCTCGGGATAGAGAGGGGTTACAGTTACAATATATATATATAAAGAGAGCAAATTACTACAGTTGATTTAATATATGTGAAATGTACTGCCCTCCCAACTTTAATACAAATCACTTAATGAAAATATATTAATAATTTTTATTAGTCATTCATTAGACTATAGATTATCCAATAATGGATAATATTTCTGTAATGTAATTTTCACTACCCCACTTTCACAGAAGCTGATTTGTGTCAAGGTGTGAAGGCAGCACATTTCACACATATCAAATAGACTGTAGTAATTTGTTATATATATATATATATATTGTGCCATTACAATTTAGTCACTAGCTAAATTTATAGTAATGTGCATGAGAGAAAGTGAACAAAAATCATCATCACATTTTTATATAACCATAAAAGAAGCTGTAGGGCATCCAAGTTCAAACCCTACCAGATCCAGTCCTAAAAGCTTTAAACAGAGAAAGTGGGACAACAATTATATGCTTTATTTGTTTGTGTGTTAATAAATCTCAAAAAGAGTAGTACACACATTTAAATTTTTAATGTTTCTGTTAAAAGGCAAAATTATAATGCATACGTATGGGCAGTGTATGTGTAAGTTATTTAACTGTTTTATATTTCAAATATTAAACATTTTGACTTTCTTTAAAACTAACCTATGCTTGATCAATTTTAATGTCTTATTCTATATTTCTATTTTTGCTTTTCTATAATTGTAATTGGGATTTATAAGCTAAGGATTTAATTGCAAATATAGGGTTATAATTACTAAGCTAGCAATTAGACTATTTTAATGTCAGTTTATAAATAATCTGAATGAGTATGTGTGTACATTACATACAGAAATTTACATTTATTAAATATTGAAAGAGGAATGAGAAAATCTGTTAAATTATTTTTTTTTATTATTCAACAGTTTGTACTAGAAGGGTTAAATCTGTTAGATTGTTTTTTTTTTTACAATTTTGTGTTAAGAGCGAATATCTGTTGAATGAGATCTCTATTTTTGTAGCAGTTTTGTTTTTGTAAATGATTGTTTGTAATTTTGAGAACTTAAACTTGATGTGGGGTCTGATTTTGAAATTGTCTCACCTAAGGATTAAAGGAAAGAAACTCCAATTTTAAATATTACAGATATATGTGAAAAAAAAGACAGAAAAAGGATTGAGTCAGTTTTTCCTTCCAAACAAAAGTGTCTGGAAAAAAAAACAGGTGTGTGATTTTTTTATGTTCATGGAAAAGGGATTGAACTCTTCAGTTGAAAAACCATTTAGTTGAAAATAAATTAGAGATCTAATTAAAATGAATTTGTCCAAAAATAGCAAGTGACACTATCTCTGATTGGTTAAGTTGGCTTAAGAATCAATATAAAAGCTGTCTGAAAAAATCAGTTGAATTATTATTATTGTGATTATGATTCAGATTATTAGACTATTAAACTGAATGTTGAAAATATAAGAAATGACTGGCTAGAAAAATTATATGTATGTCCCGTCTTTGCTGCACATCATATCGGAAAGAAAAGATGTTTTGTCTAAAAATAATATTCTACACCTTTCAACTGACCAGAGAAATAAGATGTTTTTAAATAGAATGAAGAAAACCTTCACCTGCATTCAGAGGAGATTAAAAAGATGAATTAATCTACTGAAAAATATTAATCATCAAGTCCAATTAATTGTTCCAGCAACTGAGTTTAAATCCAGGAAATTTAGAACGTGAAAACAACTACTGTATTTCATTCACTGAAAGAATAATGCTTAACAAGAAGAGAAGAAAAATTAATATAATGATTTCCAAATTATCCACTAAAGCAAATAACCTCAATAGGATCCTCATCATCAAGTAATTATATACTTCAAGAAAGAGATTGTTCCAAAGAAACACGGAAATTGTTGCTGCCAAGTATAGACATTATACAAGACAAGTGAATCCTTGGATTGGTAATATGACTTTTATATCTATTTTCTTTATGAAATCAGAGTATTAATAAAAATTTAGTAATAAAGTGACATATTTTATTTAAAGAACTTTTAAAGACAATTCAGATTGATTGAAACCAAGAATGTCTTAATAATAATAGCTTTGAGCTACATAAATGATTTTGAATGTATCAAAATTTATTTGTGTATTAATTTTACAGTTATGAAATATTAACGTGTAAAATAATTTTTTTTGATGGTATTATTATTTTGTGATAAAACACGCACATACATAATAATATTTTTTATATGTGTATAATTGCGAGTAAATGTGAAATAATAGGTGGTGTTAAAATATTAAATTATTTTGTCTTAAGAAAGTATAGATTTCAGCGCTTAGAAGAGAGGGGGAGGATGTGATTTAAAACTCATTTCTAAAAAAAAAAATGTTCTTCTAATTTCTATTAACATTTTTTTTAACATTCTACTTACATGTTAGATTTATAAAGTATGTGTGCTAATGAGCGGATAATTTTTTTTTTTTAAATACTTTTCTCATGGAGTGAAAATCATGGTCAATGTGACATCCAACTTAATACAATATACATTTGAAGGGAAAGGAGGAAGAACTTGAAATTAATCTGAGGATTGTTATATAATAAATTATTATCATTATTATTATTCATGTCAATTTTCATGTTTCTCTAGAAATTTTTATGTATATGTTAGAAATGCAGTAATAAATATTAGTTTGTTTTATTAAACGAGGCGTATATATTTCATTAAGTGTAGTCTTTGTTAAGTGTGATCATTCATCATCATCAGTGGTTGAATATCAGTTATTTAAGATATAAGTAAATATGCTAAAATTAAGCAATAATTATGAATTTCTTTATAAAAATTAGTTTTATGTTTAGGCTTAGTCCTAAAGCTGTGGTTGAAACCATTGCCCTTATCGTTATTATTATCATCATCACCATTGTCATCAACATTTTAATTAATGAGCTGTTTAACTGTTTAAAGGCCATAAATAAATATTGATTTGATAATATTTAGTGATTTCTTAGTATTATTATAATCACATCCCATCATCTATTTCATGCAAGGATGAGTGAATTGCCATCCTGAATTAGTTATACATAATCTGAGCTAGTAAACTTAGCATAGATCTAAGAAATGATTTATGTCTAATATACTCCACTTTGCTTTTACCTAAATATTAGTGCGTATAGTGATATGGCTCAAAAAGCAAAATCTCCCATTTTTATTAGAAATAAAGTACCAAAAAGAGGATTCAAACCCGGTACATGTAAAAGGTTATTAGATATAATGGTGTCTGGATTCAAATAATCTAGTGGCACCCTGCTAGACCATATTCACTTAGTATTTGTTTAAACATGCACTTAACATCAAACCAAGAAATGAAAGTGGATAAGATCTACTGTCTGTGTACCTGAGTTATATTTTATTGAATTACTAGTGTACTCACCTCATGTGATTTCATATACCTGAGTTATAATACTTTTTATTAATAATTTGCTTATAATTATTGATAGTGGGATATCTTGAGAAATCTAATGATAGAAATATGTTTCATTTCATCCAATGACCCGTAATATGATAGATAACTCAGTCTGATCTTTGGTTTAATAGCCACTACTCAGGTTAAATAATTCTTTTCTTTTGATATAAAAATCTACAATGCATTTTTCGTTTATTAAGCTAAATATTTATATTGGAAGCTTTTTGATATAAATTAAATATTTATATTTGAATCATTTCTTGATTAAATAATATACTTGATCCAGTTGATCCTCTTCATTAAGTTAAGCTGAATATAATAATATACTGAATATTTTGGATTCATAATTTTTTAACAATATTTTTGAATTTATGATTATTTAATATATATTACGGACTACTCAGGTATGGTAATACCTTTTGATCCATCTTTAATTTTGTTGCAATATATATATATATATATATATATATATATATATATATATATATATATATATATATAATATAAAGAGAGCAAATTACTACAGTTGATTTAATATATGTGAAATGTACTGCCCTCCCAACTTTAATACAAATCACTTAATGAAAATATATTAATAATTTTTATTAGTCATTCATTAGACTATAGATTATCCAATAATGGATAATATTTCTGTAATGTAATTTTCACTACCCCACTTTCACAGAAGCTGATTTGTGTCAAGGTGTGAAGGCAGCACATTTCACACATATCAAATAGACTGTAGTAATTTGTTATATATATATATAGTAATAATAACAAGTCAGATGTCACATGACTTATATATAGCTTGCACTTACAAATATGTAAAATTAAGAACGTGCTAATAGCTCTAAACAAGCTTTTTTTTTTCTTTATGATAAATGCTACTACAAGAGAAGACATTCAAATCATTTTTATCTTAGATTGTCCCCATCCCCAGACCAGTTTCGACCTATTATTATTTTTATTATTATTATTATTTTGCTGTTGTGGCTTTAGCTTAATTAAAGGGCTAAGCCTACTAATATATTGAAGCAGTCGGATCTGAGTTCAATCCTAGCTTCATGTTATTTACCCTAATACTAACCTTAAATTTCCGATGCAATGGGGCTTTATACGTTCAATCCGCGCTAATTTCCATAATAAATAATTTATTTCAAATGCGTATTAAAATTAATTAGTTTAGCTTAAAATTGATCAATTCTCTAAATAAATTCATGAGAAAATATTCATGAATTTATATATATTAAATTGCGTGGATTGTGCGTATATACTTGTAAATATTAAAAATATATAATTGTTCGAAAGTTTCATTGCGTCGGGAATACTTGTTTTTTTTTTTAATTTTAAATAATTTGTTAAAGTGTTGTTGATTAAAAACTACATTCTTTCGATAAGCTCTCAAATTCTCAAAAACAACAGTAAAGTTTTATTAATTGGAAAAAGATAAGAATTCAATTTCTAATTAAAATCATTTCAGATTTTAAGAATTCATTTTCTAATTAGGAAAGGAATTCAAAAATTAGTTTGAAAGCCTTATCGGGGGAATGTATTTGAAAACAACTAATTGATAATAAAATGAGCGCTAGCCTTAAGGCATCTGGACAATATATATAGCCCTGAAAAGTCAGGAGAAGGGGCTAGCTTTGTTGTAGAGTAGTGCAGTGAACGCTGTGCGTATAAAAAATTAAATACATCATGATAGAGGGCTAGAACATCAGGAATCTGGCTACGGTTCCTAAAGTCCCGAGAAATCTTCACTGGAGCTGTTGAACCTTTTCCGGATCGATCATTCTGCTAAAATTATGGAGGCTACTAAAATGCTGTTCCAATAATCAATCAATGGTGCCTACGTTTTTAACAACCTGGAGGTGTAACTTAAGGACCAGCATGGAAGGGGTAATATATGTTTCTATAATGGACGTTAAACTTTCTGGCCAGTTCGAACTTTATTTTACACTCCTCCTTATTAAGAGCTCTTTTATTCTTTAATGTAAAATCTTTGTAACACCTTTTATTTATAAAATGCTACTGTAAATCTATAGCGTAATTCTTTAAATCTCTAGTCTTTAAACTTTTTCTTTTCTTACCTGGCGGTTCGTTTAATATATATTAGTGTGCTTTATTAATGTCGTATTTAAAAATTATATGCCAATAATCTTTCGACTCGATGAGCTCCTTGATTCCATTTGCCTCAAGCAAATAATATAACATTAATTTCAAATAGTAATTCTCGCCCATTAGAGCTAAATTTATAAGTTCTATTAATCATCGAGTCAAAGGAAAATATTACATGTTTACTATTTTTACATTTAGCTAATAATAAATTATTAGCTCCGTTTTTCACCTATGTCCCCAGCTCCTAAGTTACAAGTATTTATATCTATTCATATAATGTTAAAATATTGATTTCTTGTTCCACTAATATATATTTATTCGAATATAACCTTAAATGTTTTTATTGCAAAAAGGGTCGATAAAGGGTTAAATGTATTTTAATTCCACTTTTGTTATTTTATATTAATATTCAGGAAGGGCACGATATTGGGGCATAATTAATATAGTTTATAAATGTTTTAAAATAGTTCGATAAAAGCTCGTTTGACTTTAATTAATTGGTCAAGTCATCACGTAGAGCATTCTACACGGGTTTTATTTTTCAACGATGACTATCAAGTCATCATCATCAAACGTTGCTGACGTAGGGCCATCTTCCGCTCCGTTAGGCTGGTCGGTGATCATATTCTCTTATTTAAATTTCTCGAGGAAGAAAGTACTTCCTTTCCTATTCATTAGTCAAAGGGCGTAAGACTTGCCAAATGCAAGCCGCCATAGGACTTCGATCATCAACTAGCGATCATCTTTCAATTTTACTCTCTGTCTTGTAATTCGTCAGTACCGTGCATCTTTGTCCCGGTAAACCCGCTCCGTGTTCGTAATTCGTGATGAAGTGATTTAAATTAAAGTCGAACCAATTCTCAAATATATTTAGTTTAAATCAGTTTTCAAATCAAGATTAAAGTTATGCCTTAAAATACGTTTTGCTCTTCATGAATAGATTTCCGAATGTGAAAATAAATCTCACATTCCACCGTAATAAAATTAGAACAATCATTTCCGTTCTTAATGAATACCTTTATCTGCCTTTATATTTCTCGTTGGGGGCATAGGCATAGAATCCCATGTTGTGTAATTCTTGTTGGCATATGATAAGGACCGCCACTCTTATTATATTTATAAATTCTTTTAAAGACTAGAGGTAGTTAATGTATTTTATATTCTATGAAACAAAACAAATTATTCTTATTAAATACTTTCCAACATACTTGGTTTCTTAGTTCATCATTCTTTTTATAATTATTTAAATGTTAATACTCGCTGTCTGTGTTGGCAACCCGAACATACATATGATTTGATTTAAAAAGTATTCAAAGTAATGAATTATTAGATATTCGTGTCAGTGCAAGGGTCTCTAGTCCTCACCAACCATTGAACTAGTTCTTGGCGCATAGCACTGTGCCGTCGATTTCTGCTATCTGAGCTGTTGAGTTGGGTTTGAATTCAGTTTTGGTTCAGCTGAGTTTGAATCCGATTTGACATTGGGGGTTGTGGTTTTCGACCGGTACAATATGGAGTATCTGAATTAAGTTCAGGCCCATATGATTTTTTCAGTTGGAGAGCTGACTTTAAAGACATGAAAATGTCTAAAAGTTTCAGATCTTCTACCAATTAACTTTTAGATAAATGCTTTGCTTGAGTTGGTTTTTTAAATCTAATGTCCCAACTCCTCACTGAAGAGACCCATAGGTCGAAACTGGTCTGGGAATGGGGACAATCCAAGATAAAAATGATTTGAATGCCTTCTCTTGTAGTAGCATTTATCATAAAGAAAAAAAAAAGCTTGTTTAGAGCTATTAGCACGCTCTTAATTTTATATATATATATATATATGCACTGAACTATGATAAAGATATATGTAAGAGATCGTGGTTTGGGCCAACCAATGAGTGCAGGTTTAGCATGAAATGTACATCTTGGGAATCATAGATCTTTTACATGTCTTTGGTCATATGTTTATAATTATATTCTTCTACAAGATGTCAAAAGTGAATGGAAACCAATCTCTACCTTACTAGAGAGTAGTGTAATAAAATTTACACTACAGAAATATTATTCATTTTTGGATAATCTATAGTCTAATGAATGACTAATAAAAATTATTAAAAACTTTTATTTTTTAAAAAAATTATTCATGCACACATTCATTCTTTCTGCAAGAAAACTTCAGGGATATCTCAATTGAGTATTAACAGACAAATAAGAAAAGAGGCTATTGTATTTACACCCAGAGGCAAAACCCAATAAATTCATTAACTTGGAGGATATATGCTGTTAAGCAGACCAACAATGTCAATAAGTATCTTGCTATTTTTAATTATAGGATTAAAATAACTTAAATTTTAACCACCAAAACATAGGATAAGGGTGGTGATTATTGCATTCTTTTCCACTACACCTCCATGAAAATCTTTTGAAAGTAAATTTTTACTCTTTAATAGGTGATTTAAAGGTCGGTTTATTTTTATTTAAATATAATATTAGGAAATGATTGCTAAAGGCATATATGTGTATGCATATATTAATGTATAAGCATTAATATATTACTTGATACTTTAATATATTTTTGATCAATATTAATAGGATTTCTTTTGTGTTATTTCAAATTCTTCTTTATTGTAATAAAGTTTAGGTAACACAATTGGTATAAAATAATCTTTAAAAAATAATAGAATAATATTCTCAGAAATTGACTTCAGTAATTTTTAAATTAATTTTTAGTTTTTTTTTTAAAAAATTTATTTGAACTTTGTTGGTGATCCAATGTTATCACTTAAATTTTTTTTAGATTCCCAAATGTGTTGTACAGAGGTATATAAAAAGAGAATTTATTATCCTTTTTTAATCTTCTGTATAATGGAAAAATTTATAAATGAATTGAAAGATGGAAAATTGCATGACAAATTAAAAGCATTCATGCAAGAAGGAAAAAAAAAACATTAAAACTACTGCATAAATATCGCATATATTATGTTACATGTTAGCATCTGTAATTTTTCTTTTTCTTTTTTTTTTACCTCAGGGAGAATACAAATTTATTATTTTTGCAAACTTTTTTTAATTTCATTATAGCTTTACAGAAATAAATTGCATGATGTAAAAATATAATAAGTCTGCCATTAAAATAATAAAAAAAAATCAACATAATTTAACTACTATATACTCAACTTCATTTGTTATTAGTTTTTTGTTTAAATTTTACACTTTTATTTTTCTAACTATCTGTTTGTGCTTATATTTATTAATATTTAATTATCTTATAACTTATAAAAGTCTCATCAATATAAATATTTTAAATTCTTCATCGAATGCTGGTATTAGAAAATGGAATACTGTGATCAAGTATTATTATTCAGTCATTAACCACCTTAAATATATAAAGTCATAAATTAGAACAAGTTGACAACTATAATTATCTTAATCAAATTATTAATGCATATGGAAATATAATGGATGAACTAAACATAGAATTAAAAATGGTACAGTTTTTGGTAGAAATAACTTAATATTAAAAGAAAGAACGTTTATATATTTGACAGAAAGTTTTTGATATACATAATTTACTAGTTTAAACATCACATAATCACCATTTCTTATATATACTTTTAAAACAGTGAGTAACAAACTCTTCATATAATAATGCTATCCTGTACAACCATAGTATTCAATGAATACAAGATTTGTGCATAAAATACCTATCTAGTGCCTACTTATTCACTATCCCTATACTACTTTACAGTTGATAGCTTTAATCAGTGAGGAGCCTTGGATGTGAAAGCACTGCATCTAGATCTGAGAAACTGCAATCTAGATCTTAGGTAAAGTATTCCCAGATCCAAGATTCCTCACTGATGAAAGTCACAAACTAGAAATGGGTTTGGGAATATTGGATTGTTCTAGATGGAGGTATTATGTACAAACCTTCTTGCATCCATTGATTGTTATGGCTTACACTGGGTAGCATCACTGTATGAAGAGTTTGTTACTATTATACTAATTCTTATTTATGGATCTGGGGGTTGGATATTTATTAGAAGATCAATATGGACTTTAAACTACTCAATGAAGTACAAAAAGATGTATATTAGAAATAACAAAAAAAATTGAAAATAAAATGCATGGGTGACAGAACAGATACATGTTATTGGCAACATTGAAAAAATTAAAAACTAAATTTGAGTGGAAGGAAATGATTGGCTCAAACAAAGAAGTTTGATAGTGTTATGTAAAGAATATATATATATATATATTCAATGGATAATACAGTTGTAAATTTAATAGGTAAATGGGATAATATGAAGTTAAATCATGGCCAAGGTAAATTGATGTGCAGCAATGAATTTATAATTGGTTCTGTGGATGGAATAAAAACAATAGCAAACATTTCCAAGCTACTAGAGGCTCCTTTTGATTAATAGTGGCTTGTAACTGTTGGCAACTATTTTAATTCAGTTTACAAAAATAGTTATGATTGATTGCTGCACATTAAAACACCTTTGTTGTGGATTTATAATGGTTATACCATTTACTAATTAATTTACACATACATACATATATATAGTTATATTTTGATACTCTGTCATTATAACTATTAATGTAGAAGAAATTACTAAGTCAGAGTTTTAACTTAAAAAAATATTAACTAAGTATACTTTCAATGGTTTCATGTCATATTTTTGGTTAGTTTGCTGAGAACATTAATTTTTTGCTGATTTGAATGCTATTTGATTTTTGGCTCATTACATATTCATTTTGTGTAATGAATCTCATGTCTTTTATTTTACATTTATGATCATTTATCTCTTCAGGCAGTATCATATTTCATCTGGCTGATAAAATAATTACACTCTGAATTACGAACAATGTTGACAACAGTATGCTTTTAAACCACAGAGCTCCAAGAATAGTAGATTCACTCTGTGCTTTAAATTCATAGCCTGAGGGAGACTAATTTATTTCTTTTGTTTATATATACATATATATAAATGATGAGATAATATCCATTAGAGAAACCCTTAACTTTTGATGTTACTAATAAACTATCAAGTATTATTAATGGAACAATTCCTAAAGAAATGCAAGTTTTTCTCATAAACCTGCAATAGCTCTTTTATTGGGGGTCTCCAATAAAAGAACTATTGCAGGTTTATGAGAAAAACTTGCTTTGCCCCAGGAATTGTTCAATTAATAGTAATTGATAGTTTCTTTGTAACATAAAAAGTTAAGTGGTTTTTTTTATTTAATGGACATTATCTCCTCATTTCTATATAATAAAATCTATATAAACATTTAATTCGTACACACACACATACACACACACATATATATATATGGTAAGATTTGTACATTCACACAACCAAATCCAGAGTTTTGACAAATTGATCTAGATGAGGGGTTAACACTTTGAATCAGATTGCATCTCAGTTCCTCCACCAACACTCTGTGATTTACTACCCTATGGATGACAGATCGGAAGTTATCCTCAGCCTCTTTTAATTCACATGCTGGAAGTAGCAAAGGGTGGAGTATGAGACTCAGGGAGTTATGAATAAATCAAGACTTAATTATCCAAACACACCCATATATGGCTGGCTAGATAATGCATATATTAATAACTAACAGTAACTTATAACAGATTGGGATAAGATTTAGAATGGATTGTAAATAGCATACTAAACACTATTGTAAGTTTTAAGATATTTAATTATTAAATGATATGCAAATAATACAAAATAGAAGTGTATTGGGAATTTACATTCACAGGTGCCTTACAATGATGAGTTGAGCTAGGTAAAAGATCTCATCTTTTGTGCACATTAAATCATTTAATTTTAAATTATTGTAAATTAATATTTTATCCATGGTTTATATTCATGACTTAATTATGCTATGTCATTCCTACGAGGTTTGCTAAGAGTTAAATCTTACAAAAATGATAATATTAAATATAACTTATTTATTTATATTACATAATGAACAACAATGTACTCCCTATGCAGATTGTCTTCAATAAACTAGATCTGAAGTTCAGATCAATACTGAACCGAATAATATATGGAGGATAAATTGGTGATTTGCAGCATAGTTTCAGAGACTATGGCACTATGTAAACTAAATAAGGACTTTAGCCTGAATATGCAATTACTCATGAGATACAATACCAAGCACTCAGTTCCCATGGACCATATGACTTGCTATCATAAAATATAAGAACATTTAGTTTGGGTGATTGGAGTAGCTTAATATACAGTTCTGGACCCTTGTGTTATGTCCAAACTAAGAATAATGGGGTGGCCCTTAAAACCAGAAGCCTAATTTAATAAGAATATATATAGATAGCAAGGCATATGTTGCATACATATGTTTTATAAGGAACACATCCATAACACTTTCCAAATGTTATATTAATATTAAAATTAATAAAGTGCTAAATATATAGTTTCAATCTGCGAAACTACTGTATGCCAATTTGCTAAAAAGGGTTAATTAATTAAAGTAATCTAGTTTACTAATTAAATCTATATAGTTTATGATAATAAACTAAGAAGAGTAAAGTATATTTGGGACTTAACTAGTAGTTACTTATAATATGCTTTAAAATATTATTCTTGTCATTATTTAACTAAATATAATTCATTAACATGCAAACCTTACACTAAGCTAAAACATAGTAGCTTAGCTAACATATATAAATGAGATATCAAAATGGAGATTTTAGTCTGTTAAAAGTCAACATAAACCATTTGCAAGGGCTTCTAACCATTTCTTTAATATTATTAATATTATTAATCTCCTTTTGAAACATGGCATATCATAACTTAATAAAATAAACAATAAAATATAAAATAAGATAGCATAACCACAAATTAGAAAGGTACAGATATAATAATAACTGATTACAGTTATAATTTAGAAGAATATTGAATTGTAAATATTAATTTAAATAGGCAAGATTCTTACAAAGATTATTATTATTAATTAAAAGTTACATTATAATATTTATTACAGTTATATTAAAGCTTAATTTGTTAGAGAACATTTAAGTTATAAATTTATGAATGTTCAATTATATAGCTAGATTGAGATTATTAAAACAGTTTAATTTAATATTTATTTTTAAAGAGCTCTGTGTGAAGATATGTTCACTGATAATCTTCTAGCTGAGGTATTTTTCATGGCATTTGGCACTGATATTCTATGCTGGGCTGGCTTGTTCAATGTTTTCTTGGCAGGCTGTTGGTCTCAAACTTCTCTATCACCAGTCTCCTGAAAGGGAATATGGCAAATCTGTTGCATTCTAGCTGATTTGTTTCCATTGTGAAATCTGGCATAGCCTCCAGTATCAAAATATTATAATAATTTATGAGAGTGAGCCTTAGTGCTTAATTTTTTTTTATATTAATGCTTTTACTCATCCCTGTAAAACCATGTAAGTTTAGAGAAAACAAAAGTGATTCCTAAGTTATTCATTAAATAGTGCAGCTTGATGTTTTTCTTTTGCCTTAAATCTATTTTAGAATTTACTTTTAAAATCTGCTCTTGGTTCTCACACAAATTAGACCAGGTGCGTGTGATGTGAGATAATTTCCAAAAATCAGACAATCTTTTAAAAAGAGATTTTATGTTCTGAATCACTTGGCTATATGAGTAATTTTGGCATCTCTGGAATTGAAAATTAATATGGGAATAAAAGTAAATTTGTACTTAAATCTTATAAAAACTTAAAGATAAAACAATTCATTTGCATTGCAATGCTTATAAAACCTATTACATTGCAGCCTTATTTGCATATATATGTAGTTGCACTCATACACATACAAGAATGTCTACACAACTTACTTTTTATTATATAATTTATAATTATGTATATGCATTATACCTATACACATACAGACATTAATATACTAAATGTGCTTAAATATATGAATATATGCACATACATGTAAACATATGCTATTATGCATTATATTATTATATGGTAATAAATGTGGACTCAGATGGGTTTGAACTAAGAATAGAATACTACTATGGGACATAGTAGGTGAAATGGGATAATAGACAAATAATACCATTTCAATATATTTTAAAAATAGAAAGAAAATGATTATCATCATGAAAACAGAGATAACTTTTGTCTTTTGATGATCCCAGGAAACTATCAAATATTATTAATTAACAATTCCCTGAGACTGAACAAGTTTTCTCCATTAAATTATAATAGCTCTTTTGCTTGGGGTTTTCACATGCATTGAAAGTATATTTAAACTCTGTTTTGGTATTATATATATTGTTGTAATCTTTAGGTTTGCATAATAAACTGTGTATGTATATAATTGGATATATTTTTAAAAAATATATATTTTATTTTCTTCCAATAATTTAATTTATATATTAGACATGGTAAATAATTTTATAAGTTAAATTATAGTTATAAAATTGTTGCTGTAGACTATTTCTTTAGATAAGTCTAAATAAAAAGAAAGTGAATTAATTTTAAATTATTAGTTAAGTTATTTTTTGTATGTTTAAATCCACAGATTTAACATTTTTATTAATGTATAGTTTACTCTTAGTTTAAAATATAAATATACTCCAGATTTGGTAAAAAAATAAAGTTAGTAAATTACATTAAGACAAACATTTTAAAATAATTTAATAATATTTCCATAGTATTTTATAATAGAAGTAGTAAATTATAATTTATTTAAACATTTCTAATTAACATTTTCAATCTTATAAGTGTATGATGAGCATAATAATTATTTTGGCTGAGAACAACTTAAAAAAATTGATTACAATAAAAATTTCTTGTAAAAGATTTAATATTTAATTATATTTAGACTTTAATATTGTTATTAAAATTTTTTTTATTCTTTAAAATATTATATTTCAAATTTTGAGAACTTTTTTTTTTTAAAAAAATTATTTAATTTTCATTGCTGTAAAATTTTAATTATTGTTAAATAATAAATAATATTTTAGATTTAATATTAATTTGTTATGCCTGAAAATCCAGACAGTATTTAAAAAGTCTATTATTAGAATATTTGTCTTGACAATTAATTATCAATTAATAATACCTCAAATATGTTGATCATCAACTTTGTAAAGATCACACGATTTTCTTATAAATTCAGCTTGTGGCACGTTGAAAATTATTCCATCTTCTATTATATATACTTAATTATCTAGATAATTAATTGGCTTGTTAATTTATCACTTGGTTTATTCTATTTACAATAATGGAAGACTAGAATTATCTGTTATGGGTCTTCTACAAGTCGACTCATGTGGTTCACTGCAATATATCTGCAAAAGTATATAGAATGAGAAAACTTTAACAACTTGCTTTATTGAAGAGAGGAAATGTCACTCTGTAATTTTAATTTGCTGACATTGAAAAAAGTATCTATTTAAAAACGGCATTATTATGAACTATATCAACTATATACCTAATGTTATGCTCATGCTTGAATTTAAATGAACATTATTACTGATATTCTTGAAACAAGAATTATGTTTAAGTGCATGAATAATTTATTGTCTTAATCCTGAAATTATTGTCATATGATGTTATAATATTAATTGCAACTTTTTTTATTATCATGGTAAGTTTTTGGCTATAATTATAAAAAATTCAACTACATCTTGACTTGAGGAATATGGAAATAAGCTAATGAAGTAGCTTTAAACTTTTTAAAATTATGGATATATGTAATATATTTGTCTTATCTTTACTATAAGCTATTTTGTCTGCAATATGCTTTTATAATTACTAAAAGGAAGGATCAATGCATTTCAAGGAATTGTGTTCTGTTTACCATGATAATGTAAAGGATAAACTCTTTAATTCATATTTATTTCAAAGAAACATGTATTTGCTTAAATGTACATTATTGCATTGGAATATTATACCTGCTGTATTAAATAAAGAAATAATATGCTCTCAATTTTGTAATGCTTTGTATTATATTAGTACTCTATTTGTATGCCTCAGATTTTAAAAAATTGCTTGTCCAATTGTGATCTTTAAACTAAGGATATGTTAAATAAGATATTCTGGAGTATAATGGAATCATTATGTGGACTGTAATGTTTTTAAGAATGTTTTAAAACAAGTGATTTAAGAATTTATAATCTGTCTAGGGATGGTATATAAAAAAAGAAATTATTTGCTTTTTAGGTATAAATTTATCTTTAAGTTTTTTATGCATTTAATATTTTGCTAATAATTTGCTTATAGTATGTATATCATGTATTACTCAAAACATGTTTATGTTGTTGTACCAAAGACATTTGGTATACAATTGTTTAACTAATATGGATGAGTAGATGTACTTTTGGAGATGATATATATTATTTTTGTTAAAATTATTGATTTATAATGCTTATCTCTAATGATTTTATTGTCAATATAATGTGTTTTATCAATCTTTTATATCATGTTTATAGTATTATTATTATATGGTAATTTTTATATATTATTTTGAAGCATGCCTTAAAGTACAGTTCATTATAGATAACTTATATATTGTGTTGGGCAATGTTTATGATGGTTTATTTTTATCAACTTTATTTACATTAGTAATATAAAACTAATGCTAATTTTGCACTTGTAGAAAAGTGTGGACATTTCATTATCCCATCATTTTGACAATCCTATTTACTGGTATTATTGATAAGGTGTTAAAGGCATGTGGGTTATGACCTCAGTTTTTGTTGGCTCTTGATATTATCAGAATAGTTGTTGAAATGATAATGGTGTTAATATTCATTTTTTGTTTAAATGTAAGTAGTTATTTTATATAGACATAGAAAATTGTACATCCTCCCAATCTTATGTTGTTTTTTCATTGGCAACATAGTTTATTAATACATGAATGAATGTTTCTTATACTAATAATATATTTGGAATGATAGTCAGGTTTTGAAATAAAAAGTGACCCTTATTTATAGGTTTTGAAATAAAAAGTGACCCTTATTTATTCACATGTGACAGGTATTTTCTTTATGAATTTAAATATAATAATGTTAGCCATTTATTCTTCTATACAAAATGTAATATCTGTGATAAGTGCACTTATACACAACTATAGAGAAGCTTGTTATTTTTATAAATTAATTATGGCTTAGCATTTTTAAGAACTTATGGCATTTTCATACTCATAATAAGATGAATTATAATGATTATTTTATTAATTCATTTGAATGTGTAGTGCAATTGTCCTCAAAGCTGTAAATTGTTAATAAATAAATAAACTTGAATGAATATGCTTAGCGCTTTCAAAGGGTCCAGTTTTTATAATCATAGATTAACTGGTAATGAGGTTAATGATATGCAAGTTTGTATTGATTATGCTAGACATTCCATTTTCTTGATAAAGCATAGCATGTGTCCTTCCCATTGATGGCATCTTTGTCTCTGGAGATGAAGAAATTACACATTCATGCTGGAATGTGTTTTGGTGCTGAATAAAAACTGAATAAATGGAGGGTTGATTGAGAGCTCTGTTATATGAGCATCTGTACTGTGTCAACCGAGTAGATAAGGATGCTCTGTTTTCTCCATAGTATGAGCCTTTGCAGTTGTTGCTGGGACATGTGATATTGTATACTCTGTGGGGCATCTGTAAATGTGGGATTTGATCTTTAGTGTTATTGATTAAGTTGTTGGAATCAAAGCTTATATATGTTATTGAGGATAGAATGTAATTTACTATGTAAATTGGAGATATATGGAAGCAGCAGTATAGATTTATCTTGTTTGCTGTGGGCATTGAGATGTTTATTCTGGAAATGTAAAATTCTTTTATCGATGGTGCTTTGCCTGAATTCCAGATTCAGTAAGTCAACCCTGTATTTTGTTAAATTGGATTTAGTGTCTGCTTCAATTCTACATAATAACTTTTTTCTGTATAAAAGTGATGATAAGCCAGATTGGTTGTGTTCAGTGGGTGCAATAGAGTGAAGGTGTATGTGGTACCTGATTTCTAAAGGATTGATGATCATTTAAAAATTGTTTTCTCTTTGTATGTTAACATCCAAATATTTAATTTGTTGATGTGCATTTTCAACTATGACATTCACAACCAGTGCTGTGCTGGTTTCCAATTCAATTTTGATCTGTGTGATGATTTCTGGAGTGGCAGTGATGAATAGATTGTCCACATATCTGGTGTATATCAGAAGGAACGTAGGGTTTAAAACAGATATGATCTCATAACAGTTGAGGAAGATGCTGGTGAATATGCCACTTAATGGCAAGCCCATGGGCCATTCTTGCTTCATAGAGAACTATTCATCTCTAAGGATCACCATGATGTTGTTGTTCAACCAGCATAGAAAATCAACAATGAAGTCTACTTGAGGTTGAGCTGTTTATTGTGCCAAAAGTTCACTTCTAATGATTTGAATTGATTTGTCTATTAACCGAACCATATAGTTCATGGACATCCATGGTGTCCAATTTGATATTGGGTCTGAGAACTAAATCATTGATGCTGGAGACAAATTCTGAGGATGATTTGAAGTTGTATGATCCAAAGTCCAATGTCTGGATGAGTTTGTTGTTCACCCATTTGGCTGTCTTTGTGTAATGTGCTCCATCCTTGTGTGTTTTGGCACTTCCAAAAATCCTGAATGAAACTGATGATGATGGGTATAGACTGGGATTCAGGCAAAGCACCATCGATAAAAGAATTTTACATTTCCAGAATAAACATCTCAATGTCCACAGCAAACAAGATAAACCTAGACTGCTGCTTCCATATATCTGCCATTTACATAGTAAATTCCATTCTATCCTCAATAACAGATATAAGCTTTGCTTCCACCACCCTCCCAATTCCAACAATTTAATCAGCAACACCAAAAATCAAATCCCACTTTTACAGATCCTCCACACAGTATAAAATATTGCATGCCCCAACAACAACTGCAAATGCTCATACTAAGGAGAAAGAAAAGCATATCTTATTCACTTGGTTGACACAGCAAAGATACTCATATAACAGAGCTCTCAATCAATCCTCCATTTATTTTGTTTTTATTCAGCAGCAAAACCCATGCCAGCATGATTTTGTACCAGACAATCCTGTAATGTGCAGAGAGAAGCACAATCTCAAAAGAAAAGTTAAGGAAGTCTTTATCTCCAGAGACAAAGAAGCCATCAATAGGAAGGACACATGCTATGCTTTATCAAGGAAATTGAATGTCTAGCATAATCAGTATAAATTTTCATATCATTAACCTCATTAACAGTTAAGCTATGATTATGAAGGCTGGACCCTTCGAAAGCGCTAAGCATATTTATTCGTATTTTATTTATTTATTAACAATTTACAGCTTTGAGGACAATTGCGTTATACATGTAAACAGACTAGTGTATATATATATATTCCCTCAAAGTAAAAAAAAAATTATTTGTCTAATTTGCAATATAATGATTATTAAAACATTAATTTAATTATTTATAGTTTGAATATGTGAACTTGAAGATGTTTATAATTATTATATCTGATATTATTAATAAAATATTTATTTGATTCTTAAGTTCTGACTCGTCTTCATAATCACTGTTAGCATAATCAGAAAATTCAAATCACCCAAGTATAATACATCAGAATTATAGGAGATCATAGTAAATAAAAGTAACTTTATTAAAGATTATGTTGTGTAGTATTGAAGTTATCTCAACATTTTAAGATTATTTTGATTAGATTACTTTTATTTTAATTATAAGAAAGCTTAATGTGAACAAAATCCATTTCTTACTCATTGCATTACTAGTGCTCTCACATATTGTTGAATAAGAGGAATTAAAATAAAAGAATTTCATGTTATAACTGAATCCATTTATTTATGATTTATGTTAAAATAATTGCATAAAAAATAATATCTTCTGGCATATAATGTTATGGTGATGATATGATTATTGCAAATAAATACTATACATCTTTTTATAAAATAATATCCAAACTTCTAAATATTGCATACCTTGAGCACCAAGAATATTAACATAAAACAAACAAATGGTTTATGATATATAATTTATCATAAGTACACTCAGTTAATTACTTATAACTTCTTCAGAGATCAATTATTCATACAATATATAATCATATACATATAGTAACTTTATTAATACATCTTGTAATATAACCATTATATAAATATAAACATAATAAATGCCATACATATTTATTTTATCTAGTTTTGGTTTACATTACAAAATACTAATATCTTATAATAAACTTAATCAGCCATTCAAGCTATTGTGCGCTTTTTACAAGTGTTAAATAATAAATGAGTACTTCCACTTCCAACACAAGATATAGTATTTAGGAAACAATAAAATGAATCCACTTATTCTATCCAACCCAAATGCTTATATATGGGCAAATCTTAAGTACTGTAAGTGAAAATGTGAGGATAGACTACTCACTTTAAACAACTGTTCACAATATCTGAATGAATGACGTTGATGAAATTATCTAGAATTTACTAGATGTCACTCACAAATGAAACTTTAAACATATGTAAATAAACATTTATTAAATAAACAACACTAAAAATAAATGTTTATTTACATATGTTTAAAGTTTCATTTGTGAGTGACGTTTAGTAAATTCTAGATAATTTTTTCGATGTCATTCATTCAGATATCGTGAACAGTGGTTTAAAGTGAGTAGTCTTCCTCACACTTTCACTTACAGTACTTAAGATTTGCCCATATATAATCATTTGGGTTGGATAGAATAAGAGGATTTATTTTATTCTTTCCTAAATACTATATCTTGTGTTGGACATGGAAGTACTCATTTATTATTTAACACTCGTAAAAAGCACACAATAGCTTGAATGGCTGATTAAATTTATTACAATTAGAAACAGCGCTAAAAATAAATGTTTATAATAAACATAGTAAATTAAATTTATTGTAATCATATATTATTATGATTATTATTGATGAACTGCTAGTTGACAAAACTTCATAACATTATAAAATCACAATAAATAAAATCAAGAAAAATTTTAATTTTTCTTTTCTTTTTTTTTATGTCAAAAATTCTAAAAATATTTAAATCTTAAAACTATTAAGATGTTAATGATAACTATAAATATTAATATTAACTTTAAACTATATCATACCACAGTAGCTAAAAAAATAAAAGTTTTATTCCATTCCTTGAAATGAATAGAAGATTTTCAAAAAGGGAAGTGCTAGTTTCCATAACAATCAGTTGATTTGAACAGAGATTTTTTTTCTTCTCCATGCTTTTTCTCACTGTTATTTGCAGCACAAATGAAAAAACATCAAAAAATTCAAGAGAAATGTTAATTATCAATGAAAAATAAAAAAATTCTTGTAATAAAAGTTCATTTTTGTTATACTATTGATAAAACAAATTCCTCCCAATTAATAAATAGGCATTTATTATTTAATGAAACATTTATAAAATTTTAAAAGTTTCATTTCAGCATTGGAACATTTACTTCAAAATCATCCAGTTCTAAAATATTTTTCCAAATTATTCACATTTAAAATATTAATAATTCTAATAATGTTACTAGTAGACTTACAAACTTTTAGATTTCTTCACAAAATTATTTGCATTTAGCATTTTAATAACTTTAATAATCCTTATTAGTCACATTATAACATTCTAGAGTTCTCTTCCTGATAGTTCATAATAATTATATGCAAACATTCAAATTACTACTTAGCAGAATAACAGTTAGTAAATACATTTTCACAAAAAAAGTAGTCAGCACTATCTTTTTATTCTTAAAATTATTAACACTCGGCTAAAATCACTCATAAATTTAAAATAGAAAATATAAATAACTTTTCTGAATAAAAGTCTATTTTTATTACAGCTATTTGTTAAAGATAATAAAAAATATTCTCTATTATTCAACATACAAACATAAATAAATATAATTTTTTTATGTATCCTTTGTATTATTCTGTAGGCAAAATGGTCTGATATTCAGCAAAGTTTTTTAACAAAAGGTATTTTCATCTTCTGAAATAGGTTTTTTTCTTACATTATCATAGATTCTTAGTTGGCTTGTGCTGCATACTGATAAAGAAGATTTTGTTATTTCTATTCCATATTGAAATAAGTATCTACATTTTTAAATATTTTCCATAGTTTTATAAGTGACCATTACTATTTTTAAGACAAAATAAAATTTAAAATTAAATTTAAAAAATACAAGGAATACAATTTTATTTCTCAGAAAATTTCTTGATTTTTCCGCTTCCACATCTGCTCACCTATATTTATAGGGATAATCTACCAATACTTGATTGGTCAATTAATTTCAGATACTTGCTAAAAATTTATATAAAAAATTACTTCTGTTTAGTCTTCCAAATAATTTTATAATGAATATTCTTAAATAATATATTTGTAAATTTTATTTTAATACAATAATTTAATATATCTTTTAATTAAAACATTTTTATTTCAACTTAAATATGGAAACATAATCTATCATTTGTGTTACGATAATAATTATTTTAGACACTTATAAAATTGATACAATGAAATAAAATACATTTAATTTACACAAGTAATAAATTAAGTTAAGGACAAGGGAAATAAAATTTAATTAATTGTTACATAAATGTGTGTGCACACATATTAACACACATTTCATTCTGCATTTATTTCATCATTATTAAATAATAATTAAATAGCAATTTTAAATTAGACTGTTAATAATTCGAAATATTAGCTTTAATCATTATGACTATTGTTTTAATATTATGTCATATGATTTTAATAATTATTCACTTATTTGATAATAAATAATGTTTTATATCTCAACATTATTATTTAAATTGAATTATATTACTTTCCAGTAATGTAACTAAATTTTAATATTGAAAAACAATTTATTTAAATCTGTTTAATAAATTGAATAATAAGTTATAATTAACTATTGTATAAAATTTAAAATTTCTAGAATTGATTATTATTCACATCCATAATTAAGGTAACAAAATACAACAGCTACAATATACATATAAACTTTTTCCACTAATATTATATAATAACTAGATTAACATGCCAACATGGGCTCATTGTGTAAATAAAATACTCTCAATTCAAAGACAAGATAAAAATCTTGAAAAGATGAATTGAATGTAACAATGATAAAACAACTTATTCTTATCTTTCCCAAAGTTACCAGTGTTGGCATGTTAATCTAATTAAAATATATATAAACATATATCAGATCACCATTTAAATAGGCATAACTAATGCTTCTGGAAAATTATGTATAAACAAATACCTGTATATCAATAAATGCAAAAAGTAGAGTGACCATTTAATCCTGAGGTCTCAGTATTTATAAGCATTCATTCATTGATGTTGTCAAAAATGGGACATGGAATCTGTATATTAGCCTGATTTTAAGAATGGCATAAATAATTCTGAAATTATAATTGAATACTTAGAGGGTAAAATCAATAGCTTATTCTTATCAACAATATTAATATAAATGAAAGTCAATTTTGTAAATATAAATATTTAATACATATTACTTAATGTATACAAAATTTAAATGAAAGTAACCAAAACTTTGCATTTATTGAGATGTGAGCGTTTGTTTATATATAATTTTCCAAAAGTTTTTATTACTTCTGTTTAAATTTCATTTATACTAGGCTATAAGTATTTGATATTTATTATTAATAAGCACTTTTCATTTATATTGCAAAGTTATTAAAATATGGCATTTTCTTAATACTCTAAATATTCCATTGTAATTTCAGAATTATTTCTCTGTACTTAAGGTAACTATTAGTGTTATTCTAGTAAATGATATGTCTTTTAGCTTCAGTGTTCGAAAATATTCTCTTTGTTAACTAAAAAAATTATTTGATTTAAAAATTACTTTACAATATCTTATATCCAGCTTGATTAATACTTACTCATTTGGATAAAGTCATTCATGATAATCTTACTTGTAACCAAAAAATAACTCAATAAAAGACAATATTTTTTTTCATTATACAAATTGTTAAATGCTAAATCTAAAATATATATCAATTACAAAATAAAAGTTAGTATAAAATGATAATATTGAAACATTACATATATACTCACAATTGTGATTATGTATAATTATATATAGTTTAAATATTTATTAACAAAGTTTCAAAATGAGTAGAAATTTTTTTCTTTGTTAACTAAAGAATCAGAACCCTTTAAAAATTATCTTATAATATATATCTAGATTTATTAAAACTCATTTCTCTGGCTAAAATTATTCATGAGAATCTTCTTTATAACCAAAGAGGATTTAATAAAAATATTTATTATATATATATAATAAATTAAGTTTGATATCTGTATTCGTTCCACAATATATGTAATATACAAATCAATGTATATATATATATATCAAAATACAGTAAAATTTACATAAATTATATAATTTTTAGAAGTACTTTCAACTATACATTTTGTAGTCTTTACCAACTATATATACATATATATATAGTTGATAAAGACTATATATATATATATATATATATATATATAGTTGATAAAGACTGCAAAATGTATAGTCGATAAAGACTACAAAATGTATAGTCGATAAAGACTACAAAATGTATACTCGAAAGTACTTCTAAAAATAATATAATTTATGTAAACTTTACTGTATATTGATTTGTATATTACACACACACACACACATATATATATATATAAATGACATACTTTGTGGGTTCACCTGTATATGATTTTGATAATGATTATACCAACATTTTAGCTTGATTACATAAGACATCAACTGGGTTGTAAATAGTGATGAATAGAATATTAGAGAGGTGGTCATAGAGGCACTGTAAACACTAATTTAAAAGAAAGGTAAATTTCCATCAACATACCATTAAGATACTAAAAAGACTAAATTGTATCAATAAGCATGATAACACATGCAAACATCCTCCTGCTTGGAAGAATTTTTTTTAAAAATATATTACTCTAAAAATTTTCTGACTTTTATTTTTATTTTTTTCAATTTTATATATCTGTTTTTTTATTGGTGGAACTTTAACATTGTTATAAACCAGTGTTTTCTATACCACTACAACCATCTTTATAATATTCTATTCATCAACCAGTTGATGGCTTGGGTAATCAAACCAAAATGTTGGTACATTCATTATCAAAATCATAAATGGATTAAACAACAAAGTATATCATATATATATATATATATATAAACATTACAAGCATAAAGCTAAACTAATTAATAAATAACTAAAATTATCCCAAATCTAAAACTCAATCAGACTAGCCAAGAAAAAACAAAATTAAAACAACCAAAGGTTTCACTGCTACAAGCAGATTTCTCAAGTGTAAAGAATTACAAAAACAACACCATATATATATATATATTAAACATTAACCACAAATCCATTTAGTTCCCATCCACTCTTAATATTAAAAGAACTTTTAAATAAGTTAATTGCTTCAGAATAATAAATTTTCAATAATTTTAAAGATTCTTCTTTTTTGGGGAAATTAAATAAAAAAAAAAGAATTAAAAAATCTTTATTATTGAAAATTTATTATTCTGAAGCAATTAACTTATTTAGAAGTTCTTTTAATATTAAAGGTGGATGATAAGTAAATGGATTTGTGGGTAATGTTCAATATATATATATAGTTCTTTACACTTGAGAAGTCTGTTTGTAGCGGTTAAACCTTTGGTTGTGTTTTAATTTTTTTTTTTTTTTTTTTGGCTAGTCTGATTGAGTTTTGGATTTGAGGTAATTTTAATTATATATATATATTGACAAATGAAGAAACTAGAGGAATTATCAATTATAACAACTGATAAATACTACATATATATACACAACTGTGATTATATATCTATATGATCATGAAATGAATAGTGGTCATGCATTATTAACTAATAATATTAGGATAATATGTAAAGAAATGGAAGAAGTCAAAAGAAAAATGAAGGAAGTATATTTATTATGATAAATTCAAAATTTAAAGTGAAATTTTAAATGTTGATATATCAATTAGCAACATTAATTAAACCAGATGTTTCCTTAAGTTTTGACAATGTTGCAAATAAATTATCAACTGAAGTTTATAGAATCAAGAACATTATAAGATTCTTTGTTTTAGTTTTACATTGAAGTTTTCATCTATGATAATTTTCTATTTATCTTATGTATAGTGAATCCTTAATATATACTGTATCAATATACATCCTATCCAAAAAAAAATATAAAAACTAAACCCTCCCCCCGTCAAAATTTTGTAAATGCAAAAAAATGTTATGATTAGGCAGCAGTTTCAGAATGTGTTCACATTAAGAAAAAGCATTAAACTATATAAAGTTAATAAATTTTACAAGATATTAATAGCCATTTTTTAATTCAAATCATCATAAATTATAATGTTTATCAATTGTTAAAACAGGCAAAACTCACTATACATATTGCCACACAGGATGCCAGAAGGCTTGTGCATAAAATCTCCATCTGGTGCCTACTCATTTAATATCTCCAGACTAGTTTCTGGCTTGTGGCCTTCATTAGTAAGGAGCCTTGGATCTGAGAGCACTGCACGTAGATCTTAGGATCTAATGCAATCTTCCAGCAGCCACCTTTTATCTCCACTTAACTACAAAACTATGAGTCTTAAACTGAAAACACCTTAATGTTTTCAATCCAAATCATTAGCTTATACAATCATATGGGTCTGAACTCAGTTCAGCACCCATACATTTTGGTGTCTTTGGTTCTTTAATAACCACAGCCACAACAAGCCAGAAACTAATCTGGGGATATTGGATGAGTAGGCACTAGATGGGGATTTTATGCACAAGCCTTCTGGCACCCATTAATTACTCTAGTTTGCTATGTGTGGAAATATGTACAGTGAGTTTTGCCTGTTTTAACAACAGTTACACACAAGCATAAGAAGTGGTGGTCATGTGATGTTTATTGGCTTAAAACCAATCCTGCCTAATAGGATAGTGGTGGTTGTGGTTATTAAAGAACCAAAGACACCAAAATGTATGGGTGCTGAACTGAGTACAGGTCCATACGACTATACAAGCTAATGGACTTGGATTGAAAACATTAAGGTGTTTTCAATTTAAGACTCATAGTTTTGTAGTTAAGTGGAGATAAAAGGTGGCTGCTGGATGGTTACATTAGATCCTAAGATCTATGTGCATTGCTCTCAGATCCAAGGCTCCTCACTGACGAAGGCCACAAGCCAGAAACTAGTCAGGGGATATTGGATGAATAAGCACTAGAAGGGGATTTTATGCACAAGCCTTCTGGAATCCAATGATTACTCTAGCTTGCTGTGTGTGGCAATATGTATAGTGAGTTTTGCCTGTTTTAATAACAGTTATACAAAGCATAAGAAATGGTGGTCATGTGATGTTTATTGGCTTAATGTTTATCAATAATGGTTCTGGAGTTAAGTTTAATGTATATACTTTTTTTTCACTTTAATATTTTTTTTTTTCAAATAATCTTTATTTGCACAAAAAGTAAAATATACATTGTAATATAGAGTTCATGTTTACAATCATGACTGACACATTAAAGACTAACTAGTTATTAAATTAGATGAAGATTGCAAGATTAAAAGTAAAATTTTAAGTTACGTTACTTATCAGGGGTGATCTAATTTGGCATATAAATCCCATGGTGTGTAAAGTTTGAGTGTCATGAATAAATAATATACATGGCTATTGCTAAATATGTAATTGACTCCATGTTTGCTCAGCAAGGCTAGGCAGGCATGTTCTTAGATCACTTTCTTTAGCTGTATATAATAACTTTAAGAAAATGTCTTCAATAGGACCAGCCAACTCACTATCAAATAATGCCTTACATCTAATCTTCCATATGATAAAATTTATGAAAGTGGCCAGGCGGATGGAGCCAAAATTTCCATTTTTGAATGCATCATTAAGGTAGACATTTGAAGAATTGTATTCTTTCCAAACTTAACTTACAGTATTTTGTATAATATAATGTTTTCTAGGTATACTGCTAAAAGTTTTAAAAAATTAAGAACATTCATAAACTTGATATGGATTTAAAAATATCAAAACAATTAGAGAGGTGTAGTATGTTCATTGCAAGATTACTTTTACATTTCCATAAAAAAATACAATTATTGAAGAAAGATGATATTACCTAAAGTGTAGTTAATTGCAGTAAAAGTCACAATTTTACTATTCATTTTATTAAAAAAAATTCTTATAGTACAATAAGTTTTTTAGTTTTTTGAGTGAATGTGATTGAGTAAAAACACCACAGTAAATATATATAAAAATATAGCCCCCTCAAATTATTTTTTAAATTTTATATATACCATAATAATTTGAATATTATTCATATATAATGTTTCATGCTTTGTGTGTTGAAAAGTACTATGAATTTTCAGTCCAAAAGATAATATATATTCTATTGTAATCATTTGTCAATAAAACATGAGCTATTATACATTATGTGCAATGTAAGTAGAGAGGGGGGGCTTGGAACAAAATAAAATGGCTATCATGATTTTAATGAGTATAAATAGTATAAGTAAATCACTGGAATTAACTTTACAACTTTTAATTTACTAATTTTTAAATAAATAAATAAAAGCTATAGTTAGCTAATGGCATGATTGCTATCTTAAATAACATTTACAGTTACAATTCGAAAATCAAATCTTATTATCATAATAACTAACCTTCTATAATTTGTGTTTATTTATAGAATTATATTTCTTATTTAATAAATTATCTATTATATTTATTAAATACGCTTTATGGATTCTTCTTTTGAATAAAAAAAAAGTTATCTTTTAGATAATTTTATATCTGTATTTGTAAAACATTCATCACAATGAGTGTTTTTGATTGACAATGTCTGAATTTTGCATTTATAAAATTATTTGAGTTAAAACAAAAATTAAAGAGGGCTATTATTTATTAACAAGCAATACAATCATATAAATATACATAAATTATGGAAATTTGGGTTTTCATGCTGGAAAGTTAATACTAATACTCTGATTTTTTAAATTCTAACTGTAATGCTGCTCAAAATGGCAGTCATGTCATAAACTAACTATAGTTTTATTTATTCATTAGTATATTGAAAATTGTTCAGATAATTGTAATATTTTATTTTATGCATATGTGTGTGTGCATCCATGTATGTGTGTGAGCATGTATAGGGGTCATTCTTTTATTTATGTTTAACAGTATTTGTAGACATACAAATATTGGTTATTTGAAAATAAATTTGATAACAAATAATATCTTTCAATTTTAAATGTTTATATAAGATGAAATAATAAAAAATAGAATATAATTACCAGTTTTATCTTCACTTGTAAATTTATTATTATTATTATTTATTATTATTCTAATAGTAAAAAAAAAAGAATTAGGTATAGTCATTAAAAAAGTAGCAGTTTCTCACAAACTGAATTAAATCAAATACCATATTTTCCCCAAAATAAGATCAGTTTTTGTATTAATTTTTGTTCCAAAAGATGACTTAGGATTTATTTTCAGGGGATGTCTTATTTTTTATGAACCAAAAATAAGCATTTTTTCAAGTATAATAATCTATATTTATTCAAAAACAAAAATCTACTTATATTCAATATTACTACCATAATTTCAACAACATGTCAATAACTTTTACTCTGCTTGAATGTTTAAGATTATAAAAATATTGCAGAACATTCTTGCTTTATATGAGAATATCAAGTTATTTCTGTGCTGTTAATATTAGTAATAGTTAATTTAAAATAATATATGAAACTTTTAGGTGTCATGATTAATTTGTGAACTAAGATCACTGCTAATAATAAATTTTGGCCTTTTCAGATATTAAAGTTGATTTATGTATAATATATAAGGTTGAAAGTCAAATTAAAAAGGAATTAAAACAGGCAAAAACTCACTATATATATTCCCACATACAACAAGCTAGAGTAATCAATAGATGCCAAAAGGCTTGTGCATAAAATTCCCATCTAGTGCCTACTCACCCAATATCTCCAGACTAGTTTCTGGCTTGTGGCCTTCATCAGTGAGAAGCCTTGGATCTGAGAACACTGCACCTAGATCTTAGGATCTAATGCAACCCTCCAGCAGCCACCTTTTATCTCCATTTAACTACAAAACTATGAGTCTTAAATTGAAAACACTTTAATTGTTTTCAATCCAAGCCCATTGTCAATTTAACTACAAAACTATCCATTGATTACTCTAGCTTGTTGTGTGTGGCAATATATATATATAGTGAGTTTTGCCTGTTTTAACAACAGTTATACACAATCATAAGAGGTGGTGGTCAAGTGATGTTTATTGGCTTAAAAAGGAATTGTTATATCAAAGTGAATAAATATGCATTTATAAATAAAAAGTAAAATTGTATTTGCAAGTTTATTAAAATGATTAGTTATGAGTCTGCCTACCAAATAATTTAAATACAAAAATCTACATTTATATTTATTTATACATTCATTACTTTATAATTCAATACATATATCATGAGTATCAATTGATGAATGAAATCCATCTATCAGACTGACAATCTTATTTACTTAATGTTAGTTCCACAGCATTATAAAACAATTATAGGTTGAATGGAAATTACAGAAATAGTATAAATAAAAATTTAAAAAATATATAAATTGTATAAATAAAATTGAGAAAAACAATATAAAAACAACATAGGGAATACATAAAAAAAAAAGAAAATCATTATAATAAACTAATAATTATATATCTATCAAGAACATTACAATACTTTTTGCCATCTAGATTGAAAAATTGTAAATTATAGGAGTCTGATAATCAAAACAATGGAGAAATACTATTACGATTATTATGATGATGATAACCACCACAACCTCCACCAGACTCCCACCACCAATAATAACAATAGTAATGTGTTATTATTGGGAAGTGAATATAACTGATATTGACACTATGACAAAATAAAATTGCAAACTAAATAAATATATCTAAGATTTGAAAGTTTTGTAAAAAAATTTGTACCTGTAGAGTATTGTAAAACCAATTATAATAGTTTTAGTGTATGAATATAATATGCACATAGATAAATAGATTAACTAAAGAAAAAAGTAGTAAAATATTAATTATAATATTTACTTTCTCAGAGAGATGTAATTAATTAATACATTCAATTTTTACTGCAGTATTATTAGAAATTTAAGATTGAAATCAAAATCTAACATTTTTGTAGTGAATTCTTGCTACTTTTGTTTTAATTTACATTGGAAGCATTTTTTATATATACTGATCAATCATTAGGGATCACTCCACTGTACGTGTGCTGTAAACTAATAAACACTTTTAAGTACTGCTCTCCTTTTCAACCACAATATAAAATCCTTTGAAATGATAGAATTAATCCACTTTACCCTTTTTAATACACACACACGCGCGCGCACACATACACACATATACAAGCAAATCTTAAGCATTTCGAAATGAGAGCATGAAGATATTAAATAATCATTTTTAATTCCATTTGCTACGTTTTAGTTATTGACATCTGCAAAATTTTTACAATTTGCAGCTCATCAGTATTAGATTTAATATTAAACATATATATAATGAGTTATTTATTTATATAATGCTATGTTTTAATCTGTAACAATCACTAGGGATCACTCCACTACATAGGTGTTATAATAAGTTTACAGCATCTGTGTGGTGGAGTGATTTTTAATGATAGTTCCAGATTAAAACATAGCATTATATAAATAAATAATTCATTATATATATATATATATGTTTAATATTACATATGATACTGATGTGCTATAAATTGTAAAAAAATTTAGACATCAATAATTAAAACAAAGCAAATGGAATTAAAAGTGATTAATTAATATCTTCATGCTCTCATTTCTAAATGCCTAAGATTTGCCTATACATATTTCTTTAGGTTAGAAAGGTAGAGTGGATTCATTTTTTCTTTTTAAAGGACTTTATTTGTGTTTGAAAAAAATACTATTCTTTAAAAGTATTTATGTAGTGGAGTGATTCCTAATGATCGTTACAGATTAAAGCATAGCACTATATAAATAAATAACTCATTATATATATACTGATGAAAACAATTTTTATGCTTTTGAAAAAAAAGATGTATTTATTTTTATTTAAAAAAAATTAAATAAGAAAGCATCGTTTGATATTTCCATGTAAATACAATTTACAATTTATATCCATACTTCAAAATGTTATTAATTTTTTTATAAATAAAAATAAAAAGTAAAATAAAACAGATTTTAAATAAATTCCCTAAACAAAGGGACATGCAATACTCTTTAGATTTGCTGTAGGCCAGATAGTGAAGTTTGAATGATTTCCATTTTTTCCCTATCCAAATAAGATAATTAGATACTGTTATAAGTACAATATAATTAATACGTTAATGAGATATTCTTAATGTTTTAAAACGTATATCAAATTATAACACTCACTTTGTGAAGTGTACATATTAATTTGCATTACTAAGTTTATATATTTTATAGGATTGTACTAAAGTATCAGAATATTCTGCTTATTATATATCTAATAGTTGTGGATTGTAATGTAAATATAAAATTATTACAAAAGTATCTATAAGTATAATATTGACAAAAAAAATCAATTTACATTTTCATAAGTTTATTTCTTTTAATAACCATTTGTAAATGTTTTTATGAAAGTATTTATGGATCTTCTTTCAATAAATATTTTAATTTTATTATTCCAATAAATATTTTTACTGGTATATTTCCTTTTATAAGCCTTCCCTCATGAAAAACAAATTTTTTCAAGTAAATATTATAATTTTAACAATTAATAATAAACATTTAAAATAAGTGTGTTTCTTTTATTAAACATCCACAAACACTTCTTTTAGATTTTAAATTCATATTTTAAAATATTTCAATCAGACATGCATATTCACTCATATATAAATGTATTTTTGCTTGATTGACACACAAAAAAAAAAAAATGTAAACATTTCAAGAATGAAGAAAATTTTATTTAATTATTATAAGAATTACATTAAAAAATAAGCAATGATATTAAGTAGTTCTATGAATTGTTTAAAAAGATGATAGAGAGACAATATTTTTTTAATAAGTACAGTAATCAATAATTTTTTAATATATTTTTTTAAAAAAACAACATTCTATGCTGTATAATAATATTCATTAAATTTACATTTCATCTTAGCAGTTATTATTGTAACTTCTTTAAATGCAACAAAATTTCCATTTCATAAAGTCTAAGAATTTATGGGAAAAAGTAAAACAACTTTTAAAATAGATTACTGCAAAGCAAAGATCTTTCCTTCAATGAGAAAAAAATATCCTCATTAGACTTATCAATTTTGAAATAATACAATTTAATTGTTTGTTTAATTTTGTTTTATTTTCTAGCTAAGAATTGTTGAATATCTATTATTAATGAATATTGTATGATTAATTAAATTGACCATAGATATTGCTTGATAGAAATATCAAAACCTGTTGAAAAGTTATTCAAGGTCACTCATCCCAAATTCACATACATTTTTATAGCTGAAACTGATGAACACATTGGAATTGCATTATAAAATCCTTTGAATTTATAGTCTTTTATCAATAGGCAATATATCAAAATTTAAACAGCATTATAAAAGTCAAAAAGTGAATATTTTTTAATATTAGAATTTAATTGCTAAGTTATTTATTAAATTAAAAATAAAGTATTAGTATTGGTGGTAGTAGTGGTAGTAGTAGTAGTAGTAGACTACTACTACCACTACTACCACCACTACTACCACTACTACCACTACTACTACTACTACTACTACTACTACTACTACTACTACTACCACTACTACTACTACAAATGATATTTATTATATTGTTCATTATCATAATCATCATTTTCAATCATTATTGATCAATTGCAGGATGAAGATCTATCCAAGTTCAATCCATATTTTTTAATTTCTAGCCTCTCTTCTTCATATCATATCAGAACACTTTGTCTCACATGTGGTCTCCTTCTATGTCTTTTATAATCTCTTGGAATCCAGTTTAAGATTTCAACTCTTCATCTATTATCATCTCATCTAGCAATATGTCCAGTCCAACTCCACTTCAGTCTCTTAATCCTTACAATGATGTTAGTAACACCTATTTGTTCTCTCCATGTATTTTATTTTCAATCTCTTCTTGTTATTCTCAACATGCAGTTCTCACTACTTCTTTGAGTGGTCTGGAGTTTCTGTATTACTCTTTTGTTAAATGTTTAAGTCTCAGATATGTAAGTAAGAAATGATAACACCCATTTATTAAAAACTTTACTTTTCAAACTTAGGCATATTTCATTTTAATATTAAATTATTTCTACCAAAAGCACTGCAACCAAGTTTAATTCTATGATTAATTTTATCCATTATGTTTTCATCTGTAGTAATAATATGAACAAAATATTTATAGTAGTTAACTTCTTCTAACACATCATTATCAATTTTTCTTTTTTCTTTTGAAAAAATCTATTGAACATTACTTTAGTCTTTTTAACATTTACCTTTATTTCGATTTTCTTACTTTCATCTGTAACTCTTGCACCATTTCCTGAAGCTCTGAAATATTATTTGCAAAACAACTACACTATCTGCAAAATCTAAATGACTTAAATAATCTCCATTTACTTTTATTCCATTAACTTTCCATTTTAATCCACAAAATATTTCTTGTAAAACTGCTGTAAAAAGTTTTGGAGATATGGAATCATCTTTTCATATACTGTTCTCAATATTATTCTTTTTAGTATCATTACAATTGTTGCTATTGAATTTTTTAAAAATATTCTTCAGAAATCCAACAGTATCCTGGGTATACATCTTGATTATCTAATGCACTGAAGAAATACTTATAGAATCAAATGCATTTTTATAGTCTACAAATTCAAAGCATAATGGTTCTCTCAATACATGGCTATGATTCATTGTATTAAAACAAGTTTTAAATGCAACTTGTTATTTTGGTTGGTCCTATTTGGCTCTTTTAATTAAGGCCTCCAAGAGAAATCAAAAGTATCTCCTTTCATTTAACAGCAAATTCCTTTCTGCAGCCATTATACTGCTAAGAAAATATATATTGGAAATGGTATTTTTTTAATGTTAAAAAGAAACTTTTTTTATTATTGCATTATATTTTATGCTTGATGGCAAATGGGGATTAACTAGATAACAGAATACTATAATTAAATGATATCATTTAATCAACATCATTGGTAGTTCATTATTATTTCCCATTTTCCTAATATAATTTTTTGTAGCATCTTAATTTTGGAACCACATTAGCATCTCTAATTAGCTTTTACTTTATTTGGATGTACTATTCATCTACTTATTACCTATGAAATAAGATTAAAATGTTGATAATTACCCATGAAGAGGTAATTGTGATAGCTAAATTGTTTTAATCTAAATATTTTAATAATAATTTGACAGATTATAAAGGTATATTGTATAAAAAAAACTAAGGATTGAAAAACAAATTTTTATTTGAATAAAAAATATTAAATTTAAAAAGAATACATATGATGATTATTAATGATCTCAATGACTTATAAGTATCTAGAAAAAGTAAAAAAAGAAGCATTTAAAAAGAATATGTTTGGAAAATGTTAATGGAAAAGAAATCATTACTTTATTGTAATAATATGCGTCCAGTTAAGTTCTGTATTCAAAATTACTTGTTACTTTATAATATAACATTGGCTTGCATTAACGAATTAAAAATTAATTATTTAAAATGTGCAAAAATTTGTATAAAATTTCTACTACAGTAAAAAAAAAAAATCAAACCTGATTATATCTTAATGTTATTAATAAACAATAAATAAATTGCTTAGCCTGTTTCAGCCAAATCATTAAATAGAGATTTTTGGGACTGGTTGAAATTATCACCAAGTAAAATTACACAAAAAAATTATGCTATTATATTAAAAAAAAATTTTTTTAAATGTTGAGGTAAAAAAAAATATTACTGTAAAGCTTTTACAAAAAAAAAAGGATAATCATAAAATTTACTCGTAAAAACCTATTATCTTTTAATCTTACACAAAGAATAACACTTTTAAAAAATCATTTAATGATATATTTATTAATATAGACTTAATAATTATACGTTTGCAAAAAATAAAAATTTTAGATTTAGAAATTGAAAAATAAGAGTTAAGAAAATATTTTATTATCAAACCATAATGTAATTTATATTGAATCTGGATTAACATTAATATTACACTTCACTTTTCATGTACACACTAGATAATCAATGATAGTAGATAGCAATACAATATACATTTAGAGTAATTTTCTCAGAATTAGTGCTCTAGTTTAGTGTAATTCTGTACTTATAGCATTTTCAATGTCTTAGCTGTGCAGTGGAGTAATTCATGTTCTTCAATCTTGAGTGAAATTTATCAGAATATATTCTGACTAACAACTTTCTGAGTCAAATTTTCTAATTGTTATTTTTAGAAGTATAGTTAATAAAAAATCGTTATGACAATTGTTGGCATTAATATTTATTTCATGTAAAGGCAATGTGCAGCCTGCATATGGCCTTCATGAATTTCTGCATGGTATACATAATATAAGAATTAAGAATAATTTAATTCAATGTGTATAGGCTACAAATTAATACCAATTACTTTTTATAAGAAATAAAAATTATATTTGCAAGTTTGCAAATTGATGCATAATTGTATAGATGAGTGTAATTTTTGATTAATATTCACTGCTTTTTGATGATATTGTTTATTTTTCAGTTCAAAATTAAAATTTTAAATGTTTTTATCTAAACATTAATAATGAGGTTTATTAAAATGAAATTTTACTTAAATTCTATACATTATATATTAAAAGAAAAGATTATTGACTTTTAAAAATGAGCAATATCTTAACAGACCTGATGTTCATTGCTAATATGTAATATATTATTTACTGATTATGCAAATTTGATATGTTCTAGATCTCATACATTTATTTTAAAAACTTTCCTTTATTATAAAAATAAATAGAATGGTCTCAAATCTACAATATTTACAATAAATTGTAATAATAATTTAAATTATAGTTACGAATAGTTGTTTCATTCTGTATAAAAATAAGAGAAAAAAACTGGCATAAATTATTCAGCAAAAATAAGTAGAATAAAAAATTAATGTACATAATTTTAAAATATATATATATTTTAAATCAATTTATATTGCATATTGCCATATATATATATATATATATATATATATTTAAATCAATTTATATTGCATATTGCCAAACTTAATTTATTATTAAAAACATGGAACATAAGAAAAAAACAATTACATAAAAAAATTGGAAAGAATTTTTACAGAAATTACAAGAAAATAGAAATAAAATCCTTGTTTTTACTTCATTTTTGAGTGATAAGTTTTAAATTGCACTTTATGCAAAAAAAGTAAAGCTTCATATTATTAGAAAAGAATTATATGGCAGAGTGCATTATTGATGGTACAACAAAATATTTTTAGTCTGTTGTTTTTAGGATGAAAAAGAAATAATGCTGTACAAAACTCTAGATTCACAAATATTATGGAAATGTATCTGATTTGATTTTTAATGAAATATCACACAAATCTTATAAAAAGAATTTAAAACTGATATTTTTGAGAATAAAAAAACTGATGATAATTATATATATCTCAAAACATAATAAGTCAATAGATTATCCCAGTGAAGCCAAACAAGTTTGTTATTGATTTTAAAAGCTATTATAATTTGATCATTGGATATATATATATATATATATATATATATATATATATATATATATATATTGTAAGCAGTGGCCAACCCTGGCTATTTCAATATTACAAGCTTCTTAAATTTAGAATCATTTAATTAATAAAAAAATAATATTTAATGTTCCTATATGTTTTTCTAAAATAGCAATGAGTAGTTCATTTAATTAAATATTTTTTAACAAATGATAATATGAAATTTCTAGATAATTTTTTTAAACAATAACATGATTATTTTAATAAATTATAAATAATTGTAGAGGGTAGATAAAATTATAAAACAATGTAAACAATTTTATTTAATCTCTCTCTCTCTCTCTTTAATAATTATTTACCAGTTTTAATTATGAAAGAGTTTACTAAAAAAATTTAATTTTAACCTGTTAAGAAAGATAAAGTAGGTAAAATTTTATATTTAATACTGTTTTTAAAAAGTATAAAAAAATAAAGCTCTAAAATTTTTGATAAATTTTTATTTTCTTTTTATCTCTCTCTTTTTAATCAAAGATAATTAAAAGATTAACTTATTTTGGTATAATCGAAAAACAAGTACAAGAGAATTTTTTTGATTTGTTCTGCAATTAAAAAAGGGAAATAGCTGAACAATTGTTTTTATAAAAATTAATCTAATTGGTTAGTAGTAAATTTTGTCATGTAGGAGACAGGATTGTGATTGGTTGGACACAAGATTGTTCCAAAAATAGGGATATGAGTAAATCAGAAGACTTCAGTGTCTTGTCAACAGAGGTCATTCTTAATCAAGTTGTTGAAGAGAACAGTAACTGTGTAGAATACTCTATGATTTTAACTGTAAAAATGTTTTTTATAATGAAGACAACAATGTGCTAAGTGTAGCTAAAAGCTACACATCATCTACCTCCATGCATTGGAGAAAATGTAAAAAAGAAAAAATTACATCTGAAGTCATCTGAAACAAACCTTATCTCCAACCAAGAGCATGTCTGACTGTATTTTATGTGTTTAGCCTGACCTGAAAAATTATTAGAAAAAAATGGATAAATTCTTTCTGTCTTAGCATAGAAATATTGTATGGCAGAATGGATAAATTAATTGTGTACATTAGCCTGGAATTAAGAAGCTTTCAGAAAAAACACCTGTAAAAACTAGAAATTACAAGTCTCAAAGAAGGATTCAAAAAAAAATAAAACCATGGTTAAAGATAGCTTCTATAATGCACATATTATGTTTAAATTTATAAAGAAAATTTTAAATTAGTAATTGATGATAATTAATTTTATTAGTATTTTTTCTATTGAAACATGTTTTTATTCAGTTATTTTTCTTTCAAATTATAAGTAGGAGATTTTAGGTAATTTAATTTTATTAAATTACATTAATAATTTTTTTAAACATTTTTTTGTTTTATATTATCTCCCCCATCCAATGATATACAAAGAGTTAAGTTAATTTAAAATGCTCTTGTTTCTGATTGAAATATTGTTTTTAAATTTTACTCATTGAAAAGAAAATAACTGAATGATAGGAAATGTTAATAAAATTAAAGAAAAATAATCCAATAGTTAATTCTTTTTTAAATATGAAATTATACTGTTAATATAAATGTGTAAATTTAAATTATATTATCAAGCCATTTTTTAATTTTCTGAATTACTAATTAGTTAATTTATTAAATATTTGTTAAAAAATTCTAGTGTTGAGGTATTTATTCCTCCAGCTATGTTTTCTATGAATTGGCAATGTATGATCTGAATTTTATTACAGCTTAGTATTAAACATTTTTAAATTATCACATTAAAATTATTTAAAATAAATATTTATATTTCTCTTATTCACAATCAAAGTCCCTAGAGTTATTGCTTCTTAAGCTAGTTTAGAACAATAATAGGTAGTTATATGAATATAAGGGTTTATGTTTGGACATTCAGATGATCACTCTTGATGTCACAATGGTATCATTTTTAAAACCCATTCACTACATTTTGTTTTTTATTACAAATTAAGTTAATAGTTTGCTGATACATTAATAGTATTATATGACCAGGGCATTGATGATGATCAGAGTGCATTAATATCCCAGCAATATTTTTTAAGTATGAGTGATAGGTTAGTACTCAAGTATTTTAATCCAAATAATGATTGTATATCCATGATTATGTGTAATATATTCTGCCCTAAATTTGGTAGGGGCAAGATAACCAACTGTTTTATTATATATCTTTTTTAAATCCAGTCACAAGGATGGTTGTTGATTACAGTTTGTTGATTGCTATTGATTATGGATTTGATTTTCTGGTATAATAATAATTATATTATGAATTATGAGTATTGCTATTATTATACTGTTCCTATGTTACACCTTGCTGATTCTCTCTTCTTATTCACTGAATTCCTTTTTATTTAACTTTATGTATTTAATGAGAATGATGGCATTTTTCTATCTCCCCATTTCACACCTATTATTCCATATCATTACAATAGAAAATTAATTAAATAAAAGCACTTCAAATTAAATAATAAATAAAGAATATATTTTTTTTAACTTTCCACAGTATGCCTCATTAGTTGAGCATTTACATATATGTGTGTGTGTTTGTTAATTATTAAAGTAACATAATCTCTTGTATTCCCATAGTATCTATATTACTATATCTACTTTGACAAAAGTCTTAACATACATTTGCACATATATACATATATTGTATCTAAGTGTAAATTCTAGAAATAAATTTTAATTTATTGTGTCAGTTCATATTTCTATTTCCTTCTTTTATAAAAAAAAATTATAGTATGTATTAAATACTTAGCACTTTTTTATTTTGAAGACATCTAATTAAATATTTACAGTCTAATAAAAGAGTATCCATAGTAACTAAACACAGAATTATAAAATTAAAAAAAGGCTCTCATTTTTCTTAGTGTAGGTGTAATTTGTTCCATGGTAACACTTTCCTGATCATGCAATGTAATCATTAATATTTTTAATGGTTGATTTGGTCACCATTTTTTCATATTTAAATGTTCAATGTCGTTTATAATTTTAAGCATTAAGAAAAACAAAAGCAAAAAAATATACTTGAATGTGTTCATTATTTTTATGTCAATATATATATATATGAGTGTGGACTGGAAAAGATAAGATAAATGCCCAAAGTCAGAAAAAAACCAATTAATATTATAATGAATTGAAAACATTTTATTATTTGTGAGTTTGCCAATGCACTCAATTTTAGCATTTATAATAATAGGCACATTATAAAAACTGAGTTTATACATATACCTATGTAAAATATATTTAAAATTTCTACTCCACGACACATTCCAAGATACACATTTTTATGCTGAACAAGTGTCCATTAGTTAACTCAAATCCTCTCTTACATGTCTATATTATTTGTTCAATATTTATCAATACTAAATTATTCTACTTTTACAAATATCAAACTTTCTGCATTTATAATATAGATAGCAAACACTTCAGATAAATATGTTAATGACTATTATTAATGATTTATTAAATTAGAAATTATCCATAGCTCAAATATTAACTTTAAACCTCATTATATATTGAGTTTTAATTGATGTTTAACCTTTATGCTGAGCTAGGGATACTCTCTAATTTAATAAAGATTAGTAATAATAAATGAATCTATTCATTTGAAAGAGTTAATATCAAAGTTATGAAATTGGAGAACTATTTATTGCAAAAATAATCTGATATATTATAAACATTTTATAGCTGTATGTATACATACTTGAATAACAAAATTCATTTAATAATTTTTATAATTTATTACTAAAATAGCTCATGATATTTTATAAGCACATATATTTACTCAATTTTATTTATTTTTATTTATTTGCTATGAAACTTTATTTATTTCTTTTTGTTCTTAATATTTTTTAATTCATATGTCTCTTTACTATTGTTTACAATGAATAAGAAAATATTTAAAAGATACATAGTCATACATAAATGAAGTGTAACAAGGTATTTATTGAAAAATGATAGCTTTGAATATTTTTTCAAAATATTTATTTCAAAAAGCATCTACTTTAATAAATATAAGACCTTATTCTTTAGCATCTGAAGAATTATAAACAATTTCATTAACAAAAGAGACATTATTGTTGAAATGCATTATGAAATCCATTCACATGTTTTTTTTTTAATTCAATAGTTGTAGTTATATGTGTGAAATTTAAAAGTGAACCTCAGTTATAATTTCTAACAATAAAAGTTCATGGCACATGAGTATCAAAAGATAAAAAATTAAAAGATGGAGATTATCATGTACAAAATATTATAACTTTTTGCTTAATTTACTAGCATAGTATTCATATGTAATTTTAACAGAAGGGAACTACATTCTATACACATGTATGGTAATATTGTTTTAATACCTCATTGATATTTTGTTGAGCATAAAGAATATTCTCAAACTATTGCACAAGATAGAGACTTTGAAAATATAAGAGTCGTTATCTTAACTTGGTACATAACTTCACTTATTTAGGCAATTTAAAACATCTTGGAATGAGAATGTGAAGGTTTTTCATTAATCACTTTACATCTATGAACTTTATTTTATCTATTAATTATGGAAAAATATTCCATTCTATTGCCTGTTAATATTATGGAATATTAAAATTTGTATAACACTCTATTTAATTTACTAGTGCAATATTCAAATGTAATTTTAATCAGAAAAGGAATTAAATTCTATGCACATGCATTGTAATGTTGTTTTAATACATCAATGAAATTTTGTTAAATACAAAGAATACTCTCAAACTGAAGCACAACAAAACAAAACATTGTTGAGGTATTAAAACAATGTTACAACACGTGTATAGCATGTAATCTCCTTCTGATTTAAAAAAATTTTAAATGTATTTGAAATTTATTAAATTGAAAGTCTACATCTAAGGTTAAATAAAATGTAATAATCTTTAATCTAATAAAAATATTTAATGATCATTTATGTATTTATTGAAACTTAAGTAATGTGCAGAAGTGTTTAATAAACAAATATATATTGATTAAAAAATTATGGTCAATGCATTTCAGTAAATACAAACAACAAACCTATGTACAGTTTTTCTCTTTGAAATCAATCAATTAGCTACTCCATCACCTGACATGGATAATTACCATTTAGAAATCAAAAGTCTATGAGAGTTATATTTGATAAAATATAGTTTAAAAATAGAAAACAATGTGCATGCATATGATAGATTACATTGGAGATAATTTATTCCTCATTCAAATAGTATTTTCAAAATAATAATACAACTAACAAGTATTTTTACAAACTTTTTTGTAAGCTTTTGCTTTAGAAAAAAAAATTTATAGAGAAAAAACACAAACTATTCATATATAAGATTTTTAAAATAAATTAATACATATTTTTAGGTACATACAATTTTAATAATTATATTTTTAAATTACATCAAAATAAATATAAAAATGAAGTAAATTTATCATCCAATATTAATAATTGTCTATTATTAGTTTGTAAAACTAATTGGCCATATAATTACCATGTATATGTTTTTGATATAATGTATATGTATACATACATGCATGTGACCAATTTTAGTAAATAATTTATTTTTGTTTTCTATCTCTATCAATGTTGTTTTTGAATAAATATTTGAAAATAGATTAATAAACAATCTAATATTTATTTTATTATAAAAGAAAAAAACCGTATCATGAGTATCTTCTATTTAGATTTTACTCTTACAAAAACAAAACAAAAGCAACATATCATTCTATTGCAAATAAAAAACCCATATATGAGTGCCTGATATCTAGAATTGTGAGTCTTCTCAAGAAACAAGGATACTTATTTTTACAAAAAAAAAGCAAAAAACAAAACAAAAGCAACATATTATTAATAACAACAAAAATAATTTTATATGTTATTTTATCGCACTTTGTAATGTAAAATAGTTTTAAATTATTAAAAATGTTTTTATTTTAAACGATCATGTCAAAATTTACAATTTATGAAAAAATTAAAAATTAATAACTTTAAAAATATTTAATTTTTTATTTTATAATTATTATAAAAAATTAAAAAATATATATAACAGCTATTATAGAAATTATATATTAATAATTTTATATTAACACAATTCATAAGCTTATCAGTGCTTCTGCTCTGATTTTTTGATGTTTTAGATATTATGATGACATTGTGTGATTACTATATTTTCTATGTTGTTTAAGCCTATGCATAATCTTATATCATAGTGTGCAATGGTTTAAAGTTCCCATTTTCCTGCAGCTACAATTTTAATATATTAATTAAAACAAAACTTTGAAGATATCAGCATTATATGGATTTTTCACATTATTGAAAGTACTCTATTGTTATGATAAAGCTATGAAGGAGGTAGCTAATTTCTGATTAGCTAAGTGTTTTAGAGTGTTTTAGCCTGAGGCCAAACTAGTCAATATTATAGATTGTAAAGTTTACAAATTAATGATTATGATGCAATCTTTTTGTAAAAAAATTGTTTTTAAACCAAAAACTGTCACTAATAGGGATTATTTTTGAAAACACTATTTTTAAAAAGTCAACTCTTAAAAAGATTGTGACAACAACTGGAAGCAGCTTTATTTAGTAAAAAGAAATAGCTCTTGTCAAAATGATAAACATAATATTCTTTAAAATTTTAATGACAATAAATAATTTATTTACTTTTAGAATTTTTTTTTTTTTTGAAAATGACTAATCCTAAATATATTCTTTTTTAATAATATAAAATTCAAATATCTAATATTTTGTACTTTTAACTTTTAGAATAAATAAATTACATCCAATAGTGGTGTGTTTTATTGATATAGATAAGAATTTCATTTGGATATTTAATTTCATATTTTTAAAATGTTAAATATTATTTTTTTTAAATAAATCATTTGGAGACTTAAATACATATGTTTAAACTCTTTTGTAAGTTAATAAAAATTAGTCATATGTTACAGGACCTAATTTTTTTTAAACTTGTAAATAAAAAATAATGAGCTGTGCTAATTACTCTAATAAGCTTATTGATAAATGCCAGCAAGAAAAAACATTTAAAAATCTCTATTGAGAAACCATACCCTAACCTCAAATCAATGGTTTCATGCTTTGGCCCTCCTCAGTGAGATGCTAGGTTAGTTTCAGATACTAGATCTAAAAATATCAACCCAAAGCCAGCATTTATCTAAAAGTTATCTATTGAGTGGAAAATCTGAACTTTTCAGACACCTACATGTCTTCAAACCCAGCTATCCAACTCAAATAGCTATATGGGGCTGAGAAATCTTCAACCATACCATATATTAATAGCCTTAGCAATATAATATTGTTTAAGACTTTAAGAAAAAGTCTGTAAATAGTCAATAAAATTAGTCTTTTGCTTAAAGTCTTAAGCAATGTTATATTGTTAAGGCTATTAATATATGGTATGGCTGAAAATCTTTCAGTGCCTTATAGCTATTTGAGTTATATAGGTATCTGAAAATTTCATATTTTCCACTCAATAGATAACTTTTAGTTAAATGCTGGCTTTGTGTTCCTATTTTTAGATCTAGGGTCTGAAACTATCCTAGCACCTCACTGAGGAGGGCTAAAGCATGAAACTATTGATCTGAAGTTAGGGTATGGTTTCTAGATAGAAATTTTTAAGTGCTTTTTCTTGTTGGTTGCAATTTATCAATAAGCTTGTTAGAGCAATTACCACAGCTAATTATTTTTTTTTGTAAGTTGTTGTTTTTTTGTTTTCACATTCCACATTGAACTTAAGATTAACCCATTATTACTTATCAAAAAATAATAAAATTGACTTCATTCAATAGATATTTTTTTACATTTGAAATTAATTCTAATATTTATATTTTAGTTCTGAAAATATTAAAAATAAATCAATCATAATTAAACAAAAAGCTTCATTTGTCATCATTGTTGGGAGAATTATTTTCACTTTCAAAAATTAATAAAATCTTTATTATATTATATTTGTTTTTAAAATGTGAATAAATAAATATTTATTTCTTTTAAATCTAACACATTATGCTTTAAAAATGTAAAATTTTTAAATACTTTTTGCAATATTACAATATTTTCACACTTGCTGTTAGTATTTTGCACTTATTACATAGTAGGTTAGCTTATAAATAGCTTCAGGGTAAATTTGCATTGTCCAAAAATATAACATTCTATTTTTAAAAATATTTCCATTCAAAATAAATTATTAATAATTATATTCTTAACTGGTAATAATCATTGTGCAATTTTTGTAGAAAGATAATCTTCACTTGTAATAAATTCCCAAATAATCATGTTTTTTGATTATTTGAACTATTTTTACCAAATAATATAAAAATTAATGATGTCAGATGTCAGAAATTCAAAAGAGGCATATGTCAGTGCAGAGGTAAGGCCTTTTTCTCTTAAAAATTTTTTGGTTTTCTGACCCATCTATGGAATTTTTAAATTTTACATTGAAATACATATAGCAAAAGGGGTGTGTTTAAAAATAAAGTTTGTGAAAATTCTCAATAGGTGGTGAATAATTTTAAAAACCTATAATCTCAGGTGGATTGGTCCTATGGTTAAAATACAAATTAATTATATAATATATAGAAAAAAAGTTTAGAAAAGAATATGTCAACCACACAAGGAATACTTAATGAAAGATTTACTAGATTCTATTCAAAAATTTGACAGGTGGAGATGTGCCTAAAATAGTTAAAAGTCTTTCTCAGTAAATTATTTTAACCCCTCAAAAATGTCAAGCTTCTGTTTTGATCATTATTGATGTGATGTGATGCACTGTGATTACTCCTTATACAAAGTCACGAATCTCACAGCCACTATGCTCAGAGAAAGCTGTTAGTCATTTTACCTTTCCTTTTCATTTCCCACTGTAAGTTTTCCCATATTCTTCTCTATCCTGTTTCATCCCATTTCCACAACATAATATTTGTCAAATCCATAGCTTTCACATCTAATTGACCCATATTTTTTTCTAAACTCAGCATACAAACCAATAACCCACTTTCAGTATAATCACTTTGTTTATATTTATTTTTCCACAACATCATTATTTGTATTCTTCCTGCTTTCAGACATTTACATTCAATTAACAGATGCCCAATATTTTCCCTGTTTTCTTTACACAACTTGCAGACTAAATCATCCAAATTTTTCCATTTATGTGTTTATTCCCTTGTTGCTAAAGATACTAACTTATTATTGTATGCACTGCACCATCTACTGTTTTGTAATAGAAGTAAAAAATAACAATAAATAAAACAAAATATGAATAAAACAAAATTTGGATATAACAATCCATATTGTCAAAGATTCAATAAAGAGTCAACTTAACTATATAACAAAACAGAACAATAATAGATTAATGGATGAAACACTTAACATTTAATAGAGATATAAAATCAAGTGCTGAAAAAGGTTTTAATATATATTGTTAAATTTTTATTTATCATTATCAAACTCACTCCACTCCCAACTTTTGACACCATCCACATTAGATAAATTCAATAATGATTTATTACTAATCATTTTCTAAATTAGAGATTATCTCTAGGATAGATATAAACTTTTAACCTCAGTTAAAGATTAACATATCTGATTTTTTAATTTTAAACATACACACACATGGAGTTATTTTAGTATCTAATTATTAATATATATTTTCTGTAATAGAAAAATAACATAATGGACTTTCTTTATTTTCATTGGAATGTTTTAGCTTTATTACTTTTTATGATATGGTTTTATTGGAATATTTAATATTTTTTATTTTTCATTGTGCATTATGAAGTTATAATGAAAATAGCATTTTCAACAAATGCACAAAATAATAAATTGGTACTTTCAAAAGACCTAATTGATGGAATTCATGAGAGAAGTCGCTAACATGGTTATTTTTAATTGTCAACAACAGTTTGTTTGAAATGAAATGATAAATTATTAATTATAATTTCTATAAGTATAAGATATGGTGAAAAAGATAAAAGTTAAAAGATAGAAATTTGATGTATCTGTTACAGTTGAAGTGATTAGTCAGTTTGTATTAATAATTACTAGTTATTATTAATAATAACCAAATAAGAGGGTCAAAGTGAATAATTTTATATATTATATTACATGAATCAGTAGTTATTAATAATTCCTAACTGTCAATGGTAAATTTAATAAATTTCAATATAATTAGCAATTTTATGCCAAAAATAAATTTACAGTTTATAAAGAAACATTTATTTCAATTAAGGGATGCTCCAGATATGGAAATAAGTTTAAGAGAGTGGGTTTGCAGAAATTCCAATTTAGGTAGTCAAGGATTTCAACATTGCAATTGCACAGGCGATTGTAATTCAAATTACTACAAATCTAAAAAAATAAAAAAAAATATTTGCAATTCTAAATGCCACAAAAACTCATTCTGCAAAAAAAAATAGTTTTGCAATGTTCTTTTATTTATGAATAGTTTGTAATTGTTTGTCATTTTATAAAAATGTAAATCTTTTATCTAATTAAAGTTTTCCTATTTGTTTTATATTTTTTATTTGTATAATTTTATCGTAATGTGATAAATAATACAACAATAAAAATTATTAAATATTAAAATAATAAATAACCAATAATATTATATAACATATTTTTATTACATTTATCAGATTTTTCTGGTAATTATTAATAATCACTTAATCAAAGTGATTTATATATATTGTTCATCACTTTAGCAAAAGATCTGGTAATTATTAATAATAACCAGTAATTATTAATACATACCAAATTTATTACAATAACCATAACATAATATATAAAAATATTGGATGTATATTTTAACTTTATTAAATGAATGTGTCTAAGATCAACTGAAATGTGATAATTTTTAATTTAATAAAAATGATGAATAATTATTTATATATTTATTAAAAGGTAACTCTTGTGAATAAGTGCTTAATAAAATATGCACTTATAAAATAAATTTAAATAATATACATGCACACACATATATAAATTTAAATGGAATTAACCTCTCTCAATGAGCCATTATTAAACAATATACATACTTGTATGTGTAGATCAGGTTATACATATTTATTATTTAAATACACGCTTACACACACACACTGTATATATATATATACATATGTGTGTGTGTGTGTGATAATGCTCAAGACTAAAGGGGTTTATAAGTAATCATTAAAACCCAGTCAACACTTAGACAATAATAATGAACAATTTCCCAGCAACCTCCTTTTAACAATAAGAGTGAAATTCCACTCTAATTAATGGTCTAATATACTTATGTAAGCATTAAAGATTGCAACTTGACCACAGAGATTGATATTATTGGTACAAAGAAGTTTAAATAAACCTCTTTAAACAGGTAAATATAACCTGTTCTGAATGTAGAGTAATAAATAGTCAATTATAACATTACAAACTGCTATTATAAATTTCAAATTGTGCCCAAAGTATTACTTAAATAATAAGTGTAATAATTTAAAAGTAATCATTAAAAACAAGTCAACTCTTATCAATCTCCATATCAATTACAATCAATAATTTCCAAACTGTTGTTAAGGTAATCTCCTTTTAACAGTAAGGCTGGAATCCCACTCTTATTAATGGCCTAATAAACACTTATATAGAAACTAAAGATTGCAACTTGGCTACAGAGATTAAAATTATTGATACAAAGAAGTTTAAATACTTTTTTTAAATAGGTAAATAAAACCTATTCTGAATGCAGATAGTCAATTATAACATTACAAACTACAATTACAAATTGCAGCCAAAGTATTACTAAAATAATAAGGGTAATAATGTTCAAGGCTAAATAGGTTTATAAGTAGTCATTAAAAGCCAATCAACACTTACATAATCCCAATATCAAGAACAATCAACAATTTCCAAAATATTGTCAAGGCAACATCTTTTTAACAATAAGGGTGAAATCCTACTACTATTAATGGTCTAATATACTTATATAAACACTAAAGATTGCAACTTGACCACAGAGATTGAAATTATTATACAAAGAAGTTTAAATAAACCACTTTAAACCATTTGGCCTTGAACATTATTACACTTATTATTTAAATAATTTTTTGGTTGCATTTGAAATTTATAATTGCAGTTTGTAATATTATAATTGATAATTTATTAGTCTGCATTCAGAATAGGTTTTATTTACCTGTAGAAAGAGGTTTATTTAAATTTCTTTGTATCAATAATTTCAATCTCTGTGGTCAAGTTGCAATCTTTAGTGTCTATATAAATATATTAGACCATTAATCACTAGATGGAGCTTTACCAATAGCCCACTATCAAGCTTTGCTTACATAAATGCTGAGAGAGATAGAATTCAATATCTCTTTCAAATTGTCTCCAACCTTTAAACCATGGTTTCAAGCTAGTTGGCTCATGTCAGTAAAGGGTAGGAAAACTAGAAACTAGATCTAAACACCAACTCTATAATCAGCATTTATGAAACTCGTTTCTATCAGCCTGAAAGCCTGAATTTTTTAGATATGTAAATATCTTCAAATCCAGTTAAACAAACAAGATAGCTATATGGGTCTGAATTCAGTTCAGTTTCACCATATAGTAAAAGCCTCTGCAATCTATATCATTACAAAAACCTTTAATGGTACATTTAAGATAAACAAAACAAGTTATAAATTTCGTAACTTGCTATAGCTTGCATTTTATGATCACTAGATGGAGCTTTACCAATATCCCACTATCAAGCTTTGTTTACATAAATTCTAAGAGAGATAGAATTCAATATCTCTTTCAAATTGTCTCCAACCTTTAAACCATGGTTTTGAGATAGTTGGTTCACATCAGTAACTTGTTTTGTTTATCATAAATGTACCATTGAAGGTATAATTACTCTCCTCAGATTAGCCAGAGATCAAAGTACTTGATTTGTTCATTAGTTTGTGATATTTCTCAGGATTGCTCTACAAATCAGCACTTTTTATTGATTGCAATAACATGTGCAATACAGATATTGATATATTGTGTATTATGATTACAAAAATACTAATGCATGATTGAAAAACTTATAATTAGAAACTTTGTGAATTCTTTTGATAAAAGGCAGCTAAGTGCTTTGGAAAAAAATATCTTTAGTTTTGCAATTATTTAATCTTTTAAAAACTAATAATTGCAAATAATTTATGAGAATTGATGCAGAATAGAGTTTCTAAATCTCAATTATTTAGTTGAACAAGAAAAGTAAATTCATGAAAAAATGAAGACATTATTCAGAACCTTTTAATATAAGTATAATATTATTTGCCTGCAATCTTTTGTCATAGTTTAATAATAAATTTTAAAAAATAAAATTTTAAATAAAAATATTACCAAATAAAAACTTTAAAAAAATGAATAAATTATATAAATAACTTATATTTAGACTGCACTGTTTTCATGTTAATAGTATGCATAAGTCATGCCAGAAACAAAGTCTTGACAGATGAAAAATAATAATAATTAATTGTGGCAAAGGATATATTTGATATATTTGAAATAACTTATAAATAGTCTTATAAATGTAGTATTAAAAAAATAAATAATAAATTTTTATGTGAGACATTGTGCAGTATGTAAATTTTATAAAAACAGAATCGATTAATTAATTAATAGAAACAATTGTAGAACTAGCAGAAATCTACATAAAATATTAAATCATTAGGACACCACCTGTTATCAAGACACCCTCAATATATAAAAGATGAAATCCATCTTCTATTCTGGTCTAACATCTTTATATAGAAATTGAGTGAAAGCACTTTGATTGAAGTAGATTGAATTCAATCTATCCAGAAGTTCTAAATAAATTCCATTTAACAGAAAAAGAATAAGCTTCTGAACAGATTTAATCTCAATCTGTGTCAATTAAGTGCTTTCACTCATTGCCTACTTACAAAGATTTTGACCAGAATAAAGGTGAAATTCATCTTCTATCTATTGAGGTTGGCTTGATAATATACTGTTGATAATTTTATTGATGTATTTAAGCTTTGGCTGTTAAGAAGTAGTTTATATTTGGAAACTAGTTATTGTTTGGTATTTATGGTTTAATATATATTTATATCAAAGAAAATGATAAATTTTATATAGAGTTATTTAAGGACTTATGATTGTTTTATATTCTGACATATTATCATAGTTTAATTTGAATACATTTTAGATATTAGTCATAACCTCAGTTCTTTTAATTGGGTGTCAAGATTATTCATTTCTAAATAATTAAAAATGGAAATAAGTTTAATTTTAAAATAAAGTTTTGATGACATGTCATGTAACAGCTAATATAGAATATGCAAAAGTACTGAAAACAAATAATAAATAAAAATGCGTAAACAAAATGAAGTGAATTTGATAGAAAACCATTACACAATGTGATTTTCTTTATAGTTAAATATTCTGTAAACCAGCGGCTTTATAATAAAACTAGTCCAAGCTGCTATGAAATTTGTTTTAGTTACAAGTCCTCTGCCATTAAAATGAGGCAGTGGGACAATGAAACTTTTCATTTCTCATTTTTAAGCTTACTGCAAAATTTTTAATCTTAATTTATTTCTTTAATTATTTTCGTAATTCAGTCATTTTTATAAATAGTGTTTTATGATAAATATAATACATATGTCCTTGACTTCACTGTTCAGAGATTTTCTAGACATTGAACTGTAAAAAGAATGAATAGAATTTCAACTCTAGGATTCATAAAAGAAATCAACTATATGACATTAAGATGCACAATGAAGTATGAACACTAAAAAAGATTATTTCAGTTTGAATTTTGTTGTCACTCACAACACCCAATAACCCAATATAATAGTGGTACAATATATATATATATATATTGAAACGGTTACACCTGTTTCACCTATTATCTCTGATAATAGTATATATTTGTTGTACTCAGATGGCGTGTATTTCTTAAATTTTAAAAACTTTGCTTATAATATTGCGAGTATGTGCGTATATAATCGTCCCATTAATATAAAATTACAATCTCAAATATTTATATACGAGCATAGTCTGTTCGATTTGTTAAAACTGAATAAACATAACTATAATTAATTTATCTATATAGCAGCATAATTTAAATTTATAATATTACTTAGTTTTCAATATTTCTTTCTAAATAATTATTTAAGTCAGTATTCATTTTGACTAATTCCAAGTTTTCAATTCTTTTGTTTGCTTAAAATTACAAGCAGAAAGTTTTATCAGTTTTAACACTTCGTCCTAAAAATAAATCTTTGGCTAAAATTTGACCTATTTAAAATTGATAACCAAGACCAATTATAATATTCAGTCAGGCATAAATCTATACAAAATCTATACAAATTGCCTGTGACCATTCTCTTAAAAATATATATCTTTTAAAACTGACGTCAATTAAAACAATAGAGCCTTTCCATGTCCAGATTTAGATATACTTAATATTTTACTAACTGGATATTTGGTTAAAGGCTAGTTTGAACTAGTCATCTTGTGATGTGGCATGACTCAAAGTAGGAGGTTACTTCTGTCAAAAAATACAGCATAAAAAGGGGCCCAAAATAGCCACCAACTCTCTAACCTAGCCTCTTCCATCATCTATCATCATCCGTGTAAATTTTTTTTCTGTTGCTGAGAAATTTGTGCTTGCTGCCAAATTTTATTTCCGAAGACCCGAGTTAACTAAGAAAACTGTTCCTGCCGTTTAGACTGCTAAATCTAAAAAAAAAACCATCATCCAAGCTGCTATAAAATGACCGTTGGCTAGAAGACACAGAGACAGCCGTTTGCTCTTCCACGAGCGGCTACCGATGACAGAAAACCTCCACCATGCCCATCACTGTAAGAAAGATGTACCTGAGGGACCAGATAGTTCCTGATCAGAGAAATGGAGAAAGCTGCCACAGAGATAAATTCACGAAGTTACATCCCGACTAAAACCTAAGATAAGCCCAGCCTGACTGAATATAAAGAGAAGCGCAATGAACAAGGCCTTAAAGACTTTCCGGTAAATCCTTTCTACAAAATATTACATTTCCTAACTAAAACGTATACTAAATGAAAGCTAGCTAAATAAATCACATAATTTATAATATTTCTAAATGTTCCACTAAAATGTTTATCGTAAAATGGTTTAAATCTTAGAACACACTCAATTCTTGCTTGATCATTAATAACTTTAAGTAGGCGTTGATCATTAATAATTTAAATAATCACACACATCTAGTTTCTATAAAACCATACTATAAATTTTTATGTCTAAATTATTATCTTATCGATCATTTTATGCAATTCTTATATTTTAAGTTCATGTTTATTGATTTATGCTGTGTTTTTATCAGAACGGAGTCTGGTGTGTTAATAAATTATTGGGGGGAGGGGAGTGAGCAATTACTTTTATTATATCAATATTGCGATATAAAGAATATAGCTAAGACTCTTTTCTGAATTATATTTGTGCTAGAGTGAATCGAACCAGTTATTTAAAATCTTTTGATAAACTTATTTTAAAATGTATATTTGCGTATATTATTTAAAACGCATCTTTTCTCAAGTTAATTGAAAATGAAAATGTTTTGTTAGAGTTATTTAAAAGGTATATTTGCGTATATTATTTAAAACGCATCTTTTTCTCCAGTTAATTGAAAATGAAAATGTTTTGCTAAAGTTATTTAAAAGGTATATTTAGCGTCTATTATTTAAAACGCATCTTTTCTAAAGTTATATAAAATGAAAATGTTGCTAAAGTTAGTTAAAACGTATATATTGCGTAGGCTATTTAAAACGCAGATTTTGCCCAAGTTATTTAAGAATTATATTTGCGTAAATGATTTAAAATATGTATTTTGCCAGTTATCTGAAAAAGTATATTTCACGCAAGCTATTTAAAATATAGATTTGCATTCGTTAGTTAAAACCCATTTTTCATTATTAGTAAGGTCTATTTTGACGATTTATTTAAGATGTGTAATTTATTTAAACATCAAAATTTGCGTGAGCTATTTTATAACTCACATTTTATTATTTAACAATCCGTTTGATATTAGATCTAGTTATACTATATAACTAATGTCGCCAGTTCATTTTATCATTTAATTAGAGGATAAGTAACTATGCAGAAAACCCTTAAATCAGATTCTTATTATCGCCATCATTTTATCATTTAATAATCTCAGTTATGAACTGACCGGTGGTAGTAGCACTGAAGAAGCTAAGATTTTGGCGTAATTAAATTTATTAAATATTAATTTAGCGTTGCGAATGTATTGCTAATTTGCATAAAAATGCATATCTACTTGCTATGTCTATAATGGCCCATCTCAAGATTGTTCCACGTCCAGGCACGCCTCGAAAGTTTAGGCCACTGCGACAGTTCTTCGTATTTCGTCAAGTCACGCCTCGAAAGTTTAGGCAAATGTGACATTTATCCTTGTATAACGAAACCAAAGCGTTTCCAAAGGGCTTATAAGCCAATCTTCTGTTCTTAATAAAAAGGCCTCTTCCATTGTAGCAAGCAGATCGGTTAGGGAACCGTTTACTAGGTAATAAACCCCATTAAGAATGCATTCGAGCCGCACTTATCTGATAGTATAGTTTCTAACGCACTAGAATCTGACGTTCCCCTGCCACCACATCTCAGTTCAGTTTCCCTAGAAAGTGACTTCGGCTTTGATCCGACCTAGAATCTGAGTTAATGCGTTTATCTGTATAACAATATTATATCACGCAAATATCTATAATATGATTTTGAATATATTTATAATATAATCTTAAACTTAGTCATTATAATATTTTAAACTTGGCAACAATGATATAATCTTCAACGTATTAGTAATATCTAGCATTTATCCATCAACTCGATTACTCTAGCTAACTATAACCGATTTCAAACATATAAAACATGGCATGAATTACAACATGAAAGGTGACATAAGCTTACTAAGAGTCTATTGCTTTGTAATATCATTTTATACCCTGAGAAAACATACTCAATGCTTTGTAATATTATTTTATAACTTTAAGCATCGGAAGAGCATTGCTTTTACTATTATTTTATACCCTGAGAACACACTGAATGCTTTGTAATAATATTGTTTTATAACTCTGAGCATGCATTCATTGCTTTGTATTATTATTTATAACCCTGAGAATCCACTCACCTGCGTGTGAGCTAGCTGTACACAACCTACTATGCTTGAGTATTTATTGTTATATTAAATTTATGAAATATAAATTTGTCTCAGTCTCATTACTTGCTCATTATCTTATGAATCACTAGTTAAGGTATATAATAGAATATGTAATAAGGGGGGAATGTCTCATGTTTTACTGCTTTGCTATTGCTGGAACGTGATCAAAGAGATATCGAGTGTAACCTCAGGCATGTCATTCGCGATGGGTTGACTTGGAAGCACGAGTGAGAGAGTTAAGGTATGATCAGACGTAGGGTATTACTATCCCGACTTGGTCAGCTTTTGGTTCTCTGGCTTGGACTCTCAGTCTGTTGAGCAAATGTACAAACCTGACCGTTACAATATATATATATATATATTGTAACCATTCGCTTGCCCTCTCAACTACCTATCGTGCCGAACACATTGCGGCACTCAAAATTGTAACCGTAAATTGTGTGGTCCCAACTACATAACGTAAGTGCGCTAAGAATCTTAACTTCGATCACTGATCAATTCCTGTTGCACATTGTCAGCTATTAAAAGCTGTATCCAAAAGCATATTATGCTATCTATTTTATGCACCAAAGACCACAAACAACATCTGGAGCAACTTACCATAGACCAAACTAATGATCTAACATAAACTTTTTATGATTTAATTTGATCGCAGCCAGGGTGTACCGCGAAGAACTATCATAGTAGTATGGTAAAATACATTAAACAAATTATAAGTGCAATGTTATTATTTTTCAAACCTTAATTTGCGATTTTTATTGTATGAGACCCGATGGCCGACCATGTACAAGATGGCATAATTTGTGGAATTACATAAGATTATGAAATTTTAAACCATCTATATGATTTTTAATACAAATGCTAGTCCAGGTAAAGCTTTGCAATAAATAAACATAAATACTTGGGTTCTTTTTATAGTTTACTATATCACTGAGACTCTTATTATACTGACAAATGACAATTTAAAAACGTTAAGTAAATATATTCAATCATGTCATTATTTGGTAAATCTGTTTACAAGTTTAATAATTAATTTATATTGTATACTAGAATCAACTACGCAAAGCCAAAATGATGGAAAAGGTAAATGGGATTTTATTGTACCTTACACATCATAAACTACCAAAGACGAAAAGCATCCAAATGTTTTCTCAAAAAATATCAATAAACTCTTATATCATGTTGACGATAGTATGTACTTCAATGTATGCTCTATCCAAGGTTTATGATTTCTGATTTTATGAATGACACATAGCAACGGCACAGTAAGTTTAATTATAAATCAACTTTTATTTACAAAATTATGAATAATAAGTAATTAATTCCAATGTTATAATTAAAGACATAAATAAACAAATAAAATAAATAAATTATAATTCCATCGACTTTCTTCAATAACATCTCATAGGTACAGTTTTTAAAAAACCTAATCATACCTTATATTTCAATTTGGTATAATGAATATTGAGAAAATTATACTAAATTCAGCATCAACTCATGAAATATTTAACGTCATTTCCAGATTCAATAAATCCATACCGTAAACTTATGATAATATAATAAATAATATATTAGATCTGTAGGATTTAGCTATAATGCAATCATTAAATAAAGTGAAAATTTAAACTTACATTCCGGTAAATAATAATCAACCAACAGCTAATTATTATGAAGTAACTTGAATAGAATGTCCTGCTACAATTTGATGATCTAACTTATAAATCATACTTACAAATGAAAGAAGATGATTTAGCAGATTAACTAAAATACTTTGCCCAACTTATATCTATGAAGCAAAACATATTCCTGTGGATGTATTCATCTACATGTAGGAATTAAATAACATTAAACGTTTTGTGGATTTATACACCATCCTAAAGCAATAAGTACAAGTACACCATTCCGCGGATTAACCACCAGCGCAGGAATGAGTGTAAAATACAAAAATGGCAATTAAGTAATCTGCGGATTAACCACCAGCACAGATTAATGCCTTTTAACATTCTAAAACAACATTACTATTTACTTCACATTAAAGTGCAAAATCATCCCTCTCAGTTATTCTGACCATTCAGAAAAACACTAACACTTTAGCAAATGTGGGTTCTTGCATAATAAAATGTTACGCTAATCAGGACAACTAATGTACTAACTTATCTTTCTTAAAATAAAACATATGTAATATAGTATAAGTAATATTAGTATAGGAATATAAATCTGGAAAGATTCACAAAATACCTCATAAAGATTAATACATCTCATGAATTCATTTAGTACTTTTCAAGCTTTTTCGCAAGCGCTATTCTCTTGAATAAATATTTTATTCAACCCCTATTAATTTAAACTTAATAAAATATAACTTATGAACTTCACATGCAAGTTCATATAACGATAAAATTAAAGTAATGCATTATTCATCAAATACATAAAATTTAACAGGTGTGTGTGTATGATATAAATTAAATGTATAGCATTTTATAGTTCAATACATGAATTAGAGCAGGTGTGTGTATCACAAATTGGATTGTATAGCATTTTATAATTCCAAATATGATCTGTGGAATCCATGTATGATGTGTCGAACAATAAATATACGAAGTAATAGCTATAACTATAGTAGAATTCCATACATGCAATTTTATCCGTTTGTATTAGTTATTATAATCACTATTAGATTAACGATTTTACGTGGCTCCATAAACATGAAACAATTTCAAAACATGACACGCAGAATTTAAATGAAAATATTTTTCATAAGTTATTAATCTCTACATTTCTCTATTAAAAACGTTCCAAGTTTATCACATCCATGCTAATATTTATTTATCCACGCTTAAATCTAGGAATATTAATTATAGCAATTTATTCAATCATTCCAAACTGACGATAAAATTAGAAAATAGCTTTGATTAATTATTTGAAGACTATTTATTATCCAAATGTTAAACAAATTAACTAGCAAATATATTACTGGCATTGTAAAGTTAAATATCAATCAATACTATATTTTTATTAGAATTAGAAACGGAAATATTAAACTATATTGATAACTTTAACATTTTACTTTAATTTAAACTTCTTTTTTTAAAAAGCAAATTTTCATTTTCATAAAACTTCTGTAATTAAAATACTTATTTAATCTTTCCAAATTGTAGAATAATAAACATTTTAAAACATACCAAAATCTTGCAATTAATTCTTTTAAATTGGGAAGCTCCGACATTTTAAAAATGTAATATTGGAAAATTTTTACCGGTGACTTGATCCACTTGGCCAGCTGATTTGAATAGACTTTTAAATTTAGCAATTCATCTTATACTTAAATACCACTATGTTATTTTTACGTTTATAGCAAATTTTGTGGTAATCCGTTTACTTGTTAACTATTTTAAAATAAGCTTATCAAATTTACACCATTTGCCTTTACCATTTTCTTTTCTTTCTCCCTCCAAAAGCAAACTAACAGATGATCTTCTCTTAAATTCGCGCTCTTTTCTTTTATTACATTGAGACGCATACGTAATTGCTGTATTTATTTTTAATAATTAATTTTAATTGAACAAATGGTTTTTTAATTCAATGGAAATAATAATTTAAGATCATTTTAAACAAATAAAAACAAAATATTATTTTTAATAATATTTTACCAAATTTTAATGTGTTGTCAAATTTTTAAAAAGTTAAACATTTTGATATGAGTTAGTATATGGGAAGAAGCAAATTTAAATTTATTAAAATAATATAAGAGAGTAATCTGTTCAAAGTGCAAATCAAGCCAATCAAATCACCAAAAGAAGAAAGAGAAATTTTTATACCAGTTACATCAATTAATATATTTTATACTAAAATATATGGTTACAATATATATATATATAATCAAAACTACCCCAAATCCAAAATTAAAACAGACCAGCATAAAAATAATATTAAAACACAACCTAAGGTTTCACTGCTACATGCAGACTTCTCAAGTGTAAAGAACTACAAAAACTACACAATATATATATATATAATATTAAAAACTACCCACAAATCCATTCACTTCCCACCCACCCTTAATATTAAAAGAACTCTTAATATTATTTTTATGCTGGTCTGGTTTAATTTTGGATTTGGGGTAGTTTTGATTTTATATTGACTAGTTTAGCTTTATGCTTGTAATGTTTATATATATATATAAAGCTTTGCTCCTTTTTGTGTCTTAGAACCTGATAAATTCAACAAACATTCATGTTTCATTGTGCTTCCTCTGAATCTTACAGGTGTGTGAATCAACTGGTAGCACCTGAAACAATATAATCCGAGTTGTCACATGACAACATAGCATCTCATGTACATGACCAAGTATTAGTACAACATTCAAAAGTGAATAAAAAAATTTCTATTCACTGCAGAAATCAATCCAACTATTCTGGTCATATGTTTCATAGTTATTGATACCATAAATTATTAGTATTTTTTTTCTTAATATCGATAAAAGCCACTCTTGCTTTTAAGCAAGTTGATAATTTCTACTTTTGATCATTTTAATTGTCACTTTCTGGTTTGTCATATATTTAAAATTTTTAATACAAGTAATTTCTCCTTAAATCATTTATCCTTTTAAATAGATCCAGTGTCAACAGAGAATAAGCCAGATGTTATTTTTTAAAAATTACATTTTTTCATTCTCCATGTAATTCTTTAGTGTGGAGATATCATTTGGGATGACTCAAAAAATCAAACATTTTTTCCATTATGGCGTGATTTTTTTACTTTCTCATTTCTCTCTTTTTAATTTTCTTCATTGGCAGTCAAACTTGATGATCTGTCAATGATAATCAATTAATTTGAACTCAGAATCCTCTTACAGCATTTTACCGCTTTTGATCTTATATTACTTAGTCTTTATTTTGCAGGCTTTACAATATTTAACATCTCTACTTTTAATTTTTTACATTGAGCTGATATTTTAAATCAGCTCATATATATATAAGCTCACATATTTATAATTTGGCATAAATATTTTTGAAGTTAAATAGTTTGTAAAATGAAAAAAAGAATTAATTAACAAATGGTTTTGATTTAATGGAAAGGGTAAAAAAAATTTTGAACTTTTATTTTGAGATAAACAAATAAAATTGAATATAATTTATAAAAAAAAAAAAAAAATGTTAAAAGTGTTTAATTAAAAGGGAGAAAAATTCGAGAGATAAAAGGGTGGGGAAAAGAAAACAAAATTAGATTCTTGGTAGTAATTATACTCTATTGTTAAAACTTTCACAAAGTAAAAATATTTGGTTAGTAATTGCTATTACGCTAATTAAAAAAAAAAGATAAAGAGTGGAGATAAGATCGCTTTTAGAGTTAGATCAGTTGACTTGACTTTTAGAGACCAGCAAGGACAATAAAGAAAGCAGCTGTGTTTCGAACAATAAAAATTATTATTATTGAAATTTAATTTTGCGGACTCTTGTCAAATGTATAGCGGCTAAAGTTATCACAACCTTCCCCTTTGGGGAATTGACCGCCACTCCATCTGAATGAAGCTATCCAGAGAGTTATGGAAAACGGATATTGCTAGCCGGACAACTAAAGGAACACTCATGGAATTCGCATATACAAAGACAAAGGCACGACCAATGGAATGTAAAACCTATGAAAATCAGGCCACTCCGCTCTGATCGATCAGGGTAATTATAAACTTTTAATTAATGAGAACTCTTAAGTAAAGCATAATTAGAAAGTAAACAGAGGGAAAATCAGAAATTGTAAGTCAGTTCTTTCTGGATCGGATAGAATTATAAGGTTATTAATAATAAATAGTAGTAAAAGAAATTAAAAGTTTTTTTTTGTCCAACATATTCTTGAATTATTTATAATAATTAGTTAGTGTTCTTAAAGGAAAACCCCTGTGAGATTATAATCAAAGTTTATAATCAGTGAATCGTCGTTCGAAAATAAATAAAGACCAGGTTTATGTAAAGTTACGTGACCAGGTTCCAAGAGAGAAATCCTTGGTGGCGCCCTCGACGACGATTCTAATAACTAAAATTCAGTTAGTAGGGGAAGAAAGAAAGTTGATTAATACTTTATCAAAAAGTTCAAGAAATATAGCTAGTCCAAAAAAATAACAGCATTTACCAAAATATTTTTGTGCTGAGGCAAGAGAATATATGTAGAAAAGAAGAAATATGATATTTTGAAAGATTATCCATTAAAGATAATACCTAGAATTTGTAAAATAATACAAAAATGTGTAAATAGTGATATAAAAAAATATAATTTGTGAATTGGAAAGAAACCCTATAGCAGAAAATAAAAGTCTCAAAAGTGTAAAACATCTTGCTTGCATTTCAGCAATAAAAAGCAAAAATATAAATATTATTAAAAAGTGAGACATCTTGAAATTTGGTAATAATATTGATATTTAAAAAAGGTAAGAAAGAATATATTAGAAATTGCAGAGATTTCAATCTTCTGTCAGTTTTATACAAATTATTTACCTTGATAAATAACACTTCATCTACACCAAACTTCTGATTATAATTAACAAAAAAAAAAGAAGCTGGATTTAAAATTGTTTTTAGTACAATGCACATCCAAGTATTAGAGAAGTTATAAAAAATCAAAGAATATGAATTGCCTTGATGCTTTGGATTTGTAGATTATGAAATGACATTTAATTTTATAAACACTTTTATGGTAATTAAAGCAGCTAATCATCAAGATATAGACTCTGGATATTTTCATATTTTGAAAAATATTTAGTAAAATAAAACAATAATTACATTATATGATGATACTAAAAAGATTAACATTGAGAAAAGTGTATGACAGAGCAATTCTATATCTGCAAAACTTTTATAGTGATTTTACAAAAATATTTTGTGGATTAAAATTGAAAACTAAGAGAGGTAAAGTAGATGGAGATTATTCAAGTCATTTAAGTTATGATTATGATATGACTGTTTTTATGAATAATATTTTAGAACTGTATGAAATTTGCAATGGATTTATTAAAAGAAAATAAAAAAAATAGGACTAAAAATAAATGTTAAAAAGATAAAAGTAATGTTCAATGGACTTTTTAGAAGAAAATATAATCATGAATTAGAAGTTAATAATTAGAAATACTTTAGTCAGTTTATTAACACAAACATAATAAATGAAATCAATCATGGAATTGAACTTGTATAGAATGCATTTGGTAGAAATAACATAATATTAAAATGAAATACACCTATATGTTTGAAAAGAAAGATGTATTTTACCAGTATTTACTTATTGATCTGAGATTTGGCTCTTTAACAGAATAACAATATAGAATCTTATGATTAGATTATGTTATAAGTAACAAGAAGAGATTAAAACTGAAATACATGAGTGAAAGAATGAATGGATATCACTGACATCATTGAAAAAATCAAAATACTGAAGTGGACATAAACTGGATGTATTTCTAAAAGATATGATAATAAATGGACAGATAAAGTTTTAAATTAGATTTCAAGAGATTGTTAGACTTAAAAAGTTACCACTTGGAATAGGTAGATGAAATAAGGAAGTTACTGGTGTTATTAAGCTAGAGATCAGAGTAACTAGATTAAACATGAATAAATCTTCATTCTGCAATGGATTGATACTAATTGAAAATGATGATTACACAATAATATTCCTGCATTTAGATTTATTTGCTACCAAGCCTATTTACAGATCATTGAAGCTATGGATAGTCATTAATGCAACATACCATACATGTTACATTTGCATACAATTTTCATAAAAATAGAATTGTGTGGATATGAAAAATACCAAAAAATAATAAAACAAGAGAATTCCACATATCTGCATACCACACATCTGCATAGCTCACATCTAAATGAGTATCTATACTAATAAGAGCTCTTGATATATATATATTTTTCTCACTGTAAACTGTGTTTAGGTTTGATAAAATTATGATTTTCAATCATTTAAATCAGCCATTTATTGGCATTAAAATAAAGCTTTCATTTCAATAACACACATGTGACTAAAATATATATAGACTGGACAAGAGGTGTTTGTGGGGGGGGGGTGAATAGCTGACTGTGTGATAATTCATGATGCTGCTTGTACAAATGAGCAAGCATAAAATTTATAAATTTATTGTTATTATTTAATATTTTTTAGGCAATGAGTTGCTAAAACTACAAATGAAAAGTGTGTAGATATTGTGGGAAAATCTATAGTAAATTAATAACGTTGTTCCTATAATAAATCACATAGTTTCAACCCTTTTTTATAGCAGAAAAGTATATAATCAAAAAGATAAAAAAATGATCAATTCATTATTATTTTTTCAACTATTTACAGTAATATTCTGTAAATAACTGAATGGTTTATTGCTTGAAAATTAATAAAAAATTTCAGTATTGGAAACAACAGAACTGAGTTGTGAATTTTGAATTCCAGAAGCTGTCATTTTACTACTACACTAAATTATATAGGCAGTAATACTTTGTAAGATTCCTTCTTCATTTTTTACTGTAGCAAGATTTAAAAATATTTACTATAATATTGATAACAGTAAATACTTATTTTTAAAAATGTTTGCAGTATTAATTATTTTTAAAAATGGAACTCATGAATTAAATAGAGCAATTGAGAAAATTAAAAAACAAAACAAAATAAAAACACAGTACCCATATCAATTAGATTTATTAGTTTATGAGTATTAGTGTCATCAGATGCACTAGATCTAGGTTCAGGCTTTCCTTAATGTCATAAGCCAGAAACTATTCTGAAGATGTGGCTAGAATGTCACTAGAAATGGATTTAATATTCAAGCTTAACAAATAATTAAATAAATAATAATGTCTCCTATTGCTTAGTATTCATAAATAGTTTGAATACCAGAAATATCAGAATTAGATTACAGATTCTGATACTCTATCTTCACTAAACTATGCCGAGCTGACTTAATAAGTGGCAGCACCAGTTAGCATTACAGGAGAACAGATAGACTTTTCTTCAGAAAAACATTACATTAACTAGAATCATATAATATGTTTAGGTATTAAGAGTTTATTTAAATGTGTGGGTTTTTTATATTTTATATGTGGATATACATTAATTTATTTATCAAACAGCATTAATTATTTTTTGATGTGTACATTTAAAATTAAATGATAAATGTTATTGTAGTGCATGATAATTAACATAAAAATAACAATGTATGGCAATCTAGAATATTTAAAATGCCTCTTTATTTTTTTTCCAGTTAATACACTTACCAAATTATAGAAAACTGCAATAACTATAATCTAATTGTCAAGAGTTGGTGGCCTAATGGTTAGCATAGCTGCCTTCCAAGCAGCTGGCCCGAGTTCACTTCCCAGTCAAGGCATTTGACATATGGAAAAAAAAAAACTATAATCTAATTTCTTTCTTCACTAATGTTAAATGGAATTGTGTGCGCTCGCGTGTGTGTATATATATAGTCACAGTGAAAATATTTATAATAAATAAATGAATTTTAGGGCTCTATAATGTAGATTTAGCTCTAGATATTATAATCATTGTTTAACATATATTAATCAGATCGTTTTCTTTCAAACTACATATTTTTCCAACTATAATTTGCTTTTAAGGTATGTTAGAAGTCTCAATCACATAAGAAATGTAAACATAGCTTAATATATAAATAGATATAGCTGGTAAAAAAAAGCAGCAATTGACCAATAAAATTTCTGCTGAGACTAGAGAATTTATGAAGAAAAGCAGGAATATGGAGATATACAAAAATGATGCATTAAAAAGGATTGACTACCTCAAATTTTGGAAAATGGTGTGGAAAAGAGTTGAAAATGATATAAAAAAGTATAACTGTGAACTAGCAAGAAAAGCTGTAGAAGAAAATAAAAGTCTCAAGAGTGTAAAACAACATTTTGGTATTGATAGAAAATTTATATCTGCAATAGTACAAAAAGATGGAATTATTACTGAAAAGAGAGATGACATCATGAAATTTGTAGAAGACTTCTATCAAGAATTATATAGTAATAAAGAACAAGTATCTCCTATATGCATTATATTTTTCGAATTGTCAAGAATTTTAAATGAAGAAGTGAAACATGCAATTAAATTTATGAAGAAAGGAAAGGCTCCAGGTAATGATAAAATTATAATTGATATATTAAAAGAAGCAAGTGAAGAAATATAATTTTTTTGGGCAAAGTTATATACCAAATGTCTAAATGATAAAGATGTACCAGATGATTGGAAGAATGCAGTATTAATATTAATATTTTTAAAAGGTGATAAAGAAGATATGAGAAATTACAGACCTATCAGCCTTTTATCAGTTTTATGCAAAAATTTTATTAAGATAATTACAACTCATCTACAGAGAACATTGGATTTCCACCAACCAAGAGAACAAACTGGATTTAAAAGTGGTTTTAGTACAGTAGATCACATCTAGGTATTGAGAGAAGTTATAGAAAAAACAAATAAATATGAGTTGCCATTATGCTTTGGATTTACAGATTATGAAAAGGCATTTGATTCTATAAACATTTCCTCAGTGATTAAAGCACTGGATCATCAAGGTATAGATCCAGGATATTGTCATATTTTAAAGAATATTTATAAAAAAATGCAACAGCAACAATTAGATTACATAATGATACTAGGAAAGTCAACATTGTGAAGGGTGTAAGACAGGGTGGCTCCATATCTCCAAAACTTTTTACAGCAGTGCTGCAAGAAGTATTTTGTGGATTAAAATGGGAAGCTAAAGTAATGAAAGTAAATGGAGATTATTTAAGTCATTTAGATTTTGCAAATGATGTAGTTGTTTTTGAAAATAATGTTTTAGAGTTGCAGGAAATGTTGCAGGAGTTATCAGATGAAAGTAGGAAAGTAGGACTAAAGATAAATGTCAAAAATACTAAAGTAATGTTCAATGGATTTTCTCAAAATATGAAAATAAAGATTGATTTTGATGAATTAGAAGAAGATAATAGCTACAAATATCTTGGTCCAATTATTAATAGAGATGAAAATATAATGGATGAAAGTAATCATAGAATTAAACTTGGTTAGAGTACTTTTGTTAGAAATAACTTGATACTAAAAGGAAATATGTCTAAGTGTTTGAAAAGGAAGGTTTTTAATAAATGTGTTTTACCAGTTCTTACTTATGGATCTGAGACTTGGACACTTAATAGAAGAACAATACAGAGACTCCAGACCATTCAAAGAAGTATGTAAAGATGCATGTTAAGAGTAACAAAAAAAAAATCAAAAACAATTTATGGGTAAGAGAACAAACAAGTGTTACTGACCTCATTGAAAAAATTAAAGACTGAAATGGAGTTGGGTTGGACATATTTCTAGAAGAGGTGATAATGGATAAACAATTGAATTCTTAAATAGGATTCCAAAAGATTGTAAAAGTTCCAGAAAAAGACAACATGTGAGATGGATGAATGAAATAAGAACATGTGTAGTAGTGATGTGGAGAAGAGATACTAAGGATCAGAGAAGATGGATTGAATTTGGAGAGACCTTTATCCTCCAGTGAATTGATGATGATGATGAATATATTTTAATTAAAATTCAAGTATATTACATGAATCTATTTATATATGAATTTATCATTATATTCCTGATGTGATTGAGACCTGTAACATATAAAGTTAATTGTAGTTGAGAAATATGTAGTTTAAAACTTTTACCAAATTTTATATATATATATAAACTATTGTAATAACAATAAAAACAATAAATATAATGATAATTAATTATTATATACAGTCTTCCAATTCTAGAAGTACTTTTGGTTAATTCCTTAACCCTCTTCAATTGCTGTTAAATTCTAAAACAAAACAGAAGTAAACCTCATTAACACAAATCCCATGAATCCCAAATTTTAATTTTAGCAGCTTATCTATTAATTACATTCATCTTATTTCTATTTATTAAAATTGCTTTCTTAATTTTTCTTTATTATGGGTTGTTTCTTCATGAAGAATATTACCACTTTCAATATCAAACTTAAATTTATATTTATATGTTTTTTCTTGATCCAAGAAAACTGAAATAGTCATCAAATCATTAATAATTGTACCTTTTACATGCTTGTATGATAATTCATGCTTCTTTAATCTTTTTTTAATACTACATCTCAATTCACCTATATAAAACAACATACATCCATATGAAATTTGGCACACAACATTACTTTTCTGCTTGATAAGTATGACATTATGGTATAATTATCAAGCAGAAAAATAGTGTTGCATATCAAATTGGCACCTCAATTCACCTATATTTAACATACATCCACAAAAAAATTGATACACATTCCTTTTCTGATCAACAGGTATGATATAATTGTAAAAATGTCATACTTGTCAAGCAGAAAGATAATGTTGTGTATTAACAAGTGTATGAAAAGTAAAAATAATAATCATTTAATAACTGCTTCAGTTTTTTTGGATCATGAAAAGACATGTAAATTTGAATCTAAGTTTGATATTGAAAGTGTTAAGATTCTTCATGAAGTGAGAAACCCTAATAAAAAAAAAGGCAATTTTAATATATAAAAATAAATTGAGTATAATTTAATAGACAAGCTGTTAATGTTAAAATTTGGGATTCATGAGATTTGAGTTGATGATGTTTGCTTCCATTTTATTTTTTTAATTTGCTGGCAGTTGAGGAGAGTTAAAGAATTAACCAAAAATACTTTTGTGGATTGAAAGACAATACATAATATACATAATAGTTAATTACCATTATATTTATTATTTTCATTATATAATCATCAGCAGCATCAACCACTATCAGTCCACTGCAGGATAAAGATCTCTCCAAGTTCAATCCATCTTCTCCAATCTTTAGTTTTTTTTCTCCACATTACCCTGCACACTTTCTTATTTCATCCATCTGTCTCACATGTAGTCTCTTTCTGAGTTTTTTTTACAAACTCTTGGAATTCAGTTTAAGATTTCAATTTTCCATCTATTATCATCTCTTCTAGCAATATGTCCAGCCCAATTCCACATCAGTGTTTTAATTTTGTCAATGTGATCAATAACATGTTTGTTCTCTTACCCATGTATTGTGTTTTCGATCTCTTCTTGTTATTCCCAACATTCATCTATCTATACTTTTTTAAGTGGTCTGAAGTCTCTGTATTACTCTTCTATTAAGTGTCCAAGTCTCAGATCCATAAGTAAAAACTGGTAAACACATGTATTAAATACCTTTCTTTTCAAACACATGGGCATATTTCATATTAGTATCAAATTATTTCTACCAAGAGCATTCCAACCAAGTTTAATTCTACAATTAATTTCATCCATTATGTTTCCATCTGTATTAATAATTAGACCAAAGTATTTGTAGCTGTTAATTCCTTCTAAGTCATCATAATTAATCTTTATTTTTATATTTTGAGAAAGTCCATTAAACATTACTTTAGTCTTTTTAACACTTATCTTTAGTCCTACTTTCTTCTGATAACTCCTGCAGCATTTTTGAAGCTCTAAAGCATTATTTAAAAAAAAAAAAAACACAACTATATGAGTGAAAGTAAATGGAGATTATTTAAGTCATTTAGATTTTTCAGATGATGTAGTTTTTTTTTTCATTATATATATATATATATGGAAATTCTGAATATGTGGAATAATCCCTTTAAATCAATTTAATTAGAAAGCATTTAACCCAGAACAACTGCCCCATACCAATAGTCAAAATAAATTGACAAATTATATATAAAAGCAGTTAATATTGTCAATTAGTTATTTCAAATGTGTAGTTTCATAAAAATTTAAGTAATTGGTAAAATATCACGTACTGTGTTTTAAGTTGTCATAAATCTCTAAATAATACTTCAGAATAATAAAAAGACTTCTTTCTTTGTCATTTATGTTTTACTTTTTAATTAAAAAATATAACTTTTTTAATAACTGAATCCAATAAAATAGCAATAAAAGAACTTGACTGAACATAAAAAAATATGTAGATTTTTTTTACCCTATCAAGAATTTTCTTTGTATAAAGAATATCATAATTTACATTAACAACTGGTAAGGGGTAATATATTAGAGTAATTTATTAAGATCATCTATTTTCCTTTTGAATAAAATATCACTTGGACTTGAATTATTGACAACTTTGTTTTATGTACTCTTTGATATCTTTTTTAAAGAGATACATCATATCAAGAAAAAATGTATTTATTAAGTGGAAGTAATTTAATGAAAGAGATTCTATGTTAAAGTGATACACAATGTTAGAGTTACAGCAATATATTTTGGTTTTTTAATTTTTGGAATTTACGATTGTATCTTGTATCAAAATCTACTAGAAACTTAAAGATGGTAACTTATTAATGGAATTGTGAAATAAACATGCTAAAACAACGAGATTTAGTAATGTTATTGGAGATCAGCTGATATTCTGTTAGTATTTTTTATATTACTATTATATGATTTTATTAATTTGCATAAATGATTAATATAAAATATTCAGAAGATTGTTATTAAAATCTAAATCATATGGTTGCAAGGGAAGAAAGCAACATCTAATCCGCTCTTTTTGTATCTATTAATTTTGATAAATGCATGTATATGCAAAACTAAAATAAATAAATATTTTTTTTTACGTTTTTTATAAAGATACAATTTAAAGAATATAATTTTGTATAAAAGAAATTTAATAAGTAAATAAAGTTAAATTAAATAAAACTTTTTTATTAGTTTTTGATATCTAAAAAATGACTTTGAGAGATCCTGTGACATTTGAATAACGAAATAACAGATTGAGCACAACATTTCATTCAATTGACCAAACTAAAATTTCTTTTATTTTTTAAAATGAGAATCCAGTCGGGAAACTTTACTTCTTGATATGCCAGATTACTGCTGCACAGGCAACTCTAGACATTAAAGCTTAGTTATAAAAATTAGATTACTGTGATTTCCGTCTTTGAAATTTCTGCTTTTAATCTATGGCAATAGTTTATACATTTTTATTAATATTTTCTATGACTATATAATAAAAAAATGAACGAATTAAAAAAAAAATTACATTTGATAAATAATTCTTAGAATAATAAAATTAATACTTGACAATTCAATACATTTTAATCTTAGATTATTAAAACCTTTGTTTACTTTGTTGTTGCTTTTACAAAAAAACCAATAAAGATAATAAATTTAAAGAACAAAAGAGTTGTTAATGATTATTTATTATGCTTTGGAAATTAAAAAACTATTTAAACGCAGTACTTAATTCTTTAAAAAATATCATGATAAATTGAGATGTCATAATTTTTTTTTAAAAAATTTTCTTGAACTGTCATATTTTTTTTACTCTTTTAAAAGCTATTTTATATTTTAAAAAATGAATATTTTATGTTGATTACATATTATTTATATGTATGACAATACAAAGTCAAACCATTCATTATATCAGCTCCTCATAAATGAGTTTTGGTCATTTTAGCTCTAAAAAAAAAAAGAAGTAAAACAAGATAGAGAGAAAGCTGAAGAAAAGGAAGAACAAAAAAAAACAACGTAGCCAACATTGCTGTAAATATAATTAAAGGATGAAAGTATGCTTCTGCATACATATAATTCTATGAGCAGACAGATGACTCCTAGCATGAGAAATTCATAATGATGGAAACATAAGAGATTACAGTCAGTAAGATAAATATTAATGATGAGAGAATGAGAAAAAGAATAATGATGAATAATTTACTCATCTATGTAAGTAATGATAATTAGTGAATAAGTGTAAAAGTTAACTTTCATTTATCTTTTACCCAAAATTATATTTTATTATACTTATTATTTCAATAAAATATTAAAAACATCAAATATATACTGTACAGTCAAATAACTTTTTAAAATTGGTTTAATATATATTATATTTATGTTTTATTTTATTTATGTTGATCGTTAATATATAAAATCATATATCATGTGGTCTTTTTGAAGATCTTTTGTAAATTTTTGAAATCCAGTTTACAACTTTAATTATCCATCATTTGTCATTTCATCTAAAATCATATCCAGTCTAACTAAATTTTAGCTATGTATTTTTTTTCATCCACAATTTTTTTTTATTTTCATTTTTTTTTGTACATTTCTCCAAACTTTATTATATAGTCTGAAATATTCATATTGCTTTTCTGTTAAGTTTTTAAAACTCAAAGCCATAGATAAAAATTGGTAAAACACTTTTATTAACATCCCCCCCCCCCCCAGAAAAACACGTGCGTATTTCATTTTGATATTAAGTTATTTCTACCGAAAGCACTTTCATTAATTTTATTTATTATGTTTTTATTGGTATTATTAATCTGACTAAAATATTTATAATGGGTAACTTTTTTTAATTCATGATCTTCAAATAAAAAATTAATGAAATAAAGTAACTACAAAAAATATTTTTGAACATTATTTTAGTCTTTTGGCAATCATTTTTAATCCTATTGCTTTTTTTTTTCATCTGATAGCTCTTACAAAACCATTTTTAAAAGTCTGAAATATTATTAACTTAGCTTCTCACCATAATCCATAAAAATGCTCTAAAAATGTTTCTGACACATTTAATAACCTTACTGATTTTAATCTTTTTAGTTCCATCACAAAGCATAATTACTGTTGCCACAATTTGATAAATATTTTTTCAGAATTTGACAATATTCTTCTTTTTTTATGTTATAGAATTTTATTTACTGTAGGGATTACAAAATAAAATACTTTCTTATAATCTACAAATCATTGCTCATTCATTGTTTTTTTTATAAACTTCTTTTAATATTAAGATATGATCTTAGGTTTGTTTGTGTGCAATTTGGATTGAAGGACTCTGTAAATCAACAACAATGATGATAGTAAAAATATTATATAAAAATAATAGATGTGTTATTTTAAATATTTTATTATTTATACTTTTTAAATATCTTGACTGCATTTTCCCAATCATTTGGTATTTCTTTACATGTCAATATTTTTTATGTAGTGACAATTTTTCTATTTCATTTGTTTTTTATAATAATTTATTCACTTATTTCCTGAAACTTTTTAATTCTTTATATATTCAATTGCAGGTCTCATATGTATACTTAATGCATTTAGAATTTCAAAAAATATTGCCATACTTGTAGGAGATACATCTTTTTTGCTCTTTATCACTGTAGAATTCTTTATGATGTTTTACATTTTTAATAAAAGAGCCCTCTTTTTGTTATTGCTGAAATAATATTCCAACACCAAAATATTAATTATATTTTTGAAATTTTTCCCCTTTTCAGATTTTTTTGTCATTTTGCAGTTATATTTTTATGCCACCTTCAACTCTTTTCTATACCATTTGCAGAATTACAACTATTTTTCTGAATGTTTTTCATATATTTTCTTTTTTATATAGTCTGCTTTATTTTAACTACAAATTAATAATATACTGCTGCATTTTTGTACTGTTTAAAAATAATTATTTTCCTACTGAAATTGTTCACATCTGAGACATTTTGACAATATCTATAAATATTTTAAAATTAATTGCACTTTCTGATTTATATTTATTGAAGTATTAATGAAAGATAGATATTAATTGTTAATCCCTACCTTTTAAATAGTTCTTGTCATAATTTTGCAATGCATCACATCTTGCATCTCATTAATCAGTGATCTCCTACCATGTTAAATCTATTAAGCATACGGATTTAAAATATACATATTTTTTAGTTAGCCAAAATATGAATAAACTTCTTTATAGTTTCATATGGACACTTTCATGTCCATTTATACTTTGAATATTTATTAAAAAAGATATGAATAATGTATAGTTTTTCTTTTTCCCACAAATTTCACAAATATATATATATATTTCTTATTTCACAACCAAATTTATCAATACTACTTTTATCTTTCACCCATTTTCTATTTCTAGTATTAAAATCTATAGTTGGAAATTTTAAATAGTTATCTTATCAAAAGGTTCTGCTTTTCTAAGTAAAAAATATCTATTTTTTTTTTCACAAAGAGAACTTATCTGATCACAAATCTGATGTATCATATCTTTTATTAAGTTGAATGACAATTTTTCCTATCTATTTGATATATTGATATACCAGCGATTTTTACAAAATTGTTTATACATTACTTATTTATAATAAATTTCATATTACTGTGTTTCATTTTTAGACTAAAAATATCTACTTTCAAATTAATTATTTCTTTACCTTTTTTTTCTAACTTTACAATATTCAATATTGCCTTGTTTTATATTAGATTGTGTTTTTCATTTGAAATCGATATGAAGTTGTAAAAAAATTAAAAATCATCAAATGGAACTTAGGTCAATTACCAGAAAAGTGTTACTGGCCTTTACACTCTGTAGTCACTTATTGTCTAATAAATTTTATAATCGGGTGTGCTTATCAAAATTTATATATATGAAAGCACTCAACATTTAAACAAAACCAATATTAATAACAATCAAAAATCTCAACAATTAAGATGAAAAATCAACTTTTATATATGGGATAATATATTTATATAGACACTAAAGATTGTGACTTGTCTACAAGGCATTAAAGATTTCAACTTATATTCGGCCATATATAAAGCTGAATTTCTACTGTTATTGTTCAAAAAAAGTTGCCTTGACAACAGATTGAGATTGTTGATTGTTACTGATATTGTTATTGTTTAAGTGTTGCTGACATTATTTGCTTATCTATCCTTGACATTATTAGCTTTAATATTGTACCGTTTATTTATATGGTACAAATATATTGGCATTTGGTAAGATATTTAAAAGCTAAGATAAAAAAAAAAAAAATTAACGATCTTATTAAAAAGACGCAATTAAATTTTTTTAGTTTGTATAATCTTTTTTTTTTAAATGTACAATGAAAGTAAAATTTTCATCCATATTTTTTTTTGTATCTAATTAAAAATAAAGGTAAAAATTGGAAAGAACAAAGGACACACAGATTACTAATCCAGATAATCTAAAAGAAAAATATTTTTGCTAATTAAAGATGGCTGAATTATGCTAAAAAAGGGGGAATTTGGAACTTAAATTTAAGAGAGAGTATACAAGATTATTATCTTATATGCTGATAAAATGACAAAAGAAAATAGATGTGCAGAAGTTTCAAGAACTGGATCGAGGTATAAAAAGAAGAGGACAACTTCGATTTAGGTCTTCTTTTTACCTTCTGGTTACGTGTCTGAGAGTTGGAGGTTTTTGGAAGCATAACCTGTTGCAGTAATATACTTCTTCACAGGTACACCATGTGCTGTATCAAGCTGTCATGAAAGCATGGAAACAGAGTCTTGTGAACAGCACTTTTTGCAATGAAAGTGTCACCATAAACGTGCTTTTTTTCTCCAGCTATAGAATGGAACAATAATGGAAGATGCTGGCAGGAGAGACCAATGGGATCCCATAAACCTACACCAACTTACCAGTAAGATAAGAGTAACTTTTCCTGATTATGAAACAAAGTTTGCAAACAATTCTTAAAAATAAGCTTAAAATAATCCCGATAAAGACTTTAAATTTTATCATTCAAGAAACTCTTGTTTACCTAAGAACTATAATTGTTGAACTGTTTTTTTTAATTAATTGATTCATGTCTGGATTGGCATGGATGTAATCTTTCCAATTAATTAATTAATAATTTGTTTTTTTTTTTAATATTTTAATTTGTTAGAATAAAAATATTTATTTCTAATACCAACTATTCATTGTGTGTAATTAATGATTATTAATAAATTTATTAATATTAATTATTAAGATTTGAAAATATTTACCTTTGCCAATGCTGTACTGAAACACAATCCTCTGGAGATTTCAGATAATTTCATCATAACTAAATAAATAAAAAGGGTTTGGCCAGTGGATTCCAATACAGAATCCTGGCACCTTTCAAATAAATTAAAGGCTGGCTTACTTGATCCCATTATTTTAGTAGTTACATTAGTTGAAAGGCTGTTGTGTGACCAGGAAAGATAATTGTGTCCATTAAATCTTACTAAATTTTCTGACGAAAAAAATTTAATAGAACATAATTTGGTCACTGAGTATGGGTAGTTAATTCATAAAAAACCCTAATAGAGCAGTGGACATTACAATATATATAATCAGCTTTTAAAAAAAATAAATGAGATTTTAGTTAAGTATTAACCAGCATTGAAGATAAAAAAAAAAACCAAGATATTTTCATGCTTTTAGATTCAAGTATAAAAGCCAGTAAATGTTTCACATTATGGATGTGCATTAATAATTCCGCACATCCATATTAATTTAACATGTAAAGAATCAGATGATAATAACAATTTCAACAATAAAAATGTATGGAGTAAACATAAAATTAATTTTTCTAAATTCAGAGAAAATCCAAGAATTTTTTTAGCTATTAGCAAACATTTTACAACTGACTCATAAATATGTAGATAGATTATAGACTGATGGACAAATAAAAATGGATAGATAGATGGTTAATTTCTGATAAATGAAGACAGATACCATATATAAATACATAAATAGATATAGATAGAAAGTTACATAGGTAGATAGTTAGAAAGTAGTAAGTAGATAAGTGAGAGACTGACTGACTGATGAATAGGCAGACAGATAGATATACAGATAGATAAATAAATAGAATGATAAGTAGAGATTAGATAGGTAGATATACAAATAAATAAATAAAGAGATAAGTAGATAGATATAGACAGATAAATTCATAGGTAGGTACATAAATAGGTGAATAGTTATATAGATAAATATACAGAGACATTTAGGTATATATATATATATATATATATATTGTAAGGGTATATGCCATTACATTAATTTAAAATTTAAATATTTTTTTTCTTAAGTTTGTAAATAAAAGCTAAAAAAAATTAAAGAGTTGTTAAACATGTATATGTATATATATTTGCACAGATGCAAAACTTTAAAAAATATTATCTTTTTTTTTAAAAAAAATATATTTGAACATACTTTTTTTTTAAAAAAAAGTACAAGATCTAAAGATAAAATATTTTTGTAAATGGAAATGATTATTTTATAAATTAATTGAAAAGCAAACTAGCCCTTGGGGCTCTTATAAAAAAAAGGTCAGTTGAAAGATATAGATAAGAGAATAAAAATAAATTAGATGTCCAATATAGAAGCAGCAATGAAGGCCCGGACCATAATGGAAGGTATTGCAACATGAAACGATGCTAAATGAATCTGGAGGAGTACTATAAAAGGAAAAATATTGAAATTAAGTGGAGTTCCAGCTTGATTTTTGTGAGAAGAGCAATAAGATGCACTTGTTGCTCTCTCGCACTTATTTCAAATAAAATGACTGTAATACCAGGATTGAACCAGCTTAGGTCTTTTCCAGAACAACAGACTGGACATCAAATAGAGACATCACAGGAATTGGCACCAGGAACCGTGATTCTCCTTCTGTAAGACATGAACTATAAAATTTAAGAAAAATTAAAAACTTTCATTCACGCTTTTAATATTCAGAACTTAAATTTTAAAATGAACTCTTACATGACTTTCAAATTTCAAATTGATAATTAATGTTTAGATTTTATACATTTAAGTTTTTAAAAAAAATCATTTCCATTTTTATTTTTTTTATTTCTATTATTTATTTGTATAAATTATTTAAATGTATTCAATTTAAGTTGAGTATTAACCTTGCATAGATTCGTTCATGTTTAATTATGTTTTTGTTTTCATATTTGATTAAAATATATAGACATTCGGTAAATAATGATATCTTACGTTGAATATCTAAAATGTATTTATTCGGATGTCTTTTTAGTTATTGGTGTCAATGCAGCATCTTATGATGAATGCCATTGGGTTTCTTGTGAATTCCCTCTGCAATTACATCAATGACTTTATATTTTGATCATTTATGTTTATTTTGAAATGTTTTTGAGCATGTAATCTATGTAGCTGATCTATGCTCAACATTAAAAAACAAACTTTTATAAATCCATCTGTGCAAACTTATATAAATGTTAAATTTAAGTCGGGCATGAATGGCTATATAGATTTGTAAAGTTATATTAATTAAATTAGGGGGGGGGTAATCTTAGGTTATTTGTTTCATAGTTAAATTAGGTCAATGGATTGGATATATTGGTGTAATTAGTAGATGTTGTATGAGGTTTGTTATGTGCAGGATCTCCATTATATGCCACACACCCCTTTTTGCCTATGGAAGGGAATAGTAAGATGGAAGATGCAGTCCCTTCCTATGGAGGTTTTTTTTATGTTCTTCTTGCTGACAGATGTAGCATTCCTGTTTGGTTGAGAGTCAGTGTCTCCTCTAACCATACTGTTCAGATGTACATTCCTGACAGTATGGTATTTGTGCTGTCATATTTTCATGCTACATTGAATACATCAATGTATCAGATGGATTGATGCCAGTTTGACTGCAAACTTTTGGCCTAGCGTTAAATAAGGGATAGAATATTTTCTTTTCAAATGCAATTCTATGTAGTTTATTCATACTCGACAATCTTAAAATAAATATAAAATTCATCTGTGTGGATGATTTAAGATCTTAAAATAATAATTTAAATAACAAGAATATTAAAATCTAAAATAATAAATGTTATTCCTCAAATTTTAAAATGATTATATATGTGCATAAATAAATGTTGTTTGTGTGTTAATTACTGACAGTGGCTTTTATTTTTTTATATTAAGATACAAATTAAACAAGTTATATATTATTATATATATAATAATATATTAACTGAAAGGAGACCCTTTGATTCCTCTTGGAGGCCTTAAAGGAACCGAGCAGGGCAAATTCCTAATGTCCACTCCATACGTTCTTGTCGTTGCAGCTGTTATTACTATGTGATTATTCATATAGTATACGAACATGGATGGGCTGCTCACCAACACACATTAGCCAGCATGGTGAGTTTATTGGTTTTTTACCTCTGAGTTTAAGATCAAGAAACACCATGGTCTTTCTTCTCAGTGCCTGATAAGGCAGAATGAATGTTTGTGTAAATGATAAATATTTTTCCAATACATATATACAATTATGACAGACAAAAATAAAGCATGGCCCTTAATTCCCAGGAGGCTGTAAAGTCACCAACCAAGGCAGCGGTTGGTGGACAAAGGTGGAGGGTGCTAAGAATCCCTTGATTGCGGACCCAGGCTGCCATTTGATGACGACTATTTATTTAGGTACTTACAACTGCAGATCACTTTCAAGTGAAGGAAGATTGCAAGAATTAGAAGAAGAACTGTCTTATATTAAATGGGACATTTTTGGACTTTGTGAAGTTAGAAGAAAAGGAGAAGAAACAATTGATTTAAAAAGTGGACATATACTCTATTATAAAGGTACACATATTGGAAATACAAGTGGAGTAGGATTCATTATAAATAAAAAGTGGAAGAACAACATTGTGGAGATTGATGGTGTATCGGACAGAGTGACAAGATTAGTTATACAACTTAATAGCAGATACCAAATGCAGATAATTCAGGTTTATGCCCCAACAAGTTCTCATAGTGATGAAGTAGTAGAAGATTTTTATATGGATGTACAAAAGGCTTTTGATCAGAGTTAACAACATTTTAAAATTGTTATGGGAGACTTTAATGCTAGAATTGGTAGACAAATGAAAGATGAAATTGCTGTAGGTAATTTTGGTTATGGTAATAGAAATGAGAGAGGACATAGACTTGTGGAGTTTGCAGAAAAAGAAAAACTTTATATTATGAATTCATTTTTTGAGAAAAATGTTAAACGGAAATGGACATGAAAACATCCAAATGAAGGTACAGCAGAATTGGATTATATTTTGACTAACAGAAAATACATATTTCAAGATTGTAATGTTCTTAATAAATTTAACACAGGAAGTGATCATCGATTAGTAAGGTGTAAGTTACGTGTTAATGTAAAACTAGAAAGACAAAAATTATTAAGAAAAACAATATTTACAGTTGATATTCCTAATCTTCAGAAACATGCTAATGAATTTAAATTAGAACTTACAAATAGGTTTCAAGTGTTAGGAGATTTTGAACATGATACACATGAATGAAATTAATATGAAAATAACATACACTTTTAAAAACTGCAACAAACATAGCTGGTAGAAAAAAGCAGCAATTGACTAATAAAATTTCTACTGAGACTAGAGAATTTATGAAGAAAAGAAGGAATATGAAGATATACAATAATGATGTATTAAAAAGAATTGAATATCTCGAATTTTGTAAAATGGTACGGAAAAGAGTTGAAAATGATATAAGAAAGTATAACTGTGAAATAGCAAGGAAATCTGTAGAAGAAAATAAAAGTCTCAAAAATGGTAAACAACATTTTGGTATTGGTAGAAAATTTATATCTGCAATAAGAAAAAAAGATGGAATTATTACTAAAAAGAGAGATGACATCATGAAATTGGTAGAAGATTTTTATCAAGAATTATATAGTAATAAAGAACAAGTACCTCCTATATCTATTACATCTTCCGAATTGCCTAGAATTTTAAATGAAGAAGTGAGACATGCAATTAAGTGTATGAAGAAAGGAAAGGCTCCAGGAAATGATGGAATTATAATTGATATATTAAAAGAAGCAGGTGAAGAAATAGAAACAATTTTAGCAAAGTTATATACCAAATGTCTAAATGATAAAGATGTACCAGAAGATTGGAAGAATGCAGTAATAATATTAATATTTAAAAAAGGTGGTAAAGAAGATATTAGAAATTACAGACCTATCAGCCTTTTATCAGTTTTATATAAAATTTTTACCAAGATAATTACAACTCATCTACAGAGAACTTTGGATTTCCACCAACCAAGAGAACAAGCTGGATTTAAAAGTGGTTTTAGTACAATAGATCATATCCAGGTATTGAGAGAAGTCATAGAAAGGACAAACGAATATGAGTTGTCATTATGTTTTGGATTTGTAGATTATGAAAAGGCATTCGATTCTATACACATTTCTTCAGTGATTAAAGCATTGGATCATCAAGGTATAGATCCAGGATATTGTCATATTTTAAAGAATATTTATAAAATGCAACAGCAACAATTATATTACATAATGATACTGGAAAAATCAACATTGAGAAAGGCGTAAGACAAGGTGACTCCATATCTGCAAAACTCTTTACAGCAGTGCTGCAAGAAGTATTTTGTGGATTAAAATGGGAAACTAAAGGAGTGAAAGTAAATGGAGAGTATTTTAAGTCATTTAGATTTCGCAGATGATGTAGTTGTTTTTGCAAATAATGCTTCAGAGCTGCAGGAAATGTTGCAGGAGTTAGCAGATGAAAGTAGAAAAGTAGGACTAAAGATAAATGTTAAAAAGACTAAAGTAATGTTTAATCGATTTGCTCAAAATATGAAAATAAAGATTGATTATGAAGAATTAGAAGAAGTTAACAGTTACAAATACCTTGGTCAGATTATTAATACAGATGGAAACATAATGGAGGAAATTAATCATAGAATTAAACTTGGTTGGAGTGCTTTTGGTAGAAATAACTTGATACTAAAAGGAAATATGCCTATGTGTTTGAAAAGGATGGTTTTTAACAAATGTGTTTTACCAGTTCTTACTTATGGATCTGAGACTTGGACACTTAATGGAAGAGCAATACAGAGACTTCAGACCACTCAAAGGAGTATGGAGAGATGTATGTTGGGAGTAACAAGAAGAGATCGAAAACGCAATGTATGGGTAAGACAACAAATAGGTGTTACTGACCTTATTGAAAAAATTAAAAGATTGAAATGGAGTTGGGCTGGACATATTGCTAGAAGAGATGATAATAGATGGACAATTGAAATTTTAAACTGGATTCCAAGAGATTGTAAAAGACCCAGAAAGAGACCACATGTGAGATGGATGGATGAAATAAGAAAATGTGCAGGGGTGTTGTGGAGAAGAGAAGCTAAAGATCAGAGAAGATGGATTAAACTTAGAGAGACCTTCATTCTGCAGTGGATTGATAATGGTTGATGATGATGATGATGATATTATTATCTCTGCATCTCCACTGAGCTAGTGACTTGGGCTAATGGTCTAAATATAAAATAAAGTGGGATCTTAACAGCAAAGTATCTGCCTACTCTGTAAATTTTCCAGGTTCAAATGCCTGTTGGTGCCCTGTAGTGGCAGATACAGTAAGACATATAGCTTTTGATCACCCTCTCCCCGACCATTATAATATATATATTGATAAACAGATAAAGTGATTATAAATGCATTATTATATATTTCAAATATTGTAAATTCATATTATCATTTTATGAAAAATAAATCCATAGATGTCTGATTGAAGATTTTAAAAAAATGACATATCAATTTGTTATATTTGATTACTTAAAGAAAACCAGTCCTCTGGTTGAAATATAATATTATTTATTGGATTTATAAGTCTTTTTTTGTTTATATATATATATAATGTATGAATGTTAAGATCTTTGTTTTAAAGCAAGTGGAGTAGCTTAGCATCTGAAATATTATGCTCAAATAGTAAATTATATCATCATTGATAGTATTTAGAAAGTTTAAATAAAGTTTAATATTAAAAAAAAAAACATTTATCAGCTAACATTAGGTGATGAAAAATAGTCCAACATATAACCATTTGTATTAGTTTACCATTATCAGCTTTTTTTAGAGCATAGTTTATATTTGTATTTAAATATTTAGTGTTGTGTCATGAATTTTAATGAGCTTTTGACAATATTGTGAACAGTTTCATTATGAGCTTTAATAAGCTTTTCACACCATTAATATGTATAATGATTTTAATTTCTAAAACAATAAAAAATCATTAGCAAATCTTCATTTTAATTTATCATTACTTGTGATCTTTTTCTCCATTTATCTGAGTTTTACTTTACATTCAGTTGAACAACACTAATCTTGAAATTATTAATCTATATTTTAACTATCTTGCTTAAAACATAAAAAAAATTGAAGCAATTTTATTTTGAAATATCATTTTTTTTAAAATATTAAATATTTTAAAGAAAAAATTAAAGCGGTTGTCATTTCTTTTCATGTATTATATCTACTTTTGAAATTTTAATATTCATTAATGTAGTAAATAATAACTCAATGGTTTTATTCCTTGAAATTTCATAAGAATTTTGAGCATAGGAAGTAACAGAAGTGGCTCAAAAATCCTAATTCTAGAGTTTGATTCTTTACCACTGCATTAAGTCATGCAAGTTACTATACAATATTTAATCATCATATTGTAATAAGTCTTCTATGCTTTAATCTTTGATAACATGTGTTTAGTTTTTCTAACTAAATAGCTTCAAATTGGTGTATGAAATTGAATAGTGATTTGGATTAACAGCTGCAATGGACTTTTCACTACTCTGTCTTAGTATAAATAGTTAAAATTTTAATATTTTTTATAAAATGCAATTTATTTATATGATAGATGAATGCTATAAATGTTTCATATAAGCAATTGTGTGTGAATTTATATCTAGAAGTATAGAATATTATTTAGTAATGTATATTTTTTCTAATAGTTTTGGGTGTCTAACATTAATCAATGACAAAATTATAATAAAAATCTAATAGCAATCATTTATTTTATTTTACAATGAGAACAACATTTTTTTATTATCATAAAAAATCATCAATATCTCAGTAGGAAGAAATTCTTCTAGTTATTTTATTATCGAAAATGGTTAGTGTAGGAAAAAAATTTTAAATACTTTTTAAACAAGGAATATGAAGTTACTACTATATTCTAAAAATAGCATTTTTAACACACCCATATACTTTTACATATATTAAAAAATATTGATATTTACTTTGAACATTTTACAAAAATAAAATGTGGTACAAGTGCATGCTTTCTGTTACTCTGTAATTGTCAATTGTTCTAAGTGGTATAATTTATTTCTACAAAATATTAATACAAATATCATTAATAAATTATCATACGTGTCATATAATGGTCAATATTTATAATAAGTTCCGTGCTAAAAGTATATCCTATGTGTAATGGTTTTATCAACAATAAATTAAATTATATGTTTTTACAATTTATTATTTATTATTATAATTTAAAATTATACAACCATTTATGAAGTTAACTTGTTACTGAGCTAAATCTTATAATAATATGAATATGATTATTTTTGTGTCAACCATTAATTTATTATTTAATTAAAATATAAAATGCTTATGTAATAGTCAAATTCTAAATTGTAAACTATAATAATACAAGACTTATAGAATTGCTTTCAATGGAACTCTTTTATTAATTGTTCAAGTCATACTATCTCTAGCCATTAATTAGAATAAACTTGAGTCTTATTTTTATAAATATATTTCTCTTTATTTAAAAGGGTGAAAGTTTGAAACACATATTTTTAAATAAATTCATTAGTTAACAAGTGCACATATAACACATATAACTATATTTTGATGAGCATCATATTTAATAATTGTTGCAAAATTTTTACATTTTGAAATAAAACTAATAAAATCAATTAAAAAGATTCAAATCTCTTCTTCTTTGTCCTTAGTGATGCTGCAGTTTCATACATCTGATTAAGGGGATTTCTTAAAAATCAATTCTGTGATTTTTGTATTGTCATAGTTTGAAATTCAAAATTTGGTTGTTATATAATGTCTTATATTTTAATTAAACAATGATAGAATAGAGGATGCTTATATATATATATTTAATATAGGGAGTGTACCAATAGCTCAAACAAATATTACATATTTGTTACAAATGGTAAAGTGGATACAATAAAGTGATTCCTTTTTTAACCAATAATTTGTAACATTGAATCAAAGATTAATCTACACTAAAACTAGATGCATAATTTCAACACTCAATTATTTACAAACAGGTAATGACATAAACCTTAGCTTAACCCTTGTAAAATAATTTACTAATATATAATAAGTAAAACAAATTTCACATGAATAATGTCTGTTACTACATGATTGTATGTGAACATTAATATTTCTAATAAATCTCAGGTTTTTTTACATCATTTCTGACATTGTATATGCCAATAAATATATAACTATTCCTTAAAACTTTATATGTGCAGCTAGAATAATATCACAATTAACAAATAATATTTTAATCTATATTACTTCTAGAGGATTTAAACCTCATAAAGACTCATACATTTGTATAATAAAGTTTATTAAAATATGACTGAATACAAATGGAAATTTTGTAATTGTATCCGGTTCATATTTCTTAGTATATAAATAAAGCCATGATAAGAGTGGGGATGAGCTTTCATGAACTGCTTAAGCTAAACAACATTTACTTAACCAATTTATTTAAAATATAATGAAAATTAGATGATTGAAATTAAATTTATGTGACCACATAAATGAATCAAAGTGATGATAATGATAAATAAAATGCAAAGTCATTATTTTAAAACAATAAGTAAATAATTTTATTAATAAAATAAGAATAAGATTGCACAAACACAGGAATAAATAATTATAAGATAATTAAATCAATATCTTTGATGATGTTCTCTAAATAAATGAGCTTGCTTGTAAGCACCGTTACAAAAAGAAATGACTGCATGTAGATGCAATGATGTGTAACTCTATGTATTTCTTATATAGATACAAAATTATTAAAGAAGGTTGCCAATAAATAGGATTTAAATATATACAGAGCAAAACTCCCCCTATCTAATGCCTACTGATCCAATATCCCCAGACTAGTTTCTGGCTTGTGGCCTTTGTCAGTGATGAGCTTTAGATCATGTGATGCTTAATGATTTAAATATATTCTTATTATTGTAAAATCTAAAAAATAGCATGAGGTTTATCTATACTATTTCCCCTATCAGAACACAATATCAAAATGGTATCTTTTTATTTATACTTTCATCTAGGTACAACATTTATTTCTCTCTAGAGTCTAAATAAAAATGATGTTAGCATGGTCAATTTATATAGCATTAAGATCCTAAGTGTTATATTCCATATATTTGACTTATAGCCATGGATTAACTTTTTATTTCTTATATTCTACCTTTATTACTACAAGTACATTTTAAGCATTATTTATTCATTTAAATAAACACATTAATAATGTGATATCATTAATATTGTATAAGTACATAAAAATATAAGACCTACAAGACAAGAGGATCTCATAATTAATAAGAGAACTTGCTAATATTATTACAATAACAATAAACTATCTGTAGCTCAGCAATGCATGCAAAAATCTTATATCAATTTAAATATTGAAATCATACTTCCTGTTCTTCCTTATTGATAAGAATGTTGATAAATATTAACAAATACAATTAAAATATTACATAAAAACATAGTGAATACATTATTAAAGCACCATTATCCATTAAAATTTATGAATAATTTAATCTAATTTCTCTATATGCACATTTTTTATAGGTTCAATTAATAAACTTGCTTTTTCCGAATACACTCATTATTTTGTTTTTTCAAAAATGCCATGCTATAATGTACAATTATTTTATTACCATTATTTTTCAAAATTTACTTGACAGATTCAATAAGATTCTTTCTGTAATGTTGATCCATTTATGGTATAAAGTTTTAGTTTAAATAGCAATAATAATATTGTTTATCCCAATTTTCAAATCCATTCCAAAGATAATTATCTCACAGATTCTTAAAGGCAATTAAATTTCTGGTTAATTGTACTTTTAAGAAGTGATGGATGTTATTAATTTTCCGACAGAATTCGTTTTTATAAATTAACAAAAACCTCACCATTCAATTAAATCAAAACTTTGCCTGTGTGTTTAAATAAACACTCATGTAAACTGGAAAAATAAAAGCTAAATCCGATCTATTTAGTGTAACAAGCTTAATAATTCCAAAACTGTTTGAAAGCTCAAACACTTTTGGCTATATTTTTTATATAATTCATATGGCTAAAATAAGAATTTATCCAATTAAATTTTTTATCGCCATTATAAGATAAGCAATTAATTATTCTGTTATTATTAAGTCATGTTTGATCTGATCATCATGAAGGCTCACTTCCATTTCTGAAGGCAAAGATCTGACAGTTTCTCTAGCTGGACATAGCTGGCTTTAAGTAGCTATAATAGAGAATTAAGTACTTAAAACGTATAAAGTTTACCAGATGATCTTTTCACGCAGAGAATGCGGCAAAATCAGCCATATTCTTTTCATTTTTAAAACATTTTAAAATAAAATTATTCTAATTATTTACCCTTATTTTGATATGGAATAAAATATTTACACTTTACTTATCAAACTAAATAAGATTTTAACCTATAAATTGATGTTTCTCATATTATATAGGATTTTCTATTATTCTTATAGCTTTAGTCTAAATATATTTTTAACCTCTAAAAACATTGTTTTATTATAGCTAGACATTTAAAAAACACATACATGCACATTTAAATGTTATATGTTGGGTAAGTTTATTTACAAGTGATTTTAATTAAGTCAGACATTAATCACTGAATTTATGATTATGTGGCGATCGATTTCTTTTTAATAAAGATCATTTAAAAATAAAATGTTCATCAGCACAATGTAGGATTGGTAACTTAATTTTGTTAGTGAATGTTTTCTATAAGTTCTGAATTTAATCGCGGTTTTACAATTTTGACACACGTTATTTTAAACTATGTTCGCCATCTTGGATATTCCTTAGCAACGCTATACCCATATATATAACATAATCTGGAAAATTATAATTATTACAAAAAAATTTTAAGCTAATAATTTATTGGGCCTATGGGTATACTATCACAATATATATATCTGCCATAGTAGATTATTGATGAAATATAGTAAATATGAGAAATCAATCATCTATTTTATATTAAATAGTTGATGATATTAAATTCGCATTAGAAAATCTAAAATATCATTTTTCTATATTAATATTTATTATTTATTGGTAAAAGAGGTTGCCTTGACTACAGGTTGAGATTATTAATAGCTTAAGAGTTTATTGATATTATGTACATTTATAAACCTATTAAAAACTTTGAGTAATTGGCTTTATTGTCTTGATAAATATATACTTTAAATGGAAATTGAAAGTTACAAGTGACCATTTATTAGTCTGCTTTCAGAACAGGTGATTTTTGCCTGATTAATGAGGTTTGTTTAAACTGTTTTGCATTATTAATCCCACACTCCTTGGTCAAGTTACAATCTTTACTGTTAACATAAACATATCAGATTATAGATAAAGATGGTACCACATTTATTATTAAAAGAAATTGTCTTGACTACAGGTTGATATTATTGGTAGGTTAAGGGTTGATTGATATCATCTACAACCTATTAAGGCGTTGAGTAGTTGGCTTTGGCTTTATTGTCTTAATTATTATCAGTGTACATTATTAATATTTTATTTATATCTAGTATTATGAAATAAAAAATAAAATATTTCACTTCTATATTTAATAATAATTTGTGATATCAAATATGCTAATAAAATTCTTGAGCTGACTGGTAATTAATGAAGGATTCTACTTTCAATCAAATCAATAAAACTATTTCAGCACTAATAATTGTTATTAAAACAATTTTTAACTAAAGCTTGATTACTAGAAAATTAGTTTTAAATAATAAGAGTAGTTCATAGTTTAAAAATTTATATATATTTATATTTAATGACATCATTTCATAAATATTGGAATTCCTTTATTAACATTATTTTTAAAGAACTGAATATCATGCAAAGAAAAGACTTTTAGGTACAGCATTCCTTTATATTAGCCACACTAAATGATAAACTATTGTATTACATTAACCAAGATAGATCTCTGATGCTTACTGATCAGATTAAAAATTGCTATATTGATTTCAGTGATAGATATCCAGTTTCTGCTTAATAAGTTTGATATATCTAATCCCAAATACTTGTTAAAGAAAAGAGCTACTATCCCACTTTTAAAAACACAGCCACATTCAATGTTTTTTTAAAAAGGAAACTGTTGCATACTATTATCTACTTTTCATGCTACTAAGTCTTCACTCTTGATAATAACCTGCAGAAATTTTTTGCCATAATGTTTCTTCTGCAAAGCAATAATGCATATTATTAAGGATTGCTCCTCAAGATTTTGTCAACAATTTGGGTTGAAAATGTCCAAATGTTATCAGTGGTTCAAATCATTGCTCCACTATGACTTATCAAATATCTATTTCTGATAGCTTTAACATTTCTGTTGCATCATCATTATTCAAACTATTGCTGGATTTTTCATACAGAAATCCATGTCTATTAATACCAATACTCAATCCAAAATGATTCAGACCTCTCTCTTGGATAAAGAGATAATCCGGGAGGAATAATAATACAATAAAAGATAATCAAAGTTTTGATACTAAAGTTACTCTCAAGTTTAAGCAGATTCTAAAGCCAGTAAATTTGAGGTTCAAGCACCTTTTTTTAGAGGAACTCTTTAAAAAATTAAAAACTTTGGTAGAAACTGAATATTCACTGAAACCAAACATGACTATAGATCATCATTGGATTGGCCAGGTATTTGCTACAGTTGGATCTTTATTGTCAGGTTAGCAGAATTTTTTTGATGGAATGGACTCGAAGATCTGCACCCAGGATATAGAAGGTTATAAATGGATCTTCTGATCTGGATGCAGATAATGATGTCAAATTGATGATGGACTGTGGACTGTCCCTCATTAAAATTATATCTACTACATTGCAATAAAGCCATGATAATCATGCTTTTTTACTTACTGAATATTTGATATTGCTTTTGTTTTGCCTATTTGCATGTTTAATTCTAAAACTCATGTTTTGTTTATGTAATATTCATTTTCCTTATGCCTGCATGATAAAAAGATTTTTTTATTTTTACTTTATAATATAAAGTCAGTTGACTGCACTTTCAATGAAGTTCATCTCTCCTCAGATCTTATCTATTCTTTTTTATGTTAATGTTTTTCAAAAATTGTGCATTTTATGCATCTGAATATTATTAATATTAATATGAGAATTATGAATCTTCACAAAAGGCTATTACAGTCAGCAATTGGATTTCCCAATTTACTCCTCATATTACTTTCTTCTCTAAGACAACTCTATATGCATTATGATATAAATATTGTTTGACATCTTGGGAGGATTGTATTTTTATGTTTCTCCACTGCCAAGACCCAGATGCCAGGGTCAGTGATTTAATTTATCATAAGGCACCATTTTATTTAATATTCTTTACCTTCATCAAAACATGATTACCATTACCTTTCATCATAGTGCCTTTACAAAAAAAAAAACAACATTGTTTATTTTTATTTATAGAACTAGCATACTTTATACATTAACCTATAGGCCACATTTATTTTATTCTTTCATTCAAATTTTTCTTAATCTTTTAATATGCTTTATATTGATTTTGTAGATAAATATCTTTACCTTATTAATTTAAACTGAAGAGTGGTGAAGGCTTTTTCTACAGTAATGCTTTCTTCATCTATGTTTTAAAAAATTTAACTCTCATTGACCTTTTATTTTACTTATCTGATCTGCACTTTATAGTTAATTGGTCTTTGAAATTAGTTGTTTTTTTCTGATTACTTGGTATTCTCCATTCGAATTGATATTGATCTTCATACATAATCTGCTCCTTAGTATAATTATACATTAAAAGTGTTACTTAAGGCTACATAGCCAGAGGTAGTAATCTCTGAAATTTACATTTATTTTAAAATATTAATATTTTTTCTCTACAACCTACAGTAGCTTGGTTTTCTTTTTTTTCCGATACCATCAACTGCAGCTTTAGTTAAAAAATTTGTTGTGCTATTAATTTTAAATTGAAGACCACTCCATGTGACCCTGCTTCTGTTGTTTCATTTATGTCTTTAAAGCAATATAAGCATACTCAATCTATTTTGGCTGAATACCTTTCAACTAAAGAAGTCAAAATCTTCTTGGCTCAATCTCATAACTGGTCAAAAAATACATCTGCTTAATTCATATTTCTAAAAGTAAAAAATCCATCCCTTTTTTAATTAATATAAATAAACATTCCTGCACAGAATTTAACATGTTGCCTTATATTTTTTATCACTTTAGATCTAAGTTGTAAACTGTCATCTAATCTTAAGCTTCTGGATTTTGGTGAGAATCACCAAGATCTTGATATTACAAAATCTGATGTTATGCTTAAGCTGAAATTCTTACCTGAAAGCATTCACCTTGGGCTTCATAAAATTCCTAAATACCTTATTTTGCATGTCATTTATTTTAAAATACTAATTATTATGAAATTGATTGAATTTCTATTTAAGTAAATGTATTATATAGATAAGCTATATCCAGTTTTCTTAGTTCTATTTTTCAAGTAAAATACTCTTTCTTTTCTTCTTAATAACCTTCACTCTATCTCAAAGTCACCTTTATTTATCAAAATCACCTAATCATTTATTAAGGATAAGATTCAACCTATTATTCTGCATTCCATCTCAGACTATCAGTTTTTTAAAAAAGGTTGTTTTTCACATCTGTTGCTATAACTTTGTTTAAAATTATTATTACTAATTTAAAGCCACTAAAAAGCTGGTCCCATAGTTTTACAATTAGATATTTTATCATCCTTATTATGTCCCTATTAACTCCCTCATTAAACTATTATAATTGGATATCATACCTATTCCCATTTTCTACAGTTTTGCTAATCTAACAATAGAGAAATTTTCCTCACTTCTAATTGAAAATTACACCAGGGTTTAAAATCCATAACTCTCTTCTGCAAGGCTTGTCTTTGAGTGCTTTGGTTTTCTTGGGAATAGAAAGAAAACTGCCTGGCATATATATTTCATTGATTAATAAAGCAGTCAAGCAAATGTTATTCATGGATGATATTATTATTTTCCTTCCTCTAAGAAATATCTTCCTTCAATTCTATTTTGGAAAATTATATGGCACACTATAAACTTCTGTTTAATCATAATAAGTCATCCACATAAAGTATATTCTCTGGTAATAGTATTTCTTCTTCTCTGCTTCCTTTCATAACTTTCTTGTATTTCTCATTTATAAATTGATAAATGGTTTATATAAAATTCTTTGCTCACATCTATCAAAAATATAGCTAACTCTTGGTCCAAAGCATACCTTTTTTATGCAAAAATCTTATTTATCTACAACTTGATTTTTCCAAAAATGAGTTACTATATGCTACTTAATTATATTAATGCTTTCAAAAAAAAAATTAATTCACTTAACTCCAAACTGATTTTGATTAAAAGAGTTGCTGCAATTAGTATTGGAGTATTACAAAAGCTTTCTAAAAAGTCAAAAATCTTTTTCTCCAATCAATCCATATATTTTTATTTACAGAGGTAAACAGAACAAAACAAGTTTCTTCAGTAAACAGAAATTTGGAAAAAAGAAGAACAAACTCTTATGAAAAATGATTATCTATCAGCTATTATTAAGAAATCCTTAAATAGACTACAAAAAACCCATCAAAACAAAGAACCATTATTGGTACTGCAATGTGTCCATCCATATCAAAAATAGCAGACAAATTAAGGGAAAATTTAACATCAGAACAGCTTTCTGGATCCATACTACACTATGAAAAATTATTGTATCTACAAAGTTTAAACTTGAAATGCTGAAAAGCAAAACTGCATCTATGAAATATAATGTGAATGTGGAAGAAAGTATATTGGTGAGACTAATCACCCATTAAAAAGCAATTACAAGAGCACTAACAAATGATTAGAGAAGATAAAACAGGTGTATAACATAGCAAGCCATAAATGTATTAATGAACATATGTTTAATTGGGAAAATACAAAAATATTGGATAGAGAGGAAAAGATGGGGGAAAGCGTTCAAACAAGCTGCTCTCATGACAATGGTAAATAACCCCATAAGCAAACCTAGTGTGACTATACATAATGTATGGAAGCTACTAATAAGTTTTGCTCTTAGAAAAAAGTGGGAAATCAAGAGGAACCTCATATATAAGTATATGACATTTTATTGACTGTTGTCTTTGATAGGGTGTTAGAGTGTTACTCTAAATTTCAATATTCAAAAATCTAAAGGTCCAGATTCACTTTTCATATCTAGTACTGACACTGGTCAGGCCAGAAACATCTAAAAAAGAGAGGGGAATAATATCTTTCAAAACATTGTGCACATACTAACATGTGCACTATTATTAACAGTTGAGTGTAATTGGAAAATTTAAATAAAGTTTTAGACATTCAATACTTATTATTAGATGATGGAAGTAGTCTAATATATAAAGACAACTAAAATACCATCAACACAAACATTTAGGACAACACATATTACATTGCTTTCTATATTTAAATATTTATTTAAAATCGTCAAAATTCTTATTAAAATACAGAAAAAATAAAAAGTTCAAAGTGGATTTAAAATCGCCATAGTAAAATTTTTAAAGATACTAATTTACTTTCAAATGATAAAATTAGAGTATTTGTTAGAATATCAAAGTAGTTTAGCTCTAATCCTTCTGTCAGATTTAATGATTTTATTTCATTAGCAAAATTAATATTAAAAAAATTACATGCAATGCATAAAAAAAAGGCATAATGAAGATTTTTTTAAAATAAATAAGTTTTTTTTTTTTACTTTTAAAATTTTTAATCACCTTTTCTTTATCATTACAAACATCATTATTGCTGTAATAAACATAATAAATGAATGAGCATTTGAATTTAACAGATCTTAAGCTAACTTTTTTTTTATATTTATATCATTACATTTCTTTCTATTCTATTATGTGATGGCAACATTTTAGGATTCCATTTTATATTATAACTTTAGAGTAAACAGTGTTATGATATAGACATTTTCTGGAGATTCCATTTTATATATGGGAATATCTAGTATATATGTAATTGGCATATATGTAATCAATAACTTTATTTAGTAACTTTGTAAAAGTCATGATTAAAAAGCCATTTTAGGTTACTAGAATTATTTTATAAGGATTGATATTCACTGCTAGATATTGGCTGAAACATTATAACAGAAAAGTTAATTTTTATGACTGATTCAGTACAAATCAACTCATTCTCTAGAGTTATAATGATATCCCTGTAGCTATGGAAAAAATAAAAGATGTTTTTATAGTCAAAACTTTTTATTTTTCTTGAAATGGATTATTATTAAAACATTCATTTGATATAACATGATCCTTGAATATTCAAATCAAATTACTACTTTTATTTGATTTGGAAATTTCATTTATTTTTCCTTCTTTCAAGGTTTATGGAGGGTAGCATGATTACCCAAAGTGAATTTTTCCAAAAGTTATTTTAATTACAAAAAAATAAATTATTTTTTCTTCTCCAAATTTTTCCTATTTCTTGTAGTTAGTCTTTTCTAAATATGCTCCTAGAAGTAAATGTTGTAGTCACTTTCACCATCTCCCTATTATCGTCTTTATGTTTACTGTATCTTCAAATCTATTCAATCTTATTTAAACAAATAATTTTTTTTTTAATAGAATTATGGAATTCTACACAGATATATCTGTTGTTAGAGTAAAAAAAAAAATTTTAAATATGACTCTATAATTTTTTTTAGCTAGCATCACATAAAATTCTTCTATTGAAAGCTTAAAAAGATAAAATGTGATATTTATGACAATAATGATGTGTTTTAGTATTATAAAACTTTACAAATGATTTAAGCAAAGTAGGGAAAAACAACTAAATTAAATTTGTTAATATAGTCTTGACATAATTGTTGATTAATAGTTTTAAAATCAGAATTATAATTATTTGTAGATATAACATTATTCAAATCATCATTTAGAAAGTTAAAAAAACATCACAATTGTTAATATGTTTATTTGAGGCTTTAAATCATGAATTTTTAATGCATTCATATATCTATTTTTTCTCCACTTTCACCTTTAATTATGATATGAATTTTAATATGTGGAGAATCATTTTTATTATTTTGCAATTTATTAGATAGGTGATTGTTATTAGCAACTGGTTTTCAAAGTCTGGCATCAGATTTAGGTGATTTATTTGAATTATCACAGATATCATCACTAGCATAGGCTGGAAAGTTATTTCTATTATCAGTATCACTCTCAAATGCATAAGAAAGCAAAATTTTCTTACTAAAATTGATGTGTTCTTTTCAACAACATGAATATTTGGAATGAAGAATAGGTTTAATACTTGATTGAAGGTTATCAAGAGTCGGTGATGGCAATGTAGATATTTCCCCATTATTTGAGAGTGAAAGTAAAAAAAAAATTCCAAAATTTTAAATTTGTCAATACTACTAACAAACATAATGAAAATTTTATAAATATCATTGAAGCTACTTATTTTTTATTTAAGTTACATTATGAAATAATGAATTCTTCTACACCAATCTTTCTGGAGACATATTTTATAAGATTTAATTTTTAATTGAATTAATAAAATATTTTATTAAAAGTATATCTTCATTATATATATAGTTAATATTTAAATTGTTTAATGCTATAAAGAAAAAAAATGTAATAAAGGAAAAAAAATTGAATAAAGAAAAAAATTGAATTCCTATGGATCTTTCATAGATTTTTAAAAGTTGGAATTAAGAATTATTTGCAGTCATGCTTAAAATGCAATTAATTTTGGTAACTCTTGGTGCATTAAGTGAAGTCTTTTTTTGTCATTGATAGTTATTTAAATTATAAATTAATTAAATTTAAATTTTATGAATTTTTAGAGAAGCCTTGAAGTAAAATGACTATTTTAATTTGTTTTATTAGCCAAACTAATATATAACTATTGAGAATATTTCATTCTATATGTAAAATACAATATATAATGATTTCAATTCTGTAATTTTCGGAGCTCGCACATTTTATAAACTTCTCAGCAATAATTCGATTCTTATTGCAACTAATAATAATAGTATCACAATTTGCCTTTCTGGAATAAAAAAAAAAGCCCCATGATAGACCCTAAAGTAAACTAATCCGTCATCAAGACTGAAAATTATAATGCAATGACATAAAATCAGTACATCAAGATAACAACTTTTTGTGTTATAAGATTTTAAAAAAACAAAATCAATGGCAATGTGTCAACTACTATATACTACTAGTCGAGTTATATTCTCGAATTAAAATTGTTAATCATAAGAATTATTATTACCGCAAGCTTTAATAAATAAAACAGAAAGAGAAAAAGGGAATTATAAAGTGAAAGACATTTCAATTTATAATAAACCATTTTTAAAAAAGAAAAATTGTTTTCATATGTACATATAAATAAGTGATTGTATGAAAAATGAAATTCATAAGTGCATAACAGAGATCCCTGTAATATTCCTTTTCCAAAAACAAAAAACGAACAAACAAACAAAAAAACCTTGAAAGAAGTACAGCTTATCACCAAGTAGCAGATGGAGAGTATTTTAAATGCTTTGTTCTTATTTTACTTTCTAGGTTAAAAAATAAAAATGTTACTACCAATATATTAGATGGATAGTTAAATCGATTACCTAAAAAAATTTCAAAGTTTCACATAAATTGGAATTCAAAATTACTGAATTTGGCAAAGGTAAGTGCTATGAGAATCTTAGACGAATAAATAAATATATATAATTTAATTATATTGTTGTAAATTGATCAAAAGGCTAGGACTTTATATCATTTTAATTAATAAACAAACATTTTATATAGTTAAATAATTAATATGAAATATATAATTTACTGACATATAAATTATCTTTAAATTAATGATTATTAGTATTTATTTGTAATGCTGGTACTGATTTGTCATATCATTCTTAGCTCAGACATACAGTTTAACTTAATTCAAGATTAATATATCTGTGTTTTTTTTTATATTAAATGTAGACATATGGTGTTAAGACTACAAGTTCATTCCTGTTTCCCCTGTACATTACCTTTTGTAGATATACTTAAAACTTTTGCTCCATCAAACATTTTTTAAATATCTGAGATAGAATTGACATAATTTAACTTCTAGCCTAATAAATGATTATTAATGGTCATTGATGTATTAAATGTAAAGTGAATGGTAACAAATGTGTAAGTTCAGGAAGCTTGACATAATTCAAATTGTAATAATTTGAAATTGATAAATATTGAGTAAATCTATTAATATATATATTATTTAATCACTAGTGAATTCTGTATTTTTTTGAAAAATACTAGTGTAAAGTAATAATATTCATATTACTATCAATAATGTTTTTTTAAAATTGATCGTAGTACTTCAGTTAAATTATTTTTTAGCATATTACATAATATGAATATATGTGAATGCTTACATTTGTTTAAACTCTGATTTAAAAAAACAAGTTTATCCAATAATATTAATTACATTTCAGTTTAATCACCATTCATTTAAAATAAAATTTACTAAATAGTTCTGTTTGTCTTGCTTTGTTATTTTAATTTTGAAATATTGACATACCTCCTACATAAAACCTCAGAATTATGCAACATGCTTAGAAATAAGATTCTAATAGAGAGCAACTATTCTGTAGACAAAATCAATTCAAATATTATTAAATGATATTTTAAAAATCATTTATTATATAATTATTTAAAATCAGATAAAGAGATTGTTAACCTTATATTATAGAATTTATTTAAAGGAAAAAAAAATCTAAATCGTTTATATATATATATATAGTTTTCATATTTAAATAACTAAATATTTTTGTATATTTAAAAAAATAGTCTTCTATGTTTAATTTTATGTAATAACAATAAAATAACTACTTTATATAAATGAAATATTACTATTTTTACTTACTTTGAATTAATGTCCTCTCAATGATTTAATAATCTTTACTCTCTTTATTTTATGTTCACTCTTTCAAAAACAATATTGTTAAATCGTTTTTAAATATGTGGATTTGTTTTTCTACTCTTATCAATTTTATATATGCATCTTATACGTTTTAAAATGTGGGTTTTTTTTACACATATATTTTATTATTTTTTAAATAGTAAGTTCATCTTTTCGTAAGTTGATTCTAATCATAAAAAATATTTTGAATAAAACTAGTCTAAAATCATTTTTCCTCAAATAAATTTCTCAACATTGTTATTTGGTTAATAAAATGGTTTTTTTTATGACATAATATATTGTCTTCCATATAAAATTAAGAAATTAATTCACTAATTGTGTTTTGGATATCAGTAGATCATCATGACTATAATTTTAGCTAAAACACTCTTAATTTTAGAAAGCATCCTTCTATACATTTAACTTAAATGTAACAACTTAACTAAGTCAAAATAGAATTTAAATAGTCACTCAGATATACCTGTATTGAAAGTTGTAAACTTGTAGAATTCTTATGGTAACAACAGTTTTAATCATACAATTATATAATTATTTGATCAAACAATCACATAATATTTAAGTATCAAAATATTCAGATTAAGCATAATAATCTCAGATAATTTAGGATACTGAGATTTTTTATTTTTCTTTAACCAACTAAGAATTAATCATATATCTTTTACTTTGAGGTCAGATGTTCCACTACTGCATTAAAAGACATAGAAAAATAATATATTGCTTAGGCTAAAAATAAATAGACTATTATACAAATTTCAGATAACCTTTAACCCTTATGACAAGCAGCCTAAGACTCTCACATTTCAACATTTTCTGATTTGTTTATTTGTCTCACAAATCAATGTAAAATATACAATTAAATGATTATTACTTATCTGAAAATAATAAATTTGACTTCATTTGATAGAGATTTTTGTTTATTATTGAAATAAATTTTAAAAGTTTACATTTTGTGTCTATAAATATTAAAAAATGAGATTGTAATCAAAACAAAGGGTTTACACATCATCATTTCTAGAAAGATTATTTTCAGTTTATAAAATTAACAAAATATTTCTTAATTATTATTATTTTTAAAAATTGAACTGAACATTTATTTATTTATCTTATATTTAATGAATTATGCTTTAAAAGTTTAAAATATTTGAATATTTATTGCAAAACTGATATTTTCATACTCATAAATATAAGTAGATTGCTTATGTAGAAGCTAAGTTTGCAAATTGCTTCAGGCCATGTTTAAATTCATTACTAATATAATGTTATATTTTTGAAAATAAAGTATTTCAAATCAAAATAAGTTATTAATAATTTATATTTTTTGATCTCTAATAAATATAGTGTAAATTATTGTACAAAAAATATCTAAAACAATAATAAAATTGCAAATAAACACATTTTTGGTCATTGGAATTATTTTCTTTAAACAGTGTTGTAATACAACAAACATTTTACAGCCTTGGCAACAGACAATGGCTAAACATGTCAGGGGAGGGTTATGTCTATTGTAAGAGTGGGAATTTTGAATTTCCCACCTTCTAGCACAAATTTTTCAGTGAAAATTATATATAAAAATATACCATTTTACACACATTTTAATGTTTAATACTTATGAAAAAATTCACCAGGGGGTAAATCGGTCAAAAAGTTGAAATAATTTGTGAGAATCGACCCAAATGTTAAAGAAAATATAAAGAAAACATTTAAGTAGATAATTGTAGGACAAATAAATCTGCTTTATATATATAAATAAAAAAGACTGCAATACTAAGAAAAATAATAAAATGATGATTGGTGAATATTCATGCATTTTCTTTCTTATTTTACCTTTTTAGTATAGCCACATACCCATCTGCTCAAATAACAATTGGATTGTTTATTGAATTGGTTGAGATCCAACTCCTGAAAAAATTATAAGTTTATTTGGAGCTTGAAAAAATTTCGAATTTCATATACATTTGAACTCCAAATTAATCACTGTGCATAATAAGTGCCTTCATAGTAAAAAAGATAAATATCAATTTTAGGATACCTGCATCTCATGAGAAAAATACATATTATAAAAAAATGTAAATAATATGTATTGTGACATTATTTTAATAATTATAGTTAATTATCTTAATCAATTATTCATAGTATATTATTTTACATGCATCAGCAATAGTCTTTTATTTTCAGATTAGTACTTCCACTTTTTGACATTAATCACTTTCTCAATGTTATTTATTTAAGAGTTAGACATGACCATAATAAAGGCCAATAGTAAAACACAAGTATCAAAACATATTTTATTACTGTTTTAAGTAGAACTATTTAATTGTTTAATACTGTAAAGTTCAAAATGACCTAACAACAGAAAATTAACATTAGGGTAATTTATATCACCACAAATCATTCCAAACCCACATAATACTTCATTTTAATTAGCTCTGTGATCAGAGAGAAAGAGAGAAACTCTTAGAATTAGATATGACCTCCCTGTGGTGAACAAGACACCTAATACAATATATATATATATATATATGTGTATGTGTGTGTGTGTGTGTGTGTGTGAAAATACAAACACTTTATTAGTAATACATTTCAAATAAAAGAAATGAACATCACTTAATTATTGCTAGACCCATTGAAGATAGTGGGAATTACATTGATTAGTGATTACAGGTGTCAAGACAGTTTATAACATATATATGTAATATAGAGACCATATCAATAGCTCAAACAAACTCTTAATTGATAAGTGCAGTAAGAAAATATTTAAAATCCCTATCCAGAACATTCCTATCCCCAGACCAATTGGATTCAAGCTTTTGGCTCACCTCAGTAAGGAGCTAAAATATTCAGACACTAGACCTAAAATATCAACTCAAAACCCAGCACTTATTTAATATGTAATATTTAAATAGAACTCTGAAATTTTTGGACATGAAAATGTCTTTAACTCGAGCTATCTAATTTAAATAGCTATATGAGACTAAACCAAGTTCAGATTTATCATATATTATTAGCCTTAGCACTGCCAAAGCCTTAAAGATAAAATTATAATAATTAATAAAGCAAGTCATATATAGTATGACATTGCTTTTATGAGCTTGTATTTACAAATATATAATATAGAGATCATACCAATAGCTCAAACAAGCTATATATGACTTGCTTTATTGATTATTATAACTTTATCGTTAAGGCTTCAGAAATGCTAAGGCTATTAATATATGGTAGATCTCAATTTGGTTCAGTCTCATATAGCTATTTAAGTTAGATAGCTGGAGTTAGACATTTTCATGTTCGAAAATTTCAGAGTTTCTACTTAAATATTACATATTAAATGATAGTGAAATGACGGATTTTCATTGCAATTAACATTCTCAGGATAATATCATTTTTTCAATAACTATTTAATGCAAATATTAATAGAAGTCACATTATCAGCAGATGATAGCCTTTCTACTCATTTTGATAATTTTCAAGTCTATATCAGTTTTGAAATTTATATTGTAATGTTAGTGAGAGATATATGTATAAAACTACATATATCTGCATTACATGTTTTATAATTCAAAATATATGATTAAATTTATTTGAAAGAAATAATTATTCCAGAAATATATTTTTAAAATGCAATTTTGTAAAATAAAAAAAGATTGTGTTATATTTTTTAAAAAAGAAAAAATGGGGTAGGGAAAGATATAAAAACTCTCCTTTTTTAAAAAAAAAAAAAAAACTCCCTTTGTTTTATAAAGTAAAAATAAGTTAGGAATAAATGTGTAAAAATAAATCTTAATAAAAATTGAAAATAAAAATAATTAATTAATTTGGAGTGCTAGTAAGATTACTAATTGAGTTAATTAAAAGAAAAGATTAGATTAAAGCAAATGTAAAAATTAATTTTAAAAAATGTATTCAAGTTAAGATCAAATAAGAAATTAAATCAATGAGAGAGAAGGGTATATGAAGTCACCACCATCTATTGTTATTCATTCTGGCTTTCATTTCATGATAGAATTATTCCACTTTTGAGTCTGTGAATCATTCCAGTCTTCATTTATTTGATTGATTCTTTACATTATTCATTGCTCCAGAGATTCAGAAATCTAAGGACAAATAAAACTATTCATTACTGCTACAGGAAATATTATTACAGTAGCTGAAGATCTAGCAGTATATCTTGATTCAAAATTTTTTAAATGTTAAGGAAAAGTGAGTTCAAAGGAACATAAATCAGTTACTAAATAAACTTAGAATAACTTTTTACAAATTATGATAAATTAAAAAGATTTTTCTGTTAAGTGTTCTCTCCATACAAATACTTAGATGTAAATATGCAAATAAAATTTATATGATTTTCATTATGTTTGTTAATTAAAATTAAAGGTATTGTTAGTAATTCTTGTTGCTTGATCCAAATTCCAAATGGATTATTCCACTTTGCCTTTTAATAATATTATTAATATGAAGAGGATAATGGTCAGAAAACATGGCTGGCTCTGCATAAAGTATTGTTGTTTAGTGGGCTCAGTCTGGTAATTATCTATAACTATTATAAATTAATTAATTAAAAATAAAAATTGTGTAGTCACTCCATTATGTGTGCAATCACCCATTAGATATTCGTAATTCCCCTAGATTAAATTAATTTGTGAATATTGTTTGGTGTTTTTTAAATATTTTTTAATCAATTACCATTCATACATGAGTAAAACCATTAATATATATATATATAAAAAAGTGTAATAATGCTCAAGGCTAAATGAGTTTATAAATAACCATTAGAAACCAATCAATTCTTAGAAATCCCAATATAGATAACAATCGAGAATTTCAAACTGTTGTCAAGGCAGCAATAGAGGTGGAATAGAGATTCCACTTTTATTGCTAAAAGGAGGTTGCTGTGACATTAGCTTGAAATTCTTGATTGTTATCTATATTGCAATTGTCTAAATATTGACTGGTTTCTAATGGTACAAATAGAATGTCAGGAATTGTATTTTTTGAAGCTAATTACCATATATAAATGAATATTATATATGAAGTTATTTAAATTAGAGATGCTGATTCTAATTAAGAGAATAAAAATTAATAATAATAAAACTCTTGAAAAAAATGCATATTGGAATATATTCTAATTTTTAAGTAGTATGCCATGAACAAAATTCATAATTTTTACATGTATGTGGGCATGTGTTTCAGGGTGAAGTGGATGACTAAAGGGGGCTTGAAAGTATAGATTCAAATCCCCTTTAATTAAAACTAATTATTTACAAAAAATATTGTGTAATTAATCAGCTTTGTTACATATCTATAAGTGTGTTTTGACATATCTTGGATATAAGATAAATATCAGACTATATGCTTAATAATTAATAATACAAATTAGTATATTATGTGAGAAATATATTTAAAATAAAACTGTAAAAGATTATATTCTCTGGTAAAACTATATTTTTGTAATACTGCTGATTATAACTCACATATTATTATTATTATTTCATTTAAATAATATATAAATATAGAAATTATGGAAGCAGCTACATTCTGCTTTATACTCTTTTATTCTATTAATGTGAGTGAAGCTGTTGGCACAGCTAATAAGTTAATAAAAACAATATTTACAGTAGTCTAAACCAAATATGAAATTCAGACTAGAGTTAAAGTGGAGAGCAATTATTCAACAATTAAATGAAAAACTTTATCATTAATTTATTCATACCAAATATTTCAAATACAATGTAATCCTAGACAAATAGTATTAAAACCAAAATATATGTGAAAAGTAAACCCTTTGAATTGAATATTTTTTTTAAAGTAAATAATATACTTTTATTTTTTAATAATTAATTTATGTAAGAATAATAAGTCTGGAATTTAAATTTCAAATTTATTAGCTCAAATGTATTGAATTTATAAAAAGAAAGAATTGCAAATTAAACTATTTTTTTTAGGAAATGTTTTTGGTTATATTTGTGAAAAATATGGCTCATGTTTTTTTTACATGGCAACATTTTGGCCTTAACATTGAATTTGATCTCCATTCTTCATAAAATAATGAAGACTTATCCATATATTATTCAATCAGTAATGAGGACATATATATATATAATGTGCTATACTTTTTATTTTCAATATAATAGATCATGCACTTTCCTAAAAGTTTGAGATGATAATTATTTGATGAACTATTTCCATTATCTAGTTGAAATATTAAACGTTTTTAGAAGAATTCAAACTTTAATTATACTTTTAGTAAAAATATTCTACCTGTGTGTTTTTATTGACAGTTCTATGTATTTGGAAAAATACAAATAAAGTTTGAAATTTTTAATAAATATTTAATATTTAAAATATATAATGGAAATAGTTTAATATATATTACAATGAATCTTAGTATTAATTTAATAATTTTCATATAGATTTTTTTAATGAAACCTTTAATTAGGTAAGAACAGATATATAAAAAATAATTACTGTATATATGTTAGTATAATTAATCATATAATTATGCACATTTAGATATTTTAATTATATCTGAAGAAATAATTTAATTGTTTGGTGCTTTATTTGCAATAAAGAAAAAATAGTATGATAAATTTTATTATTGAAAGATAAATTATATAAAAAATATTGCATTAAGTATATATGTAAAACTAAATAAAATATTAAAGATGTGTTGGAAGAACACATAAGAAATAAGAATAATACAGAACAAGAAAAAAGTTAAACAATAGTCTAAAAAACAAAAGTAGAGATAGTTGATGAATTAAAATAAGAAATCTATCTTTATCAAATGACTAATAATGATTATTTTTAAAAATAAATATATCCTTAATAGAAATAAAAATATTTTATAGTAAATGCTTTTTACTTATCATGCACTAAAAATCAAAAATAAAATTATTTCTTAACCTCAATTGAGTTTTTTAGATTGAATTTGAAATAAAAGCATAAGGTCCACATAGTGATAGAGTGTCCCTCCATACTTTTACTTCAAGTTTAATATACAAACATCAATTGTAATTAAAGAAACAATTATTTTTTGTTTTTTAGTGCATGACAAGTAAAAGCATTTATTATAAATATTTTTTATCTTTATTTATTTTCAAGTTTATAGTATTGGGACAGTAAATAAAAATATTTACCATATTATACTTAAATGGAATTGACACAGATGGTTTATATATATATAAAACCAAAACTGTCTAACATATATATATTGTAATGGACAGTAGGCATACTAATATCTAACACTAAAAAATGCTACTGGATCTGTAGCCCAGAAATGAGAGTTTACTGGTGAAGATTCCAGTATAAATGTCCACACAGTTGTCAGCTGTATCATCATTCATAGACATTTAAAATTGCCTCCAAGTTGTGGAGAGCAAAGATTCTTTGAAATATGAATTGAAAGAGCAGATTACAACAAAAAAGTTCTAAAATAGATCTAACACTAAAAATGCAAAAGTTATTCACTGTACAATATAATCTAGTTCAAATACAATTCAAGGATAACTATCTCTTTTGTATATTAGCAGATAGTACATTTGATAATTAGTAGCTTTAAACATTAACATTCTAAAATTTTACATTATCATATTATGTCATTTCTGAAAACCACTGAACTCTATTATTTATATAATTCTATTAGATATGTATTCTAAGTTAGGATGTGCATATACATATATTTCACTTTTACATAAAAACAAGCAATAATAAAGCAGCTTAAATTCATTATAAATATCCACATCATGCAGGTCATTGTAAAATTAGACCTATGCAGTGTTTATCTGATCCCATGCCACTTTAAAATCAAAACAACAATAAATAGCATTTTACTCAGCATACAAAACAAAATAAGTTCATAGGGAGAAATATCTGAATCAACAGCAAAACAAAATCATCCACAAGCATCTCAAACTGGAATATTAGAGATCATGTGAAGGCAATTAAACATATACAAATTCAAGTCTGTAGTATAAATATCTAGAGGATCTGTATATGAAAATGCACACATATATGTATATTAGTCTTTAATTTCAGACACATGTGTGAAGCAAAAGAATAAACAGGCAAACTGGCTAAAATTTTAAACACAATAAAATCATCTAATTAAATGAATTATATAGCTATGCACACATCATATTAGACACATATATTTTCTTACAATAATGATTTTAAATATTTTTAGAGAGATACTAAATTTTAATTATACTAAATTTAATCTATTAAAAAACCCAAATCTTTTTATATTTCTTTTCTAAAACATTTTCCTTATAAAAGAGATAGATGTAAAATTAAATGTTAATTAATTTAAACTAAATTCTGATTATTAATAAACACATTAAGGAGCAAAAGAAAGAAATATTTTAAGAAAAAAAAAGGATTTATTTTATCTCTTGCATATTTAAAAATATAAGCTACTTTACCAACTAAATTGTTTTAAAAGAAACCACATGATGTATCTTTAAAGTAGAAAAATACATTCAAAGCATGCCGTACTATTAAATATAAGAATCAAGTTTATAATAACTAAGTACTAAATTACATTAATATAAAGATAAATACACAAATACATAAAATCATCTAAATCATAAATATAACTGGCTCATTAGTATTCTAAGCTGAAATGTTTATAAATCTGTTCATATAATAAAAAGATTAGCTTTAAGTTGCTCCTCAAATACAGCTGAGTAGATATTTTTTTCTAAAGTGGAATTATATATAGACATAAGTTCTTCAGTGGTTTACTAGTAAAGACTTTCTATTTACCTGTTTTCAATCTTAGTCACAATCAAGTTGTTTTCAGATAATGCTGTCATAAAAATTTTCCTTTACTATTGAGAAGTATATTTGTTTAACTGCATATGTGAAGGTAGTTGGTACAATGCTGAACATTTTAATGATTATGAAATGCATGCTGGAGAAGTGAAATTCATTTTGAGGCATCTAGACACATATACTTATTAATTCGGCTACTGGTAGAGATTTAGTATACACCATGTTAAGTAGGCAAAAGCAATGACTAAAAGAAGAAGCAGAATAAAATTATTTTCTGAGTTGGTCTATTTTTATATTGCCAACCAGTTTTGCAAACCTTTTTTTCTTTTATTAACAGGCCACTTGTTTACAAAAATTTTAAATTAAATTATTTCTGTTTACAAGATAGTAATTATTTTAATTCTTCATGTTTATAAAATTCTTTAATTAAACCAGATCACGTGATTATACAATTCTTTAATTACACAAGACCATATGACTATATAATTCTTAAAATATTATTAATTGAAATTTAACAATTTTAAAATTAAGAACAAAACTTAAAAGTCATTGTTTTTTCCTAGAATTTTTATACAAAATAATTGAGCAAAAGTTTTATAGATTAGTATGCAATTAAGTTTTGTTCCTATAACAATTTTAAAACAGATTTATTTAAAATAAATTTAATTAAAATAAGTTTCTTTATTTTTTGAAACTAAAGTAAATATGATTTAATTGGATTTTAAACACAGATCTTTATTGATGTGTGTGTGCTTATGTAATACAAACCCATATAATAAACTTAATCTAATTGACAAAGCATGAAGTGGGTTAACAACTGATTATATTTTTAAACTAAATTATAGATTGAAATAGATGACTATCTGTCTCAATATATATATATATATCACTAGATATTTCTGAAATAACTTAATATTTATACTCCTTATTTATATATCATATTTAGTGTGTGTCCATAATTATATATGTGTATAATAAATCATTTTAATTTAAATTATGAAAACATCTTTTTCTGGAAAAAAACTATTTGACTTTTTTTTTCTTAAGAAATGCTTACCAAATCTATATTCTAATAGCTTTTTTTAATAATATGATTTTACTTTAAATCAATTTGACAACTTCTAGTTTATATATATATGAAAAACAAAAAACACAAGTTAAAAACTTGCATACGCTTGTATTTATGACAATAGATGGCGTTATACCAAAAACACCTTCAAGCATTTGTTTACATAAACGTCAGCGAGTATTTCACTATCTGTAACTTAATTTCCACCTTCATATCATGATTTCAAGCTATTTGCTATCGTCAGTGAAGGACAGGATTAAGAAACTAGATCTAAAACACAAACTCTGAGCGTTTAAGAAAGTTTCTATTCAGCTTGCAAGCGTGAATCTTTTAGACACGTAATGTCTTCAAACTCAACATCGTATGCCAGATAGCTACATGGGTCTGATATCAGTTCAGCATCACCACATAGTAGAAGTCTCTGCAATATATATCATTGCAAGAAAGACCTCAAAGGTACATTTATGAAAAACAAAAAACACAAGTTAAAAACTTGCATATGTTTGTATTTATGACAATAGATGGCATTATACCAAAAACACCTTCAAGCATTTGTTTACATAAATGTCAGAGTGAGTATTTCACCATCTCTAACTTAATTTCCACCTTCATATCATGATTTCAAGTTATTTGCTATCGTCAGTGAAGGACAGGATTAAAAAACTAGATCTAAAACACAAACTCTGAGCGTTTAAGAAACAGTTTCTATTCAGCTTGCAAGCGTGAATCTTTTAGACATGTAATCTCTTCAAACTCAGCATCGCATGCCAGATAGCTACATGGGTCTGATATGAGTTCAGCATCACCACATAGTAGAAGTCTCTGCAATATATATCATTGCAAGAAAGACCTCAAAGGTACATTTATGAAAAACAAAAAACACAAGTTAAAAACTTGCATACGCTTGTATTTATGACAATAGATGGCATTATACCAAAAACACCTTCAAGTGTTTGTTTACATAAACGTCAGAGCGAGTATTTCACTATCTCTAACTTAATTTCCACCTTCATATCATGATTTCAAGCTATTTGCTATCATCAGTGAAGGACAGGATTAAGAAACTAGATCTAAAACACAAACTCTGAGCATTTAAGAAACAGTTTTTATTCAGCCTGTAAGCGTGAATCTTTTAGACACGTTAATGTGTTCAAACTCAGCATAGCAAGCCAGATAGCTACATGGGTCTGATCTCAGTTCAGCATCACCACATAGTAGAAGCCTCTGCAATATACATTATTGCAAGAAAGACCTCAAAGGTACTTTTATGAAAAACAAAAAAACAAGTTAAAAAACTTGCTAATGCTTGTATTTATGATAACAGATGGCATTCTACCAAAAACACTGTCAAGCGTAGTTTTCTGTTTACATAAACATCAGAGTGAGCATTCACTATCTCTAACTTTAATTCCACTTTCAGATCATGATTTCAAGCTATTTGCTATCGTCAGTGAAAGACAGGAATAAGAAACTAGATCTAAACACAAACTCTGAGCTTTTATAAAACAGTTTCTATTCAGCTTGCAAGTGTGAATCTTTTAGACATGTTAATGTCTTCAAACTCAGCATAGCAAGCCAGATAGCTACATGGGTCTGATCTCAGTTCAGCATCTGGCTTGCTATGCTGAGTTTGAAGACATTAACGTGTCTAAAAGATTCACACTTGCAAGCTAAATAGAAACTGTTTCATAAATGCTCAGAGTTTGTGTTTAGATCTAGTTTCTTATTCCTGTCTTTCACTGACGATAGAAAATAGCTTGAAATCATGATCTGAAAGTGGAATTAAAGTTAGAGATAGTGAATGCTCACTCTGATGTTTATGTAAACAGAAAACTATACTTGACGGTGTTTTTGGTAGAATGTCATCTGTTATCATAAATACAAGCGTTAGCAAGTTTTTTAACTTGTTTTTTTGTTTTTCATAGATGTACCTTTGACGTTTTTCTTGCAATGATGTATATTTCAGAGGCTTCTACTATGTGGTGATGCTCAACTGAGATCAGACCCATGTAGCTATCTGGCTTGCTATGCTGAGTTTGAAGACATTAACGTGTAAAAGATTCACGCTTGCAAGCTGAATAGAAACTGTTTCATAAATTCTCAGAGTCTGTGTTTAGATCTAGTTTCTTATTCCTGTCTTTCACTGATGATAGCAAATAGCTTGAAATCATGATCTGAAAGTGGAATTAAAGTTAGAGATAGTGAATGCTCGCTCTGACATTTATGTAAACAGAAAACTATGCTTGACGGTGTTTTTGGTAGAACACCATCTGTTATCATAAATACAAGCATTAGCAAGTTTTTTAACTTGTTTTTTTGTTTTTCATATATATATATATAATTACAATGCATTTATTATATTGTGCTATGCCTTCAGAGGGGAGATTACTAATTATTATAAACATAAAGAGACACTTTTTGTTCTTAAGTAAATTAATTCATGCTGCTTTTGGCATACTTCTAAATTTCCAGGCTGAAAACCTACACTTATATATATATATTAGTTAAGCTGCTATGTTTTGGCTTAATATTTTATACAGGTTTGTTTATTAAAGGTCTGTTTAGTTAAATATGCAAGAGTGATATTTTAAAGCACATTGTAAGTAATTAATCAAGTTTAAGTCCCAAATATGCTTTATCCCTCCTTAGTTTATTATCATGGCCTATGTAGGTTAATTCATAAATTAGATCATTTTAATAAATTCCTTCTTAGCACAGTTTAAGTATTCTAATTTACAAACTGGCATGTGGTAGTTTCACATAATGAAACTTTAGATTTAGCACTTTACTAACTTTAATAATATCTAAAAAGTGTTGCAAATGGGCTTTTATGAAGCACTTCAATGCATTACGCCTTGCTATTATATGCTTATTAGGATAGGATTTGGTTTTAAGGATATCCTATTATTTCTAGTTCAGACAACTCTCTTGATTGGGCCAATGGTTTTAAGGGCCATTCATTATCTCTTTTAGAATTGGAATACTGGTATCCAGCATCGTATATTAAGGCTGTTTGACCATCCAAACTAAATGTTCACAAATAGCAAGCGTCCGGTACATGAGAACTGAGTAATTGTTACTGAATCTCAGGAGTAAAGGCACATTTGAGCTGCATTTCTTACTTAATTTATATAGCGCCATAGTCTCAGAAGTTATGCTATAAAATGCCAGTTTGCCTTCCATTCTATTATTTGTTCAACATTGACCTGAACCTCAGATCTAGTTTATATAATACTATCTGCATAAAGAGCACATTGACTGCTCATTACATTATAATAATATTAGATACACATTATATAAAGTTGACACTCTCTTAAGATTTAACTCTTAGAAAACCCAGGAGGAATGGCAGAGCATAATTTAGGCATCATTATAGATGTAGAAACAATTATTAATTTATAAAATGCTATAATAAAATGATTATAACTAAGTGCAATAAATTGGAGAACTTGTAGTTCATATACTCACCATACCACCTGCAAGTTGAATATCCAGTACACTTAATTGTTATTGTTAGTGTTGTTTTAACAAGATTAAATAATTTTAAACCTATTGATATCTGTAGTCTTATTCACTCTGTTTATGTTGAGTCACTTACCATATTTATTAATATATACATTATATAACTAGCCATAAGTCATGAGTGTGTTTAATTAAGCTGTCATGTATTTAGTTAATTGTTTCTTGAGTCTCTTGCTCCACCCTTTGCTACTGTCAGCATGGGAATTAAGAGATTTTGAGTGTGACTTCATATATGTCATTCATAGGATATAAAGTCAGGAAGTATTGGTAAAGGAGCTGAAATGTGGTTGGATTTGAGGTCTCAAACCCTCATTTAGATCAGCTTTGGTATAATTTACCAAAACTCTGGATTTTGTTGCGTGAATGTACAAATATGACTGTTACAATAACTGAAATATCTGTAAGATGATAAATTTAAAGTAGTATAACATTTAAATAGGGTCAATTACTAACTAAATGCATTTTAAAGTCTGTAACTCTAGAGGATTTAGTGATAGTAGGTTAGTGGTAAGTAATTGAAGAGAACATTTAGGTAAGTTAGACTTGGTAGATAATAATAGTGTAATGAAGGTTGGTTTATGCTAAAAGAAGTGTTCTATAGTAATTATTGTTGGCATTGGTATGTTTTCCTTAAATGGTTGGATCGCAGTAAAATCCCTCTTGTGATACAATCATTTAATTATCAATCCAATAGATAGATTGGATTTTAATGCAGAATGCTTGTAATTCCTGAGATAATTATAGGATAGCATTAATTATGTAAAATTAATGTAATTTAATTAATGTATGTTAATTTAATATTTTTAAAAGATATAATAGTGATTTAACTCACTAGTTAAATAAAATATTATGGTAGTCATTGTTTGTTGTGGGGATTTCTCCAATGATCATAATAAGATGGTAGTGAGAGAGTCTTTCACAATATCAATGCCATTGTGGAAGTGTATTTGATATACTCTTCAATGTTAAAACCACTCTTGTAATTGTCCCTAAAGTCTATCCTATTATGTTATGTGCGGAATATTTCAAGCCCCATAAAGATTCGTATACCCTCTTGCAATAATATTATATGCTTAATATTGAGCTAGCATGATATAGAGTAAATGAGTAGGCAAATAAAGATGGGAAGAACAACTACAAAGAGATAGGAAGGTTACAATATATATATAAATATATTATCCCAATTCAGTTTTTAATGTACATTTGCATTTCTAAATTGTAATGTATCAATATTATTATGAAATAAACATTTGAAAACAGATTATTACAAAATCTAATACTTATTTTATTAGAAAAGAAAGACTCCTTAATTGAATGTTTTTACAAATGAGTCTTATATTAAAATAGAAATTACATTCTCATTTTTATAAGTAGAATGGCATGAATCCTATCACATGACATTTTAATTGCAATTTAAATCTATTAATGAAATTCTTATTTTAAAACTTATATAACAAATTTCAGAATTTATGAATAAATTTAAAATTAATACTTTTAAAAATGTGTAGTCTTTATTTTGATGTTTATTTTATGATAATAATTATATTTATTCAATTTTATTGTTTTATTAAAATATATTATCTTTACAACATATATAATATTTAATCTTTAACATCACGCAAACGTAAATCATTGTGAAAATTACACCTTCAACTAAATGCATAAATGTTCAATATACTATCTATATAAGTGATAAATTTAATCTGATAACAATAATAATAATAATCATCATCATCATCACATCATCACATCATCATCATCATCATCATCATCATCATCATCATCATAATAATAATAATAATAATAATAATAATAATAATAATAATAATAATAATAATAATGGCTTCTATATAAAAGTGAAATAAATAAAATTGAAAACACAGCTGTGAAAGTTTTTGAAGGAAGTTGCCATTTTCATAAATCATATTAGTAATAAAACTACTTATTAAAACTTAATTTTAGTGCCTTTGTTATTCATTGGAAAAGGGATGAATCATATTTATTTTGAAAATCGTTTTTATATGCAGATTTAATCAATTCAGGTTTTACATTTTAATTGTCAATAAGAAAAAAACTTTGAGAAAAATGGCTTAAGTATTATACAGAAAAAAAATCATTTTTCATTTTTTTCTTTACTAAACTCCATGTTGTAAGAATTCCCTTTCATATATTTCTTTCTAAAAACTAGTAGATATTAATTTTTCATTTTACTTTTAGATTAAAATCTGAACATGAGTACAAACGATTTGACAATGATATTAACAAAAGCAAGAGAGACTTGAATGTGATACAATAAATAAATTAAGACCAGTCACTGCTTTTTTGCATCAAGCAATTACAAAAACAATAAGTAGCAATTATGAAGAAGATATTAGTAACAGAACCAGATTTATACTTAATATCGATAAGCTATAACTTAAGTATCTCAATAATTCAATGTTTTTTTTAAAAAAATATTGAAAATATAAAAATATTTATTGACAAAAAAAATTTATCAACTCATATATATATATATTGTACCTACCCATAATTATAATACATTAATTAGTTCAAATATTGTAATAAAGACTCATTTTTGTTAATGGCAAAATTGTTAGATTAACCTTATTAGTATATTGAATGTTAGTTAGGAACCATGTTTTTGGGAATTCATATTAGGATTTTAAAACTATTTTCAACTGTCTTAAATCACAGTATATGATATCTTCCTCTCCAATAATGATGATTGCATTATATTGTTGTTCTATTTTTTTTTCAAAACCAGTGCATCAATGCTTATTTGATCGATCCAATTTATCTCAACCTTTAGTGTAAATTGACTTATATATCTATTTCCTGATTATCATTGTATGGCTAGATAAGTTTAAAACCAGGTATTTACATGAAGAACTGATTCATATACAAGTCATTGACATTAATAGGCAGGAACACTATTCTGCATCCATGAGACTTACTAAATGATAGGTCATAAAACACATTCATAGGGTTTTATCATTGTTGTTTGTAGTTTGTTACTGCTTTATATCCCTCTTGACCTTTGTAGGTTGTATCCACTTTTTAATTTCATTGTAATATAACTCTGACTATAGTTAATAAAATATTTATTGATGACCTGTAGTCATATGTGGTTGTGATGTATTTTAATTATATATGATAATCATTTATTTATAGGCATTAAATAATATTGATGATGAGAATTTATTTGATAGGTATCATAAGATAATTAATAATTATCCTACCTGATTTAAAATGAGGCTGTTGAAACTTTTCAGCAGTTGAAAATTTTATTTTGTTATATGTTATAATTTGCATCTATAGTCTTATACGACCTAGGTGAGATAAAAAGATGATAGCCATCTTTTAATCTGCTAAGATTATGGTTTATAAAATAATTATTGGTGGTCTGTGACTATGCCATATTATAATTAATGCTCATAGATGCATAATTTATTTAATGTAGTACATTTGTCAATTGCAGCTCTGAAGTAGACTGCCAGACAGTTGAAACTTAGAAAAATATAATAATAATATACTTTGTTAATTTAAATATGCAAAAAGAAATACGTTTTTTTTAAATCTATATTAAAACAATATAAAAACGTAAAATTATTGATTAATTTAATTATTATCAGCTTTTATTAAGTAATTAATTAAGAAAATGTTTACAATACTAAATTCTATAATAAATTTTTGAAAATTAAATTGAGAGAGTGCAAATTTCTCAAGCGCTTGTGACTATTAGTAACCAATCAGATCTTAAGCACTGGGACAGGGAATTTAATAAGAAAAGAGTGGATTCCACTCTCTTCTTTACTTGTATCTGAGAGCGTGAATCTTAAATATCATCACACTTAATTGACTGAGTTCAAATTATAAACATACAGCGTGAAATCTTTCGATTTACTACGCAGTAGTTTTCGATGTTATAACTTTGCAGCAATATATGTAAATAATATTTTATAAAGCGCAGACGGTATTGAAAATTAAATTGAGAGAGTGCAAATTTCTCAAGCGCTTGTGACTATTAGTAACCAATCATATCTTAGGCACTGGTACAGGGAATTTAATAAGAAGAGTGGATTCCACTCTCTTCTTTACTTGTCTTTCTATATATCCAAGCCAGTCCAAAGTACTTATATCTGAGAGCGTGAATGGAATCCACTCTTTTCTTATTAAATTCCCTGTCCCAGTGCTTAAGATCTGATTGGTTACTAATAGTCACAAGCGCTTGAGAAATTTGCACTCTCTCAATTTAATTTTCAATACCGTCTGCGCTTTATAAAATAATAAATTTTTGATAATGCGTTATATTTTAATTAATTATTGAAAATTGCACTTGTACATAAACTTATAAATTTCAAGGAAATGTCTTAGTTCCTCCCCTCCCCACATTTTAACAGATATTTAATATATCTTGCTAAATATTTTTGTGTCTTCTTTTGCAGAATTCCTGAAAAGTTACTCTGATCTTTAAATCTTTAAAAAATATCACATAATTCTATTTGATTTTTTTTTTTTTAAAAAAAAAAAAGCTCATAAATTTACCAAGTATATAAAAAATACATTTCTCTGCTGTTTAAACAAATAAAAAAGATTTCTAGCTTTCAATAATAAAAATAAAAGTTATCTTATAAAACATCTCAAGCATCAAACACTGTAATTTGTTAAATCTTAGTTCTCTGGAATGATTATTTTTTAAAAATGTTAATTAAAATATACAATTTAATAATAGGACATTGAATACATGAATACATTGACTTCACAAAGTCCTAGGAAATTGTTTATTTTTTATTCCAAAGATTGCTTTCATTCATTATTTTCTCATCATTACCGAATGACTGACTGTTAAAAATATTCATTTCATCTTATTCGTTTCTGACTTTTGGCATTGTAATTTATTAGAAACTTCAAATTATTGATAATAGTATCATCACTCTAAGTACAAACCTTTAATCCAATATCTATTTTTCAAACACCACTTATCCAAACAAAATGATTTTTAACCTTTTACAATAAATAAATTACATTACATTTTAAAGTTTTATATTGTTATTAGTAAAATAAGTTTATACAGTATAAAGAAAGTATTTATATACAACAAAATTACAGATAGTAAAATTAATGTTTATTATATTTTTGGTTTAAATCACCATGAGGTGGTAAAAGGTCTATTTTTAAAATCCCCCCCCCCCCAAAAAAAAAAAATTCATAAATTCAAAATGTTTGCCAACCATGGATTCTGAACTAATAGTATTCTACCGATATTAAGATTTTATTAAGCCAATTAGATGATTAATTATGGCTTTCAAATGTGATAGTTTGAATCCTTCTGTTGGTTATAAATTAGTTTAATCCCAATGTTCAGAAATGAATTAGTTTCTTTATTCTTGCATTAGTTAAAAAAAACATTTAGTATATCTTATTACTCTGCTTCCACATTTCATTTAAATAAAGTATTAATTACAGAATCTTCTCAATATTAAGTATTCTTTAATCAATTCTCTCTGCAGATTCTATAATTGAAAAAACATGTAAGTGCCTATTAATTAGATATTAATTAAATAAATCATATTTTTATGAAAGCTTACAAAAAAAATTGATTCACAAAGTCATAACAAAATATATATTTTCTGTCACATCAATGAAATAAAGTTAATGAATTTTCTTTATTTTTAAGAATCAATATTTTATTTGAAATTATAAATTTTATTTTATTTTATTATGTTTTATTTTTACAACACCATTAAACAATGCACTTACTTTTTTATCTTTGTTATTGAAAGATTTTATGAGTGTTATAGAATTTGTGGACTTAATTAGTGAGGTATTTAATAGACTTACACTCTCAAATCAAAATGCTTTAGATTCTCCTATTGATTTTTAAAAAAGTAGTTAAGATAAGAGTGACCGCTCGTCTTTTAAATAAATATTGTGTTTAAGATTTGCAGAAGTCCCTACTGTCGTTTTTTCAGGCACATATTCTTAAGGTTTATAGCCTTAATAAATATTAGGTTAAGTAATGAGTATGCGCTTTATAAATATAATTATTATCTTTGTTATATAAAAAAAATGTAATCAATTTTATTTGTTCTTAGCAATGATTAGTTAATACTTGTTTAAAACCATTAATTATATGGTATGAATAAACTTTTTTTAGTCTTTGCTATATTATGGGATAAAGACAAATGTTGATTTTACAAATCAATTTTTTTTGCTTGTTTTTATTAATTATATGTCAATTTTCGAATTGCAGTAGAAGTTTATGTAGTTACATACCCTTGTCCAAGATAGATTCAGTTACTAGACTTCAGAATACTGCAGCAATAATTTTCCATTGCTTGTAATACATATAACATGAACATTTTTCTGTGTGTTATATTTCAAAAATTAATAGATCAAATTTTAATTTAATTTTATTTTGTTGTATTTTAAAAATTGTAGGAAAATTTTTAGATTATTTAATGTTAAAGCATTATCAGAAGGGTAATTCTTCTTAATGTTCTACTAGAATCGTTACCATAATAAGACTGCAAATATCTTACTTACTCTTATATTTTAAGTAATAGTATTTTTATTTAAGAGTATTAACATTTTGCTGTTCTTAGATTTATTTACAATTCATAAATAAAAATGTGGACTATGTAATTAATAAAGTTAACATTTATGAAAAAGAAAACACAAATTATGATTAAAAATCCACTTTTAGTAAACTTTAAATTAAACATAGTTTAATGTATATATAAGCAATGGGAACAAATCACACTCCCCAGACTATAACTTAAATACATTCTAAATATCAAACAAATAATCAAGAATAGAATTAATCTACCTAGTCTTGGTAGCTCTGATATTTAATCATAGTATTAAAGTGAGTTGCTGTCTCCAGCCTTGTATAATTAATTATGAGTTTAATAACTCTGCCACATTCAATCTGGCTGATAAATTAATTTCCCTCTGAATTACCAACAATGTTGACAAATGTATGCTTATAAATATCAGTGTGACCAAGAATAGGTCGAGTTATTTTATTCTTAATTTTTTGTTAAACAATTAGAGGGCTTTTAACTATTAAATAAGGGATGATGATTTACTTTCTTTGTTTAAATATTTAGTGTTCATTTTGACTTTATTTGTTACTGATATTAAAGAAATCAAGTTTAATCTTGATAATTTGCAAATAGATTTTGAGCTAAGACTTGCTATTAGCAATTTTATATTCAAATTTTGAAATTGTATTAGAGAGTGTATCATTTTCTTTGTCATAATCAATGCCTTAGATATTCAGATAATTTGGTGATAAAGAGTTCACAATATTTTTTTAATATTTAAGAATTTTCACTTCAATAAACTAAAATAGCTTCAATATTTTATTATTAGTGTATGCATAGTGAAGAAAGATTGCACAGTATTTAATATTTTAAAATGTAAAATATTTTTCTTCTTACTGAGAAATTTAAATAGCGTATCTGTATTTATCTGATTTTGTCAAAAATAAAAATATGATTTGGAATTACACTGAGCATTGAGAAAGTTAATTTATTTGATAAACTTTTGTTAAATTTTTATATCTTCTAATAATTTTATATTTTTAAATCTAACTTTTGAATTTAGTTGAGCATCTATTATTTTTACACAAATTTTAGCTACTGGTTTTGCTACTACATTATACTGTTAAATTGCAATGAATGTCTACAAATTATTATCTTTAATAACTTTTAATCTTGCATTTAATTCGTAAACATAAATTTATAAGTTTAGAAATCTTGATAACATACTTTTGTATTCTAGTTCCAAAAAAATACATTAATTCTTAATCAGATGATAATTAGTCTTAGGAAATTGATTAATTAATTAAGAATTAAGAATTATTAACAAAAACTGTGCTTAAAAATTGTATTATTATTAAAAATATATATTACAATACATGAATATAATTGTGTAATATGATAAAGATAAGAATGATTATTGCATTTTTAAATCACTCATATTTTTGGAATTTATACACTCATCATGATGTTCTTTGATTATTCGTACATATTACATAAATAATAATACTTAAAAAACCAATAATTGAATTCAAATATTGCATGAATAAAAATTATTTATAATCAATTTTCAAATCAAATTTAAAACAAAAGTTATGAAAATAAAATTGCAAAAATATAAATATATTTATACAATAAATAAAAATATATGTTGATTTAAAAATCAGTAACAAATTTAGAATCATCTAAATTCTGAAATGCTTTGATAATAAATGCATCAAAATAATTCTCATGCAAGCAAAGTTAATAAAATAAATTAAATTTAAATAAAATTAAGACATCCTAGATTCTTTAATTCTAATTAATAGTAAGTAAATGGTATAAATTTGAAATGTTAATTTATATATAATACACTGACTGATTTAAAATAAAAAATTTAAATTTAAAGTAAAGTTACTATAATCAATAATAAATTGCTACAACAATATTTTGATAAGCTAAAACAGTTAAAAATAAAAACATTACTTAACATATTATTAACAAAAAATAAATTATATTTCAAGTAAATCATTTGATGATAAAAATAACCACTTTAATTTAATACATATTTTATGATTTCAATACCATCTATCAATAGAATACACAAACATTTTACCACATGATAATATACAAAATATTAAAATTATTTATCATTTTGCTTTAATGATTAAAAAACACTTGAATTACAATTTAACAATTTTTTAAATATGTAACATATTTAAATAAAAATAATTTTAGTTTTATTATTTAATTGCAGATTTTAACTGAAAGGAGGTTCATCAATTCCAATTTGAAGCCTTAAAGAAACATACCAAATAAAATCCTAATGGCACTCCAAGTGCTTTTATATTTGTAATTATTATTATTTATTAGATTATTTATTTTGTCACATGGTAAATAAATCTAGATGACTGCTCACCAAAAACATCACGCTGTCTGTCATTTTTTTCAGATGCTTAGTAATTCTTAATTATGGAATAAGTTGGTTTTTATTAAAGACAGAGTATATATATAGGATTGCTTACATTATTTTATATTCATAATCATGAGAGATAAAAAATAAATGATATCCATTTCCTGAAGATTGTAAAATTTCCAGCCAAAACAACATTTCTTAACCAAAATTAAAGAATATTAAAAATAGTCTGCATATATAAAGACATATTTAACAATAACTTTTTATTTGTTTGCCTAAAACATTTAGATCATATTCAGATAAAGAAAAGACTTTATAAATTGGAAAAAAAAAAACAACTTTCTAATACTTTAACTAAAACTTTGTCAGGCTTAATAAAGTTAAACATATAGACAATTGATTTGAAAAATAAATAACTATTTTTCTGCTTATAAAAGTGGTAATATAAAAGCAAGGTTACTTATTTATATTAACAGAAAATAAAAAATGCAGATTTATTTACTCTTTATACCCCAATAAATATTTATCGTGATGAAGAAATACATGATTTTCATATGAAGTAGAAAATGCTTTTGATTATGATCTAAACATTTTGAAAATGCCCACGAGAAATTTTAATGCTGGTATTGAAAAATGATTTCAAAATAAACTTTTTGTACTTAAATTTGGTTATAAAAACATAAATGAGATACAATATTTACCTGTAAATGCTGTGTAAAAAAATTTGAAAAAAATTAAAGCAGAAATGTGCATAAAAGTATTTAATGATACATCAAATTGAATTATAATATATATATTTTAAAATTGTAATTTGCCCAATTATTTCAACCCAAAAAGTTTTCATTGGTTAGCAACATACAATATATATATTAATACAAAACAAAAGAGACAGAAGCTAATAAAAACGATAGTATTAACAGTTAATATTTCTAACTTTCAGGAACTTTCCATTGAATTTAAGTTAAAACCTGAAAATCATTTTAAATATTATCAGACTTCAGAGGTGGTTTAGACTTCAAGACGATCAGTAAAAAGATTGATACTTTATTAAAACTTCTCTACAGATAGCCAAGAAATGATAATGATAGAAGAAAAGATATTAAAACTGTTTTTAAATGATATATTTAAAAAAAACTCCAAATCTAAAATTTGTAAAAACGTTATAGAAAATATTAGTAATGACATAAGAAAATATAACTCTGAAATGGCAAAGAAAAGACAATTCTCACATTTAAAGAAAATTGTTTTGGTAATAAGAAAACAAAATGATATTAAAAAAAGCACAACTCTCCATACAGTATTTCCACCTGTGCTAAACAGAGTAATCAATGGATGCCAGAAGGCTTGTGCATAAAATCCCTATCTAATGCTTACTTATCCAATATCCCCAGACTAGTTTCTGGCTTGTGGCCTTCATCAGTAAAGAGCTTTGGATCTGAGAGCACTGCATCTAGATCTTAGGATCTAATGCAACCCTCTAGCAACTACCTTTTATCTCTACTTAACTATAAAACTATAAGAATGAAATTGAAAACACAAAAAATATTTTCAATCTAAGTTCAATAGCTTATACAGTCATATGGGTCTGAACTCAGTTCAGCACCTATACATTTTGGTGTCTTTGGCTTTTTTACAACCATAGCCATCACTATCCTATTGGGCAGGATTGGTGTTAAGCCATTAAGCATCACATGATCACATCTCCTATACTAGCACATTAATTGTTGATAAACAAAGCAAAACTCTCCATACAGTATTGCCATCTGTGCTAAACATAGTAATCAATGGATGCCAGAAGGCTTGTGCATAAAATCCCTATCTAATGCCTACTCATCCTATATCCCCAGATTAGTTTCTGGCTGGTGGCCTTCATCACTGAGGAGCTTTGGATCTGAGGGCACTGCATCTAGATCTTAGGATCTAATGCAACCCTCTAGCAAACACCTTTTATCTCTACTTAACTATAAAACTATGAGAATGAAATTGAAAACACAAAAAATATTTTCAATCTAAGCTCAATAGCTTATATAGTCATATGGGTCTGAACTCAGTTCAGCACCCATACATTTTGGTGTCCTTGGCTCTTTTAAGACCATAGCCACCACTATCCTATTAGGCAGGATTGGTGTAAAACCACTAAGCATCACATGATCACATCTCCTACACTAGCACATTAATTGTTGATAAACAAAGCAAAACTCTCCATACAGTATTGCCACCTGTGCTAAACAGAGTAATCAATGGATGCCAGAAGGCTTGTGCATAAAATCCCTGTCTAATGCCTACTCATCCAATATCCCCAGACTAGTTTCTGGCTCATGGCCTTCATCAGTGAGGAGCTTTGGATCTGAGAGCACTGCATCTAGATCTTAGGATCTAATGCAACCCTCTAGCAACCACCTTTTATCTCTACTTAACTAATGAGAATGAAATTGAAAACACAAAAAATATTTTCAATCTAAGCTCAATAGCTTATATAGTCATATGGGTCTGAACTCAGTTCAGCACCCATACATTTTGGTGTCTTTGGCTCTTTTACAACCATAGCCACCACTATCCTATTAGGCAGGATTGGTGTTAAACCATTAAGCATCACATGATCACAACTCCTATACTAGCACATTAATTGTTGGTAAACAAAGCAAAACTCTCCATACAGTATTGCCACCTGTGCTAAACAGAGTAGCACAGGTGGCAATATTGTATGGAGAGTTTTGCTTTGTTTATCAACAATTAGTGTGCTACTATAGGAGATGTGATCATGTGATACAAAATGATATTGTTATTAAAAGGAAATATGCCATCATGAAGTGTACAGAAATTTTTTACAGATAAATATATAAATGTAAATAATAAAAAGTATTATATACAATTATATTCTTTTTTTAAAATGTCAAGTAATTGAAATGAAGTCAGAGTTTTAAGAAATATTACAAGAGATATCAAGTGAAATCAAGACATTTAAGACTAAATATAAAACAAAAAAAAGTTTAAATGTAATTCTCAATAGCTTTCAAAAAGAGAAACTAAAGACATAATAATGAAAAAAAGTTACGACTACAAATATTAATGCCATATTATTATATTATAGAATTAAACTTGGATGAAGTGTTTTTAGTATAAATAAATTAATATTAAAATCAAATATTATTTTGTTCATTTAAAAAGAAAAGTTTTTAATAATAGTATTTTACCAATGCTTCCATATAATCCTGAGATTTAGATATATAAATACAACGATTTCAAACCATGCAATGAAATGCTGACTGTAAAAAGAAAAAATCAAAACTGAAATACATGGGCTGCAGACAAATGTCAATGATTTGATTAAAGAATTAAGAAGTTGAAATAGACCTATCTGTATATGGTATTGAAGCATTTTATAATCAATGAAAAATTAAAGATTTAAATTGTATTTCAAAAATTATAAATAGTGTAGAAATAAATCGTGCATGAATTGCATTGCTGAGATAAAAAAGATAGCTCGAGTTATATTAAAGAAAGAAGCTAAGAATTGAAGAAACTGAACTGTGAATGAATGAATAATGATTAAAAATGATAATAATATTTTGTTTTTTCTACATTATTATATTTTATTTTTGTAATATATCTTTAATATTATTGTAAGTTAACATTAACTACATAGATGTGAGTGTAGTTACATCTATCAGCAGTGCTGTGACAGAATAACCAGAATAAGAATATTACTATAAAATATAATTACATTTATACTAACATAATTAATTTTATTTTTTGATACCATAAGTAATTTTCATATATGTTTGCATGTTCAAATTAGTAAGAAATACTAGAGAGAGGGGGGAGAGTTCACAAAACAAACTCTTAACAAGCTTTGTAGAATACCCCCAACCTCAGAGCATTTTCTGCTACTGGTGTCCTCAGTGAGGTGCTAGGATATTCATTTTTTAGATCTCACTGAGGATGCCAGTAGCAAAAATTGGTCTGAGGTTGAGGGTATTCTAAAAAACTTGTTATGTGACATCTGACTTGATTTTTTAATATACATATATATGACAGGTTTTGGTTGTATCTTAAATATATTTTTGGTAATTTCTGAGTTTCTAATTTGAAGAAATAACCCTATTTTTATTCATTATAATACTTGAGATTGAACTGTCATAGCACATACATATATTTATTTATTACTATTTAGCATATGGATTTTTTCAACAGCTTAACATTTAATAAAATATCACAAACTAACTTATAGAAATTCTAATCAAGAGATATTTCTTTAGTGTTTTCCTGAAGTTTTGTGATCTAGTAGTTTTATTGTGCTTTTCATTTCTGCTACTGTAGCCATAGATCTTATAGTCATTAACTATGAGATTTATTGTTTGTGTATTTTCCATATTTACATAGAAAAGTAGCTTCTAAATTGCATTTATAAAATATATAAGTATAATAACTGTGGATTGTCTGAAGCAACCTCAATTGTCTCCAAAAAAATAAAAATCCATGTGGCTTATATTATTGGATTTGGAAAAAGAAATTTATTTGGAACTTATTGAACATCAAATAAGGAATTCTTGATTAGGAATAAATATTAAGTGAAAAACCATATCTTGAATTATTGGCAAGATTAATCTACTTATCAGATTTTAATATTGTGAGGTAATTTCTTTTCTAATATCTCATTGAGGAATACATGAAAGACAGGGAAAAGGCATTACAAAGGAATACCTTGAGTGTGCCACCAATATTTCTCATGGTATTTATTAATCAAGTATCCATAAGTTAAATGTTGAATTTTTTTTTCCAAACAGTCAAAATATTCACCAAATGAATATGCGAGGGCTAACAAAGTTGTCCACAAAGTACTTGAATTACAATCTCAGGGAATGATAGTCATTTTCAAGGACATTAATTTTGATTTAATTTTAGATAAATAAGGAAAATAAATTATATTATGATCCAAGGATAGTTTTAAATAACATGGATTAGGATCATGACTCATTCTATTATTTTAAAAAGATTGTATAAGGATTACAAATCTTTACCTGCATTTAAATAAATCATATTAACTTTATTGGATTATTAATTAGACTCCAGTCCTTGAAAAATATTTCCAATCTTTTCATATCTTTATTGAGAAAAACTTTTCTAGTTTAAAAAACGACCTATTTAAAAAGTCAAAACAATATCATCATCATAAATGAATTTTGGCCTTTTATTTCTGGAAGATCACTGACGAATATATTAAATAAAGTACATAAAAGAATTGAAATCTGAAGTATACTATTCTGTGAAACTGTGTATCTATTGTCATTGGATCTTTCCTATGGAAATTTTTTTATCAAAAAATCAATGGTTATCCCGCATTTAAGAGTGTTAAAACTTAAAAAAAAAATTCCAAGTGAAACATAAACTGGCGTTAGATTAATAAAGATTTTAATTTATTTTGAAAACCTTTTTCATTGTATATATATTACTTGTGCTGCTTATACTGACAAATTATGTGCATACATACAGATAAATAAATATTTTGTACAAACTAGATCACTTTTAGTTTCATATGAGATTCATCAATATAAGAAAGCTTAAATTTGATTAATTAAATATGATTATAGTTGATCCTGATGATGATGATAAAGTCTGATGTCATATATGATGGCCTCCTAAAAGATATCCGATTTTTATATTTTCTGATCATTATACAACAAATTATCTCTCAGAGCATATACAAGGTTTGAATTACACTAATTCTAATTTGGTATCTTATTTTTTTTCTAAAAAAGAATACCTATCACCTAGTTTACAGGAAACTACCAATTATTGGTTTCTAATCTTCTATTCTCTGATATTTAGTAATCAGAAAAGACAATAATTTCTTTAGGACTTGCATTTATTATTTCAAAAGTATAAAAAATGTTTTATAAATGTTTAAATTTCAAAATGATTTTTATAAATATAAGCAGGATTAAATTTCAAAATCATTATTATAAATAAAAATACAGTAATAACTTCATTTAAGTTAAATAATCAGTTAAATGTACAATCAAATGAATCTTCTTTTTACCTTACTTTTATTTCATTTCCTGATATCTATAAATGTTTTGTCTATTTATCTAATTAATGTTACTTATAAGATATAACTAGGCCATATCTATCTACGTTTGTACCATTACAATATATAAATTATTTTTTTCAGACTTAAAATTGAAATAATAAAAGTACTACGGGATTTTTTCTCTATATTAAACTATATAAAATCTTCTGTTATAATGTAACTAGGAAATCATTAATTGGAACAGACAATACAAACTACAACTTGTGATCTATTAATTATCAGTAGCATTTTCCTGGTTTAAATAGAGCTACAATGTATCACTTTGGTAAATCATTTTGAATATTATTTTATGTATGAGAATTTTAAGTACAACTTCTCTGAATTCTAATCAGCAACCATATATAGAAAACTTTTTCATGCATTAAAATATATAATAGATTAAGCTCTGATGTAACTAGTAATCATCAATTACAACAGACAGTTCAAGATAAAACTTTATATTTACATGCAAGCAGTCTATTTTCTTGCATAGCATAAATCAAAGAAAAGCCATTAGTTTTGTTTTAGAAGAGGTTGTCATTCAAAAAAAATGTTATTGTTAAATACTAGATCATATAATTGTGACTGCATTATCTTTCATAGCTAACGATTTTATATAATTCAATACATAAATAATTTCTTTCTTTGTGGGAAATACTTAGTTGCTGATACGAATTCAGAAAAGTTATATTTTCAAAATGTTTAATGTATTGGTCATATATGAACTATATGGTTCAGCTACAAGTGGATTATCTCTTAGTTAATATAAATTAGACAAATGTTGTTGTTAATTTTTTTTCATGTGTTATAGCATCGGTCGGAAAGTGAACCCGCTAACTCAGGACAACTGCTTGTAAGGCAGCTGTGCTAACCACTTCACCACCAACGCTTGGCCAATGTTATTGTTAATTATTAAAATATGTGATTCATCTTGCATTATCTGCTTTAATTAGAGTTTTCCTAATTGCTTCAGAGTAAAACCTTTCATCAAGAGTTATTCTAAAAAAAAAAATTAAATTTTGGAATGTCTATATATATACATATATCATTATTATAAATATGTTAGTGTGTGATATATATATACATTATGCATATATATTATTAAATAAAACGTTAGTTGACATAAAAATAAATTCAGTTCACTCGTTCTATTTATATTTTATGAACATAAAATATGACTATTAGTCATGTTCCTTCTATTTCAACAAAAGCAGATAGAAATATATTTTATCTACGGGTTATTAATGACATTTTGCATCCACTTAGACTCTGATGAAAAATCTTTAGGAAGTAAAGAATTTTTGAAACTATTACTTTTAAAAGAATTTATTAATATTTTAAATCAGGTTAAAATTTGTTTTATGTATAAAATGGTAATCTTATACATTTACAAACACTTTTATAAATGTATGTACATGTACCTCCTATATATATATTACAAATAAAATGTCCGTTAAATAAAAAACTATTATAATAACTATAAAAATAATAAATATAATGATAATTAACCATTATATACAGTCTTTCAATCTGCATAAGCTCTTTTAGTTAATTCCTTAACCTGCCTCAACTGTTGTTAAATTCTAAAACAAAATGAAAGCAAATGTCATCAAACTCAAATTCCTTGAATGCTGAACATTAATGCTAGCAGTTTGCCTATTAATTATATTCATTTCATTTCTATTTATTAAAATTGCCTCCTTATTTTATTCTTTTATTATGGGTTTTTTTCTTCATGAAGATTCTTAACGTTTTCAATATCAAAGTTATATTTATATTTACATGTTCTTTCATGATCCAAGAAAACTGAAGCAGTCATTAAATCATTATTATTTTTACTTTTTATTTGCTTGTATAACAATTTGTACTACTTTAATTTTTTTTCAATACTGCATCTCTATTCACCTATATATGATAGCATACATCTTTTCTGCTTGGCAGGTATGTCATAGCTGTCAAGTAGAAAAGTAATGCTGTGTATTAAATTTATAGTGGATATATGTTATCATATATAGGTGAAGTGAGGTGCAGTATTGAAAAAAGATTAAGAAAGCATAAATTGCTATACAAGCATGTAAAAGGTAAAAATATTAATGATCTAATGACTGTTTTAGTTTTCTTGGATCATGAATGGACATGTAAATATAAATTTAAGTTTGATAACGAAAGTTTTAAGATTCTTCATGAAGAATGAAAACATAATAAAAGAAAAATTAGAGAGGCAATTGCAATAAATAGATATAAATAAATATAATAGATAAGCTTCTAGCATTAAAATTTGGGATTCATGGGATTTGAGTTGATGACTTTTGCTTCCATTTGTTTTTGAATTTAATGCAGTTGAAGCAGTTAAGGAATTAATCAGAAGTACTTCTGTGGATTGAAAGACTCTATAATAGTTAATTACTATTATATATATTGTAACTGGATGCAATGGACACAATTGAAGGTAAGCAGCAAGCTGACAAAAAGTGTGAAAGCAATAATCAAAAGATAATAATAATAAAAATAATAATATAACCACTGATCTTAAACTGCTTTAATAAATAAATACTTGTTAATTAATAATTTCCTAGCTCTGAATAATAATAGAAATAATAATAAATTGACTCATGAGACTGTGTTTCCATGCTATGATGTACAGACTGCCTTAAAGTCAAATAAGTATCAAAGACACATACCTGACTGCATAAAAATACCATTGAATTCCAACTCTTTAAGAATTACAATCTTATCTCTATGAATAACTATAATAATTCTATTTAAATAAAGCTAAAATAATATTCCAACTAAATATTTAAAAATGATAATATTAAAATTTATTATAAGAATAAATTTATATTCTAATTTAAATTTGAAGTAAATCTTGATCTAAATCTGTATTGTATTTTAATCTATATTTCAGGATATCATATTACAGAAAGAACAAAAAATAGGTTACTGGATAACAAAGGCAATTTTATGAAAATCCAATAATCCAGACAAAATTTTTAAAAAAATGTAAAATAATAATATTATTAAATAAACTATAACCAATATGATAACTAAACTGTAAAAACAGTTACTTTAGATCTTATAGGGTTTTGAATTAATTTTTAAAAAATCTCTATTATAATTTAAGAAATCTAGTAAAATATGATTTGGATTATTAAAATACTTAGAAATCAACTCTCATAATGATAATACTACCCTCTAATACTATAAACATAGTATAACTAATCTTATAATGCAAATATTTAAGTAAAGTTTATTATTTTCTTGAATAAAGTAATTGGTATATGGATTCCAAATATAGCTCTGCTTACACGCTTTAAAATAATAATAATAATAATAATAAGTTAATGATTGTTATTAGTTTGAAACAAAAATTCTTAAGTTTATTATGAAATGACCATATGTGACCATTGAAGATGATAACTCTTGTGATAATTAAATAAATTTGGATTTATTCGATCGTTTTTCTGAATCTATGGTAATTTATGGACCAATTCTCATATACCTCTTGATAAAAATAATCATTTTTATAAGTGTAATACATATATTAAATAGAATGATTTATTATAAGTGTGCAATAAAGTAAATACTGAATTCAATCAATGTCTGTAATGAATGATAAATAGAAATATGGAAATATGAATAATGTCAAACTACACAATTTTAAATTCTAAAAATCAGTTTATTTACAAAACAATATATAGAATTTACAAATCAATATTTAAGTTTTATTTTATAACACATAAAAAGTAAAGTGATTATTTACAAATTCCAATAAAATAATTTTATATTTACAAATTTTCCAAATACAATAAACAAGATATCAGTTTAGTAATACATCCCTCTATCCAAAATGAATTTATGTAACCTTTTGTAATAAGTCTATAATTATTTCTTAATAACACTATATTTCAAAGTGGGCAAATATTTGAGTTCACAGCTGGTATAATTTAAATTATTATATTATATCTTCCCTTTTTACTTTAAATAAAGCAAACAAACAATATAAAATATTGTTATATCTTTGGTGATTTTATAAATTACTATTCACCTTAATCAAACTGAGAGAGTGCAAACCTCTCAAGCGTTTAGCCAATTAAATTCTCTGTCCCAGTATTTGCGATCTGATTGGCTAAACGCTTGAGAGGTTTGCACTCTCTCAGTTTGATTTCAATACCATCTGTGTTTGTAGAAATATTATTTACATATTCACCTTAATAAAAAATCAGGTTTCACTTTTTCCATAATAATTTTATGATTACTTTATTGAATTAACCAGAAAATAATTAAACATATATGCTATTTTAATTGACTACTGATTACTTGGAAATAATTAAATTTTTTAAAATATAAATTTTAAAATACTAATTCATATGTAAAACAAACAAGCATTTTGAACTAAAGAATAGCTTAAGTCATATCTCACATTAATATACAGGCTTAAAATTGGCATATAGGAATTACTCCTATTATAATCATTTTCCTAACAAATCCTCTTTTTCTTAAAACAGCAATTATTAAACATTTTTCAGAATTAATTGCAATTTAATTATCTGTTTCTATTGCTCTTTGGATCATTTAACAAAATCACTGATTATGCACTTGGAAATGTTTAAATATTTATTATTAAATTTTGCTTATGTGAGATGCTAACTAACATTTGTAATACTAACAACCTTATACTCATAGAGGTCATAAATGCTACATTTTGTATCTATGTAAACATATACAAGCTTATGTGGATGGAATAACTTTTCTCAAGATTTTCAAATATATATCATTGCTTTATTAGATGTGATGTCTGTAACCAGGATCTTTATAAAAGCACTTTTAATAATTCAGATATAAAAATTCCATGGGAATTATCTCAAATAGCCAATCTGCATTCATGATTACATGACCTATGTTTTCCCTATGACTTACACTATGCTCTATGGGAATAAAACATAAAGACTGAATACTCATGTGAATCCAAACAATTACATTTGACAAGAAATCCTTAGGTTTAAATGTCACAAGCATATCTAAGCAATAAATTGAAGATATGACATCTTAATACATTTTATATAACAGCTGAAATGTTCTTCAGAATTAAAACACAAAATTCCACCACAAAAATTAATACATTCCCAATAATAACAATATACACTCTAACATTACCAGGATGCACTAGCATAACTTAACTGATCAAAGCATACACACAGAGCAAAGAAAAATTAACACATATAAATAAGTGTTTCATAAAATAATTAATCTAAAAAAAAATTGTGGCTGCATTAATAATTAATCCCCAAATAATCATCTTTTATTCAAAAGCATATATTCATTATAACTTTAAAATAGCAATTTGCTAGATATGAAGAATAATTTTTCAGAACAAAACATTCTAGATTATTTAAATTTGAAATATAATAATATTAAACAAACTAAATAAGCATTTATTAAAACAAACAATAAAAATCACCAATAAATGTTATAATTTAATGACACTTGTGCAGCAATGTTCCATTTGAATATAAAAATAAACCAACATTTACCACACTTTCAACATATTTTAAAATATAGATAACTCTATTATATACTAAATTATAGTATACCCACATATATAATACCTATTGGAATTCAAAATGATAATTTTAAAACAATACATATAAATTTCTTTAAATATAACAATTCCCAAAAATAAAATTAATAAAAGTTAATTTTCTTTTACCAAAACCTCCTGAAATATAAGTTTAAATAGAAGTTTGAACAGTCAATTTATTTATTAGAATCTTTTTTTCCCTCCATCTACCCACAATGAAGTAAATAAGCTTGAAAATTAGAAATGATAAAAATCATTTTCTCTTAGATAAAGTTAATTAATTGTCTTGTGTATTCTTGTAATTTTACAGTTCTTTTAATATTGAAGAAAAACATTGTCAAACATAGTAAAAAGGAAACTATCCTTCTATACATGGTTCCAATTGGAATAAATATGGATTATAATCTTTAGCTTTACTGCAAATAGATAGATTAAATCCCAAAACATTTTATTTCTCCGAGTATAATCTTATCATAAATTTCCGTATTTTTTCCTCTTTTAAAAATAACAGAATGATACACATTTATAATAAGTTGGTTTAAATATAACTTTTACTTTAGCAGTTCCATTATATAATATTATAACGTATTAGATGAATAAGTTAGTAACTCAAGTTTTAATATCTTCTTATATTGTAAGTCATTAAGAACATTTACAATATTAGTAGAAAAATAATAATAAGCTAACAGTTTTGCAATTTAAACACTAAAACAGGAGATTAAATAGTTCAATTCAGGAGTTAATACTATATTATTTTAGAATCATATAAAATTTTATAAGCAAATAGAAAAATATTTTTATAATATGATAAACAAATTCTTACGTAATACATCCTTATGTTGTCCATAGTTTGGTCAACTTTTTCTGAAGATTAAAATGAGAATTCTGGTAATATACTTCTGTCAATGCCTTTCATGTATTGTTCTTTTCCCCCAATTATTACAAGAAGTAAATATCAATGCTGCTTTTCAAAGAATAGACTAGTTATTTATTTTTTTGATTTCATTTTAATGCTGCTCGAAATAAAGAAAAAATTTTAAACATATATACTCTTTCTTCTAAATTGTTATCAATTTTTTAATAATATCCATGCACCCACACACCTGTGATCCCTCTTTTATATATCCAACCCCAATTGATCAGCTGGCTACTGAAGTCAATCAGCCAATAAAATTGATTTCAAATTACCAACTTTAACTGTATATTTAGATTTAATTAAAGAATGACAGAAAGAAAGAAAAATAAAATATTCTAAAAATAGCAATTTAACTTATGTAATATTTAAATTTGTAATAAATAGTTTTAATATAATTATTTAATAAACTAAATATTATTAAATAAACATTACATGAAATAAATCATTTCTCATATCTATTTAGTATTTATTAAGTATTTTCTTTAATATTTTTACTTAAAATAATAATTATTGTTAGCAAATGAAATACTTGCAAAATAGCATACATGCTAGCATAGAAAAACATATATATCATTAGAAGTACATTAATTGGACAATGCTCTGTCTTACTTAATATTATCTAATGATTTATTTAAAATATTTTAAGCTAACTTTGTAGATTTCATGATTAATTATTACAATTTAGATTTGCTTACAATGAAAACTACCTTATTTTAATAAATATTAATTAATACATTATTTATACTTTAAACAACATGATTAACAAAATTTATACTTATAACAAACTATTAATATTCACTTTTAATATTACTTAATGCATTAATAACATTATGTAAAATAGTTTTAAGTGCAATTACTGTAGATTTAATTTTAAAAGGTTACAGATAATATTGCTGACTTGAAATTTGAAATTTTTGCTATTTTGTGCATCTAACTATTTTAATTGAGGCACAAGGCACAATTAAAATGTGTACAAAAAATTCAAATTCTGATAATTAACTGAAATGTGCTATGCAAAACAAAATGAAATAAAACATACAAAATCAACTTTTCATATTGCATTAAGACTGGATGATCACTTTATTTAACCCACATCAGACCTCCAGTATGCTTAATGAGTAAAAGAAGAAGGAAAAATGACTAGCTGCTCAACTAACCTAGATATCTAGAAAACTTGATACCCTACTTCAAATAAATCTGATTAAAAGTGAAAAAACAACACTTATTTCAAATTACAGAGATGTAGATTGCTAAAGCTTATTATATCCATTTATAAATTGTTTAATATTTGGCAGTAGAAAAACAAATCTGGTTATATTGCTTTGTAAATTTTATATTTAAAAGAACTGATCAGACTTTATCTCAACTATTTTAAGAGTATATTTAATACTAATATGCTATGTCTTATGTTGTGTATTGTTTAAAACAGTAAACAAAAGTTAATTAAAATTTATTGCATTTTAATAGAGCTGGGGGAAAAAAGAAAAAAATCCATCTGTATTATATATGTATGTTATGTTAACACTGTGTAAAGAATGGTTTTTTAATACATGTTAACCAAATCTTATTTTGTAAAAATTGTCAGTTTAAAAAAAAAGGCAAAATTAATTAAAGTTAGTTGCATTTTAATGCAGTTAAAATTAAAAAATGAAAAAGAAAACAAACAAACAAAAGGTTCTCTGCATTACATATGTATGTTATGTTAACATTTTGTAGAGAACTTTTCTGCTAGTATATGTTAAGCAAATGTTATTTTGTATAAATTGTCAGTTTAAAAAAAGGATAAAAATGATAATAATGGAAAATGCAATATTCATTTTAAATTTGATATATCCATGCATAAAATGTCCAAGGGTCAAATAATTATAGTAAATAATTATTATACCTTTAACCCTTTTCCCGCCTCATACGAGACCTCTCGTCAACAGTTGACGTCACTCTAATTCCGTTATTTTTAATGCTAGGATATTCATTAAACAGTTATTGATTAGGTTTTTAAAAGTTCTGTAAGATGGTGCCCTCTTCTGAATCATTTTACAAGTAAAAAAATCAAAAAAAAAAAACGCATTTAAAGCTAAACAAAGAAAGAAGCTTGTCAGTGATTGGCTGTCAGCCAGCTCTCATCTGACAAAGACATTCTGATTGGCTGGAAAAAACAAAGAAACTGCCTGATCAAAGAAAATAAGGAAAAACGCTGAGATTTTTATTTCGAATATGATTTAAAGTATTAAAAAAGTATAATTTGAAAAATTAAAATAATTTTTAATAAAATATACTAAAAAAAACAAAATTATTTTTGAAAAATATTGAAGATTTTAGTAAAAATATTTAAGGTTTAGCAAAAAGAAATCTTTACTTTTCCATAACGTAAAATTGAAAAAAAGCATTTATGTCAGCATTTCTTTGTTTATAAGTTCACTTTTAAATTTGCTGAAATTGAATATTTTATAATAAATAAATAGCAATTTATTTTTGAAAGAACTTTCGTTCACTTTCATAACCTGACAAATTATTAATATACTTTTTATAAATGTATCTGAGTTGAATTTAATATTATAGGTGAATATGTTTTAACAATAGGCTTTGTCTTCAGTTTGTGAGTTGGCCAATTAAAAGCTTTGATTTTTACCTCATATAACGGATAATATAATTAGCGGTTAAAAGGTTGTTAATGATTTAATTGTATCCATCAGGTTCAATTTATCGTAATTAATCCGCACTTGATTTCTGAGAATTAGTATATATTTGCAGTTATTTGATCAGTATCAAATAGTTTAAATATATTCATAGCCATATGGGAGGATTTATTTTTATTTACTTTTAAAAAATTAGAACTCAGTCTTCAAATGAGCCATCACTGCATAAGTCATAGTTTTACTAAATTGGAATTAGTACTAAAAATGACCATATTTTATAATTATTGTTGCATAAAGGTGTAGCAGTTATATTTATCCCACATTAAGTATATGCATGTGTCAATACTAGGAAACTTAGGAGTCAAAGAAATTTTTTTTATATTTATGGGTTCATTCAAACATTGAGTTATATTTTAAGTATATTGAAGTTCAGGTTCACTGTACAGTAAATATAAAACTCACTATACATATTGCCACACACAGCAAGCTAGAATAATCAATGGATGCCAAAAGGTCTACTTATCCAATATCTCCAGACTAGTTTCTGGCTTGTGACCTTCATCAATCAGAAGCCTTGGATCTGAGAGAACTGCACCTAGATGTTAGGATCTAATGCAACCCTCTAGTAGCCACATTTTATCTCCACTTAACTATAAAACTATGAGTCAAATTGAAAACCTCTTAATATTTTCAATCCAAGCTCATTAGCTTATATAATCATATAGGTCTGAACTCAGTTCAGTACCTATACATTTTGGGGTCTATCCTATTAGGTGGGATTGGTTTTAAGCCAATAAACATCACATGATAACCATCTTCTGGCATCCCTTGATTACTCTAACTTGCTATGTGTGGCAATATATATGAGTTTTGCCTGTTTTAATAGCAGTTATAAGCAAGCATAAAAAATGGGGATCATGTGATGTTTACAGCAAATGAACTCAATAATCTATAACTGTATTAGTATTATAATGTGATTAAAGATTAAAATTAAACTCAAGGAGATCTTGGACATTTATAAATAATTATTGTTTTTCTGCATGTTTATGAAATAAGGCAATAATATATAAGAGATTAGAACAAACGCTTTGTTAAAAAAGTAAGTTAAATAACAACTGATAAATATATTTTGTAATCAAACTATGGTTGCATGACGTGTTAGTCTCTTTAAATGTAATATTGTATGGTCCACATTCATTCATCAGGAACAACTTGGGTTCTTCATGACCTAGTCAGGTATTACAAATATAGTTGCCATCATTATTTTGTTAATTGAAATATTGTTAAAAACATATGTGCTGGTCTACTCCCTGATAGTTAAAGTCAGAAATATTCCACTTTTTATCTATAATGAATTTTACTCCACTTGTACATTCAATATTTGTGCCTTTGTAATAGAGTATATGCCCATCTTTTCTTCTAACTTCACAAAGTCCAATAATGTCGCATTTAATAGAATTGGTAAACAAATGGAAGATGCAAGTGCTGATGGGTAAATTTGGTTGTGGTAATAGAAATGAGAGAGAACATAGATTTGTGGAGTTGGCGAAAAAAAACTTTATATTATAAATTCTTTTTTTGAAAAAAATATTAAAAAGAAATGGAGATGGAAACATTAAAATGAAGGTTTAGCAGAAATGGATTATATTTTGACTAACAGAAAATACATATTTCAAGATTGTAATTTCTTAATAAATTCAACACTTGAAGTGGTCATCGATTAGTAAGATGTAAGATATGTGTTAATGCGAAACTAGAAAGACAAAAATTACTAAAAAAAATCAATATTTACAGTTGATATTCTGAATCTTCCAGAAATATTCTAAAGAATTTAAATTACAACTTACAACTCGGTTTCAGGCATTAATAGATTTTGAGCATGATTCAGATTTGAATGAAATTAATAAGAAAATAACTGATACACTTTTAAAAACTGCAACAAAGATAGTTGGTAGAACAAATCAACAATTGACAAATAATATTTCTATTGAGATTAGAGAATTAATGAAGGAATATGTTGATATATAAAAATGATGCATTAAAAAGGATTAAATATCTTGATTTTTGTAAAATGGCATGAAAAAGAGTTAATAATGATAAAGAAAATATAATTGTGAACTAGCAAGGAAGGCTGCAGAAGAGAATAAAAGTCTCAAGAGTGTAAAATAAGATTTTGGTATTGGTAGAAAATTTATATCTGCAATAAGAAAAAAGATAAAACTATTAATAAAAAGAGAGATGGCATCATGAAATGGGTATCAAAAATTATATAGCTATAAGAAAAAGATACCTCTTAGATCTATTATATCTTCTGAAAAGTGCAGGATTTTAAATGACTATGTGAGACATGCAATTAAATCTATAAAGAAATGAAAAACTCCAGATAATGATGGAATTATAATGAATATATTAAACAATGCAGGTGAAGAAATAGAAAGAATTTTGGCAAAGTTATATACTAAATGTCTAAATGATAAAGGTGTATCAAATGATTGGAAGAATGCAGGATTAATATTAATATTTAAAAAAGGAGATAAAGAAGATTAAAAATTATTGACACATCAGCCTTTTATCAGTTTTATACAAAATGTTTATGAAGATAATTACAACTCATCTACAAAAAACATTGGATTTCAATCAACCAAGAGAACAAGCAGGATTTAAAAGTAGTTTTGGTACAGTAAATCATATCCAAGTATTGAGAGAAGTTATAAAAAAGATCAATGAATAAGAGTTGCCATCATGTTTTGGATTTATAGATTATGCAAAGGCATTTGATTCTATAAGCATTCTTTCAATGATTAAAACATTGGATCATCAAAATATAGACCCAGGATATTGTTATATTCTGAAGAATATTTATAAAAGTGCAGCAGCAACAATTAGATTACATAATGATACTAGGAAATTTAACATTGAGAAGGGTATAAGACAGGATGACTCCATTTCTCCAAAACTTTTTACAGCAGTACTGCAAGAAGTATTTTGTGTATTAAAATAAAAAACTAAAAAAGTAAAAATAAATTAAGATTACTTAAGTCATATGAATTTTGTAGATGATGTAGTTGTTTTTGCAAACAATGGTTTAGAGCTTCAGGAAATGTTGCAGCAGTTATCAGAAAGAAGTAAGACTAAAGGTAAATGTTAAAAAGACTAAAGTAATGTTTAATGGATTTTCTCAAAAGATGAAAATAAAAATTGATTATGATGAGTTAGAAGAAGTTAATAACAACAAATACCTTGGTTAGATTATTACTACAGATGGAAACATAATGGGTGAAATTAATCATAGAATTAAATTTGTTTGGAGTGCTTTTGATAGAAATAACTTAATACTAAAAGGAAATATGCCTAAGTGCTTGAAAAGAAGGGTTTTAATAAATGTGTTTTACTAATTCTTACTTATGGATATGAGACTTGGAAACTTACTAGAAGAGCAATACAGAGAATTCAGACTACTTGAGGAAGTATGGAGATATGCATTTTAGGAGTAACAAAAAGAGATCAAAAATGTAATATATGGGTATGAGAACAAACTGATATTAGTAACTTCATTGAAAGATTTAAAAGACAAGTGGAGTTACACTGGACATTTTGCTAGATAAGATGAAAATAGATGGACAATTGAAATCTTAAATTGGATTTCAAGAGATTATAAAAGTCCCAGAAAGAGACAACATGTGAGAAGGATGAATGAATTAAGAAAGTGTGTAGAGATGATGTGGAGAAGAGAAGCTAAAGATCAGAGAAGATGAGATGAACTTGGAGAGACCATTCAGCAATGAATTGAGAATGGTTGACAATAATATATATATATATATCCTTAAAAGCTAATAAATACTAAGACAATATCAATAACAATCAACAATTTCAAACTGTTGTCAAGGCAACCTTTTTTTAACAATAAAGGTGGAATCCCACCTTTATTAATGATCTAAAAAATTTATATAGATACTAAAGATTACCTTGACCACAGAGAATGAAATTATGATACAAAGAAAGGTAAATAAACCTCTTTAAACAAGTAAATATAACCTATTATGAATGCAGACTAATAAATTGACAATTACAACATTACAAACTGCAATTATAATTCTCAAATTGCACCAAAGGTCAAAGTTTTACTTAAATAATAAGTTTAATAATGCTCAAGGCTAAATGAGTTTGTCTGTAATCATTAAAATCCAGTCAACACTTAATCAATCTCAATATCAATAACAATCAGCAATTTCAAACTATTGTCAAGGAAATCTTTTTTTAACAATAAAGATAGAATATATTTATATAGAAACTAAAGATTGCAAATTGACGACAAAGAATATAGTTGGTTATAAGATGGAATAGATTAACAATACTTTATATCAATTTAAAAGGAGTTATAATGGTTTAAAGAGGAAGATTGGTAGTAAAATATTGATATCTATTCCATATTTTTCAAATGATCAAGTGAATGTTTTTAAGGATATATATAAGAATGAATTTAATATTTCATTTTATGCTACAAATAATGTTAATAAATTAGTGAATAATGGAAAAATGCCATTCCTGTCAAGCAGAAAAGTAATGTTGTGTGTCAAATTTTTTGTAGATGTATGTTATCATATATAGATGAATTGAAGTTCAATATTAAAAAGAGATTAAAGAAGCATGAATTGTTATACAAGCATGTGAAAAGTAAAAATAATAATGTTTAATGACTGCTTTCATTTTCCTGGATCATGAAAGGAAAAGTAAATATAAATTTAAGTTTGATATTGAAAGTGTTAAAATTCTTAGAGAAAACCCTTAATAAAAGAAAAATTAAAAAGGCAATTTTAATAAATTGAAACAAAATGAATATAACTAATAAACAAGCTGCTAACATTAAAATTTGGGATTCATAGAATTTGAGTTGATGATGTTTGCTTCAATTTTGTTTTTTGAATTTAATGGCAGTTAGGCAGGTTAAAGAATTAACTGAAAGTACTCCTGCAGATTGAAAACTGGAAATAAGGAGATAATATTAATGTAAATAGAAATAAGTTTTAACCTTTGATGGTCACAAAGAATTATCAATTATTATTAATTAGTTGACATTCCTTGAAGCCAAACCACTTTTTTCATTAAATGTGTAAGCCATTAATATAATATACATGTTATATCAAAAACATGCTAGGCAATAATAAAGGCTAAATATTTTAAAAAAACTATCTTTTCTGTGTACATTTTCATTAACAGTCATTTATTATGTTAGCTCAGTAAAAAACAAATCATTTATAATTGAATTACATTAAATCTATAATAGCTCTTTTGTTTGAGTTTTTGTTGAAATAAAAGGAATCTTCTTTTGCTTCAAATCCAATTTTATATGGATTTAAACCCAGAAACCCATTTTGTAAGTGGGAAAGAGGACCTTTTTATTGCAACAAAAGGGCTCTTATAATAAGGTTTAATGAAAAAACTGGTTTGGCTTCTGGAATTTCCAATTAATAGTAATTGACATTTTCTTGGTAACATCAAAGGTTAAAGGTTATTTCTATTTACATGGATATTATCTTTTCATTTCTATTACTTATAACAATCCACATAAATATTTAATTTAATATATATATATATATGGCTAGAGGATAGAAAAAAACATCATAAAAATCTTCATTAATCACAGTGGGTGATAATGTCTTTTTTATTTTCTATGCAGAGTTACTAGAGAGGAACTTTTTCTATGGTGGGTTGTTTAAAAAAATATATATTTTACAAAAATATATATTATTTTTATATTACATACATTTACAATTATATAATTAGCTTTGAAAAACATTATTTTTAATTAATCAATTTATTTTATTACAAATATGTCAAGGATTAAAATGTTAATATAATATATACAATTGAAGATTTTATATTAAAAAAAGGGATCCTATTTAAGCCAAGTTTTTATATTCTCAGCAGATTCTTACCTATTTCACATAATGCTAGTATTTTAATCTTGATAAGACCAGTTTATCAATAGATTATGGTTAACAATAGATAGTTTAGTTAATTTCTGAAAATATTTGTATTACTGCCATTCTATGCTTTTTGAAACACAATAGAAAGATATGATTAAAGACATTTTTCAGATTCTCACATTTTTATTATACTGAACTTTTTTGAAAACATTCTGGGAATCTTCATGTAATATAGTGCAACATAATTATTTCATAAACAGATTTTTTCCAACATTTGATTCTATTAATTTTTGTATATATTTTTATATTCATAAATCTCATTTATTTACATTATTTCTATTTTTCACTATTTTCTTAATTCTTTTATTTTTAATTATTCTATTATTTTTCATTGTTTCTAGAAAAAAAACCGATTTTTTAAAATCATAATGTTTTACATCATTGTGTGTGTATATATATATATATATATATAAGCAGTCAATCTTAGCTTAAGATTGAGCTTCATGTTTCTACCTACTAACCTGTGTTTAAATCCCTATTTCCCATCCCACTCCTTTTGTCGTGTATATATATATATTTCATGTATATATTTGAGATGCGCACCTAAATTATAAAATTTAATGTTTCAATAACATGTTTTAAAATTATTGTTAATTCTTTTTATTAATTATTAGTTCTTTTTTATTAAAGTATTATAGATGTGGCTCAAATATATACATAGGAGCAAAACTTACTAACAAAATATTGATGTTTTTAAATATTTATTATATGTCATTTTTAGCTTTTTCTTTTTAAATTGCTTGTTTTTCTATTAAACTGTATATTTTTTATAAAATCCAATATGGAAGATGTGACTGTTGTTAATTGTCCAAAAATAATTAAAGGGGGGTATTTTTTAATTAAAGTTTTACTTAAAATAAATGGGATTAAGTAGATTAAAGATTTTCTTTTGTTGAAAACATGTTGTCAAATCTATTTATAATCTGAAAATAGATTTGAATTTATTTTGGACATTATCTAACAATTGCATCTTTCAAAACAACTGATAAAAGAAAAAGTATAAAATGACTGAATTTTGGAGAACAGATTAGATTAGCTACTTTTAGAGAGAGGTATTATAAACATATTTTATTTTGCTTGAAACTTAAAAATGATGTAGCAGAAATTCCACCACTTTTCTCGACCCTATGGGTCATCATCTGCCACTACCATAATATCCTGCTGCCATGAAATGAAGAAAGTTTTAAAAGAACTTTAGAATGCTAATAGAAGTTTCCTGACACCGAAGTACTTGCATTTCAATCGCCGTGCACGTGCCATACTTTAAAATGGATTCTTAAAATTGCAAGGTAAATTTTCAAGCCACCACCTAATAGTCAATTTAGTCTAAATAATCTATCAAGATCTTTTCTCATGTATTCTTTAACTTTGCCTTTATATATATATATATATTTGTGAATGTAATTTTGCTCTCAAATGATTTCTTTATCTCTAATCCTATCTCATATGCTTTTAACCTTCCTTAATTTTGGTGTGGTCATTTATTTATAGTTATTTGTGTCAACATTTTATTTATGTTCTAATTTAAAATATATATTTGTTTAACTCTATATTTTTTACCCAGTGAAAATCCAGAACTCAAGCTAATTAATGCTCTGAAACATTTATTTTATAATTATTTATTAAATTCTGAAAGGGTGACTTATAATTTGTTTTCTATATAACTGCTAATCTTACTTCATTTTTCATACTCTTAAAATTTCAAATCTTGTATTTAAATGTTTCAGTTATTGTAAAATCAACGAAGATGGGATTGTTTTATTTTAAATAGCAAAAAAAGGGATAGGGGAAAATCTTAATGTTTCTTTTACTAGGTAAAATCTTAATGTATATTTTATTAAATGAAATATTCTCTCTATATATATATATTATAATTGCATGGTGTATTATAGTATTCAAACAAAGGTCATTTATTTTAAAGCAGTAAAATTTATTCAATGTTGTTAGAGACATGTATCATTACTGCATTTCTGACATTTGGTTGATCTTCATGTTATATATATATGTGCTTCTTAATCTGGGGGTTATGACAAGTTCGAACCCATAGATTTCTTCTCAGGTCTTTGTATAAAAATGCCTCTGGTGGTGACCCCTAAGTCTGGCACACACTCTGCATATTCTTTCTTTGTATAAAAAGGCCACTGGCGATGACCCCTAAGTCTGGCACACACTATGCCCATCCATTTTTTCGTATAAAAAGGCCCTGGCGGTGACCCCTAAGTTTGGCACATGCTACGCCCATCCATTTTGTTTTTCATCCAGAAGCACGACCTTTTCCTCTTAGTTATTTTTAGGCTATTATGTCAGCACTGCAAACTTCTTCATATTATTATTATTTTTTTTGCTTCATGACCCAGTTTTAATGCTCTAATATTAAAATTAAGCTTTGCGTAAAATATATATAAATGCCAACTACTTTTATTTATTAATTAAGTTTATTTCAATCTTATACAGTCCCACCATCGTAATTTATATATCTATATATGCCTTGGGAAAAAAAAAGCGTTTGTCTTACTATTGTTAAATGATTTTCATTAAATATTTTGTCGTAGTTTCAAATATAATCTTTTAACTGTCTTTTGTTTATTTTCAGGATCTTAATGGTGTGACAATAGTTTATATCATATGTCTAATGAATTTCAGAATGCTCCCCTAAATCATATGTTAGTCACCACATTTCAAAACCATAACCCAAAGCATTAATAGCAATTTTATGTAACTTCTTTCTAATACTGATTGGCATCTTAATATTGGACCCACCAAAGATGCGTGTTTCTTTGTAATATATTATTTAGCTAATAAAGAGCATATGAGAAATAATAGCGTGAATGACACTATACTTAATTTATAAATGTACAATAATTTGTCAGTATATTAAATTATATTTTATTGTCTAACTTATTTGAGTAGTTCGAATTCCTTTTCCTCCACTTCTACATATTACAGCCATGCTTATGTATATTTTAATATAGTCATAGTTAATAGATGTCTCATTGTTTTGCTCAGCTTTGCTATTCAGCTGGATTAAGATTAATTCTCATGTGCCATCACTATTATGTTATTTATTAGGTGTTAGATCTGGGGCTTAGAGAGTGGGTTCGAATCCAGGCTGGTCCCTGACCTAAATCTTGGGCTTGACTGGATTTGAAGTGCATTTTGTGAGTTCCAGCTCATGTTAGATGGATAAACATGTTTTGACCAGCACAATATATATATTATAATGATCTGGAAATAAGGACTTAACGTAATCTGCACTACAGGGCGCCATCTAGGCATTTAAACCTAGAAAAAATTATAAAGTAGGAAGATACAGAAGTAAAAAAAATTTTTTTTTTTTTATATTTTGATATCCGGTCATTAGCCCATTGTCACTAGCTCAGGGTAACAACAGAGATTTATATTTTATATTAAATTTCTATCTAAGATATATATATATAAAATAAGCCACTGCCAGTAATTAACATACAAACATTTATTTACGCACATATATATAAAATTTAACATTATTATTTTAGCATGTTTACTTTAACATTATTTTTAACTTTTATTTTAGATTTTAATTTACATTTTAGTTTTTATACTATTATAAGTTCGCACAGATGGGTTTATAAAAGTTTGTTTTAAAATGTTGAGTATAGATCGGTTACATAGATTACACGGTTAAAAACATTTCAAAATAAACATAAACGATCAAAATACAAAGTCATTGATACCGTCAATTGCATAGGGAATACAAAAAACCCAATGGTATTCATCATAAGATACCGCAGAGACACCAATAACTTAAAAGACATCCGAATAAATACATTTTAGATACTCACCGTAAGGTATCATTATTTACCGAATGTCTATATATTTTGATTAAATATGAAAACCAAAAACATAATTAACCGATAACGAATCCATGCAACGTCCATACCCAACTTAAATTTAATGCATTTTTATTTAGAGTATCGAGTATGAATAGACTACATAGATTTGCATTTGAAAAAAAAAATTCTATCCTTATTAAACCTTAGGTCAAAAGTTCGCAGCTAAATCAGCATTCAATCCATCTGATATATCGATGTGTTCAGTGTAATATGAAATACAATGGCACAATTAGGTTAAGAGAAGAAATTGCTTCTCATCAGATAAAAATACTCCATCTATCTGATGATAAGAGCAATAAAAAAAACTCCATAGGAAGGAACTGCGGTCTCCATCTTATAATTCCTCCCATAGGCAAAACGAGTGTGTGTGGCATATAAAGCAATTCTGCCTGTAGAAAACCTCATACTACATCTACTAATTTCACCAATATATCCAATCCATTGACCTAATTCAACTATGAAACAAATAACCTAAGATTATGCTCCCCTAATATGACTTTACAAATCTATATAGCCGTTCATGCCTGACTTAAGTTTAACACTTATATAATTTAATTTATCGCAAAACAAAAATCATAAATAAAACTTAAAGAATAAAAAAAATAAATGGAGATGATTTCACAAAAAAGAAATACATCAAATAAAATTATAACTAATTAATAAATAATTTCGTTTGGTCAGATAGGAATCTATTTCTATTTTTTTTTAATATGGAAAGTTTTTAATTTAATGTTCATGAATTAACGTGAATTCCCATGCCATCCTAAATAGATATTGGTATCCAGTTAGCCATTGTTTTTTTATTTATCCAGAGGTCTTTTAGTTTAGCTGGTCCTTAATGTAGAAAAAATGATGTCATTTCTTTTTTTTTTTTTAACAAACTGAAGGAATTGAAGAGTGCATCTTTTCAATCCCTTCTCCTACAACTCTGCACTAACACATATCTGTCTTCTTGTAATAACTATCTAATAATTTCCAAACTTTTCCTTTTATATTAATTTTAAGGATTCAATTGACATTACATCATCGATGTGATGGTCCTTTCATTGATGTCCGATTCCATTGTTTTTCTCTCCTATCTGACTGTTGCTTATACATTTAAATGCCCAAGGCTAGTTTACATTTAACTAATTAAAACAATCATTTCCATTTTTCAATAACACCAATTAATTTGTTTTCAAACTTAAAGATATATTTTTATCTCCAAATCTTTTTAAGTTTTTGTTTTTAAAATACCTTTTCTGTTTTTAATAAAGTTTTATTTTAATAACTTTTTTCATCTGTGCGATTTTATACATATGAGTTTAGTATAGAATTTTAATTTTCAATTTTTAATTCTTAAAAAGGAAGTTTTATTTGCGAACTTTTATTCTTTTCATGTTTACTAATAAAAAAACAATGTAATGTATGTATGTGCCTGTTACAATATATATATATTTTATATATATATATGCAATAATTTCATCATTTATTTTCAATATCATTACTAAATCTGCTGCAAAGTAACAGTCAATATTTAATTTAAATGATAACTCATTTCCACTATTGTTGTCGTAAATATTTTCTGCTTCAATATTGTTCTCATCTTTTTAACTTATTTTTAACACATTGGGTATCTAATATTTTATAACAATATTCATCCTAGTTTTGTGTAGGTACAATAATATATATTCATTATCTAATTTTTTCCAATAGCTTAATATCTCTGCCTTAAATGACTTACTTGGCATTCCTTCCAATTAATTGAATTAAAATTATATTAGTATTTATGTTATAAAATGTATATTTTAATATTGGTAGAAAAACAGTTAGAATAAAATAATTTAATTAATATTAGTTGTTTATTTCAATTGAATTAAATTGATTATTAATAGTAATTATGAAAACATCATTACGGACAAATTCAGTATAATATTTGTTATGTTTGACGATTGTTAAGGATTATAATAAATAAATAGAGACAATTTATCAACCCATCTTTTTTTCCATTTTATTTTTATTATCAAATCTTTAATCATTCTGATATATATTTCATTTTAATCCTAATTTTAATTCTATAAATGAGTATATTATTCAGCTTCTTTTATGAAATAATTGATTAATTTTATCTATTTTTCTCATCTTTCTAATTTATATACTGTCGATATCTTTGATATAATCTTTATTAAATGTAAAATCTATTTTCTCACTTTTTCTGCACATATCTTAAATAGCAAATATTGATGAAAACTTATATTTTTCGTTCTATCTAGGCTTACATATTTCACATGCTACATTTGGACTTTAAAAATTTATTATTTTAAAAAAATAATATGTTGTGCGTAGGCACATAATTTTCGTATTCCTTTTTTAATCCCATTTCTTTCTATTTTGAAGCACAATATTTTTTCTAATCACTTTTCATATATTTTTAATATACTTTTTACCTAATCTATAAGTTACCTTTGTAATTTGATTAAGATTGATGTGATGTAAAATGGATTATTCTTAGAGAAAGTAAAAAGATATCTGTATATGTCTAGAAATCCTATTTGTCATACTAAATATTCTCTATTCCTAAAATCTTTATTCAACATGATGATGATGATAATAATAATAATAATAATAATAATAATAATAATAATAATAATAATAATAATAATAATAATAATAATAATAATAAACATCTTATTCATATGCCCATTTCAATTCCAAAAAAAAAAAAAAAACGAAGGAGGGAGAGGAAAAAATCTCTAGAAATACGTTTATGATCACTATGCAAAACAAACTATGAACCACAAATATGTCCACAAACAGAACATGCTGTTCCATTTTTCTGTTTACTTGATATGTTATGGTGATGTCTTAATTTCTTCAACAGAAAACTTTTTTTTTAATTTTTTGACATGTCTAATTTCTATTGTCTGCTATATCTTACCAATGAAAACAATTGACATTTGCACTTATTTAGAATATCTTAGAGTTAATCTTTATAATGTAGACAGTGTCTAACTTTTTCACACACACACACAAAAACATGTTCAAAGTTTACAATAATATACCCTTTTAAAAAGACTTCCATTGTTAATGTATTTTACATGTTCAATCCAATGAAGGTGTGATTTTACAATAATGGACTCAATAGTATTATATCAGCAAGCTGAAGAACACATTGATTAATTTTACAATCTTGCTATTGCATTTTTAAAATTTTACAGAGCTTAAATGAAACTTTTCTAATTGCTTTATATTATATCTATAAGGTGTCCAAGTTTTACATACATACAATAAATTAGGTAATACAACAGCTCTATTTACAGTTAACATACTTGCAATAATTATTTCACTCTCTATCAAATACTCTATCTTTTAATTTAATAAAAGCATTAGTAGCACATTTGAGCTGGTATTGTACCTCAACATCTAAGTTCACTTTTCTATTTATAAAATTATGAAGATATTTAAACTGGTATTTATTTTCAAATTGATAACCATTCAAGCTAAAAAACATGCTGAGGATTTTTTCTTTCACTGAATTAAAGTTTTTTGAACATTAATTAATAAATCGAAATTTTTTATGTTGCAATTAAACCATCAAGAACATTCTGAAAATCATCTCTTTGAATTGAAAACTATAGCATAATCATCAGCATATTGCAAATATAGAATATGCTCTTGTTGTTGGTTTTAATCAATTCAAATTAAACATTTCATTGTCAAACCTATATGATATATTGATCCCTATTTGATTAAGCCACCTACATACAATTCCAAAGACCACTATCATCAAAATAAAAATGAGATTGGAACAGGTGCACATTATTGTTTAACACTAGTTTTTATTTTAAATATCAGATTTTCCAACTATAGTAATAACACTTCCTCTCATTCCATCATGTAAAAACTGTATAATAGGAATAAATGTTGGTAATCAACTAATTTAAACACTGCCATAGTCTTGTTCTATTTAACCAAAGCTTTCATAAAAACAATATACAAATTGCTTCTTTTTCCCAACACTTTTCTTGAATTTGTCTGTCAGCAAAAACAATGTCTGTAGAGCTTCTTGATTCTCTAAAACCATGTTGAGTCTCTGATAATTATTTATGTGTAACTGGCAGCAACTTATTTGACAAAAATTCTTGGAAATATCTTTGCTACAGTGAATAATAATGATATTCCATGATAATTTAGTTATTCCCTTTATTTAAAAAAAAATTAACAATAAAAGCATTACTTAAGATTGGGATAACTTCATGAGTTCATGAAAGCCTAAAATATTTTAATAATTTTGAGGCTAATATATTATCACCATATTTTAAATGACTGAATATTTCATCAGGTTCTGCACCCTTTTTATTTTTTAAGATTACAAAGAGCTATTTTAACTTCACTAAGCTCTATGTCTTTATCCAAATCTAAATGAGTAGATAAAATGAATGTACCATTATAAGTCATCATCTCAATTCTTGTATCATTATTCAAATGATAATCAAAATTCTGCTTTCACCTGTTCAAAATATCAATTGCATTATATAAGAATGCCATGACTGTGATACTGATTCTTAGGTCTATATGTTATTTTCAGTGTGTCAAAAAAGATCTAGAATGACCATAATTAGCAAATGTTTGTATCTTCTTTACAGTTTTAATTCATTAATTATTTTTAAGCTTTTTGTTATTCACTGAATTTCAGCCTTCGCATCTTTATAATCAGTCAAACAGAAAATGTCACAATATTTTCTTTTAATTAAATTATTATTAATAAAATCATTATCAGAAAACCAGCCGTAATTTTTTAGTGTACCCAAGAATAGATTTACTTCTACTCTCCTTAAATAAGTTCCATGTTTCAGCAATAGGACTATCCTGAAAATCCAAATTAGAAATTTTAGTGTTTAACAGCTTTTGAAATTTAATATGTGTAGTAAATTTTTCTACAGAATGAGCATCAATTTTCTTATGTATATCATTGAAATAATATCTATTATTAGCAATAACTTGGAATATACGAATATATGTTCTGTTTAACAGTCTGTGCTTCTATGTGCCTGATTAATATGAGCTTCTTATATTTTTACTCATAGCTGTAATTTAATATGTTAAATGTCATGGTTTTGAGCTGGGATACATTCATATTTCTTTATAGTAGATTTTCTGCCTAAATAAAGTGATTGTGATAGTCAACTTACATGTTGTGCATAAATTCAATAATAACAAAAGGTTGGAATTTTTAGCACCAGTGCCAATATTTCCAGTAACTTTTGGCCAAAGAGTAATATTTGTTTCAACATGTGCATTAAAGTCTCCAAGAAGAAAACTTTGGGTTTTAATGCTGTTGATATAATAATGATATCCAACATGAAATAAGCACCAGTAGCAGTGTGCAAAACAACCTTCAATACTATTAGCTATTATATGGCACAATGAGGAATTTTGACAACAGATGATATTAATTTAGATTTCACAGCAAATTCAATATGTATTCCCTTTTTGCGGACTGACCTGCTAACTTGTATTAATCTATCTGTTCCATTAAAGGAGACTAGTTTTACTAAGAGCAGTTATATCAATCTTAAATCTTTACAGATCCATAGCCATCACTGCAATCCTCTGTTCTAGTCTTGATGAATTTATATTAAGAAAAGTTAGCACATTTCATGTACTTATATTTATAAAAAAAATTATATTTGTAATACTTAATAATATTATTGCCTCTTGTTTTATGACTACTATTTATATTATTATTATTCCTACTACTGAAATAAGTAATCAACAAAGTATGATAACCTATCCAGACTATGTGAGACAGGCCATTTTTGACCACATTTCAGGCTCTATAGTAGGAGGAATTGCTAAATAGGGCTGCCTAAACATACAAACATTGCCAGATAAAATTTCTATATTTCTGAAATCCAATTCGAAAAAATTTTTATTAGTAATTACACTATGTCAAGCAAAAACTGCAACTAAGAATTGCAAGCCTATTAATCCTGTTTATTATTTTCTTAATTTTCAAAGACTTGAACCCCAAAAAATTGGAGTCAGAAAATGTTGTATGCATAATCAAAGGATGTAAGTATTCTTGCACAAACACAATATCTCATCATTATAATTAGTATAAAGAAATGTATATGGTATGAGAAGCTCACAACAACTAAGTGACTGAAATAGGAAAAGAGAAAAACAGTATCAGATAAGTACTTAACATTTGATAAACCAACATCATATCCTACAAGACAGCAGGAGTTCTTGGTCAGGAAATTTTTACAGTTGGCCTTTATATCTAAAGAGTATTCCACTATTTGCTACTAGAGGAGGCTGCCAATAGCCTCAACATAGTTCCCAATATTCAGCATAACTTTTATTTCAAATTCTTTAATACTAAATAATCGTTTTAGCTCTAATTAATTTCTTTTTTATCCATCTTAATAAAAAATGTTTTATTAATCCTACCTTACTCTTACATTTTTTATTTTCCTTTTAAATACATAAACAAAAAGAGAAAAAAATCTGTTTCCTTTCTTCTCTTTATTCTAAATTTCTTCTACATTCTGTGACATTTATCTTCATCTTCATTCAATCATTTTACATTTAAAAATAAATATTCAATACTTTATATATCACTTTTATATAAACTGCTTCTAAAATACAACTATTCTATTTTTGCCTTCCATGAATCGTAAGTTACTTTTCTACACATTTATCCCATTTCTTGCATAAATGAACCGAAATAAATTATTTACTTTTTAATTTCTATATGTTATAAAATCTTGTTTTATACAATATGTTTCTTTATTAAACATTATTTTTACTATTATATTTTTATTCAAAAATCCACCTCATTTTTTTTTTTGAAGATCCTCATTTGCAGTTAATAATTCTTTGCACAATGCATATTATCATATGTATTTTTGTTTTATATTTATAAATTTCTTAGTTCTCTGATAAATACAAAGTGTTTCATTTATAAATGTTAAAGCAGATACCATCACTAATGGCCATTTTGATCAATCTTATTCTATATTTTACTTTTCTAAAATATTTTCCAAATATCTAAATACATATTTACCACTTCTTCAAAATATATATCTCTCATTTTACCTATCCATTAAATACTAAGGTCCTTCCTCATTGACTTGAAATTTCATACTTGTACCTATCTTTACAATCTTCTCAACTAAATAGCTTCATATTTTATATATACTGTACATTTAAAAAAAAGCCATATTACTCACAACAAAAAGACCGGCTAATAGAAGAAAAGCATACAATATTAAATCAATAATTATCATATCGGGTGTAAAATTAATAAATATATAAATTTATCTATTAAAAACATAAATTGAAATACTTTTCTTTCATATCTATTTCATTTTTTATTACTCAGACTCCTCCCCCTTTGTTAAGTTGTCATCACAATATAAATTCAGTATGTTGATATTTTACACGAAAATCACGTTTCATTATTTAATTAGTTTAAATAATTATTTGTTATTTCATAATATTTATTTGTTAACAAGATTTGAGTTAATTACATAATTAACTTTTTCTATAATTGTGTTGGAATGATAAATTGTAAATCTTGTGGAGGAATTTGTTGCACAATTCAAACTTTATTTCAACAAACAAAAAAATATTTAATTAAATCACAAACGTAAATATCTTATCGACAGTATTATCATTGGTCTTTTTTTTTAATTTTTTATATTTTTACTGGTAGTGTTTCTTTATTTATTACACATCACAAATATGTATTTTTTATTTTGATTATTTAAGATATTAAAGCAAAAATGTACAAATTTATCATAGATTATTTATTCATAGTTAGAAGAGAGCCTGCAATATACTTTACTCTAATTAAAATGCTTTATAGATTATGTCCAAAAATATGAACTCTCAATCCATTAGTTTTTAAAAAAACTCGAGAAAATAAACGATAGGTATGCAAAAATTATAGAATAAAAACTGATTACAAATTATAAATAAAAACAATATAATAATTATTGCCATGCAGGGTGTGGTCCAGTGGCAAATTCAGGAGTTTAAGGTTCTTGAATTGCAACCAGCTTTGTTATTTTCAGTGCTCAAACTTCTTATCAATTCATCATCATCATTACTATTAACCATTTTCAATTCACTGAAGGTTGAAGGTATCTTCAAGTTCAATTCATTTTTCCCACTCTCTAGCCTCTCTTCTCCACATTACCTTTATACACTTTTTTATTTTATTCATCCATCACACACACAGTAACTTTCTGGATTTGTTACAATCTCTTAGAATCATATTTAAAATTTCAATTGTCCATCATCTCTAGCAATATGCCAATCCCCACTCCACTTCAGTCTTTTAATTTTTTCAATGAGGTCAGTAACACCTGTTTGTTCTCTTACCCATACATTGCATTTTCAATCTCTTCTTGTTACTCCCAACATGCATCTCTCCATACTTCTTTAAGTGGTCTGAAGTATCTGTATTGCTCTACTATTAAATGTCTGAGTCTCAGATCCATAAGTAAGAACTGGTAAAACACATTTATTAAAAACCTTCCTTTTTAAACACATAGGCATATTTTTTATTATTTCTACCAAAAGCCTCCAACTAAGTTTAATTCTATGATTAATTTCATCCATTATGTTTTCACTTATAGTAATAATCTAACTATGGTATTTGTTGTTGGTAACTTCTTCTAACTCATCAAAGTGAATCTTTATTTTTATCTTTTGAAAAAATCCATTGAATAGTACTTTAGTCTTTTTAACATTTACATTTAGTACTATTTTCTTACTTTCATCTGATAACTCTTGCAATATTTCTTGAAGCTCAAGCATTTATGCAAAAACAGCTATATTATCTGTAAAATCTAAATGATTTAAATAATCTCCATTTACTTTTACTCTTTTAGCTTCCCATTTTAATCCACAAAATATTTCCTGCATCACTACTGTAAAAAGTTTTGGAGAAATGGAGTCACCCTGTCTTACACCCTTCTCAATGTTAACCTTTCTATTTATAATTGTGTAATTAATTGTTGCTGTTGCACTTTTATAAATATTCTTCAGAATATGATAATGTCCTGGTCTATACCTTGCTGATCCAATGCTTTAATCATTGCTTATAGAATCAAATGCCTTTTTATGATTCACAAATCCAAAGCATAATGGCAACTCATATTCATTGGCCCTTTCTATAACTTATCTCAATACTTGGATATGATCTACTATACTAAAACCACTTTTAAATCCAGCTTGCTTTTTTTTTTGTTGAGTAAAAGCCAATGTTCTCAGTAGACATGTGACTATCTTACTAAAAATTTTGTATAAAACTGATAAAAGACTGATAGGTCTGTAATTTCTAATATTTTTATCACCTTGTTTATATATTAATATTAATACTGCATTCTTCCAATCATCTGGCACATCTTTATCATTTAGACATTTGGTATATAACTTTGCCATATTTTTTCCATTTCTTCACCTGCTTCTTTTAATATATCAATTATAATTTCATCATTACCTGGAGCTTCACCCTTTTTTGTAAACTTAATTGCATGTCTTACTTATTCATTTAAAATCTTGAACAATTCAGAAGATATAATAGCTGTAGAAATCACTTGTTCTTTATTACTACATAATTCTTGGTAGAACTCTTCCAACCATTGCATCATGTCATGTTTTTTTTTAGTAATAGTTCAATCTTTTTTTTCTTATTGCAGTTATAAGTTTCCTACCAATACCAAGATGTTGTTTTACCTTGAAACTTTTATTCTCTTCTACAGTTTTTCTTGATAATTTACAATTATACTTTCTACCTCTTTTTTATACCATTTTACAAAATTTAAGCTATTCAATCCTTCTTAATGCATAATTTTTATACATCTTCATTTTCCTTCTTTTCTTTACAAATTTTCTAGTCTCAACAAAAGTTTTATTGATCAATTGCTGCTTTTTCTAATAGCTAACTTTGTTGCAGTTTTTAAAAGTGTATCAGTTATTTCTCTATTATGTCATTCAAATTTGAATCATGTTCAAAATCTATTAATACACCTGAGTCTCGTTTTATGCGGATTATTTTAATGCAATTTTGAAGTTATGCGATTCATGTTTCTTCTTAATATTTTTTATATTTCACTATATTTATTAGATATCAAGAAATTTAAATTATTAATAACTTATTTTGACTTGAAATACTTTTTTTTTTTCAAAAATATAACGTTATATTAGCAGCTAATGTGAATATGACCTGAATCTGTATTTAGAATAAATAACATACTTATACTAATGAATAAATAATAATAATAGATTTATACTTCCATATAAAAATATCGCAATAAATATTCAACAATTTTAAACTTTTAAAACATATTTTATTACATATAACAGAAATAAATAATGTAGATTTTTAAAATAAATAATGAAGATTTTATTGATTTTATAAACTGAAAAAAAAAAATTCTAATGATAATGTATAATCTTTTTGTTTCGTTTGCGATTTCATTTTTTTAATATAGAAACAAAATGTGAACATTTAAATTTTATTTCAGTAGTAAAAATCAGTTGTTAACAGAAAACCATTAACACAGTACAAAACTGAAATTGGCACTAATTATGTAAATAGGATAAAGCAGAATATGGGAAAACTTAGAGTGGGGAATGAAAAATAAAGTGGCTAACAAGTTTCTCTGGGCATAATTGCTGAGAGATTTTTGACTTCATTCAAAGAGAAGCTACATCACATCGACAAATCTGATTTCTTACCAGTTTACAAATGAATCTCATATCATCAAAAAATACAAATAAAAAAATGTCAAATTAAATACTGTAGTTAATAAAAAAAAGTAAAAAAAGTTTGTCTTGTACCAATTTTTTTTAAATATTTGATATTTTTTATTAGACATACTTTATTTCCTTATTTTTTTAATGTGAATTTTAAAATAATTTGTCCTTGTTGCTTTACTTTTATGCAAATTCTGAAAATTATAGACCCTATCCCCATTTTTTAAGGTAAATTAAGTCTATTTTTGTGCGATTTTTTTTAATGCAGATTTTCTGTGGAACCTGTTTACCACATAAAACAAGACCCAGGTGTACTTGAAAATGATTTGCAAGTTCTAATATTAATTCATATGAATGTTTCTTGTAATTAGGAATATCAATTGTACATACTGTTGTTTTTTTTTGATAATTTTTATCTCTAGTTTTGCATTAACATGTATCTTACATCTTAGTAATCGATAATTATTTCCCATGTTGAATTTATTAATGACACTGCAATCATGAAATATATATTTTGTATTAGTCAAAATATAAACCAATTTTGCTGTCCCTTAATTTGAATACTTTAATGTCCATTTCCTTTTAACATTTTTCTAAAAAAAAATTATATTATAAAGTTTTTCTTTTTTTTTCAAACTCCACAAGTCTATGTTCTCTCTCATTTCTGTCACCATAACCAAATTTAGCTATAGCATATTCAATTGTTTACTAATTCTAGCATTAAAGTCTCACATGACAATTTTAACATGTTTGTTCTATCAAAAGGCTTTTGTACATCCATAACTACTACTTCATCACTATGAGAACTTGTTGGGGCATAGACCTTAACTATCTGCATTTGGTACCAAGTTAAATAAATAATCTTGCCACTCTGTCTGATGCATTATCAACCTCCACAATGTTGTTCTTCCACTTTTTATTTATAATGAATCTTACTCCATTTGTACTTTCAATATTCATGCCTTTGTAATAGAGCACATGTTCCCATTTTAAATCAATTTTCTCTTCATCCTTTCTTCTAACTTCACAAAGTCCAATAATGCCCCATTTAATATGTGGCAGTTTTTTCAATTCTTGCAGCCTTCCTTCACTTGAAAGTGATCTGCAGTTGTAAGTACCTAAATAAAAAGACAACATCAAATGACAGCCTGGATTCACAATCAGGACTTCTTAGAATCCTCTGTCTTTGGCCACCAAGTGCTGCCTTCGCTGGTACTTTACAACCTTCTGGGAATAAGAGTTATAATTTATTTTGTCTGTTATGGTTATATACATCTATTAGAAAAAAAATTTCATTCACACACACATTCATTTTGCCTTATCAGGCAACTGAGAAGAATACAATGTTTTTTAATATTAAACTCAGTGGTAAAAAAGCAATTAACACACCATGCTGGCTAATGCATGATGGTGAGCAGCCCATCTATGTTCATATACTATATGAATCACATAATAATAACAGCTGTAATGAGAAAAACATATGGAATGGACATTAGTAATTTGCTCTCCTCAGTTTCTTTAAGGTCTCCAAGAAAAATCAAAGGGTCTCCTTTACTTAACAGCAAATTCCTTTCTACTTATAAATTACAATTAATTAAGTCATTCATTTATTATTATTTTTAACTACTCCCTAAACTTCTAGACCAAATTATTACTTAACCACTGGCTTCAAACTTAATTCAAATATTGCGATTTAAAACACTTTATTATTAATTATTTTTAAAGGTATGTGCATACATACATTTAAAAGTAGACAATAATATGAATTATAAAGGTTGTGTAAGATTATTTTTTTAATAAATAATCTTACCTATTGATTAATTTAATTTTTTTAATTTACTATTTTGAGACATCTTGATAGTGATCATGTCAAAGTAGTTGAAACAGGAAAAATAAGCAAATATTTATTTATTTAAGTGAATTCAATGAAAATAAAAATGTAAAGATATGATTAAGATAATAATAAAATATTGTGTCAAATTAAAAAAAAATCTATCTGGGATTTGTCAATGATAGATGGAACAAAACAATAGATGAAAAAATGATGTAGCTATAAAATAATAAACATGCATTTTGATGTCATTATTCTATAACTAAAGAGAGAGAACTTAAGATTTCTCTGTTTTAAGTTGTTATTTTAGATGTAGATAGCTTTAAAATTAAGGAAGTAATATATATATATATATATTACCTTTTGAATTACAAGTGTTAAACTTACACACCTACAAATCTGAGATGATCCACTCCAGATAAATACAATAATAATTATCACTAATCATTTAGTAAATTCGAGATTGTCTCTAGCCCAGAACTTTAAGTAAACCTTATTTTTAAAAAAATTAATTTAGTTTTAAGAAAATATTTTACATTGTACATAATATATTTTTTGTAAAAAAAAAAAAGAGTAATTAAAAGCTTTGCTATTTTCTTTTCTATTTCTATACTTTCAGTATGCTTGGAAAATCATACTAATCATAAAGTTGTTTAGGCACCACAGTTTGCCATCAGAAAGAAAATAAAAATAAAAAATACAAGCAACAGAATACATATCGTTATTAGCATTTTATGTATAGCATTGTGTCAACCTATTTCGTCTATTAAAAAGCACTAGAAATAGAACTTTAATTCTCAAACAGCTGCAGCTTTTAAGATTCTAATCAAAGAACAGCTCATCTTTTCTACAAGTGAGCTCATTCGTTCATTTTTAAAACGATATCAATTTTTATTTCTTTGTATTCTATTAACAACATTAAAATGAAAGTGTGTATTTATTTTAATTATTGTTAACTCTTTAAAAATGTTAATTTTTAAGTGATTTAATTTAATTATTTTGAAAAATGTTTTTTTCATAATGATTCTTTTGAAAATCATAGAGAAAAAAAAGAAATATTTGAATTTGTTATGATTAATGATAATGAAAGGAAGGTGATGATTTGGACTTTATGAAATAAAATCTGTTTTGATTTAATATATTTTATGCAGTTTGAAATGTTTGTCTTTTGTTATTGTAAATCTTTTTCAGTGCTTTTTAGTTGTTGTTTGAGGATGCAAACTACTTTCTTCTTTCAGAATTTATTTCAAAAGAAAAAATATTTTATATAATAGGAAGTTAAATTTTATTATGTAAAGTAAATCAATATACTTTTTTTTTCTAAAATAATGTCTTATTCAAAGCAAAAAAAAAAGCAAAACGCATGATGACTTAAAATATTTATGCACATTTATTTATAAATACAGTTAAAAAATTTGGATAATCAATTATTCATTTGTTAATTTTTTTATAGTTAAAAATATACTGTGAATCATATTTAATTTTGAAGTCATTGGGGAACAAAAACTCTACATCACAAGAAACATGCCCGCACACACACAAACTGAAATAAAAACTACAGTATTAACAATAATTTTTAAATTTATTTATGTTTGGCTTGATTATTCTATTTTTTGCTTCTATATTTCAGTCATAGATTGTTTATTCGTTTTGTATTAACTAAATTATTTTATCAGTTGCTCCGAAATCTCACTCCTAGGTTTGAAAACTACGATAAATGATCAAATAATTTTTGTATAAAAGTTTATAGAAATTCGGGTTCTGGATGTGGCAGACTGGAGCAATAGTTCATGATATTGATCTTCAGAGTGTACAATTCTATCATGGTCTAATGGTTATGAGTTGCTTGAACACTCAGTAGTATACTGAATACAGAAATTCCAATTACGTGATGAAATTCAGGTTTTTTTTAATCAGCAAAAAATTGATGGAAGTGTGTTTAAAACCATCAAAACATCATATGATCATTATTTCATATGCCTACACAGCCTATTAATAACAATAGAAAATTCTCCATACAATAGTGCAAACAATTGAAAGCCTTTATAATCAATGAATGCAAGAAGATTTATGCAGAAAATCCCTATCTAGTGCTTACTCATCTAATATCCCCAAAATATTTTCTAGCTTATGGCTTTCATCAGAGAAAATCCTTGGACTATGTGCGATGCTCTCAAATCCAAAACTCCTCACTGATGCAAGTCACAAGCTAGAAACTCATTTGGGGATATTGTATAAATAGGCATTAGATAGGGATTTTGTGCACAAAACTTTTTGCATCCAGTGATTACTAAGGCTTGCACTTGATGGCACTACTGTATGGAGAATTTGCTATTGTTATTTACAGGTGAATTTTTGAGTTTGCCACTAATAATGATATTATTTATGATTTGTATTCTTATGTGCATATATGTAAACATTGATTGGAAGAAATCTATTTTAATCTCAAAAATCAGTAACAAACTAACTTGTGTAATCATAAACAAGTATACTTAACAGACATCTGTAAAAAAATCTCTAGACAATTTTGATACCCATTATATTTTACCATTTACATTCAACTTGTTTAACAATAAACTACCCACAAAGACGTAATGGTTAAGCTGACTTCATAGTATATTAACAATAATTGATTATAGTGTTTCAGTGTTGTAAATCACTATTTGGAATAATTTTTTGAAGTTTGTTTTTACTTCAATGTGTTAAGACTGTGAGTTTTAGAACTGACAAATTATGATTACTCAGTAGAATACTGATCAATATTATCAAAAATAAATTTGTTGCTTTCCATATAATCTGTTCTTTAAAATTTTATCTTAAATTTGTCTGCAAAAAAATAAAATCATAAAGCTTTTGAATATCAATAGCTTTAAAACTATTTAAGCTGTATACTTTGTTCAAGAAAGATTTAAAAACTTTGTAGTGAAGAAAAAAAGTTTCAGAATTGCAATGGGATGATGATTAGAATAATAAAGTAAATAAATGGAACAAAATATAGAAATATGTATAGCAGACTTAATGATGATATTAATATAAGATAATGAATTTGGAAGAAAGTGGCTAGACAGATAATGTTGGAAGAACAAAAAAATTTAAGATATAGTAAAATAAAATCGTTTCAATAGAAAAAAAAAAAACAATTGCAGAACTGAATTAATAATTGAAAAATATTTTCAACCATTGACAGATTATTTTAAGACAAAGACTTTTTTCAATAGTTTGTTAAAATTATTTATTCTAAGTTGTACTTTTTTAATAATAGTTAATAAAACATTATTTCATCTTAGATGTTCAAATTATTTCTCTTTCAATGGCAGTTTTCATCTCTAGGTATTTTTAAAGATTGAACTGTCCATCAATTGGTATCGTTTTTTTTTCCTTTTTACAAACTCATTTCTTATATATAACTTTTTATTGTTACAGTTTTGTTAGTAATGCCCATATGAGTTTGAATCCACTCATTTTTTTCACTATCCTCCTGATTTTTTCAAATCCAAATTTCTGTACCACTTCTAATTTTTTTTTAAATTTTAGAATGCAGATTTTAAATTCTCAACAGTAATGTCTAACAGGTATAACACACTGACTAAAGTTTTTTATTGTTTTTAATAAGAGGAAAATTATCATTAAATGCAATATTCATATTACTATGGATACTTTAAGCCTTTATTAATTATTCTAATTATTATTTTTTATTTGCTTTTATTGATAACAGTTAAGACTCGTAAATATAATTATTTCTTCAATTTTTGCCATTAATTATAATATCCTCAAACAATGCAAATTTATTAAATATTATTTTAGTTTAATTAAAATTTATTTTCAATTTTTTCTTCAAATTGATTAAATGTGAGTTACAAACTCCGATTTTAAGTCTGTGGATAATCTACTTGTCAAGCATTGTTAGCCAAGAGGTCAGCGCAATCGCCTTGCAAGCAGTTGGTTGCAGACGATTGTTGTGGGTTCGCCTCCCGGCCGATGCTATGACATGTGGAAAAAAAAAATCTACTTCAATATAAAATGATTTAGATAATTACCATTTATCTGAGATTTTATAAATCCCAATTAAAATCTTTAAAAATTTCTAAAGTTATTGGAACTATTATTGGAGTAATTGAATCTTCTTAATGAATATCTCTTTGTTTCTTAAACTTTTTAGCATTTTCATAAAATTTTATTGATAAAGAGAGAATTTTTGTTATGTTTTTTTAAAGTAATTTCAATATAGAATTTTTTATACTCTGTTTTAAAGTATTTATCACAACCGATATATATATATATGAAACAAAGAATAAACTATGAAATTAAACACCTATGCAATCCTTGTATTGAATCCATGTCCATATTATTTTTTTATGATTATAAAATACTAACACATCATTTTACAAATGTATCAATATTTTATAATCATGAAAAAGAATTTTGAGCATAGATTTGATCCATGTAATGCTGACATGATTTGTGAAGTAAGAAATGACAGAAAAATGTAAAAAAAAAAAGGTTAGATTTATTGCATAAAATAAACACCTGATGAATCAGAAAACTAATAGCATTCAAATCATTAAAAATGAGTTTTTAAGGTATTAACAATGAAATATGGTTGTGATGATAATTATGAGTAAAAATGCTAATGCATCGAAAATATACTTGGTTTCTTAAATTAACTTTACAGTTTATTTTATCTGTTATAGATCTTTATATTATATATAATGAAGACACTCAAGATGATTTTTTTTTTTGTTAAATAAAAATAGATGAGTCATATATCCATATACATTAAATTTCTGCCATACTAACAACTGATAATAACCAAATAATATTTGCTTAACCAAAACCAGTAATTATTATTTTTTTACTGACCTCATTGAAAAAATTAAAAGACTGAAGTGGAGTTGGCTGGACATATTTCTAGTAGAGATGATAATAGATCGACAATTGAAATCTTAAACTGGATTCCAAAAAATTGTAAAAGACCCAGAAAGAGACCACATTTGAGATGGATGGATGAAATAAGAAAGTGTGTAGGGGTGATGTGGAGAAGAGAAGCTAAAGATCGGAGAAGATGAATTAAACTTGAAGAGACCTTCATTCTGCAGTGAATTGATAATAGTTGATGATGATGCTTATTATTATTATTATTATTATTATTATTATTATTATTATTATTATTATTATTATTATTATTATTATTATTTAGTTTCATAGTCTTTACCTGCATAGCACTATAGATAATTTATATTTGTGTGTGTGTGTGTGTGGAAAATAAAGAGTTAATTGAGCATTCATATATACATTTATGTTAATTAATATTATAAATCTCCAATTATTTTTTAATATTATAAATAAAAATAATAACAGTAATTTTATCGTTTCTTTTCCATAGTTTTGTAAAATCAATTATTTAAAAAATGGTTTATCATCATCATCATCGTTATTATTATTATTATTATTATTTTTACTAAACATTTATTTTTCTCATTCCTTAAAATGCAATAAAGATCAACTTTAAATCTTGCATACATAAGTAGTTGAAAAATCAAAAGATCCATTTTGATATTTTTTTTTATTTTGTTTTGGTTAAAAAAGAAATATATCAGAAATTTGCTTTCAACTTTAAAAGAGGATTTAATTTACAAAACTTTTAAAAGAAACCTTTCAAATTATTAAATTTTACTAATATTATTGATAATATTTCAAATGAATTGCTAATTTAGAAAAAAAACAGAAAGAAATTTTAGTCCCATAAAAAAATAGCTTACCATTATTTTTTTTTTCATAAAAAGTTGTCCTACAAAATATATCATGTGTTAAATGTATATCTCTTAGAAACAAATTTGCCAAAAGGTAAACTATATATAGAGAAGATGAATATACAATTGGGTAATGAACTCTATTATAACCATTTACAAAAAAGAAGTAAGAAATATATATTAGTCTTTTACACTTAAAATATAATAATCAAATCAGCTATACATCATTCCTTATTAAAGTAAAAAAGATGTATTTCAAGAAAGTTTACATTGGAATATACTGAAATAAATAAAAGTAGTGGGAGCATAAAAGAGTTTTCAGTGGAATATTTAAAAAGAAGTACATCAACTCAAATTACAAATATAAGAACTGTGAAAGTAATTTTACTTAAATGAATTTTTCAATGATAAATGTCTACATTTAAATGTTTTGATTTCAATGGACACTTTAAAGAAATTAAAGAAGCATTCCAAAAGCTGTAGCATTATTTTTAGACAAAAGTTTAACATAATTTTTGTGTAACATTAGTATAAAATATTACTGACATTTAATATATAATTGTATTTATGTTTGCATTGTTAAAGAAAATAATATTGCAATGCACCCAGAAAAATATTATTGATGATTTTTTTATTATTTTATTTTTTCTTTATAAAGGAAAAAAATGAATGCAAAAGATGAATGAACATTGGAATATACATACATGTATTGAAAATTATAATATTGATTATACATATGTATATAAATTTCAAGTTTACTTATTTATTTTATTTACTCAGGTCAAAAAAATGAAATAATTTCTACCAGATTATGATTACTATTGGTGCAGTTTTGTTAATTAAAGTTTAAATAACATTATTATGTAAGGTCAATGTCTGGAAATCAAGAAATTGAATTAGCTTCATCACTTTTATAATATTTATTTTCTAAAAAATTAAATTAATGACTTATTAAATTATTTTGCAATTGAAAATAATTCTATTTAATGACTATCTTTTTTGTGTGTGCTTATGTTATCAAAAAATGTTTTCTGAATTTTATGATCCAAGCGATATTTTATTCATAGTATTTCCTGATACTTCCCATTCTTTGAATGCATCAAGAATATATTATCGCTAGGAAAGATTTAGGTTCATCATTATTTATGTCCTTGATTTTCTGGCACCTAAGAAAAAGTAGTATAATTACTATTTGTATGTTCTAGAGTAATATGTTCTTGCCAATGAAATTTAAACCATCAGATTAATAAAATTTACATTTCAACATTCATAATAAAACTATTTTTGACTCCATTTATTAAGAAAAGAATTGAATTTACAATTTTTGAAATCAATTGTGGAAATAAACAAGAACAAAAAATGTATACAAGAAAAAATATATGACATGATCTTAAAGGAGTTTGCATTTATCCATATGATCATTAACACACGAGGGACATTCTATTTTTTTAATATTATTTGTCACATGCACTTAAGATTATTATTATTTATTACTTTTTTTGACTTATAAAGTATGTTTGATACTATGAATTAAATAATTGTTTACTTGGATATGACTTTCATTTTAATATTTAGATCAGAGATTTTGATTAATACAGACTCATTTAGGATTGTTCAAATAATGTATCATTGTTCCCATGATCAAAATATCCACATATATCTTTTCAATGGCTATACAATAATTGAAGTGAAGAAAAATAAGTGATAACTTAACTGATTATATATATATATATATGCTCAATAGATGAAGCTTTACCAAGACTTCCAAACAAGTGTATTTTTGTTTACATAAACGTCAGAGTCAGAATTCACTGTCTCTTTCATTGGCTCCACCCTCAGATCAGCTGATTTCAAGCTGATTTGCTATCATCAGTGAAGGATAGGAGTTAGAAACTAGACCTAAACACTAACTCCAAGCGTTTATGCAACAAGTTCCTATCAGTTTGCAAGCACGAATTTTTCAGACACGTAAATGTCTTCAAACCCAGCCAAACAAGCTAGATAGCTATATGGGTCTGATATCAGTTCAGTTTCACCACATAGTCAAAGCTTCTGCAATATATATCATTTCAAGAAATTTCAAAGGTACATTTATGAAAAACAAAAACAAGTTATATATACGTAAACTTGCTATCGATTGGTTTGAAGACATTTATGTATCTGAAAAATTCATGCTTGCAAACTGATAGGAACTTGTTGCATAAATGCTTGGAGTTAGTGTTTAGGTCTAGTTTTTAACTCCTATCCTTCACTGATGATAGCAAATCAGCTTGAAATCAGCTGATCTGAGAGTGGAGCTAATGAAAAATATAGTGAATTCTGACTTTGATATTTATGTAAACAAAAATACACTTGGTTGGAGGTCTTGGTAAAGCTCCATCTATTGATCATAAATACAAGCAATAGAAAGTTTACGTATATATAACTTGTTTTTGTTTTTCATAAATGTACCTTTGAAGTTTCTTGCAATGATATATATTGCAGAAGCTTTGACTATCTAGTGAAACTGAACTGATATCAGATCAGACCCATATAGCTATCTGGCTTGTTAAGCAGTGTTTGAAGACATTTACGTGTCTGAAAAATTCACGCTTGCAAACTGATAGTAACTTGTTGCATGAATGCTTGGAGTTAGTGTTTAGGTCTAGTTTCTAACTCCTATCTTTCACTGATGATAGCAAATCAGCTTAAAATCAGCTGATCTGAGTGTGGAGCCAACGAAAGAGACAGTGAATTCTGACTCTGACATTTAAGTAAACAAAAATATGCTTGTTTGGAGGTCTTGGTAAAGCCCTTATCTATTGATCATAAATACAAGCGATAGCAAGTTTACGTATATATAAAACTTGTTTTTGTTTTTCATAATTGTACCTTTGAAGTTTCTTGCAATGATATATATCGCAGAAGCTTTGACTATGTGGTGAAACTGAACTGATATCAGACCCATATAGCTTTCTGGCTTGTTAAGCTGGGTTTGAAGACATTTACCTGTCTGAAAAATTCATGCTTGCAAACTGATAGTAACTTTTTGCATAAATGCTTGGAGTTAGTATTTAGGTCTAGTTTCTAACTCCTATACTTCACTGATGATAGCAAATCAGCTTGAAATCAGCTGATCTGAGGGTGGAGCCAATGAAAGAGACAGTGAATTCTGACTCTGATGTTTATGTAAACAAAAATACGCTTGTTTGGAGGTCTTAGTAAAGCTCCATCTATTGATCATAAATACAAGTAATAGCAAGTTTATGTATATATAACTTGTTTTTGTTTTTCATATATATATATAATAGTAATGTTTATATATATATATGATTAAGTTCAAAATAATTTTAACCGTAAGAATAATAATAATATATATCTTAATTTATCAGTAGCACTTTCAATTACATAGTAATTCTTATCAACTGTAAAGTAATATCACATGATTTTCCATGAGCTGTATATGTCAATATTTGCTGCTTGTCTATTTGTTATATCTTTAAGTTTATTTATCAATATTGCTTCTTTATTTTTTCTTATTTTTATGATTTGTTTCTTCCATTAATATTTTTGTATCATTTACATTAAAAGTAAATTTAAAATTACAAGATTTTTTATAATCAAAGAATACTGAGACAATATTTAATTGATCATTTATTATTATTTTACATGATTATATAATAACTGATTTTCTTTTACCCCTTTTTCTAGAGCCCATCTTGACTCACTGATATATGATTTTTTACAACTATATATAATTTGATAAATTATATTACTTCTTTGCATTCTAGGTATAACCCTCTTAGAATTATTAATTAGTCTATATACATTTGGAGGAACACATAATGAAATATTGTATTTATCTTTAAATATATTTTAAATTACATTATTTGCAAATGGCATAGATATCATCAAGAATATATATATATATATATATATGATCACTGGATGGAGTTTTACCAATAGCTCCTAACAAGCTTTTGTTTGCATAAATGCCAAGAGAAATAGAATTCAAAATCTCTATTGTTGACACCCACCTCCAGACAAGCTGGTTTCAAGTTTATTGACTCACATCAGTGAAGGCTTGGGAGACTAGAAACTAGATCTAAATACCAACTCTAAAGTCAGCACTTATCAAACACATTTCTATCAGTTTGAAAGCATGAAATTTTTCAGCTGGTCTGGAGATGGGTGACAACAGTAGAAATTTTGAATTCTATCTCTCTCGGCATTTATGTAAACAAAAGCTTGTTAGGAGCTATTGGTAAAGCTGCATCTAGTGATCATAAAATGCAAGCTTATAGCAGGTTACAAAATTTATAACTTGTTTTGATTATCATATATATATATATATATATTAAATAAAATTTTATCATATATATATATATATATATATTAAATAAAATTTTAATAAATAAACATATAATAAAATTTATTGCTGAATCACTAAAATTTATAAACGATAATATTGTTGCAACATATAATAATAGATTATATAAAAAGGTAAAGGATGGCCTATGGAACTACCTATGGTTGCACAAATTTGTAATTTCACATTGTCAAAATATGAAGAAGATATATCAAATTTTTATGATTTTGATCATATTAAAATTTATGCTAGATATGTTTATGCTGTATTTGTTTGTAGTCCTGATATGTTATTGAAGCACTGTTATATAATCTTAATTTAAATAATTTAAAATGGATTATTGATTAAAAAAACAAGTAGAAAAATAAAAATTTTGGATTTACAATTATACAGAATACAGCTAGTTTAAATTATAAATTAATAATTAAACCTATTCACAAAAGAGGATTTATTATTTTTAAATCACATATATCAATGATGAATAAATTGGCAAGTTTGCAATATTTTTTACATTATAATGATAAACTATGTAAATATAAAAGCAATAAAAATCAAAATATTGAACTTTTTATTCACGAACTTATGAAAATATGATATGATAGAAAACAAATTTTAAGTACATTAAATTGGTTTAATAATAAAAAGAATACTCATAATATAAACTTAGATAATAAAAAATGGATATCTATGCCATTTGTAAATAATTTCAGTTTAAATTAATTAAAAATTTACTTAAAAATAACACGATATTTCATTTTGTGTTTCTCCAAATGTACACAGACTAATTAATAATTCTAAGAGTGTTATACCTAGAATGCAAACAAGTAAGATAATTTATCAAATTATATGTAGTTGTAAAAAATCATATATCAGGGAATCAAGATGTGTTCTTGAAAAAAGGATAAAAGAACATCAATTATTATATAATCATGTAAAAAAAAGATAAACAATCAATTAAATATTGCCTCAGTATTTTTCAATCATGAAAAATCTTGAAATTTTAAATTTATATTTAATGTAAATAATACAAAAGTATTAATGGAAAAAAAATGTAAATAGAGAAAAATTAAAAAAGCAATATTAACAAATAAATTCAAAGATAATATAATAAATAGACAAGCAGCAAATATCAACACACACAACCCATGAAAAGTCACAAGATATTAAACTTGCATATTACTTTACTGTTAATAAGGATTACTATGTAATCAAACATGCTACTGATTAATTAAGAGACACATATTATTATTTTTATCATTAAAATTATTTGGAACTTAGATATAGTATATTTTTCATTTGTTATTAAAACTTAACTAAAACTATTTAATCTACATTTTCGAAGATCACTCTTGCCAATTCTCTTGAATTAGAAACTACGCTTTTTTTCTGTAATATCAAATTAGAATAAGATTTTTTTTGTTTATTTCAAAATGATGAGATGCTTCTAATATATTTTTCTTAATTGGTTTTAAATTTAAAAATAACTTATTTTAAGTTTTGTTTTACTGGGTTTTCTTATAGATAAAATTTAGGAATGTATAAAAATTAAAAAATTTTGTTGTAATTGTTTTAAATGTTTTCATAAACAAATTGTAATTACTGTTTTTTTCACAGGTTTGTTTTTTTAGGAGTTTATACATTAGAAATGATCATTAAAGCTACTGCCAAAGGCTTCATTATGCACAAGTTTACTTATATGAGAGATCCATGGAATTGGTTAGATTTTTTTGTAATTTTATTGGGGTAAGTAAAAACTAATTTTAATAAATTTTATCTTTCCATTATATTTTTAAAAAATACTATAAAAATGTAAGTTAAATACAATAGTTTAAACTTTATAATTATGTTTAAATTTTGGTTTAAAAAAAGTTGTAAAATAGAAATATGGAAAATTAATTTGCATATAGCAATATTCATTTATGGTGTGAAAAACTGAATTCTGCACTATATAAAACATACGAATAAAGGTGTTTAAAATAGGATGTTATTGAGTATATATTTCTGACTGAAGTAGACATCTTCAGTCAGCCCATATTATTAGTTCATTATTTATGAGCAGAATATTACTTCCATTTACAAGTTTCACATTTTTTGATTTCATATCATTTTTAGAAAAATACATTAATGATTTTTAATAATCATTATTAGGCTTAGTATATATTTATTATTAGACACATGCATAATAATATTAATTCAATTCCATTCTTTTTTTTAATTTATTCAATTTTTTTTCACACAATAGTAATCAATAGATGACAGCATTCATTGATTACTAAAACTTGTGCTAGGGGGCACTACTGTGTGGAAAAATATGAAACTGCTTTAACAATTGTGTAAACATAAGAAAGGGTGATCATGTGATATTTTACTCATTCATGATATCTTAGATATATTCACAAAACTTCTAAATCTCACACACTTTTATTCTTACGGCAGATAAAATAATGTAAAAGGTTTTTTAAATATTTTATTTGAATTTATTTGGAAATATATATAAGTTTTTATGATGTTGCTTCAACACAATATGATTTCTAGCTTGTGATTTACAAAAAATACCCATTTATAAAAAAAAACTGATGCTAAAATTGTCCATTGAAAATAATCCACAAATGCTATCAATAAAAGTGTCCGTTAGGAAAAATGCTCATAGAAATAAATTATCCACACGGAAAAATATTCATATGAAAAACTGTTCATATAGATTAATAATAATAAAAAGAATGTATGTTCTGAAATACAAAATCAAATAATTTATTTTAAATCAATGATAACTGCAATCTATTAATTTGCTAATAAGACATTTAAAGCAAATGTCTGTGAATTTTTATAAAACATTTATTTGTTAAAACGTTTGTTTTGTGAAATTTATATATTGAAAATAAATCTGCAAGAATGATAATAAAGTTGAAGATAAGATAATTAAAATAAAATTTAAATAGTATCATGGATATCAAATACCTTGTTTCTTCACTGATTGATAATATTTTGATAAAGAAGATGAGTTCAATGACCACAGTCTGAAAGTAAGTTTCAGTTGGTATTAGCACTATTTTTATATTACTTGTGATTTTTAATTCCTATCAAATTAAAATTTAAAAGGTATTGTTATATATTAATATAATATTGTTCAAAGAAGTGTTTTAAGCAGGAAAATATGTAACTTCTCTATTATTGGTCATAGTAATTATGCACTAAAAGGGATAAACTATAGCAAAAAAATAAGATTATAATTAGCATTTAAACTTTTATTTTATTATTGTTACAAAAAATAAATTAATATATTTACACTGTAATATATTTTTGTTGTAGTTTATCTTTATCCTGTAATAATAGTAACAAGATGATGGATTACTATATTTTTTTTCTCTTCTTTACTTCCACATAATTTGCTTATGTGTTAAAAAATAAGTCTATGGTAAACTAAGGTTCTATATACTTCATCATACAGAAACAAAATATTAAGATGACTGTAATAAAAACAAAAATTCAGTGCATTGTAAAATCAGTTTATTCTTTTAAGTGATTGTTCAATAATTGTATCATAATAGCTTCACAAATTGAATGAAAATTTGGGGATTACTACCTGTTGCATCTTGAATAAATATGGCAAAGAAATGCATGGGAATTGTATTATAATTATATTCATCTAAAAATGTGATGGCAAATTAATCAAAACATTTCTCAAATCATAAACAAAGATAAAGGCTAATGCTACCAGAGACTTCAGTTTGAATTTTGCATTAGTATTATTAGTTTTTAAGTTAATTTTCAAGCAAAGATTATTGCCTGATGAGAGATATAAATGGAAATAACACCCTTTGGCAATTGGAAAATTGTTATAGCACTTATGAAAGTCTTCTCCAAAATTTATTAAAATCTTTTAGATGCTATATTAGGAACCAAAAACTTTGTGACATTAATGACTCTATTATATATAATTAAATTCGTTTTTCTGGAATGAAATGTAAATATATTGCAGGTTGAGTTACTGACTTTTCCCCACAGATATGCTAATAAAACATGTTTGTTGATGTGTTAGATATGCCATCTTTATAGATTTATCTTTCAAAAGTTCACACAAAAGTTTTTTATCACACAAACCTTGTCTGAATCATTTACACCTAAATTATGAAGTACCAATTGACTATATTTCTCAGGAATATGAAAATATATTGTTGCTGAATTATACAAAAACATCTTTTTTTGTCTTGAAAAGGCTTTGGATAAAATAATATTTTTTTAGGATACGAAATAGTACCACAATGTTGTTCAATTCTGACAACCCATTTTCAATCTCATTGTAAGGGGCTGCCCCAACAACTCATATCTTACCTCATTTTATTTATAAAAATGTTGACTTCTTCTTTATAAGAACAAGAATTGTGACAACTTCTGTTTCGTTATTGCATTATGCCTTCATCTTTGCTTTTATAATGGAGAAATACTTGACAACATAACTTTTTTGTTCATCTTCAAGTTAGCATAAGTCAAAACTTGGTTATTCTTCTGAGTACTTAAAAATCATATTATTGGGACTCTAAAAATAAATAAATAATAGAAATATAATATTTAATGTTAAAAAATTAAAAATTTATGAAAGTCTACTTACTTCACACACACATTTTACAATCAAAGCAAGATTGAGATATTGAATTATGCCAAAAGTATTTTGGCATAATTTTAAGTACAAAAATTTATATAAAATATGAAAATTCATATGATATTAGTTTTATTTCTTTTCTCATTAACATGATTTATGATAAACTGCAAATTTTGTTTAAAATTTTGTTATAAAAGTCAATATAAAATAGACTACAGTTGTTTAACATCGACATCTTTTCAAAAACACTAATTTTTTTATTTAAACATTAAAGTAAGAGAATTAGAAAACCTTTGATTCATTGAAAATTGTGCCTTTCAATGTTGCCTTTCAATGTTCAAAAGATATTCACATTTTGAGATCCTTTTAATGTAGAACACACATTATCTAGATTATATATTATAACAGAGCAAAAATAAAAAAACAATGCACCCTTTTATTTAAGTTAGTATGATAATATTTCTATTTATTTTAAGATTTAATAATAATAAAGATAATTATGTTAATAGTATGCATTAAAAAGACATATTTAATTCAGAATTATTTTATATGTTAATACACTGCTACGTCTGAGGAATAGTGGAAAAATTAAATTAACTTGACTGAGATTCATCTATCCTTTTTGACAAGTAACCATGTACGAAATGTGCACCAGTGTTCTAAAAATAACTAATAGTTAAAATTATGCAAACAACTAATTATCTAATTTAAATGTTAATACAATATTAACAATAATTAATATTTGCGAATACAATCAATTATCAATCAAATTTGAACAACAAAATATTCAAGTTTGATAAGTTCTTGCTCATTATCAACTAAGAGTGATTTATATTGAAGCAAATGTAATCTAGAAATTTAAACTTGAATGCTACTATGTGCATATTTCTTATGTTAATTCTTTATCCTCTGAAGTCACCAAAAATCTAAAACATAAAAAAAGTTAGAAAGCTGATATTAATTTTAGAAGTAATTTTATATATGATAACAGACAGAAGAAAATAAATCATATATATATAAGTTCCAACCAGTAACCACCTAAACATTCACAGTAAAATATAGTAATCAATATTTCTAACTGCTGTCAAGGCAACCTTCACACCTTTTAATAGCAAGAATAGAAATCCATTCTTACTAATGGTCCATTGAATATATATGGACACTTAAAGCTTGCAACTTGACTACAGAGTATGAAATATTGATACAATGAAGTTTAAATAAACCTCTTTAAACATGAAATAAACATGTCACTGTAATGCAGACTAATAAATAGTCAATTAACATTACAAACTGCAATACTTTTAAATTGCCCATGTATTATTTAGAAATAATAAGCGAAATAGTGCCTAAAGCTAATCTGGGATAATGATATAATTAAGTTCCAACCAGTAAACACCTAAACATTTACAGTAAAATATGGTAATCAATATATATATATATATGCCTGAAATATGTCTAAGATAAAAAGTCAGAGCAAATTAATTGATCAATTTAATAAAACCTTTTATTACTTTCAATTTTGTCTCTTTTCTTTTTTTTATTAAAAAAAGATTACATTAAAATAAAAATCATTAAAATATTTTATCTTTTTTTTTAATTTTTACTTGATATATACTGTAATGGTATAAAATGAGAAAAGCTAACCCTTCAAAAGCTCCACATATTTGAATGGCAAAAACTGTACCAGTATAAAATGGCAGCAATGGTAAAAACACCGTTGCATACCCAAATTGAAGTACCAATTTATCCTGGAACGAAAATTGAATAAAACGCAAGAGAAAACTCCCTGGTATGCCTTATGAATTAAGATATAAAATATATAAGGTTGTGGTATGCCCGAGAGACAGAGATTCTCCAAAATCAAATCAAATATTAAAGTTTACAATGATAAAAAAAAGACTATTTATATATCTGTCTTCAAATATCCAATTTACATTAATGCAATTAAATTAAAATAAATAATAAAGAATACTAGCTCTTAGTGATGTCTTGTAAATTATAAGATAAGACATCAATATAATATTAGTCAAATAATATAAACATATAATGAATATATGTGCAAACTAAAATGCTGCATCATTAATAAATTTCTAACAGTTATGTGCTAGCATGAGATGGTGATCATGTGATGTTTAGTGTTTTATTAATAAATTACTTTAATAAAATAGGTGAATAAGGGTTTAGCAAGGTTTTATAAAACAAGATAACCTAAAATTCCAAGTAATATAATATTCAAAAAATCGTTTAATAAATTTACAATTGATATTTATTTTATATAACTCTTTAGCTGCTGCATGTTAAATTTATATTATATCTAAAAGTATAAAATACTAAACACAACAACTAAGACTATTTTAATCATAAAATTCACCAATAGCTTTAACATCAGTGAGTACTCATAAAAATGTTAGATTAATCATCAAACATCAGTATAGTGATAATGTTTATATCACACACCTATTAGAGCTTGTTTTTTATGTTTATTTCTAAAATATAGATTCTGATTATTATACTTTATAATTATTAAGATAAATGAAATTCAAAATTGCAATTTAATAATAATGATGATAGTTTATTTACAATAGATAATAATAAAACAAATAAAATTAAAGATATATTATAGGAATTAAAATTTAACATATCATGTTGTTTGTGTTTGTACTAATAAGTGATGCAGGACAAAACAGTTAAAAAATCAATGGAAAATATTCATTCTACAAATTAATTTTTGATATACAAATCATCATCATCATCATCATTATCAACCATTATCAATCCACTGCAGGATGAAGGTCTCTCCAAGTTTAATCCATCTTCTCCGATCTTTAGCTTCTCTTCTCCACATCAGCCCTACACATTTTCTTATTTCATCCATCCATCTTACATGTGGTCTCCTTCTGGGTCTTTTACAATCTCTTGGAATCCAGTTTAAAATTTCAATTGTCCATCTATTATCATCTCTTCTAGCAATATGTCCAGCCCAACTCCACTTCAATCTTTTAATTTTTTCAATGAGGTCAGTAACACCTGTTTGTTCTCTTACCCATACATTGAGTTTTCGATCTCTTCTTGTTACTCCCAACATACATCTCTCCATACTTCTTTGAGTGGTCTGAAGTCTCTGTATTGATCTTCTATTAAGTGTCCAAGTCTCAGATCCATAAGTAAGAACTGGTAAAACACATTTGTTAAAAACCTTTCTTTTCAAACACATAGGCATATTTCCTTTTAATATCAAGTTATTTCTACCAAAAGCACTCCAACCAAGTTTAATTCTATGATTAATTTCCTCTATTATGTTTCCATCTGTATTAATAATCTGACCAAGGTATTTGTAACTCTTAACTTCTTCTAATTCATCATAATCAATCTTTATTTTCATATTTGGAGCAAATCGATTAAACATTACTTTAGTCTTTTTAACATTTATCTTTAGTCCTACTTTCCTACTTTTATCTGATAACTCCTGCAACATTTCCTGCAGCTCGGAAGCATTATTTGCAAAAACAACTACATCATCTGCGAAATCTAAATGACTTAAATAATCTCCATTTACTTTCACTCCTTTAGTTTCCCATTTTAATCCACAAAATACTTCTTGCAGCACTGCTGTAAAAAGTTTTGGAGATATGGAGTCACCTTGTCTTACACCTTTCTCAATGTTGACTTTCCCAGTATCATTATGTAATCTAATTGTTGCTGTTGCATTTTTATAAATATTCTTTAAAATATGACAATATCCTGGATCTATACTTTGATGATCCAATGCTTTAATCACTGAAGAAATGTTTATAGAATCAAATGCCTTTTCATAATCTACAAATCCAAAACATAATGACAACTCATATTCATTTGTCCTTTCTATAACTTCTCTCAATACTTGAATATGATCTACTGTACTAAAACCACTTTTAAATACAGCTTGTTCTCTTGGTTGGTGAAAATCCAAGGTTCTCTGTAGACGAGTTGTAATTATCTTGGTAAAAATTTTATATAAAACCGATAAAAGGCTGATAGGTCTGTAATTTCTAATATCTTCTTTATCACCTTTTTTAAATATTAATATTATTACTGCATTCTTCCAATCATCCAGTACATCTTTATCATTTAGACATTTGGTATATAACTTTGCTAATATTTTTTCTGTTTCTTCACCTGCTTCTTTTAATATATCAATTATAATTCCATCATTACCTGGAGCCTTTCCTTTTTTCATACATTTAATTGCATTTCTCACTTCTTCATTTAAAATTCTGGGCAATTCGGAAGATGTAATAGATATAGGAGGTACTTGTTCTTTATTACTATATAATTCTTGATAAAAATCTTCTACCAATTTCATAATGTCATCCCTCTTTTTAGTAATAATTCCATCTTTTTTCCTTATTGCAGATATAAATTTCCTACCAATACCAAAATGTTGTTTTACATTCTTAAGATTTTATTTTCTTCTACAGCTTTTCTTGCTAGTTCACAGTTATACTTTCTTATATCATTTTCAACTCTTTTCCGCACCATTTTACAAAATTCGAGATATTCAATTCTTTTTAATGCATCATTCTTGCATATCTTCATATTCCTTCTTTTCTTCATAAGTTCTCTAGTCTCAGTAGAAATTTTATTAGTCAATTGCTGCTTTTTTCTACCAGCTATCTTTGTTGCAGTTTTTAAAAGTGTATCAGTTATTTTCATATTAATTTCATTCAAATCTGAATCATGTTCAAAATCTACTAATACTTGAAACCGATTTGTAAGTTCTAATTTAAATTCATTAGAATGTTTCTGAAGATTAGGAATATCAACTGTAAATATAGTTTTTCTTAATATTTTTTGTCTCTCTAGTTTTACATTAACATGTATCTTACCCCTTACTAATCGATGATCACTTCCTGTGTTAAATTTATTAAGAACATTACAATCTTGAAATATGTATTTCCTGTTAGTCAAAATATAATCCAATTCTGCTGTACCTTCATTTGGATGCTTCCATGTCCATTTCCTTCTAACATTTTTCTCAAAAAAAGAATTCATAATATAAAGTTTTTCCTTCTCTGCAAACTCCACAAGTCTATGTCCTCTCTCATTTCTATTACCATAACCAAAATTACCTACAACACTTTCATCTTTCATTTGTTTACCAATTCTAGCATTAAAATCTCCCATAACAATTTTAAAATGTTGTTTACTCTGATCAAAAGCCTTTTGTACATCCATATAAAAATCTTCTACTACTTCATCACTGTGAGAACTTGTTGGGGCATAAACCTGAATTATCTGCATTTGATATCTGCTATTAAGTTGTATAACTAATCTTGCCACTCTGTCTGATACACCATCAATCTCCACAATATTGTTCTTCCACTTTTTATTTATAATGAATCCTACTCCACTTGTATTTCCAATATTTGTGCCTTTATAATAGAGCATATGTCCACTTTTTAAATCAATTGTCTCTTCACCTTTTCTTCTAACTTCACAAAGTCCAATAATATCCCATTTAATATAAGAGAGTTCTTCTTCTAATTCTTGCAATCTTCCTTCACTTGAAAGTGATCTGCAGTTGTAAGTACCTAAATAAAAAGTCATCCTCAAATGGCAGCCTGGGTCCGCCTCCAGGATATTCTTAGCACCCTCCGCCTTTGGCCACCAACTGCTGCCTTGGTTGGTGACTTTACAGCCTCCTGGGATTAAGGGCCATGCTTTATTTTTGTCTGTCATAATTGTATAATTGGGAAAAATCTTTATCATTTACACAAACATTCATTCTGCCTTATCAGGCACTGAGAAGAAAGACCATGGTGTTTCTTGATCTTAAACTCAGAGGTAAAAAGCCAATAAACTCACCACGCTGGCTAATGCGTGTTGGTGAGCAGCCCATCCATGTTTGTATACTATATGAATAAACATATAGTAATAACAGCTGCAACAACAAGAACGTATGGAGTGGACATTAGGAATTTGCCCTGCTCGGTTCCTTTAAGGCCTCCAAGAGGAATCAAAGGGTCTCCTTTCAGTTAATAGCAAACTCCTTTCTGCAGCCGATATACAAATATGAAATTATAAAATAAATCATAACTTGTTCTAGTTTATTCATCATAAAGATATTGTGTTACCCTAAACAAGTTATCAGACCAAAATCTATTTAACTATTATTTATAAACTTTAGAAGAATCTTGCAATTATTCTTGGATTAAGTATACATCTGAACATTTTCTCACATATAAATCATACATTAAAATAACTCTTTTTAAATATAAATATAATGGTAAACCTTAAATAGAATCAAAATGATCTGTAATCAATGCTGAATGTTTATTATCTATAGGTTCTATTGCATCTTAGATTTCTTTCACTAAGTTCAAATGTAATCTGTCAAAATCCAAAAATCAAAATAAAACATATAATGATAAATATAAGCAAATGACTTAAGTAATAATCTTTAAATATGGCATTTCAAAGGTAGTATCATAGTTCTAGTGTTTTTTTAAATTGCAACCTGATATTTTATTATTCCAGATAATGTAGGAATATTACAAAAAGCTATAAAGTTTGAAGTACATTTTGTTATTACAATATTTTTTAAATATCCAAATTTTCTTTTCATTCAGCAGATATTTCATCTATATAAGATTATAAGTGTGCAAACACTAATTTATATATACAACAATGCAATGTTGATATCCTTTCATTTAGCAAGAAATCAATTCATAAAACATTACAAGAGAATAGTTATTAGTTTTATCCATTATAATGCTATGGAAATTGAACTAATTTTTATTCTGTGTATAAATTATATATCAAGATCATAAAATCATATTAATAGGTGGCCATAATTTTTGTATATAATTTTCTGTTATTATAATTTAGATCTCATCACTGAAATGTAGGTAATATCAATTTTTAAAACAGAAACATTGTGATGGTTTCAAAATGCTAAGAATTAATTTTCATATTTCAATAAACAAAATCTCTCACAAATTTACATTCTTTGGTCCTGTAAGTGGATAGAAAATTAGTTATAAGTGTATAGTTTTTTTTTTTTTATGATTCTGAATATTAAATGGTTTTTCATTTTGTAAAAAAGCATGACTAATTACTGAAATTAGAGTAAGTAAAAAATTTCTACCTTTGCATTATCTTAAACTCACAACAAACAGATAAATTATTATTATTATTATTATTATTATTATTATTATTATTATTATTATCATCATCATCATCATAATTTTTAATATTATTATTGTATTTATTTAAAATGGATGGTGTCAAAGATGTGGGTTGAATTAGTTTAACACTTGTAATTCAAAATGTAATTATTTAATATACATAAATATTTTTTATATAATAGAGATATATGTGAGAGATGGTGACTTAGACCTACTGTCATTTGTCTGTTATTGTATCTTTATTTATATGAATTTAAAAGAATATGTGGTAGTGTTGAGGTTATTTAATATATTTATAAATATAATAAAATTCAAATTTGCAGTTTTTTAATTTTTTTCCACATTCCAGCACATATTACTAATGAATGTATTTTCCAGATACATGTGACCTATACCAATATTTTTTAACTATGACCTTTACAGTGTTAAAGCTTTTAATACATTGATAGAAAATAAATAATCATATGATTAATTACTCAAAATGTTACATAATGTTCAATTTCCAACATGAGAAGTTGAGCCCAAAATTATCATTCAGATGTTCAAACCGAGATTGCTTTTTTTTTTTACTTTTGATCCAGAAATGTTAATTTTTAAGTTGTCACTTTCACTACCACATTAATATGATCATAACAAAAAAATGACATGAAGCTTTGAGATTGTCAATAAAATCACACATCCAACTATTCATTGGACCTAGCATCATTTAATTTCAGAGATAAGTCAAAAGTCAGTATATAAACAAATTGTAATTTACTTTGGAAAATAGATTTACTTTTTATATGTCAATAAGATTTTGTCTTTTATTATTTTATAAAGGTAATAAAAGCATTTTTACCTCAATATTTTTGATATTTTTAAAATTAATAGACTACAAATAAAATTGTAATCAATTTATTGACATTAACAAACCTGAAATTAATAAAATAGGCAAAAATATACAAACTTATTGAAATGAAACAAACTTGAATATGAAATAATTGTGTAAAGTTTATCTAATTAAAGTAATAAAACTAAATAACACAAATATATATCTATAAGATTCATAATTTCTATTGAAGGTTTAAGCAATTATAATTAAACAAAAATAAACAGTCCTAATAATAAATGTATGGCAGTTTTTGAAAAAGTCAAGTAAAGACTGGATACTATGATGATAAGATGAGCACAATAGTTTTATTAAATTGACTAAATTAAGTCTATTATTTTATTTTCTAGTTCACAAATCCACTTTTCTGGCCACTATATTAAATTATGCCAATTAGAAAAAAAAATAGAGATTTCTATATAATCTGATCAAACAAACTACAAAAACCTAAACTATATTGTTTAATATTATATATTTTTAATTCTGATATAAACAAACACGTTCATACACACAAATAAAATTACTGTATACATATTTTTACACATAGAATCTAAATGTTAAGAACAAAATAAATTTAAAATTAAATACTATTTTGATTTACTAGTTTTGGATTAAATAAGTTGTTCTGTATTTAAATTCAAAGAAAAATAAATATTAAAGCAGATTTCACTTTTCTAAACTGCTATCTTTTTAAAAAGTCAGTTTACAATGTCAAACCTTCATTAGCTGGAAGATTCTAAAAAATTAAATCTCTCAGAAACGGAGAATACACGTATATATTCTCATTTAAAATATTTATAATGAAATGACAATCAAAAAATTGTAGATAATGAAGATTTTACTTAAGAGTTTTCTCTAGATGGAAGTTCGTTTTAATCAACATTATATTTTTAAAATCTTTTTTATATTTAAATTTATTTCGGTTTATATATATATATTTGAATATTTTAATTCATTATTTACAATAACATGTTATAATTCTCAGTGCTGGCAATTAGAAGTTAAAAAATAAATGGTAAAAAAAAAGTGATTTAGCTGAAAATAAGTAAATAAAAAAAGATTAAAAAGTAATTTAAATTAAAATAGAAATTTTTATTTGAATAATTAAAAAATCTTTAACATTAATAAATGTTTTTATAATTAGTTTTTACATATATTATTTTTATTCTACTAGTAAATTTATTTTATGTTGCACGTTTACACAAGCTTATATATATATATATGAGAAATGAAACTTCACATAAGCTATAAATGGGCATGCACTTGCCTGTCAATAAATGTTTTAAAAGCATGGATGGACCAACCATACCTAAAGCTTCTTCTTAAATAAACGAACATCCATTGACCATGCTAGAAATAGAGCATGATATTATTACGAGCCATGTTTTTAAATTAGCATATTATATGTACTGGTTCAAATTATATACCACAGGAAAAAGAAAATTTCTCACTATAAACAACATTAGTTTATATAGATGTAATAATCAATACTTATTACATACACATTTATTGTTAAAAGATTGCCTTGAGAAGAGGTTGAAATTGTTGATTATTATTGATATTGAGAATGTCTCAGATTTGACCGGTTTTTAATGACATATATATATAACCCTAACACCAACTTTTTATATAAATGACAAAAATACTACATCCTATAAAATCAAGATATCTGCCTTTAGATAGTGGCACTAAGAACAATATATATATATATATATATATTGTAACCAGACTGGGGTTTTAGAACAATATATATATATATATATATATTGTAACCAGACTGGGGTTTTCATTCTCTCTAATAGTTGATTTATTTCCCGATAAGCATATTGTAGGAAAGAAAGAATGATTGGTGTTACCCAATGCTGATGTCCCCCCCCCACAACAATATTTCCTGCTCATCAGATGGTGTAGCATTAAAAAGACTGAAAACATCTAGAAATTTATCTGTCTTGTTTCCCAAACACTGCTTCTAGACTTCCAGTTTACTACAACCTTATTCATCCAGATTAGGTTATGCCGAACATAGCTCAGGAAACATGAGGATCCTATGAACAAGTAAACTAGAAAATGGATGACATAAAATAAAACTGATCAGGTATATTATTTTATATAATCACAATTTATTCAAATAACAGTATTTTGATAAGATTCCTTCTAATAGTTTTTTGCAGTTCAGGTTCAATAGATCAGTTAATCCCTTTCATCGGTAACTTCTCTGATGCTTGGTCCCATCATTGATGATCATACAGTATCCATCATTTATATTCCATCATTCTGTTTCACCAGCCTTAACAAAGTAGGGATTTATTTAGATATCCATGTGTACACCATGGACCTCCCTTATAATTCCTCAAGTTTAAATTTTCCTTCTTTGAGGTTTATATTCTCCCCATATGTGCATTTTCATAGACATGTCTATTAATTTGTTATTGCAATATAGTCTTAGGTAAGTCTGATTTATATTTGGATTAATTCTTTTTGTCTAATCATTCAGTAGCCAATAATTATATTTGAATATATTCACATATTTAATTCCTGTATGTAGATGCATATTTAATTCATGTATGTAGACACATATTTGATTCATGTGTGTAGGCGCATATTCAATGCATGTATATAGACACATATTCAATTCCTGTATGTAGACAGATATTTATTCATGTATATAAATGCATATTTAAATCCTGTATGTAGACACATATTCAATTCATGTATATAAATACATATTTAATTCCTGTAGGTAGATGCATATTCAATTCATGTATATAGAATAGTAACTCTTTTTTGGTTAAACATAATGCATTTACAATCAGGGTATATCTATTTTAAATTAAATTCTTACATTATAATTTCTACATTTCATTTAGCAAGTTGAACTTTAACAATTTGTCATATATTTTTTATACTCTTTATTATAAAGCTTAACTTTGAATCAATGTTATAAGTTTTATCAATTTAAAAAAAATCAGTGAATTCATTATTGCATTTCACCATTTCTGTCAACATATTTAAATTTACCTTTTTTTTTCTTTTTTAATTTTAATAACAATAATAGCAATTATATTATTCTATAAGAAATTATTTTGGTACATAACATTTTATCATTCTGTTGAATTAATCATTTAAAATGACCATGTTTTATTTTATCTTTCCCAAATGCTATTCTTACAACATTTTCCTAAAAACCTTTAAAGATTTCAAAAGTTATCTAGAGTTTTCTTACCTTTAAATTTAGCTGTTGGCAATTCACCACTGTTAAATCTTGACATTAAAAAGGGATTCTTAGAGCTGAGCGGTATATATTTTCTTTGGTGGTCACTTAGGCATGTTTTTTCATCTTCATGTCTTTATCATGGTGTGGAAAGGGAGAGTGAACTATTTTTAGCCAAACATTCTAGTGATTTCCATATTGATAATTTGCTTTTTCATATTGCAGTTTTATAGTAACTACAGTGTCTCTTACTAACTGCTTCACTTCTTTGATTAATGACCATGGGTGGCTCCAAACTTAACTGGTCTGATTATTTAAAATATTTGCTGTAGATTCACTAAATACTGAACTGCTATTTACTACAAAGCAACTGTTACAATCAATCAACCACAACTCCTAAAATTGATTGATTGCTCATTTTATATACTCCAACTTCCCACAATATTTTATCATTTTTTTTATCTCACCCATGCTGACTAACATGTTTTTCATAAATATGTTGACTTCTTTTGCCTAAGGCAAGAAAGTGATGCTATCTTTTTTAATGAACTAATTACATCATTTCTATATCGTATTTTGTAAACATTCAGCTCAAACAAAAAAATATTATACTGGTAACATTTGAAACCACAGATTTTTAATGATAAAAATTGATTAATTAAATGTGTAATTTAATTTCTAATTGTACATTTTAAATATTGATTTTTCTCTTTTCCTTTTTTTTCAGAGAATTTAAATTTACACATTTTATTTTTATAACTGCATCAGTTTTCTTTTTTTAAAATCAAATCATTTTAAAATGGGAAGGGGGGGGGTAACTTTAGGATATATGAAACAACATGTCTCTTTCAATATATATATATATATATTGTGGCCTGTCTATAGGTGGTACAACCCTAAGCAGAGTTTCCAAGTCCCTTTTATATTAGGCCCTACTTGGATTCGGGTTAGGTTCTATTAATAAACTTACTATAACCCGACCATTTTCTTTAACTATAACAATTGAATTTAGATAAGATTAGTATTTATCCCATGTTGCTTTGACATGAGTAAACATTTCTAAAATAAAATATGTTTTAAATATAATCAATATGAGACTCGTTTACCTATAAACAGATCACATCCCCTTAACATTAAAAAATACAAAATACTTGTTCAATGGCATAAGAATACCCAGATACTCCTCCTTATTAAGTATCTACATACTCTCATAACTAACAATAATATCTAATATATTATTTTATATTTATAACTATTAAGTTTTAATTCAATCACCCATTAAATTAATCTGTTAGATAATTACAGATAAACTTTGATTCATATTATGTTTAATAATTAAGATTGGCAATAATCACAAGAATAACTTTAAAATAAGGAGATCTCAGGAAAATCATTGATTTATTAATTATTCATACTACCTGTGGAATATCAAGAGGGATTTTACAGATTTTCATGGATAGTGTACAAATTAAGAAAGGCTTATAATTTAAATTCATAGTCAAGCTTTATATGTATGTTCTTTAATACTAAATGTTAAAATAATATTATTAACTAAACTGTGATTAACACTAATACTTTCACTAATAACTAAGGTATCATTTAATTTTATATTAATAAATACACTTTAATAATTGGCAATGTCATCAATGACCTATGGGATCAAGGCAGCATGTAACAAGTAAAAAAAATCTTTACTAAGAGATTTATGCTTATGAAACTGTTAGATTTGCTTTAAATTGAATTGACTTTTCATTTTAATTTTGACTGTACATTTTAAGTTGTGTGATGTGGTGAAAATGAGCCCAGAAAAGATATGCAGCAATTGGAATTTAATAAAACTTTTAAAACAATAATTTTAATAATATTCATTACAAATGATAATAAACATTTCCATTAATACCAAATTTAAAATAACATAACAAAATAATACATATATATTATAATAATAATAACAACAGAAAATTAATCTTTGGAGTATTATTATCAAACAAAACTAATGATTTTCCATTATATGTTGAGATATTTATCCCTATGTATGTGAACTATATATCACATATTCAGTTTATTAAACAATCTTTTTTTTTCCATTCATGGTTCGTTAGTTCAACCTCTACATAATAGTAGTACTTGATGATTAAGTAACAATACAAAAAATAAATGAGAACATAGGGTTATAATTCTGGAGGTTGGTAAGCAAACAAAATTACTACTTTTATCTTTCACATAAGAACAAAATCATTGTTTTTTAGTTTATCCATTTGTACATGTAAATATAACCTGCTCTTTGGAGTATGTATATATCATTTTAAATATCCTTTCATACTAAAATATCGAGTATATTTGTTTATTTAAAGGATTCATAATTTTTAAACTTAACCGAATCATTAAATAACTATTAATATAACAACACTTGAATTAATTCCATATTAAATGATTTAGTTCTCTTCCCCTCCCCTATTATACTAACAAATCATAGATTAAAAATATAAATACCAACATTAGAAAGAAGTTCTCTTTTAAACTCTCAGCTAACGTATAAGAACACTTTTAAATTTTCTAGTTGTTCTACACTCCATAAACTTATTAGAACGTTTTTATTTTCCTTATTTTTTGAAGATTCTGCTTATCCGAAGATTCGCGAGGTATTTGAGTTACTGCAACACTAATCCTTCGTTTTGTTCTTTGTTTAGTAATAAAAATTTATTTGTGGCTTGCCTTACTTATTTTAGATGATACATATTTCTCTCTATAATAAAAGGCATACTTATGATTTCACTTAAGAATGTGTCATGTCACGTTTTTGGCTCCAAATAAATAATTCTATCTCACATTGTAATTAAGATTTTATATACATCCAGAATAATAATGAACACTTTTCATTTTTAGTTCCATTAAATTTTAAATATATATATACTTAACTGTTTCCAAGTAATTTACTATTCTTTTATCTATCCTTACTGGATATTTACGGTGTTTATTTATTTCCTTTTGGGTATTACTGCAGTTCATTTTCCCTATGGCATGATTATTGTTATTTTTCCGTGAATATATTTATTGATTATTCATCTCCGATTATTTCTTCAATACTTATTAATTTTCAAGAGATTATTGGGAATTACGATTATTGACTTGCCCAGTAGAAAAATGATTAATTTATTCCATTATTTTAACAACAGAGCTTATAATTATCCATGTATATTGATATAGAGTTGTAAATCATAAGGTTTTAGGAATTTTTAATCCAACTTTGTTTTTTTTTTAAAAAAAAAAATATCACCAAGAAAAAAAAACTTAGTTACTTATACTTTACAATCAAGAAGCTCCCTCCTCCCCCCCCCCCTCTCTTGAATTTCATATTCCAAGATTGTTTGAAACTCTTTGATTGGCTAATATTTTCCCACTTTTTTCTATGAAACAATTATTTATTTTGAAAGTTTTTGGTTTATTATTTTAAAATGACCGATTTTCCGTTTTTTTTAAAAAAATATTAAAATACAATATTTTTAGAAATTAAATAAAGATAGACTTTACTGTTTTAATTTTAAATCACTATTTTGTAAAATTAAACCTTATTTATTTACTTTTGAATATAGCAAGATTTGAAGATAAATAATTTCTATTTTTAAAATCAAATGCACACAAATAATAATTATTAGCATCTGTGACACATTCTGTTTACAAAATTACAAGTTAAACTTCACTGATTTTAAATACTAAATAATATTACTTGTCCATTTGCATATATATGACTCTGTAGGTAATTTTCTATATGTATTTTGAGTTAAAATCATTTATAAATTTATATTAGCTAAATTGGAGTTCAAACCCTATGATCTAATATTTCATTATTGTCTTCTTTTAATAAGTAAATATTATTGGATTTGTAAAATTTAAAATTATACACCAAAATTTTATTTTAGAATAGACTGGGCTAATAAAAGTGCACAACATCCCCTCCCTTCATTTAATTTTAAATTTTATAATGCTTTACCTTTGAAAAAAAATCTTTTATATTGATTTCTACTGCATAGCTTTCTACAATAAATAAATGAACAAAATTTCCTGTACTTTTGAAATTCACTATTAAGTCTATTAATGCCTTTGAACCATTCATCAACTCTAAATATCACACTAATTTTACTATTAGGTTTATTAATTTGTCTTAAAATTAATAAACTGTAAATATCACAATAACTATATTGATAATTCCTATTACACTACTTTTGACAGCTTCTTTTTTAGATTCTTACAGAATAGGGAATGAGGCTTCGGGCATTATATGTTCCTCTAATACCTTCTGGAGTTGACAGCAGGAAAGCATTCTTTCCAATCTGTTTTAAAATTTTGTAAGGGCCCTCATACAAGCTTAAGAATTTTTTGTATTTATTCTTCTGAACATCACTGACATGAGGTGTTCGTAATACTAAGTCATCTATTTTGAAGGGGTGTGGCTTATTACATGACCTTTTAACTCTTTTCTTGCCCATAATTTTAAGCTTAATTTTTGCTTTTTCCTGATCTATTTGTATATCAATATTTTCCCTAACTATTGGAAATGGGAGTTTTAATTAAAATAGGTTCATGTCTCCCATAATGTAGCCTCATGGGAGAAAAACCAGTAGACTCATGATAAGTTATATTTATATAATTGATAATTTCAGGCAATTTACGAACCCATTGGGTATGGTTCTTTGGTACATAAACTCGAAATAATCTATTTAACTCTCTCATTATGTGCTCACAAGGATTAGATTGAGGATTCTTTATGGAGCTTATAATGTGTTTTATACTTTGAATTTGGATCCAGTGATTCCATTGGTGAGATACAAATGCAGTTGCATGATCAGTCAGTATGCTATCAGGCTTACCAACAATAGGAAATTGATTTCCCATTAAACATTTGATAACATTCTTTGCATCAGCTTTTGGTACGAGATATGCTGCTACCCATTTACTGAAAATGTCATATGCAACTAAGATAAACTTTTGCCGGTTAAAAGGTGGAAGGGGTCCATAAAAATCAATGGCTAACAGTTTGTTAGGCTGATCCAGGACTATAAGTTGCAGTACACCTGCATAGGACCTATTACAATATTTTGATTTAAGACAAATGTCACATGATTTAATGCTTTCTATAATTCTCCTGTACATATTACTATAATAAAAAATAGATTTTAATACATAAAAAATTTTGGGAGCCCCGTAATGACCATATTTATTGTGGGTATATACTATTAATTTATCTATTAAAGATTGTGGGACTACAATTCTCCATGATTCCCCATCCAATCTATTGACATTCATCTTAAACATTAAGACATTTTGATATACCTTATATCTTTGGTACACTCTTCTAATATATTTATTAACTTGTGTTTTATTATCCTGATTATTTAAGATAGTCAGGATGCTATTTATTTTCATATCCTGACTTTGAAGCATAGAGATATTTTTATAATCTTCCTCTATATAATCATCCTGCAGAATATTCATACTGTTGATACATATGTTCTGAGTATTGGGGTTCCTAGCTACCAGATAGATAGGGTGGCGACTAAGGATATCCGCAGGAATATTCTTTCTCCCTTCAATATAAATAACTTTATAGTTATATTGTTGGAGATACAAGCTCCACCTTACAAGCCTTTCATTATTTAAGTAACTGCAATTTAAAAATTCCAGACTTCTATGGTCTGACAACACAATCACTTCAGAGCCTAACAAGAACTGGCACAATTTCTTTAATGCCCAGATAACAGCTAAAGTCTCTTTTTCAGTGATGGAGTAGTTCAGCTCTGCCCCTCTTAAGTGCTTGCTTAAGAAATATAATACCTGGGGCATCTGATTATCATTAAGTTGATATAGTACTACTCCCAGACCATAGTGGCTACTATCTATCTGTAGATAAAATGTTTTACTGAAGTCAGGATATGCTAAAATCACGTATTTAAGAAAATTTGTTTTAATCTTTTCAAACTCATTACTATGCTCTATGGTCCAATGCCATTTTTCACCTTTTTTTAATAATTTAGAAAGATATAAAGTGTCTCCAGCAAAGTTCTCATAAAATTTATGGTAGTAGTTGCATAGACCGAAGAAAGATTTTAACTGTTTCACAGTTTTAGGTATGGGGAAATGCTGTATGGCAGCCACCTTTTCTGGATGGGGTTGGATACCATTCTCATTGACTAAGTGTCCCAGAAAAGTAATTTCTTTTTCTGCTATAGAGCACTTCTCTAAATTAATCTTGATATTTTTGGAGGAACACTCTTGAAAGAACATTTGTAAGCATTCCAGATGCTCTTCCATACTATCTGATGTGATGACTATATCATCCACATACATGATAATCTTTTCTTTTAATTGTCTTGAAAAGACCATGTTTAAACATCTAATTAAACCAGCTCCACTATTAATGAGACTGAAGGGCATAGTCTGAAAACATATGACTGTCCCTTGAAACGAAATGCTGTATATTGCTGATCCTCCTCATGTAGTGGAATTTGCCAATAGCTGGATGTTAGATCAAATGTGGAAAAAATTGACTTATCTTGAAATTTAATAAGGAGTTCATGTACTCGTGGAGTAATGTCGCGCTCAGAAATGGTCATTTGGTTTAACATACGAGCATCTAAACAAACTCTTATAGAGTTATCCTTTTTTATGATCACTAGTGAATTAACATAAGGAGAAGGACATTTTTTAATTATTTTCCATTCTATCTATTTGATTCTGCACCTCATCCTGATATTGAAATGGAATCGGGTACATCTTTTGCTGGAAAGGATCATTACTTGTTAATTGTACTCGATGAACATATCCCTCTATGATACGAGGAATTTTAGAAAATATACATTTATAATTATACATCAATTGGAATAAATTTTCCTTAAATTTAGAATTGTCTTCATAAACATTTCCCACTTTAGCCTGAATGCTAACATCAATTGATGTATCATGGATACACAATAATCGATTAGAAAGGTTATGTGATCCATATTCAAATTTGAGCCTTTCTTCTCCACAATAAAAAATTTTATTTTGAAAATCAATTTTACATTGATGAATCATCATGAAGTCAGATCCTATAATAGCTTCATGTATTAATCCAGACATGATGAGAAACACGTGTTTAAAATCGACACCATTAACAATAAAGGTAATCAAGACTTGCTTATTAAAGAGCCTAGTCCTCTTTCCATTGGCTAGAGTGACTTGAATTTGTTTTATGGGAAGGGATGGGATATTCCCTTGTAGAGTTATAATTTTCATATACATATGCTCTGATAGTATAGAAGCTTGACTTCCAGAGTCAATTAAAGCTTCAATTTTTAATTCACCAATATACAATGTTACTACTGGACATTGATATATGATAGGTGGCTCACCAATGTTAAATGGCTCTAAGTAGTCCATGTCCAGATCTAATGTATTTAAAAGCCACATATTGTTCCTCTTTTGATCCACTAAAGGCCCTTGCATAGAGGAACACAAACAATAACTCTCTAGTTTAACATGGTCTTGTCAACAGCTTTACACCCTGTCTTCGTAATTCCACTGGTTGAAGGCTTACTATCCTGAATTAATGGTTTATTCATACCTTGATTAACTATACTTGGATTTCTTGCCTTAGAAACAAATCGACTTTTTACACCAAAATATGGTTCATTTCTCATAACTCTCGGATAAATATTGGGCCTAACCTGCATTACAGCTATTGGATAATTTAACTTTTCCTTCAACTGTCTATTTCCTCTTTCTAAACTGCCATCACTCAACTCTAAGGCATCTAGAATCTCACTCACTTCTTCAATAGTATACCTATCTGCAGCAATGAGAATTGCTCAATATGGCATGGTAAATTTTGTCGAATCAATCTGACAATTTGCATTTCCGACAATGGAAATGAAGTAAGGGTTTTTAATCTAACAGCTTGGTTGCGGAAAAATTTTGCATATCCACCTTTGTTAGCATTATACCTTTCTTGCATTATTTGGTATATAATGTAATCCTGCTTCTCAGATCCCCAAAAACTAGTCAATATCAAACACTTGAAGTCTCCATATACTATGGGTTTTTCAAATAATGACTGCCACCAGTCTCTTGTAGCACCATACAAATGGTTACTTGAGATGGCTAATCTTTCCCTCTCTGACATAGGACACAAAGAAAACAACTCTTCCAAATTATTTAGGAATTCTGAAGGATTCTCCATATATTCACCTTTGAAGGGTTTTATCTTAATAAACCTTATAGCTATAGAATTACTTGCACTTATTCCTCTGTCTATTGATTGATCATCTCTATCAGATTCTATTTCTTGAAACCTACTTATTTTTTCATTATGGTTATTAGTAATATCTTCCAGTTGTTTTACCCTAGTACAATTTTCATCCATAGTTTTATCTCTTAAAATTTCACTAGAAGTTTTCTTTCCTAAGCTTTCTGACCATTTTAATCTATCATGATTGCTGACCTTAATTTCATCAACTCTAATATCATTATCAAGTATTTTATCCTCCAATTTCATTTTACTAAACAAACTATCTATATAATTCTTTTGCTCCTCTCTTAATTGATCAATGTTTATATTACTCATCTCTTTTGAGCTATTATTTTCTTCAATTACTTCTTTATTCTTCTCTATTCGATCTATTAATTCTTTCTCTAACTTTTTCAACCTTTCTCTCATTTTAGATCAATATCTTTGATCTTCAGTTTTGTTAGATTTTATAACTTGTAAATTTTTCTCTATTCCCATTCCCAACTCTTTTTTAAATTCTAGAGCACTGTTATTCATTTCTTATTTTACTTCTGTTCTTAAAAATTCAAACTTGATTCTGTATACCTTTAACACCACTATCTACATGCTCTATCTCCTCATTCAGTTCATCTTTACTAACTGTCCATTCCACTTGATTCTGTATACCTTTAACACCACTATCTACATGCTCTATCTTCTCATTCAGTTCATCTTTACTAACTGCCCATTGTTTGATAGCTTCTTTACCCTGAACTTGAAGAGCTTGACCATTTTTATGAACGTATCCTTGTAACTCTTCATCTATTTTCTCTTTTACTACCTCTATAACATTGTCTTTTGTTGCAAACTTTTCACTTAATTCTCCAATTTTTTTTTCTAAATCTCCTTTTATAAACTTAATGGCTTGTTGATTTTCAACCATACCTTTATTCATAAATTCTAACTTCTCACTCAGCACTTTATTAGTTTCTTGTAGTTCTTTTCTTAAAAATCTATTATCTTCTTCTGACTTTTTACTATTCTCTTCTAACTGTACTCTTAAAAATCTATTATCTTCTCTTAAAGATTTACTAGACTCTTCTAACTTTTTATTTAAAGATTCACTCAAAGATTCATTTATTTTCATCATCAATACAAACAAATCATCTAAACTTTTCTTCTCTTCTACCGCAACAACTTTCTTTTCTTCTATAACTTCATATTGAATATCCTTTCTTATTTCTCTATCTTTCCTATGACTCTCCCTTTTTTTTTCAATTCTTATTTCCACTTTTAACATCTCCTTGAGCTCTTGTTCTTGGACAGAACAAATATTTTCTTCTTTTTCAGAATTTTCAATTCCACTCATTTTTGTAAAATACAATTTTTTTTTCACTAAAGCACTATGCTATTTTTCCTTAAAAAATATGACTAGTTCAATTTCATAAAAAAATATTTTCTACTAGGCTATTCCAACAATCAACAACTCCCTCAAATAACTTGACAAATCAATTATATTTCATTTTCATGATATCTATTGTCAGATATCATAAACAATATTCATAACTATTTATTTACAATAAACTCAAATTCATATAAACAAGTTGCATACTTTCTTCTCTCAACATCATCACCACAATGACCACATGAATTATTCATACATAAACTATATCAATCTATGCATGATTTGCCTACTGATCACATGGTCATATTAGACTAGCCTCTATTTAATATTTTAACAAAATCAAATATATATATATATATTATTTGATCTAATAATTCAATTAACACATTAGGCATTTTTTATATAAATCAATCATGATAATCAATGATTAGTTTACTAATCCTGCCACTTGTATGGGCACCATAAGGGGGTTTATATACTGTGGCCTGTCTATAGGTGGTACGACCCTAAGCAGAGTTTCCAAGTCCCTTTTATATTAGGCCCTACTTGGATTCGGGTTAGGTTCTATTAATAAACTTACTATATCCCGACCATTTTCTTTAACTATAACAATTGAATTTAGATCAGATTAGTATTTATCCCATGTTACTTTGACATGAGTAAACATTTCTAAAATAAGATATGTTTTAAATATAATCAATATGAGACTCGTTTACCTATAAACAGATCACATCCCCTTAACATTAAACAAATACAAAATACTTGTTCAATGGCATAAGAATACCCAGATACTCCTCCTTATTAAGTATCTACATACTCTCATGACTAACAATAATATCTAATATATTATTTTATATTTATAACTATTAAGTTTTAATTCAATCACTCATTAAATTAATCTGTTAGATAATTACAGATAAACTTTGATTCATATTATGTTTAATAATTAAGATTGGCAATAATCACAAGAATAACTTTAAAATAAGGAGATCTCAGGAAAATCATTGATTTATTAATTATTCATACTACCTGTGGAATATCAAGAGGGATTTTACAGATTTCCATGGATAGTGTACAAATTAAGAAAGGCTTATAATTTAAATTCATAGTCAAGCTTTATATGTATGTTCTTTAATACTAATATTAAAATAATATTATTAACTAAACTGTGATTAACACTAATACTTTCACTAATAACTAAGGTATCATTTAATTTTATATTAATAAATACACTTTAATAATTGGCAATGTCATCAATGACCTATGGGATCAAGGTAGCATGTAACAAGTAAAAAAAAATCTTTACGAAGAGATTTATGCTTATGAAACTGTTAGATTTGCTTTAAATTGAATTGACTTTTCATTTTAATTTTGACTGTACATTTTAAGTTGTGTGATGTGGTGAAAATGAGCCCAGAAATGATAGGCAGCAATTGGAATTTAATAAAACTTTTAAAACAATAATTTTAATAATATTCATTATAAATGATAATAAACATTTCCATTAATACCAAATTTAAAATAACATAACAAAATAATACATATATATTATAATAATAATAACAACAGAAAATTAATCTTTGGAGTATTATTATCAAACAAAACTAATGATTTCCCATTATATGTTGAGATATTTATCCCTATGTATGTGAACCATATATCACATATTCAGTTTATTAAACAATCATTTTTTTTCCATTCATGGTTCGTTAGTTCAACCTCTACATAATAGTAATACTTGATGATTAAGTAACAATACAAAAAATAAATGAGAACATAGGGTTATAATTCTGGAGGTTGGTAAGCAAACAAAATTACTACTTTTATCTTTCACATAAGAACAAAATCATTGTTTTTTAGTTTATCCATTTGTACATGTAAATATAACCTGCTCTTTGGAGTATGTATATATCATTTTAAATACCCTTTCATATTAAAATATCGAGTATATTTGTCTATTTAAAGGATTCATAATCTTTAAACTTAACCGAATTATTAAATAACTATTAATATAAATGATTTAGTTCTCTTCCCCTCCCCTATTATACTAACAAATCATAGATTAAAAATATAAATACCAACATTAGAAAGAAGTTCTCTTTTAAACTCTCAGCTAATGTATAAGAACACTTTTAAATTTTCTAGTTGTTCTACACTCCATAAACTTATTAGAACGTTTTTATTTTCCTTATTTTTTGAAGATTCTGCTAATCGGAAGATTCGCGAGGTATTTGAGTTACTGCAACAATAATCCTTTGTTTTGTTCTTTGTTTAGTAATAAAAATTTATTTGTGGCTTGCCTTACTTATTTTAGATGATACATATTTCTCTCTATAATAAAAGGCACACTTATGATTTCACTTAAGAATGTGTTGTGTCACATTTTTGGCTCCAAATAAATAATTCTATCTCACATTGTAATTAAGATTTTATATACATCCAGAATAATAATGAACACTTTTCATTTTTAGTTCCATTAAATTTTAAATATATATATACTTAACTGTTTCCAAGAAATTTACTATTTTTTTATCTATACTTACTGGATATTTACGGTGTTTATTTATTTCCTTTTGTGTATTACTGCAGTTCATTTTCCCTATGGCATGATTATTGTTATTTTTCCGTGAATATATTCAGTGATTATTCATCTCCGATTATTTTTTCAATACTTATTAATTTTCAAGAGATTATTGGGAATTCCAATTATTGACTTGCCCAGTAGAAAAACGATTAATTTATTCCATTATTTTAACAACAGAGCTTATAATTATCCATATATATTGATATAGAGTTGTAAATCATAAGGTTTTAGGAATTTTTAATCCAACTTTGTTTTTTTTTTTAAAAAAAAATATCACCAAGGAAAAAAACTTAATTACTTATACTTTACGATCAAGAAGCTCCCTCCTTTCCTCCCCTCTCTTGAATTTCATATTCCAAGATTTTTTGAAACATCTTTGATTGGCTAATATTTTCCCACTTTTTTCTATGAAACAATTATTTGTTTTGAAAGTTTTTGGTTTATTTGTTTAAAATGACCGATTTTCCATTTTTTTTAAAAAAATATTAAAATACAATATTTTTAGAAATTAAATAAAGATAGACTTTATTGTTTTAATTTTAAATCAGTATTTTGTAAAATTAAACCTTATTTATTTACTTTTGAATATAGCAAGATTTGAAGATAAATAATTTCTATTTTTGAAATCAAATGCGCACAAATAATAATTCATAGCATCTGTGATGCATTCTGTTTACAAAATTACAAGTTAAACTTCACTGATTTTAAATACTAAATGATATTACTTGTCAATCTATTTGCACATATATGACTCTGTAGGTAATTTTCTATATGTATTTTGAGTTAAAATCATTTATAAATTTCTATTAGCTAAATTCGAGTTCAAACCCTATGATCTAATATTTCATTATTGTCTTCTTTTAATAAGTAAATATTATTGCATTTGTAAAATTTAAAATTATACACCAAAAATTTATTTTAGAATAGACTGGGCCAATAAAAGTGCACAATATATATATATATATTGTAACCGGACCGCCATACAACCTTTTTATTAAGTCAGTTGTAACAATTTTCTGATGAGCATGCTGCAGGAAGGAACTATCAATTGATATTCTTAATGCAGATGTTAATGCCCCCCTACAACAATATTTCCTGCTCATCAGAGGATGTAGTACATAGAGATTGGAAACATCTAAATATTTCTATGTTTGGTTTCCCAAAGAGCGCCATTAGAGTTCCATCTCACTACAACCTGACTGGCCTAGGTCAAGTTATGTCAGACGTAGCTCAGAGAACATGAGATTCTCATGAACCAGTGCTATAATTGGTGAGTGATGTGATAAAACAAACAAAACTGGACAACTGGATAACCAATTTAATTTTTAGTAACAAAAAAAAATTTATTAAATAACAATTAATTTGCAATTTCAACAATAGTTCATTAATTCCTCTATGAGAAGAAGCTTGGAAATATTCTAATTCAATAATAGTTCATTTTGAATTCATTTATGGGAAGAAGCTTGTGAATATTCTAATTCAACAATAGTTCATTAATTCCTTTATGAGAAGAAGCTTGGAAATATTCTAATTCAATAATAGTTCATTTTGAATTTATTTATAGGAAGAAGCTTGTGAATATTCTAATTCAACAATAATTCATTAATTCCTTTATGAGAAGAAGCTTGGAAATATTCTAATTCAATAATAATTCATTTTGAATCCATTTATGAGAAGAAGCTTGTGAATATTCTAATTCAACAATAATTCATTAATTCCTTTATGAGAAGAAGCTTGGAAATATTCTAATTCAATAATAATTCATTTTGAATCCATTTATGAGAAGAAGCTTGTGAATATTCTAATTCAACAATAGTTTGTTTTTGTATTCCTTTATGAGAAGAAGCTTAGAAGCAGTCAAGCATTTATGGTTTATACAATAATTCATTTGTTCATTTAAGAGAAGAACCTTAGAAGCAGTCAAGCATTTATGGTTTATACAATAATTCATTTTGAAGCAGTCAAGCATTTATGGTTTATACAATAATTCATTTGTTCATTTAAGAGAAGAACCTTAGGAGCAGTCAAGCATTTATGGTTTATACAATAATTCATTTTGAAGCAGTCAAGCACTTATGGTTTATACAATATTTCATTTTGAAGCAGTCAAGCACTTATGGTTTATACAATAATTCATTTTGAATTCATTTAAGGTAAGAACCTTAGAAGCAGTCAGGCATTTATGATTTATACAGCATTTCATCATTTTAGTAGTCAAGCATTTATGGTTTATACAATAATTCATTTGTTCATTTAAGAGAAGAACCTTAGAAGCAGTCAAGCATTTATGGTTTATACAATAATTCATTTTGAAGCAGTCAAGCACTTATGGTTTATACAATAATTTATTTTGAATTCATTTAAGGTAAGAACCTTAGAAGCAGTCAAGTATTTATGATTTATACAGCATTTCATCATTTTATTAATTATTACCGATTGGTAGACATTTGAACTCAACAATTCTTGGTTTGTAGAGCATTTATCATTTGATAATTGAGGCATTTATAATTTAGCCAAATATAAAAGTATATTCTTACACATAAACTCTGTTACATTATAAGAAGCTTAGAAGTAATATGCAATTAAAGCATTTCTAATTCATATAGTAAATACGTTCAAATATTTTTATAAATAAATTTGCGTGTAGCTATTTCATAACTTCATTTTTAACATATGATAAACGTGTTCTAATATTTTACAAAACAAATTCTATGTAGTTATTTCATAACTTCATTTTATAACGTATGATAAAGATGTTTTAATATTTTATAAAACAAATTCTATGCAATTATTTCATAACTTCACTTTATAACATAAGATAAAGATGTTTTAATATTCTTATAACATAATTACCTTCCAGTTTTACAATCCAGTTTATTCATAAAGAAGGCGGGTTATTTCATTTATGGAGAGTCATGGCATAGCGTGGAGAGAACGAAGCCGCTAAATTACCCCATTATTATCATAATTCCTCTAGCAAAGTTTTCTTTTTCCATTTTCACGTTTAGTTAAAGCTATATTTTAATTTGTCAAAAGACTTAAGTAATACAATTTCTTTTTTTTTAAAAAAAAAATTCAATATGTTCTGCTTCTCTGTGTAAGACGAAAGTTCTTTTTTTTTTGAGGACGTGCCTAATTTGAATACTGCCTCAGTTTAACTCAAGTATCTTTTTTCTTTCTTTTTAATGATTGGATAATTAATTTCTTTTTTTTTTATTGAGACAGATAAAAAAAAAAAAAGACGATATAACATTTTATTCAAATCCATAAATCACAAAATTAAAAATATGATTTTTTTTTAAACAAATCAAAATTTATTGCGTTCCCAATTAGACTGAATCACACTAGACGTTTTTAAATGGGGGGGGGGTCTTTTGAATATTTATATGAGGAACAGAATATCTGTTTCAATATATATAAACATTACAAGCATAAAGCTAAACCAGTCAATATAAAATCAAAACTACCCCAAATCTAAAATTAAACCAGACCAGCATAAAAATAATATTAAAACACAACCTAAGGTTTCACTGCTACAAGCAGACTTCTCAAGTGTAAAGAACTACAAAAAAACCACACATTATATATACTATTAAAAACTACCCACAAATCCATTCACTTCCCATCCACCCTTAATATTAAAAGAACTCTTAAATAAGTTAATTGCTTCAGAATAATACATTTTCAATAATAAAGACTCTTTAATTCTTCTTTTGATTTCATTTCTCTCAAAGAAGACAACCTTAGCTTCATCAAAATCAATAGTGTGGCCTGAATCTTTTTCATGGACATACAAAGCAGAACTAAGATATCTATTTTTAACTCTACTTTTATGAACCTTTATTCTTTCATTTAAACTCAAACTACTCTGACCTATGTAAACCTTCTTACAAAATAAACAAGGAATAAAATATACCACACCAGGAATAGTCTTTCTATCAAAAACTAAACAAGGAATAAAATATACCACACCAGGAATAGTCTTTCTATCAAAAACTGAAGTTTTTGATAGAAAGACTATTCCTGGTGTGGTATATTTTATTCCTTGTTTATTTTGTAAGAAGGTTTACATAGGTCAGAGTAGTTTGAGTTTAAATGAAAGAATAAAGGTTCATAAAAGTAGAGTTAAAAATAGATATCTTAGTTCTGCTTTGTATGTCCATGAAAAAGATTCAGGCCACACTATTGATTTTGATGAAGCTAAGGTTGTCTTCTTTGAGAGAAATGAAGTCAAAAGAAGAATTAAAGAGTCTTTATTATTGAAAATTTATTATTCTGAAGCAATTAACTTATTTAAGAGTTCTTTTAATATTAAGGGTGGATGGGAAGTGAATGGATTTGTGGGTAGTTTTTAATAGTATATATAATGTGTGGTTTTTTTGTAGTTCTTTACACTTGAGAATTCTGCTTGTAGCAGTGAAACCTTAGGTTGTGTTTTAATATTATTTTTATGCTGGTCTGGTTTAATTTTAGATTTGGGGTAGTTTTGATGTATATATATATATATATATATATATATATATATATATATATATATATATATATATATATATATATATATATATATATATATATATATATATATATATAATTATCTTGGTATTGTGCTATTGTTAATAATAATATAAAATGTTGAAACAGAGTTTATGGATTCTTTAATAGAATTGAGCTGAATATATTTCCGATGCTTGTGCATCATATTCATGGTTTTAGACTCATTTTTTTGTTAATTTAAATACTGTTCAATCTTTGATTCTTTTATTTTGTGCATTGAACCATACCATTTTATTCTTGTATTCATTGCACAAAATGAATACATAATGAACCAAATATCTAGCAGAATTCAAATAAACATAAAATTTATTCCAACAGAATAACCATGAGGACAGAGTTGGCAGCCAAAGGGAGAAGCTGCTAAGAATCCCCTTATTGCAGACTCAGGATATTATTTGATAATGATCTTTGATTTAGATACTTACAACTTCAGATCAATTTCCAGTGAAGAAAGATTGCATTGATTAGAAGTAGGACTGTCTAATAGTAAATGAAACATTGTTGAACTTGATGAAGTGAGAAGAAAAGGTAAAAGACAATTGATTTAAAAAGTGAACATGTTATGCAAAGTCAGAATTATTGAAAGCACGAGTGGAGTAGGATTTATTATAAATAAAAAGAACAATAACAACATTGTGAAGATTGATGGTGTATTAGCAGAATTGTAAAATCATCTATTCAAATTAATGGAAGGCATCAAATGCACATAATTTATATTTATCCTAACAAATTCTCATAGTTATGAAGAAATAGAAAATTTTTATATGGAAGAACAAAAGACTTTTAATTAGACAAAACAACATTTTAGAATTGTCATGGAGGACTATAATGCTAGAATTGATAAATGTTCAAGAATTTAAAGTCCCATTGGAAAATTTGATTTTGGTGTCTAAAATGAGAGAGCAAACAGACTTGTGAAGTTTGCAAAAAAAAGCAATTTTATATTGTAGATTCTTTCATTTAAAAAAATACTAAATGAAAATGGACATGAAAAGAGAATTGGATTATATTTTGTCAACAGAAAATATATATTTTAAGATTGTAATACCAATAAGCCAATAAGCTAATGCACATGCACTTTGTAGATGTCACTATCTACAAAGTGCATGTGCATTAGCTTATTGGCTTATTGGTATTACAGTTTATAAAAACATCGTGCTATATAAAATAAATGTCTTGTTTACATATTTTAAGATTGTAATATTTTAAATAAATTCATCATAGGAGGTAGTTATAAAATAAATATCTTTCACTATTAAATCAAATTGAAATTCAAAATCATTTTAATGTTTTAAAACAAAACTTATTTGCTTACACATTCTAATAACAGTTTACTAACTATATATTTTTGAACTTCAGTTACAATAACTTTAGGTATTCTTTGATTAGGATTAGTAAAAAAAAGTTAAAAAACCTATTATATTTCTTATTATAGATGGAAGCACTGGAGAAAAATAAATGTAGTTTTTCTTAAAAACATTGTTAATCTAGATTCTAGAGGACAAATCTTTTTTTTTAAAATTATGTACCAATCCTAACTAAAGAATAAAAATGCTTATAGTTGTTATAAAATGGAGGGTACTAAAATAAATAATGAATCAACTAGCTCCAGAATTTTATGATTATATAAGGAAGTTGGCTTTTATTCAAAATATTAAACTATTTATTTAATTTTAATCTGTTAGCTTGATAGTAAAAACAAAATAAATGGTAGCTAGTAGATGAATGGTGCATTATGTATAAAAGATCCAGATGAACAAGATCCAGATATAAGCTTCTTATAATAAACGCCATAAATCAGAAACTAGTTTAAGATATGGTCAGAATGGAACTAGATATAGATTTAATAACCACAAATTATATAATATGTATTGATTATTCAAAATGGCAATGTAAAATAACAATGGAGCAGAATAAACAAAATTTATTCCTGAAAATCTATATTAAGATAATTATGCAACATTACGTAATCAATATTAACACTAGTATGTCATTGCTTGCTTTTCTGTTATTATAATTTAGGTGTCCTTCCTAAAATTTACTGCAACATCATAAATTTTGTAACCTTCAGTGATGTGAGATCAATAGACTAAAATTGATTAAATAAAGCGAATGGCTTTCTGAACTACTGTAAAAGGTTGATTTTTTAAAAAAAATTTAGAATATCACTTCAAAGTATTAATGAATAAAGTTTAATAATTAAATTATAAATTCATCATACAAAGAGGAGATATTATATGACATTTCTGAACAACATTTCCAAATTCTTTTATCTTTTTATGATAATCGTTAATAATTATAAGCTTTCCTGTGTTTAAGGCTTTCTATAAATTTATTTTTTCTTGTTCTCTCTCATTTTTTACACTTTTCAACATATATATATATATAATTATTTTGACATTTCTATGTACATATGCTATTCACTTTCTATTTCATTTATTACATTATCAATAAATAATCTTTTTATTCATTTTTTAAATGCTTCTACATTCTTAACTTACTCATTTATGTTTTTGCTTTACATAAATATATATTTTAGATGCATCATTTAATAATTTGTTCTTTTAAATATTACTTTAAAGTCTATTAAATTAGCTTGTATTTAAACATTGCTGCTCTCTTTTCAATTATTTAATAGTGTTGAGTGTTTTGTATCTTTCTGCAGAAATATATTATTATTATTATTATTATTATTATTATTATTATTATTATTATTATTATTATTATTATTATTATTATTATTATTATTATTATTATTATTATTATTATTATTATTATTTGATTATTAAATTTAAATTATAGTACTCTTTGATAATTTCTACAAATTCTGTCTATCTACTTAACCATCTAAGTTTATGGTCACATCTGAAAGAAATTGGCATTGCAACAATAAATATAATGCTATTATTAAATCAGCCTATATTTAGTGTCTTATTTTAAGGTACATTGCATGTACTAGAAAATAAAGCAATATCCCATCCATTTTTATTATAATTATATATCTTCTGTAAAATATTTGTTTAATATAAAAAGTACTTTTCATTATAATTGCACGTATTTACCATATATATATACTTATCTGTGTCAAAATCTTCAATAAATTAATGATATATAATATATACGTATATACCATATATATATACTTATCTGTGTCAAAATCTTCAATAAATTAATGAATTCATTTTTATTACATACATTAAGGTAAGTAAAATATGTACTGATACTTTTTCTTTTTAACATCTTTCTATTTCTATATATCAATCAATAATAATTTTCACTATTTTAGTTATGTATCTTGTCTCTCTTTTATACATTCAAAACACCTCAAATTAAAAAAATATAACATATTACTAATAATAGTAATAATAATAATAATAATAATATATTCAAGATTTTCAGCAATACTTAACTTTATTTAAAGTTAAACTTATTTTTTTATTTTTTTTTTTCAACTTTTACTGCATTAGGTCTTTTTTCTAAAAGAATTAGAACTCTTGAAGAATAAATATATTGACTATTATTCGAAGTTATATAATTGATTTCAAATATCGAGTAATCAATTTAATTATTTTTAATAGCCTTTATTAATTTAACTGTGCTTTGTCCGTTTATAACGTTTACAATCAGTTTAATCCATTCTTTCACAATCTATTTTATTCTTAACTGCAAGTTTTATTTTTTGACTACTATAGATTAAGACTTTTTAATGCAAATCATATATTATTCTATTTTTTAAACATATCCATTTTCTAATCTGGTAGATTACTAACTTTTATTTAAATTATTTGTTTTATCATTTTATTAGTAATTTTATTGATAATCTAATGGTTTTTTTAATTATTATTTTTTTTTACCTTTTATTACAATTTATTCGTATTTATTACATTTTTAAAAAAACTTATTTGAATTTACTTTTATTTTATTTATTTTTTACATTTTATATATCATAATAATTGTAATGATTCACTAAACTTTGTATTGTAATTCTAAATGTTGAAATTGTATTTTATAAATCACAAGAAAGGATAAACAACACAGGTGATAATTAGTTGTTATTGTTTTGTCACAATACTGCTTCAGTTAGTTATTCAACTACTTTCATTTAAAGGAGTTTATTTTATCAATCTAAAATAATCAATAGTTCATTTCGTAGATCTTATTTTTACTATCAAAAGTTAATATTAAATTTATAGTTGTTGGAAAATCTATTGCAATTGGAGAGTTTCAGATCTACTTTTAAAATGTTCTCACAATAATTATTAGAAGCTATTTGTAAATGAGTATGATCATCCTAATTCCAGATAAAGGAAGAGAAAGATAAAAAGGATTCATAGATGAGATTTGGGATGACTATACAAGTAAATTCTTCAATTACAGATAACCAAATGTCAAGATCTACTTATTTGATATTCTATGATGAACATCTTCAATTCTTTTTTAATTGTAACTCTCCATTGCATTTTATACTTAACCATACTTCTTCAATTAAAAAATAATAAATATTTGCATATTTTAGAGTATCCTTAAGATGATCTTTATATGTAAACATGATCTTCAATCCTGTAAAAACCTTGGTAAAATTTATTAAGAAATTCTTTTTATTACTCTTTTTCCTCTTCCTATAGTAATTTAATAATGATGTATTTAACATATTTAAACTAATATGCATTAATTAACAAAGTCATGTTATTGAAGTTTTTTTTTTGACTAGTTAATTAGATATCTGAATTTTTTTTAAATCTTAATTAACAAATCTGACTATAAACTGCTTCAAAATCCATTGTCATAGTTAGAGTTAGAATGCATCTCTATTTATCATTAATTTTTTTAAATACTTCTGATTTTCTACCACTTGTACTGTATCTTTTTCCATATTACAATATATATAGAAGTTATATCATATGAAGGACATTTCATGAACAGTAAATATTGTTTTTAATTTTTTCAATTCATTGAGTCAAATTCCATCGTAAAATCAATATAGCAATAGAGAAGTAACACTTTATTTAACAACACTGTTCTTACATTTGTCTATTATGACAATTGTGTTTACTGATTCTCTAAAATTACACAAAGCCTTTGCTAATTATTTATCTATGATTGAAAGCAACCTATTTAATAATGTTCTTGAAATTAGCTTTCCCATAATGAATAATAATGCTATTTCATAATTATTAATTGAGTTTTTATCTATTCTTTTAAATTTTTATAAATTGCTATGATGTATGTTAAGATGGGGTGGTACAATTTCATGAATCTATACATTTAAAAAAAAGTCCAATAATTTTAAAGATGACATATTTCTATTTTAAAAGTCCTTCAGAGGTCCTTACAAATATCACTGTGTAAGTCTGAGTTAATAAGATTGCCAAAATAAATCCACTATACATAAAAATTACCACTATAAAAATCACATTAATGATTTACTGTGATATTATGTTCTTTTTAGTTTTATATATAATTTTAAGGCATTTTAATCTATTAATCTCTCTTACATCTTTTAGACAATCAGTAAACTTCTGATTTAAATCTCTCTCTTGTTTATGAAATTCCATACTTTTCTGTTATTTAACTAATATCAGATTATTATTTTTACAAATTAATTTAATAATAAAGGACCAATGAGATTCTTTCTTTATAGCAAAGCCAACAAGTGATTTATTTACATCCAAAACACACAACCTCTTAAAAGACCTTCATGCCTCACAACATGACCAACATGAAAATCATATTAGTAATTTTGGGGGTTAACAACTGCTAAAACCAAGCATCAATTGTAGTTATTTTTTAAAATGTTATCAATATGTTTGGATAAATCTTATTTAAATGTTGCATACTTTTAACTTCTAACATTCTAATTTACAATTTATTTAGTAATCTGTCTCTCTAAGTACTCATGTAATTCTGATTTCTTTTACATTTTAACTAATAATTTTAAACAATCACTAAAAAAATTATCTTATAAATGTGAATACATTCACAAATTTTATAATAATTTTACTGAGAAACAAAATATTTATGGCATTTAGTTCTTGGGTTGTGCAAAAATTTAATGGCAGCAGACCATTTGAGTGTATAAAGCCAATGACATTATTTCTGATAATACTTAGAGATACTTAGATATTTACAACAACTTATGCATTAATGTCTATAAGAGAAATTAAAACTGATACAATAATCACCAGGTAAAAAAAGCTTTCTCTAAAATTTTGGAATTTTATGTTAAAGCATATTCAAAACAATTTTTAGTATTATTAAATTTTCATTGAAAAATAAAGGAATTAGAAAAAAGTATGAAATCATAACTGTCTAAAACCAATACTTTGCAGGTGATCATATACTGTTTTATTATTTAAACAGGCAAAAACTCTCCATATAGTAGTGCCACCTTGTGCCAACCAGAGTAATCAATGGATGCCAGAAGGCTTGTGCATAAAATCCTTATCTAGTGCCTACTCATCCAATATCCCCAGACTAGTTTCTGGCTTGGGACCTTCATCAGTGAGGAGCTTGGATCTGAGAGCACTGCACAGATCCAAGGATCCTCTCTGATGAAGGCCACAAGCCATAAACTAGTCTGGGGATATTGGATGAGTAGGCACTAGATAGGGATTTTATGCACAAGCCTTATGGCATCCATTGATTACTCTGGTTAGCACAAGGTGGCACTACTATATGGAGAGTTTTTTCCTGTTTACTAACAGTTATGTGCTAGCATGAGATAGTGATCATGTGATGTTTTATTATTTGTTATATTTCAACTATTTTTTTTATTAACTTTGTTAATCTTTGTTTCAAATTATTGGGGTTTTTTTTAGATTAAATGTTGAAATTAGTCTACCTTACAAAACATTTTTTAATGTTTTTTCACTCTGTCATTATAAATTTGATAAAGTAATGAAAAAATGAATTAGTAATAAAATTAATGATTTATTTAGCACAATCAAACTATGATGTCAAAATTATATTTTATAAATAGCTTTATTAGTTATAGATTACATTTTAAAATAAAATTAAACTTTAATAAATACATATTTCACATGTGTGCATGGAATTTTGACTATCTGCCTATCTAATGACTATACAGAAATAAATGTCTTCTTTTTCCTATCAAGACTATTGCATAGTCCTCTTTATCAGAATGCCAGAAAATACAAAAAACAATAGTTTGTTTGCTTTAAAAACATTCTTAAATAGTGGAAAGTAGATTTCCAATTTATTGATTGTTGAACTAAAAGAGACACATTCTGTCAAATTTTATTTTATTTCAAAAATATTGATTGTCATTACTAGAATTTTTAATGGAATATGAGCTCACATAAAATACAGTATATGATAATATTAATTTTTTTAGGTGCAGTCAAAAATGAATCATTGTTAAAATTTTCACTTATCTGCATTTAATTACATTAAACTTTAATAATATTTTAAAGATATTTAAAAAATATTATTTAAATTCAGATTAAACTTGTATACACAAAAATATAAAATCTTTTTGAGGATAGTTTAAATACAGGACTGGCACATGTGGGTGTGCAGGTTATTCAGGACACAAAGTCACTTTATCAATGGGGGTTCCAAATCACAGTAATTATTAATAAAATTTATATCTAATTGAAACTGCTTACATGTATGAATCACTTCATTGTTAGAAACATACTCTGATTGTAAATATTATTCTTTGAATATAAGAGGATTTCTTTTTATCTTAATTTGTTTGAAATATATTACATATTATACACATTACTTTGAAGTACATTGAATAAATAGATCTTCACCATTTTGCCAGAGTAAATAATAAAATTTATATGTAAATGAAAATGTTTAGATTTCTGAATCCCTTCATTATTTGAAAGACATTCTGATTGTGAAGATTTTTTATTTAAATATAATAGGATTACTTTTTTATTCAGACTTTTAACAATTAATTTGAAATATACTAAATATATTGTCTAATATTCTGCTAAACCAAACAGATCTGCACTAATTTTGTGACAATAATTATTAAAATTTATGTAAATAAAAATATTTAGATTTCTGAATTATCTATATTTAAATATTCTAATTTATATAAAATATGACACATTACTATTAATAATTTATTTAAAACAAACTTATTTAAAATATTAACTCATAATACTTATGTATAGTAGGTTATTTATTTATCAGTCATATTTTATAAACACTTTTATTATATGCCAATAAACATCACATGATCATCATTAACTGTTATTAAAACAGGCAAAACTTTTTATACAGTATTGCCACTCAGTGCAAGCCAGAGTAATCAGTGAATGCCAGAAAGAAGGCTTGTGCATAAGTCTGGAGAAATTGGATGAGTAGACACTAGATGGGGATTTTATGCACAAGCCTTCTGAAATCCATTGATTACCCTGGCTTGCACTGAGTGGCAATACTGTATGGAGAGTTTTGCCTGTTTTACCTTTTGTTATATGTTGGTTATGGCCATAGGGTTAGAGCATCAAAACCTGAATCATGAGGTTTGGGGATTGATTCTGATGCTGTGTCATTTTTTTAACACTTACATTTTTTTTCTTTTTAACACTAATATTATCTCTTTTTTAAATACAGATATAATTTTTTTACATATTTATTAATCTGCTTTTTATTGGATTTGGTCTGTCATGGAATTTGTTAATAGTGAAAATTTGTAATTGATTCATAAAATTACCTACATATACTATGGTCCAGGTACAAGGAAAAACAGAATTAGTTAAAAACAAGTTTTTAAAAGGATATTATTACACACATTTCATTAAAACAGTATTATTATTTAGTACCTCTGTTGACTAACAACTGTACAATATTAATTGTAACCATTCTATTGAGAATTTCCTACAAATTTTTTTTTTATCTATTCCAGTAAAAGAAATCAATTGTCTAATTTTTTTGTAGTTATTATAATCTATCATTAAACAAAATAAAGTGCAAGGCATAGTACAATAGCTTTTAATAATTTATCAAATAAACAATACGAGTGTAAATTTCTTCCCTTAAATAAATGTAATGTAAATCCTTAAAATTCCTAATTACCTACTATATAGCATTATTAAATTTTTAAACTGTAATAATAAGCATACTAAAATTAAATCATAAAGTACTGTAAATATTCTGTTGTTAAATAAATATTTGAGAAGCTAATTTTATTTTAAAAAAACATAATAAGTTATGTATGAGAGGTTCCAAATAAAAAAAAGTAAAAAGCAAGAGTTATTTTTAACTAATTAATATGTTGGCTAGAGCAGGTCAGCAAACAATGGTCCATGATGCAATTTTAATGGTACATAAAGAAATTCAGATATTATTTAAATTCGTTAAGCTCATTTGATAAAATTTTTAAATAAAAAATAATTTTTGTTTAAGCCATAGTATTATATGTAAAATAGAACAAGAACATTATATTGCTAATTGATTTGTTACAAAATACTACTGTGACTTGCAAAATATCTATCTCAAAGGTGTTTAATTAACCCCTACTAGGTCAGCGATATAGAAAAAGTAACAAAATAAGAATACCAAATTCTATGAACTATTGACTAGGCATCAAATTTGATTACTGCACACTCTTGTATTAAAATTAAAATTATTAATGTATAAATAAATATATATGTATATCAAACTCAATGCTCGTATTAATTCCTACCTTTAAAAATTATGTTAGTCATCTTCAATATCTAAAATGTTGCCTACCACTAGGCTAGAATGATTTAATTAAAGTGGATCATTATTTATCACATTGTGGAAAAGTCAGAAGAGTTAATATGTAAATAAAATGGTAAAATTGTAAATAATTACAAATTTTTAAATATTCTACTGTGTTGTTTTTTTTTCATGTGTCATAGCATCGGCCGGGAAGCGAACCCACTAACCCGGGACAACTGCTTATAAGGCAGCTTTGCTGACCTCTCGACCACCAACGCTTGATTACTATGTTTTTTTTTTTTTGTTAAACAAAATTGTATAAAATACATTCTGTATTAATTAATTAATTTTATTTGTAGGCAGTGGGGAAAGGGGTGAATCCTTTTTACGTGACAAAAAACATTTAGATATTTTTAAAAAATTATTTTATTTACAAATATAAATATATTAAAATTGAACAAATTGATCCTTATAATGTGGAAATAAATTTATTATAAATATGATTTTGATCAATATTTGAGAAAATAAAATAAAATACATATCATTAAAAAAATATATTTCATTTATGATTTAATATGTTTATATAAGCATGAAACATAGCTACTTGACTGAAAGAAATTGAAATTTATAATTCATAGAAGTTAAATAAATCTCAGTAATGGTTTCAATATCAGTAGCATTAATCTTTATGTTGTATTTGTTGATTTTGGGTGTCATGATGGTGCTATGATTTCTGTGTCTTTTCTATGTTGTTTTAAGTCTATCTATAATGTTACATCACTGTCAGCAGATTTTTGTTTACACGGTTTCAATTTTAAAGATATTAGCTGAAAAAATATCTGAAAATGTCAACTATTATATGAATCTTTTAGGCAATGGTAGTAGCCTATTTGAATGATAATGCCATGAGAAAGGTGGTTTAAATGTCAAAATTTCTGATTGATTGACTGTTTAGTCCTAAGGCTAATTAATAGAAAAATTGTACAGTGTTTTGTAAGTCTTATTATAAATCAAAAAATTACATCACAACAAAAAGATATTATTTGAAAACATTTATTTTTAAAAAGACAACTTTTAAAAAGTTCATTACAGCAAAGCAGATGCAGTTTTTATTTGCTAAACTAGAGTCATCTTTGTCAAATGGTAAAATAATTATTATTTTTAATTTTAATGACAATAAATAATATTTTTAATTTTAATATTTTTGATAACTTATCTGAATTTAATAAGATATAATTCAAATGTATAACATTTCATTCTACTATTTTTTTGAATAAATAAATGTATCCAATCATGCCAAGCTTCATTGGTATAGATAAGAAGTCCATTTAGAAATTTATTTTCATATTTTAAAAATATCAAATATTAACTTTTGAAATAGCTTTCATTTACATCTCTCATTTGTGGTAAATAAACTTAATATTATCAATATGTTATATTAAAAAAAGGTTTATTTGTAAAAATAAAATATTCAAATATGGAGGACTAATGACACATTTCTCCCTAGAGACTATTCAAAATAAAGAGGTGGAGTTTGCTGCCAAAGAGATTAAACAGCCACATATAATCTGTGTTTGAAAACAGACTAACAAATAATCAATATTAGCTTTTGAACTATACTGAAATTATATATGACTTAAATATTAAAGCTAATAAATAATGTTCAAGGCTTTATTGGTTTGTAAATGTAAATACATGAAAGCACTTTAAATAATACCAAACAATATTAAGAATCTCAATCTGTTTCTTGTCAAGGCAATTTTTATTATAATAATAGTAGATATCTACCTTTATGTATTTGAGCAGGATAAAGAAATATATTTCAATATATCATTTTCTTCAATCATTATCATTCCATTACAGAATAAAATTCTTTTCTAATTTTAGTAGTTTATTTGACTCAAAATCTCCTTTATTGTAATTCACCAAACGTTTTTATCCATTTGTATCGTATGTAGTTGTTTTAGACCTCTTACTATCATTTGATATCCAATTAAGACTTTAGCTGTCCTTTTATTATTTCATTTAATAATATTATCAGTCTAGCTTAATTCCAATATCTTATTGTCAGAAAACTTTGTTTTCTCGTCTATGTATTTTGTTTTTAACTCTTCAATTACGTCTTTATTATCCATAAATAAGCTTTAATAAAATATATTTATTAAAAATCTTTTTAAGCACATAGAGGCTTTTTTTAACAATGTTATTTCTATCAAAAGCACTCTATGCAAATCTAATTCTATGGTTTATTTAAGTTATTATGATTCCATTCCTATTAATAATCTGGGCAAAGTATTTATTAGCTGTTCACTTTTTTAATTTATCTTATCAGTCTTCATTTTTTCTTTTCATAAAAAGGTGTTGTACATATATATATAACCAAGTAGATTGCAATGTTTTTTTTCATTGAATTTTTATTAGCCTTCCTCATAATATTTTAACTTTACTATTTAAAAATTAATTTTTAAATCAAAGTATTTTTATTTAACAGTTTAACTCAACTTCCTTCATACAAAGAAAACGCCTGATCATTCGCTTATATTTTAAAATTGTATTTTTTTTATTATATATTGTATTTTAGAAAGATTGATTTCTATTGTATATATATATTACTACTATAGTTTTTTAATTAAACGAGCCACCAAAGTGAATGTAATTTCCTGAATCTATCATTTCGCTACTTCATAAAGGAATTTGCAATTTGAAAAATCAGTCAATTTAGTTGGGAAATAATAAGCTAGACAAAATGGAAAAAAATTCAGGAAATAATTAGTGATATAATCCAATCATTTTTGTTTCATTGAACGGTTATTTCAAAATTGTCTACTGTTAGCAATAATAATTGGTTTGCTAAACTATGATGCTTTAAGGAAAGTATTTAAATTTCTAATTAATTCAAGTTTAAAATATGGTTAATTTTTCTATCATTATTGTTTTATTCTAAAAAAATATTATTTTTAATAATGATTATAAAAAAAAATGAAGATTATATATATATATATCTTTTAGAATATTGGATATAGTGATTAGCATACCTGCCTGCTAAATCCATAATCTTAGATTCAAATTCGGATTGAGTAAAGCTTGGAATTTTTTCAGGTTTAAAGAAGACTTAATATTTTGTTGTCATAGCAGCCTATAGTTAATCTAGTTAACTATCTGATTACAGATTGGTAAATTAGTGTCTCGATACTTTTATCTAAAGATTAGAATAAAGATGAAAGGTTTTATGCATTTACCACTGATGAATATTCTACTATCCATTGTTTTTCTTCAATGAAAAGTTTTTCAATAGTCTATTTAAAGAAAGTTTTACTTTTTCATGTAATATATTATTCCAACAGATATTAACGGTTTGAATTTGAAAGATCCTTATTTAAAAAAAAAAAAAAACGTAGGAGAGACATCTACAAAAAATAGTTAATCTTCCCCCTCTAATCCTTTTTTGTAATATGTTCTTTTGACTAGCATGAGATTAAATGTGAAATGTATTGTTATCCTACTTTATCTTGTTGAATTGAAATATGATGAATTTAATAAGTTCACAATAACTCAAAGATATAAATAAATTAAAATTTAATAGTTTTAAGATAAATTTGTTACAAAAAATAAATATTTGGAACTTGGGGGGGGGGGAGGGTTAGAGATTGAGATTAGAAAATGCTGTTGGTTCCATTGTAAATATTTTATCTATATTAATTGCTATTTAATAATATTACTAGTAACACATAAATATTTTTATTTTCTATAATTGCTATACATAATAATTTAAAAAGTATTCAATTATTTTATATTATATATATAAAAACAAAATATAAATCGATTTCTCTTACTCAGTTTAACCAGGTAGTACAATCCATTCAATAAGTATCAGATGGTAATGATTACATCCAGATCCCAAATTTCTCATTGCTAAAAGCTATAAACTAGAAACTAGACTGAGGATGTGGATAGGAGTTTATTAAACACTACTTTTTAACATGTATTGATTACTCAAGCTCACAATAGGTGGTAGGATTGGAGTAAGAGAAATACATTTGCTAAACAGAAATATTTTATTATCATATTGTACTTAAATAAAAAGTGAATAACAAATACATCTATTATTTAATTCTCAATCTGCATATAGATTTATATATTATAAACTTTTAATTTTTACACAGTTAAAATATACAGATAAAGACACTTGAAAAAAGGCATATACTCCCTAAAAATATATTTCTTCAGAATTAGCTATTTTCATTTGGCTCAGGTTATATCATTTGTAAGTTTTCATTATCATAATTTAGAATTTAGAATGGATAGATAGAAAAAAGAGGTAGAATTACATCAGTAATATTATGCTCCTATTAAATATTAGATATATTAATCTTTAATTAAATTTAAAGTTTATATCTGAGCTAATTTTTTTAACAATCTCTAGCCTAATATATATATAAAATACATATTTTGCGGGTTCATCCGTGTTAAAAACTTTTAATATCAATATACTGACGTTTCGACTTGGTCACACAAGCCATCCACAGAGTTATAAAAAGGTAGAAAGACGGTTGTAGAGGCGCTACAATCACTGGTTTGAATAAAACATTAAAAATCCCACCAATAGCAAAAATGTTAAATTTAAGAATGTTTTTTAAAGAAATCTTTCCAAATAGGAGGAAGTTTGCACATATCATCTCGCTTATTGATACAATCTGGCCTTTTAAGTATCTCAATGGCTTCTCTGATTTTGCATTGGTAGACATTATCACATCTGGATATGATCCTGGTACTAGAAAAATCTATTTTATGACCTGAATCTATAGTATGGAGTGAGAGTGCTGATGATGATGAGTGTTGTTTAACTGCATTAGCATGCTCATCTCTCCTAACACTGATGCGACGATTACTCATACCTATGTATATATATATATATAAAATCAAAACTACCCCAAATCCAAAATTAAACCAGACCAGCATAAAAATAATATTAAAACACAAACTAAGGTTTCACTGCTACAAGCAGATTTCTCAAGCGTAAAGAACTACAAAAACTACACAATATATATAATATTAAAAACTACCCACAAATCCATTGACTTCCCATCCACCCTTAATATTAAAAGAACTCTTAAATAAGTTAATTGCTTCAGAATAATAAATTTTCAATAATAAAGACTCTTTAATTCTTCTTTTGATTTCATTTCTCTCAAAGAAGACAACCTTAGCTTCATCAAAATCAATAGTGTGGCCTGTATCTTTTTCATGAACATACAAAGCAGAACTAAGATATCTATTTTTAACTCTACTTTTATGAACCTTTATTCTTTCATTTAAACTGAAACTACTCTGACCTATGTAAACCTTCTTACAAAATAAACAAGGAATAAAATATACTACACCAGGAATAGTCTTTCTATCAAAAACTTCTTTTGTATTATTTAATAAATTATTCAATGTAACACCCCTTTTCCAAGCAATTTTCTTATTTCTAAACAATTTACTATTTCTACACACAATTTTATAAGAAGACAATTTAAATGGCAAAGAAATAAAATCATATTTTTCATTAACCGTTACATCCTTACAAATATTACTATTAAATAAAATACTTTTAACAAATTTATCAGAGTATCCAACACTCAAGTAATCTTTATAAAATTGATATTTCTGAAACAAAGCTACCCCACTAGAATTATTTAATTTAATATTTCTATGACAATAATTCCTTAAAGCTATCCCACTAGAATTATTTAATTTAATATTTCTATGACAATAATTCCTTAAAGCAGCTACTTTATGAGATACAGACTGATAGCTATCAGGTTTAATTATAGATCTTAATTCTTTACTTTTAACTAAATGACTGCACAATAAACAATTAGTTTCTACATTTCCAATCACCAAAAGATCTAAAAAATTTAACTTACCAAAATCTAATCCCCCTCCTTCTAACACAAATTTTATAGAAGGATCAAAACAATTAAACTCATTTACAAATTTCTTCAATTTATCATTCTCAACTACAAATAAACAATCATCAACATATCTGACAAATAATTTTACATATAAACAATTCTTTTTAATAATAATTTCCTCTTTCATAAAACTAATATAAACTGAACATACTAAAGGAGAAATAATATAACTTATTATCCACCCTTCCTTAATCTTATAAAAATTACCTTTATAAGTAAAATACATAGAATCTTCCAATAACACAAGCAAATATTTAATTACCTTAATTTTATTTTTTGATAAAGAACTTTTCTTAATCAATACAGACAAAAGAACATCAATACTGCTTAACCTATTAACAGACTGATACATATATTCAATATCTAAACTTCCAAATACCCAATTACTTTCCATTTTAAAATTATTGATCTTATCAAAAGCCTCAAAAGAAGAAGAAACTGTGTACTGACCAAAATCAACAAATTGTTGTAAAAAATTATTCAAGAATCTAGAAATACCCTCTACAACACTACCTGTAAAATCAAAAATAAATCTTAAAGAAAAACCATTTTTATGAGTTTTAATATTTACAAACATCTTAGCTGATGTAAAATCATTAGGATAGCATTTTAAATAATCTACTCTATTAAAAATTTTTAAATTAACCATTTTCTTCATAATAACTATCAATTTTCTTTTAATCAAATTACCTGGATCTTTATCTAACAACATATATTTACCATTATTTAATTCTCTATCCATTTTCTCTTTGAATTCATCTCCTTTCATAATAACAAACCTACCAGCTTTGTCTTCACGAGAAATGATTACATCATTAGAAATTAACCTATTCCTAAGATGTTTAATCTCAGCATGATTAATAACAAATTTTTCTTTCCTTTTTAAACTTTTATTCAAAATCAATTGAATACCAACTTTCTGCTCATCACTCAAATTACTAGATTCAATAGATGAAATTGTATCAAAAACTATATTTTTTGAATGAAATGGAATAAAATTAGGACCTTTACCAAGAATATCTAATTCTCTATCATTTAACTTCAAATCAGAAAGATTAACAACTCTATCCTCAGAAACATTATTCTCATACCCTTTATCACTACAATAAAAATTTATTAACTTTCCCAAACAACCACTTTAATTTTCTTCCATATTTTTTACAATAGAAATTTGACCTATTCTGTCTAAATTGTTTCATAAAAAAATTCAAAATTGAATAATTAAAATCTTGCCTCCTTTCTAAATAATATCTATCCCTTTTATATAAATAAATAAATTTATAAAATTTATTGTAGTGATAAAGGGTATGAAAATAATGTTTCTGAGGATAGAGTTGTTAATCTTTCTGATTTGAAGTTAAATGATAGAGAATTAGATATTCTTGGTAAAGGCCCTAATTTTGTTCCATTTCATTCGAAAAAATATAGTTTTTGATACAATTTCATCTATTGAATCTAGTAATTTGAGTGGTGAGCAGAAAGTTGGTATTCAATCGATTTTGAATAAAAGTTTAAAAAGGAAAGAAAAATTTGTTATTAATCCTGCTGAGATTAAACATCTTAGGAATAGGTTAATTGCTAATGATGTAATCATTTCTCGTGAAGACAAAGCTGGTAGGCTTGTTATTATGAAAGGAGATGAATTCAAAGAGAAAATGGATAGAGAATTAAATAATTGTAAATATATGTTGTTAGCTAAAGATCCAGGTAATTTGATTAAAAGAAAATTGATAGATATTATGAAGAAAATGGTTAATTTAAAAATTTTTAATAGAGTAGATTATTTAAAATGCTATCCTAATGATTTTACATCAGCATCACATGATCACATTTCCTAGTCTGGGGATATTGGATGAGTAGGCATTAGATAGGGATTTTATGCACAAGCCTTCTGGCATCCATTGATTACTCTGTTTAGCACAGATGGCAATACTATATGGAGAGTTTTGCTCTGATTTTACATCAGCTAAGATGTTTGTGAATATTAAAACTCATAAAAATGGTTTTCCTTTAAGATTTATTTTTGATTTTACAGGTAGTGTTGTAGAGGGTATTTCTAGATTCTTGAATAATTTTTTAAAACAATTTGTTGATTTTGGTCCGTACACAGTTTCTTCTTCTTTTGAGGCTTTTGATAAGAATAATAATTTTAAAATGGAAAGTAATTGGGTATTTGGAAGTTTAATATTGAAAATATGTATCAGTCTGTTAATAGGTTAAGCAGTATTGATGTTCTTTTGTCTGTATTAATTAAGAAAAGTTCTTTATCAAAAAATAAAATTAAGGTAATTAAAGATTTGCTTTTGTTATTGAAAGATTCTATGTATTTTAATTATAAAGGTAATTTTTATAAGATTAAGAAAGGGTGGATAATAGATTATATTATTTCTCTTTAGGATGTTCAGTTTATATTAGTTTTATGGAAGAGGAAATTATTATTAAAAAGAATTGTTTATTTGTAAAATTATTTGTCAGATATGTTGATGATTGTTTATTTGTAGTTGAGAATGATAAATTGAAGGAATTTGTAAATGAGTTTAATTGTTTTGATCCTTCTATAAAATTTGTGTTAGAAGGAGGGGGGTTCGATTTTGGTAAGTTAAAATTTTTAGATCTTTTGGTGATTAGAAATGTAGAAACTAATTGTTTATTGTGCAGTCATTTAGTTAAAAGTAAAGAATTAAGATCTATAATTAAACCTGATAGCTATCAGTCTGTATCTCATAAAGTAGCTGCTTTAAGGAATTATTCTCATAGAAATATTAAATTAAATAATTCTAGTGGGGTAGCTTTGTTTCAGAAATATCAATTTTATAAAGATTACTTGAATGTTGGATATTCTGATAAATTTGTTAAAAGTATTTTATTTAATAGTAATATTTGTAAGATGTATTGGTTAATGAAAAATATGATTTTATTTTTTTGCGATTTAAATTGTCTTCTTATAAAATTGTGTGTAGAAATAGTAAATTGTTTGGAAATAAGAAAATTGCTTGGAAAAGGGGTGTTACATTGAATAATTTATTAAATAATACAAAAGAAGTTTTTGATAGAAAGACTATTCCTGGTGTAGTATATTTTATTCCTTGTTTATTTTGTAAGAAGGTTTACATAGGTCAGAGTAGTTTCAGTTTAAATGAAAGAATAAAGGTTCATAAAAGTAGAGTTAAAAATAGATATCTTAGTTCTGCTTTGTATGTCCATGAAAAAGATACAGGGCACACTATTGATTTTGATGAAGCTAAGGTTGTCTTCTGTGAGAGAAATTAAATCAAAAGAAGAATTAAAGAGTCTTTATTATTGAAAATTTATTATTCTGAAGCAATTAACTTATTTAAGAGTTCTTTTAATATTAAGGGTGGATGGGAAATGAATGGATTTGTGGGTAGTTTTTAATATTATATATATTGTGTAGTTTTTGTAGTTCTTTACACTTGAGAAGTCTGCTTGTAGCAGTGAAACCTTATGTTGTGTTTTAATATTATTTTTATGCTTGTCTGGTTTAATTTTGGATTTTGGGTAGTTTTGATTTTATATTGACTAGTTTAGCTTGATGCTTGTAAAGTTTATATATATATATATATATATATATATATATATATATATATATATATATATATATATATATATATATATATATATATATTATAATTGAAATAATAAATTTAACAGTTTACAAACAATTAAAAACAATCCTTAAATCCACAGAAGTACTTTAATGGCAGTTGTTGCAGGTTTAAGAAATTAACTCAAAGTACTTCTGCTGACTTAAGGATTGTTTTTAATAGTTTGTAAACCATTAAATTTATTATTATAATTACAATTTTGTTTTAATTAATGGACATTATTTATATATATATTTTTCATCTATATGCATTCAGTTTTTTGATCTTGAAATAACTAAAAATCAATATAAGCTGGATTACTGTATGACCTTTAAATCAATAGTAAAAAGAGGTTAAATTCCATATAAATCAAAAGTGCCAATGTCACATAAAATGGCAGGTTTAAAGTCCCTCTTATTTAGGAATAAAAGTTTTTGTAAATTCAAAGGAATTGTTAAATGTTGGCTACACTTATAATCATATATATAATGTTACTAAAAATTTTATTATGAAATATAAGAATAAAATATTAATAATATTAATTCTCCTGCTAATAAAAATATTGTTATCAATACCATATATTTTGAATGATCAAGTAAATTTTATAAGGAAAGTTTATAAAGGTATATGTGACAATGCATTGTATGCATGTCCTATATTAAACAGATTAATAAATAACTCTAAAGATAAAACCTCATTTACAAATAAAAATTGCATCATTTCTAAATGGATATGTAGGTGTAGTAGCATATATATAGGGAAATCGAGATGCACATTGGAAAAAAACTAAAGAGCACTTGCTGCTATTAAAAAGGGTTTAGAAAATGAAACAAAATTGCAAAAGTAAATAATAATGTTTCAGCATTCATTTAAGTCATGTATTTATACTTTTAACTTCAATTATAATAATGTAAAAATATTGCAAATTGAAAAAAATCACAACAAAGGCAAAATAAAGGAAGTTATGCTAATATACAAATACAAACAATACTTAAGTAACAGACAGGCCACAAATGTTAAGATCATGGAATTGTGGGAACATTAGCCTTTCAAAGTGTTAGTTGACAAAGACTATGAGGATAGTAGAAAGTGCTCCTAAGAGAATAAAATTTTTTAAAGTTATTATTTTATATATTTCTAAATACTGTGTTTATAAATATTCAATTATGAGATTGCACACACACACATATATATATATATATATTGTAACTGCATAAAAAGATGGATAATACTTATACTATTAATAAGTTATTAGGCTAGCCTATATGTTAAGAAATCAAATGTTTTAGAGACAATAATATTCAAGAGCCATGAGATATAATAAATATTGAATAGCTAAATGTGTAGAATATAATCATTAATGTGATTCGGAGTCAAAGGCTGTTTTGTTGAATCCAACAACATTTAATAAATAAATAGAATAAATTATAACCTAAATTTTAACTTAGCTAGAATATTTTTTAAATATTCTCAGCAAATATTTTAATGTGTGTGTATAATGTATAATATTAGTTTCTCCAAAGATGTTATAGCTGAATATGTATTCTAATTAGGCTTCAAAATAATTAAATATTTATTCAATATCTTATCCAAGAAAAGCAGTATCAATTAAAATAGAAATAAAAGCAAATCATGATTGTAAGTTTGTTTGTTTTTTTAAATAGATGAAATTTTATTTTCTCTTAATTGTAAATGTTTCTTTTTAAAAAATTCTTTTATAAAGAAAATAATATTGAAATTGATGTTTAATGCACTGCAAATTCTCTTTACATCCATTTTAATTTAGAATATTTACAAAAAATGTCAAATAATAAAAATAATAAAACATATATACATATTCTACCAACTACTCAGGTATTTAGATGTGTGTAAATAAAAAAAATATTTTTTTAGCCATTCATTTTTATTTATAGGGTTATTAATTATTGAAATTACTGGTGATATCTTCTTTCATTTTATCTCAGTATATATACAATTTTAAGTCATTATAAACACTATGATATACAACTTAATATTTTGAAATTTGATCTTTTTCTATTATTTTAAAGAAAAATCACCAGGCTATCTATTTTAATGTTTCATTTTTTAAAAGTTATTGATCAGTTTAAAATATTACTATATAGTTGCTTAGATTTTAAAACATTTTTTTGCAGTCAAAACAACAATTTCCCCTCATTTTTTATCTTTTAAAACAATATACAATAAGGCTTAGCAATTTTTTTAAAAATCACCTATCAAAACTGAAACATTTCAATTTTAAAGATATTATTTTGTTAAAATAACCTTGCTTATTTTATATGTACTTATAAGGTAGGAATGACAAAGTATATTCCCATATGTGTGAACATATATATGCATACATTGATTTTAAAATTGTAAATATTGTAAAAGTGATGTTTGATATTTTAAAATATATTGTTTATGATAATCACTCAATGAATTTTACAAGGCAGACAAGCTCAAGTCTGTTAGTAGTAACTATGACTTAGATTTTTAATCATTAATTATATAAGCCATGTTATCAAGCTGAAGCCCCTTATTATCTTGTTCTTTTAATACATATATTGGCTTATTTCAATAGAAGCTATATTTTGATAAACATTTTTTTAAAAATTTCAATATATGTATTTTTAAGGATATTTGTGGCAAAACTATATCTATCGTGGATAACTGAAAGGAAAGTTAACATCTGCTCTTAAGGACAAACAAAATGTAAATTTAGGTTTTGAAATAATAGTTGAAATGCAGTTGCCATCATGTTCTAAAAAATTATTCTTTATTTCTTACTAAAATTTTCCACAATGCCTGTTAGGAATTATTTAAAATACATGCACATGGACCTGAAATAGAACACAAATGCCCATAGATAAATTAATAATGTCAAAGATTTAAAGTATATGATTACTTATTAAGAAATACTAAAAGTTTGATTTTCTATTTTTCTGTATTGCATTCATAATATCATCTATTGGAATCATTGTATAATTATGAAATGTTGATATATCTACATCATGTCTATATATTTTATAGTACCTAGAGATTATGTAACAACCTAATGGATAGAGTGACAATTACTTTAAAAAACTATAACAACAGAAATATTGGAAAAATCATTCATGGAAATTAACATCTATTGATATTTTATATTTCATATTTGTGTACATTAATGGAATATAAATTTCAGAATGATATATAAAACAATAATTACTTAAAATGGATTAATATGTCTAAAATGCTCTTTTGATGAAAATCAATATTTGATAGCCAATAGAGTAAATTTTAAACATTATTTTGTATGATTGCTGCCTCACAGCCATTAAATATTTAATGAATTATATGTAGATATCATTATAAAACATAAAGTATAATAGGACCTTGGATAACACATTTTATTATTACTTGCAGATTGTTTGGTTTCATTTTAAAGCTTATTATCATTTATGTATTTGATGGGTTAATCTAATGTATGTTGTTTGTATAAAAATAAATGATTAACATATACTTAATCTGAGTAAAATCACAACAGGAATTAGAAATTTATAAATAATAATTAAATAAATTTTATCTAAATAACTTAGTTTAATTTTTTTAATATCTTCATAAATTTATTAAAACGCACATTCATTACGTAAATAATATTCATTAAGGCTGTAGCCTCAATCACATGTGTATAAAATGCGATAGTAGGGACCTCTACAGGTCTTTAAACCACAAGCTTACTCTTGGGAGAAAAGAGGGGAACCCTTCTTTACTTCAACCTACTTTCTATTTAAATAGATGAAGCTGAAGCGGTTCGATCTGAGAGTGTGAAGCTATTCAATACTTCACTAATTAAGTCCACATTTCTTATTACACATTAATACTCATGAAATCTTTGGATTTACAGTGAGTCAATGGAAAGATTTTATAGTTAGAAATCTATTATGATAATTTAAAGTTGTAATTATAAATTTATTTAAACGCACATTCATTATGTATATAATATTCATTAAGGCTATAGCCTCAATTATCATAATAGATTTCTAACTATAAAATCTTTCCATTGACTCGCTGTAAATTGAAAGATTTCACGAGTATTAATGTGTAATAAGAAATGTGGACTTAATTAGTGAAGTATTGAATAGCTTCACACTCTCAGATCGAACCACTTCAGCTTTACCTATTTAAATAGAAAGTAGGTTGAAGTAAAGAAGGGTTCCCCTCTTTTCTTCCAAGAGTAAGCTTGTGGTTTAAAGACCTGTAGAGGTCCCTACTATCGCATTTTATACGTACATGATTGAGGCTACAGCCTTAATGAATAATATCTTTATGGAAAACAAATCATAGCAAGTTAAGGATTTTTTTGTAATTTAATGCTTCTTTTACAAGATTAATTCAAATGTATATTTTCCTCTGGTTTTGAAATAATTATTTTGTTCAAGGCCACTCATGGATATAAACATGCAACATGATTACAACACATTAAATTCTATTTTTATTTTTATTTTATTTGGCTGTTATTATTATTAATTGTGAATGAATTGTTATTATTATTTTATTAAATTAGAAGTTTTGAGTTTCATTTATTTTAATCATTTAAGTGCAATAATCATAATTATTTGATTCCTTACCTTTTAACTTTTAAGTCATATGCAAGTGCTAGCATTCTTCATTATTTTATTTTATTTAAATTATAATGGTCGACAACGTGGATTAGAGATTTAAACTAGGGCTTATAAATAAAATCTTTTATTTAATTTACTTCAATATTTTTTTTTACTTTATAAATTTCGAATTTGATTTGATTTAGTAGGGTCTCTGTCTCTTGGGAAGCATATATCATTAATTTTGCTATTTAAGTTCATAATACCCATTAAAAAGTTTTTCCTTATATTTCATTTAATCTCATTAATGCTATAGTTTATCTTAATTTGGGTATATAACAGTGTCATTCCCGCTGTTTCCATTTAAGCCATTTCAATCTATTATAGTAAATACTATTATTTATTGTGCAAATACTAAAAAAATCAAAAATAACTTATATAAAAAATAATTTATAATGTTTATTTTGTTGTAGGTGTTATCATGGATAAATAAATTTATAAAACATTTGTCTTAAAATAATATCTTTTGTGTGTCTTTTATTAAGATCTCATTCCATTATCAACTTCTGATCTATACTGATTGTAATTTGATTATATAGCAGTGATAGATAAATGAAAAGAGCAATATTAATTGTTAATTAATATGATGATTTTGAATGAGAATAAATTAGCTTCCAGGTTTATGGAAAACTTGATGGCATTGTATGGTATGAATAATAACTGCCTTAATACAATATCTGTTTGTGTGGCCTATCTCTACTTGATTTTATTCCTTTAGTAATCATAGTGTTAGAAAGTTATTAGAGCAAATTAATGTTGAACATTACAGTAACTTACAAAAGATTTATAATATATCTACTTTACTATAACAGTGTGCCTTATTAAATTCCTTCATTAACTTTTCTATATTTATTTTCAGAATTTCTAAATATAATTTAGATTTTTAAAAGAAAATCAAGAATGAATGTTTACATATAATTAGTTGACAAAAATGATAGAATTATTGTCCTACTAAATCTGAATTTATGTTAAATAATATAGAAATGGAAATAGATATTAATGTATAATTATAATACAAAACAATAATGCTAATTTTCAAAGTATTTAAAAAAACATGTCAGATTTCTCTCTCTGATTTCTAAAATAAACAAATTATTTATGTTTCATTAGCTGCAGAGTATATGTTCAAAATGGATAAACTATATAGTGTTTCAAGATTTACATTCAGTAAATTAACAAAATCTAAGCCTATTAAAACTGTGATTAGAAATCAATGTTTACAGAAAAGAATCAACTAATATCATAAAAAAATGTATCAAAAACACAAAGACTAAATACAATACTACAGGTATCAGCAGATATCTAAATAACCCATTCATCTGGAAGAAAGATTTATTCACAAATGTAAGACAAATTAAAAATAGTTAAAGTAGATACCATTATTTTTTTGTTTTATTGTTAAAAATTGTTTACGAAGAGATGATCAACCTTCTAATATAATTTTATTTGTAAATATAAAATGTTTTGTAACTTTCTTCTTCATTTTTTTGTTATTCTCAAGCTAAAAAACTTTTAAAATCCCTTTTCCAAATTATCTATTCACTCAAAATAAAATAGCTTCATTTGCATAACTTTTTTCAACAAAATTATCTGAATTAATGACAAAACTAAATATAGGATCATTTATAGTCAGTATTTAAAATCAGTTTTTAAATTTCATCCAAGTATATTCAGCAAAAAAAATAATATACTTATATTAAATATAGACAACATATTAAATATTAATTGATAAAATAAAGAACTATTGGTAAAATATAAATCATTAAAATACCAGTTTAGTTTATTGTATAAGTATTAACAATTCAATAAAAAGTTATACTGTTACTTTAAATGCATTTGTGGTTCAGAAAGTGACATGTGTGTCATACATTTCCAATTTCTGATTTAAATTACCAGTATTGTTATCAATAATATTGTTTTGGCATATTTAATTTTTTATTTTGATACATGCAATGTACTTGTCTACATTTATTTAATTTTGTCTCTTAAAGAATGTACTATCAGGAGTCTTTGACATTACACATTATCTATATATTTTTAGTTTTAGATTTTCTTTTTTTAAAAGTATTTTTGATTATTTGAATAAAAGCATAATAATTTAGGAATTATGAAAAAATATGTATCTATATCTTGGCAACTTCTTTCTGGAAAATTTTCTCAGAATTTGTTTCTTATTTTAAGTAAATTCTTTATTCACAAAATATATTTTCAAAATTTACTTATTTGCAATTATATTCATTTATCCATGCTTTTGGCTCCCTTTATTCTTCTAAAAGTCTTTTCTCATCACATTTCATTTGTAATCAAGGCTGTTTTTATTTTCTATTTTAGAAGGTATCTTAAGCATTTGCGGAAGTATTTATTAAAATTGTTATTTAGGTTTTTAAGTTTATTGTACATAAATACTTTGTTGTTAATTCACATTTTGTATGTCTATATTTTTTAAAGCTTTTTATAAACATTAAAAATTGCCAATCTTTTAACACCATATATATTTAGGATATATCTACACGATTTAAATTGTTGTAAATATTATTAGCTTTCATATTTTTTTTCTTAGCATCATTAATTGACTGTTATTTTTTGTGGTGACTTTATTATGAATTTCCGAGCACTAAATAGTTTGATTATATATATATATATTGAGAGCCTAAAATAATTTTATTGTTAATTTTCTAGAAGGTCATATGATATTGAATACCAGTTTGTTGTTTGTATTTCATTCAGCTGTCTAATGTATTACTTTATCGAATAAACATTGATTCACACAATTGTAATTCTTGAATTTTACCATTTTCCACTTGTGTTAAGCTACTCTAAACAATAGTTTGGAAAGCTTACATATTTTTTATTTTTTGATTTTCCTGTGCTGACAAAATTTAGTGTGCTTATTTTTTTAAAATTATATGTTGATTTCACAATTTTGATTTTTAAATTATTATTTTGCTACTCTATTGACCTCAGCATTTAGTCAAGTCTTGATTTGATAAATGCTGGATAGTTTTTATATTGACAGTGAATTTTATTTTTTGTTACAGTCATCTTTAATTTGTAAAAATATTGTCTTTATTTTTTTATAAGTTTCTTCCACTTGATTTAAATCAAATATATATTTTTTATTGGCTATCATTTATTTCCAGGTTTAGTTGTTTTTTTTGTTTTTTTTTTTTGCAATATTACTATGAAAATCTTGCTTTCAGTTTCACTTTTAATCAATTACCCAAAAACAATATATATATATGTCAACAGATGGCGTTCTACCAAAAACACCATCAAGCGTTTGTTTACATAAACATCAGAGCATGCATTCACTATCTCTAACTTTAATTCCACTTTCAGATCATGATTTCAAGCTATTTGCTATCGTCAGTGAAAGACAGGAATTGTTATATATATATATAACAATTTACAAGAGCATTGGTATAATAAAATGTTGGCATTTCTGTTTTTATCTATTTAATATATTTATTATTTCTATAGGGTATATAAAAATAAAAAAATGATTTTTATAATATTTATCTGAATGGTTGATTATATATAGGCTTAAAAATAAATATCCTAAACAAATTCTTAAAGTATTTCATTTACCTCTAAACTAGCTGACCCTATGGCTTACATTGATAGAAAATTACTAAATTTTTTATAACAATTAAGTACCACAAAACAAAAATCCTTAGTCTAACAAACAAGCTTTTTAATTTTATGTATATAAGGTATTTCATGGTTGCCAACATCATATAGTCATTTTTCATTTTGAGAACCAGAACTCTCCATATCTGTAATTCTGGCATGACTGTCTCCCATTATACCACCAGAGTTTGTTAATAGTTTGATTATATTTCAGTTTACTTTTGATAAATATCAATTGATTTAAAAATAAAAATTTGTGATAATTTATAATTATTATTATAAATATTTTATTTAATATTAGTTTATGCAGCAATGAACTGATCAATAAGCTTGTTTTGTTTTTTTTGTTTTTTCATTGTCATTCCACCAAAAATTATTTTGATTTCAGTTACTTTTGTAACACAATTTCTTCATGAAAGTAATCTTCATCTCCATGAATATTATATTCAGCCCCTTTTTCCTCTAAAGAAACAATTAAAAATAAAGCATTATTTATCAAAATTTGACAATTTTTTTCTTTAACTAACAATAGATAGATACTCATTTTCTGACTAATATTCAATGGTTAACTAAGTTATCTATGAACTAACTATCTAATAAATGTTCCAAGTCTGGCAAAAAATGTTCAAGTTTACTCATTCAAGATTTAAATTCAGATCAGAATCATGGTTTCCAGATGCCTTACTGTCCTCATGGTAAACAATTTTTTTTCATCACATTGTATATCTTTTGTTCCTATAATGTTTTTCAAAAATTTATCCAATATTTCTTATTGTATCAGCATATAATTATCAATAGATATTAATAAATATATTGAATTAAAGCAATAATACTTAAAAATTATAGAAAATCTAATTTTTCAATTATTTTTTTTAGCAAGATTAGATCATAACAGAACAACATGATCATATAAAAATTACTAATTTCTTCAGCTTCATTAAAATTTAAAGTTTAACATGCTAGAAATAAATATTTTTCCACAGTATCTTTTACTTGACAAACATTTCTATATGAAATTTATTAAACTTTGTGTTGCATGTTAATAACATCTGTTTTCTCCAGATATGCATGGATTATGTACACACATAGCTGACTTTATAAACTGTATATTTATTTCATTTATATCATTTTTTTTACTTATAGCATTTTTAGAATCTAGATTTAGTACTCATGATACATGCCTTTCTTTCTTATATTGTTATCTGACCACTGATATATTTTTTATCACTTTATCTTTGTTGTTTTCACTGAATAAACTAATATAATATCTTAAAGAACAAAAAAAAATATCCTAACATCAAGTATTAATAATCTACTAATTTTTTATATTCATCTACATTAGCATTTCTTTCAGATTTTTGTTTTGTATGTTATCATAGATTGTCATGTTCACTTTCTAAGGATTCACTATATGTTTGCAATGTAGACTGAAATTGTAAAATACTTTTGAAACAAGGAAGTATATATTTATTCAGGGCTTTTTTTCTTTCTCTTCCTTGAACGTATTGTATTATTGTTATAATAGGTTCTAGTTAATTTTACATAAAAGAAATAGATGTTGCAATGCAGATTGAAGTTTGCAAACACATCGAAAACTCAAAAAATCAATATTTGCCAAAAAGAGCTTTTATGCATTATTATTGTTATTATATATATATAAAGACATTTTATTTTATATTATATCGTATGATTTATTTATATGTATTTTATGAACTTTTCATTGTACTGTCTATTGTCCCATTTTTTGCATATTACTTTTGTCGTCATTACAACTATTGGCAGTTAAAGAGAAATCTTTATTTTTACTAGAATTAAACTCTAACTTTTTACTTAATAACTTTGAATGTTTTTCTAGTTTTTATCTTTTATTTTTATCATTCATAACCATTTATTTTAAATTTTTCCATTATTTTCTTAATTTCTGCTTTAATATTGAATTCCATTATTGAAAAGCATCATGACAATTTTTATATTAATTGATCCACATAAACTTTATATGAATTTTCAATTAGCTTATTATTTCAAATTATTAAAAGAGAAAGAAAATTTAAAGCTTAAATTAATATTTTTTCATTCATATGCTTAAGTCTGTGTTGTCTTATTTTACAAATAATACATGTTCTCCCTTAATCTTTTTATATATATATATATTAGATTTTTTTACGAATATATGGATTCATGAAGTTGTTGCGACACAAGCTTAAGGATGCTTTTATTATTCCAATTTTTAAAAATAAAGGAAATAAAGAATGTTGCAGTAATTATTGTGAAATATTATTATTATTCATTTCTAATAAAGATATTTTCAATGACTTTGTTGAAATGCTTCTAGTCATAAATAAATGATTTTCAGAGACTCAATATGGTTTTAGAGAATCAAGAACCACAATAGTCATGATTTTTGCTTGTACACAGATACAAGAAAAGTATTAGGAAAAAAGGAGCAATTTATATGTTGCTTTTATTAATTTGATCAAGGCATTTAACTTAGTTAAACACAGAACTATGGCACTATTTGAAATTAGTTTATTGTCCACTAAAATTTCTTCAATGGGAGGAAGTGTTATTACTATAGATAGAAAATCTGGAGCATTTGAAGTGAATATCTGTGTTAAACAAGGAAGTGTATTTTTCTAAGGTTGTTTTCAATTTTTATGACAATTATTTTTGGAACTGTTTGTAGATCATTAATGAAACAGAAATCAAGATATGATACATGTTAATATAGGAATTTTTAATTTAAATGAATACTAATAATTAAATGGTCTTACCATTTGAAAATCATAAAAAGTTTGAGTACTGAAAGAGCCAGTATTGGAATCAACCTAAGGACCATACACTGTACCATCAAACTAAATTATATAAGGCAATTAAATCAACTAAAAGTAAAAATAAGAATTTTATCTTCTGGGATTTGAAATTTACATTATGCTGTAACTATACTACTTTTGACAGTTTAATGTTTTGAATGTAACATATAAAGGTTTTGGTTTAATAATTAATGTTGAGTTTTTTTTATCAGTCACTTATGAGAAAAGAATTCCTCAACAACATTTAGCTTGGATAATCATTAACTTGAGAATGTAAACCAATTTAAATTTTTTGCTAGTTTTATAAGAAGATAAGTGAACCTAGATGTTGAGGTTTAAAACAGACTCCAATGTACTGTTTTTGTTTTTAGTAAGTTAAAAGACAAGAGTTATTTCATTACAGAAAAATAAATATTGTGACTACATATGCTGGATATAGAGCTGCTATTTTACCTAAGTGAAACTTGGCCATCCTATGATTGCCATCTCTTATGCTAGCACATAACTGTCATTAAACAAGCAAACTCTCCATACAGTAATGCCACCCTGTGCCAACCAGAGTATATTAATGGATACCAGAAGGCTTATGCATAAAATCTCCATGTAGTGCCTACCCATCCAATATCCGCAGACTAGTTTCTGGCTTGTGGTCTTCATCAGTGAGGAGCCTTGGATCTGAGAGCACTGCACCTAGATACTTAGGATCTAATGCAACCCTCCAGCAGCCACTTTTTACCTCTACTTAACTACAAAACTATGAGAATAAAATTGACAACACTATAATATTTTCAAACTAAGGTCAATAGCTTATATAGTCATATAAGTCTGAACTCAGTTCAGCACCCATACCTTTTGGTGTCTTTAGCTCTTTACAACCATAGCCACCATTATCCTATTAGGCAGGATGGGTGTTTTCTGGGGATATTTGATGAGTAGGAACTAGATGGAGATTTTATGCACAAGTCTTCTGGCATCCATTGATTACTCTGGTTGGCACAGGGTGGCACTATTGTATGGAGAGTTTTGCCTGTTTATAATAACAGTTATGTGCTAACATAAGAAATGGTGATCATGTGATGTTTAGTGGTTTAACACTAATCCTGCTTAATAGTATAGTGGTGGCTATGGTTGTTAAAGAGCCAAAGACACCAAAATGTATGGGTGTTGAACTGAGTTCACATTTATATGACTATATAAGCTATTGAGCTTAGATTAAAAATATTATTGTGTTTTCAATTTTATTTTCATAGTTTTGTAGTTAAGTAGAGATAAAAAAGTGGCTACTGGAGAGTTGCATTAGATCCTAAGATCTAGGTGCAGAGCTCTCACATCCAAGGCTCCTCATTGATGAGGGCCACAAGCCCAAAACTAGTCTGGGGATATTGGATGAGTTGGCACTAGATGGGGATTTTATGCCCAAGCCTTCTGGCATCCATTGATTACTCTGGTTGGCACAGGATGGCTCTACTGTATGGAGAGTTTTGCCTATTTAATAACTTGGACATCCTATTGATGCAATATAATGACATTAGAGAAGTTTCATTTAAGAGTGCTCTATAAAAAAATTTCAAAAAGTTTAAAGGCAATTTAATAAAACCAATCAACATGTTTGTTAACATGCTAGATATGATGCTATAGAATCCACTATTTTATATCTTTGTTGACATGTAAAAAAATAGAACAGTGTAAGACTCACCAAAAAAATATTTTAACATAAACTTTATGTGATTTCTATTGTTAAGGTAGTATCCAATTACACTATAGGAATTATCTCAAAGACATTTTAACAATTTGACATGGTATTGGAGTATTTCTGAAGAAATAATTTTTTTCTGAAGAAAGTAAAAGATGATGGCATCACAAAATTTAAAATAAACAGAAAAATAGGCCAATGTATTATGCATAAATATTTATGATTCACAGATTGGTTTATATAAATCATCACGAAACACATTTTAGAGCAATTATATTTCCTTTGGTGTTGAAATTATGAGTGGCTGCTACTATTATTATTATTGTTGTTGTTTTTGTTGTTGTTGTTGTTATTATTATTATTATTACAATTATTATATTTCAATGGATAAACTTTATTGAAACTCAAAAAGGGTTACATAAGTTATGTTTCTAAACATAAGGTCTTAGATACAAATTGGTTCATAATATTGCATATATAATAATTGTTTACAATCTTGATTGTGATAGGAAAGAGGACATGATTTACATTAATTAAAAGAAAAATAATTATTACATAAAAGATACGTATATCAAATTAGGATAATGTAGAAATTTTAAATGTGGTATTGAAAAAAATATGTGAAAACACATAATAGTACAATTGAAAACATATGGAGGAAGGATTAAAGTTAGTGTTAGATTGTCATATGGTCCCATACATATTGCTTTCATTTGGTGAGAGTACTATAGTTTTCATAGCTGAGTCTTATTATTTCATTTATTACATAAGTTCCATGTGAAAAAAAATGGAAAAAATACTAGTCAGCCTGAATTCCATCTTGGGAAAACATAAAAAACATTGGTTCAGCATGAATTGCATCCTGGAGGAATGAAAAATACTATAATGCATGAATTGTAGTCTAGGAAAATGGGAAAATACTAATTCAACAAGAATTGTATCTTGACAACATGAAAAAACAGTTGTCAGTCTGAATTGCATCTTGAGAAAATGGAAAAACACTAGTCAGGACCAACTACATTCTGGGAATATGGAAAAATACCATTTCAGCATGGAGAAGCACCAGTTAGCTTGCATTGAATCCTGGAAAAATGAAAAAATTCCAGTTTAGCATAAATTGTATTTTAGGAAAATAGAAAAAAAATCTTGTTTGTATGAATTGCATCTTGAGAAAATGGAAAATACTAGTTGCCATAAAATTAAAAAACATTGGCCAGCATAAATTGCATCTGGAGAAAATGAAAAAAAAACACTAGCCAGCATTGAATGCTTCTTGGGAAAATGAAAAAACACCAGTTATTATGAGTTGCACTCTTTAATAATAATGCTTATACAAAAAAAAAAAAAACCCTAAGATTTGCTACAGGATTATAACAATATAATTTTTAAAACAAGATTGCCATCTTTATTTCACTTCTCATGTTGGTAAAAAATAAATATGATTAAATTTTTCTATGTGCAAACATGGAAATTTTTTTAAAAAGTATGCTATGTAATCAAGTATTATTCTATCTTTGATAATGTATAAAATTTACCTTTAATAAAGATGGTATTGAGCAAGCTTTTAGGATTTGAAACAGGAGCTCTTGGAAGGACATAGTGACAGGATTAAGATTTACTGCTATTATTATTATTATTATTATTATTATTATTATTATTATTATTATTATTATTATTATTATTATTATTATTATTATTATTATTATTATTATTATTATTATTATTATTATTATTATTATTATTATTATTATTATTATTATTATTATTATTATTATTATTATTATTATTATTATTATTATTATTATTATTATTATTATTATTATTATTATTATTATTATTATTATTATTATTATTATTATTATTATTATTATTATTATTATTATTATTATTATTATTATTATTATTATTATTAGTTGCTCAAGAAATTGAGTGACTTTGAGTAACAAATTGATAGGCTGAATGCAAAGCAATTAACTTAAACAGATTCTTTTGTTATTATGGATATAAAAATAATTATCTACTTTAACTTTCATTTTCATCAGATATTAAACTACATATGAGAATAACTACTGTAAAGATCTTAGCTTATTATACTCTTTCACTTACATGTTTTGCTTTTACAATAGCATAAGCTTGTGGTTAAAACACCTGTAGAGGTCCCTGCTATCACATTTTATATGCATATTGTCGAGGTTATAGCCTCAGTAAATATTACTTACGTAATCAATGTGCGTTTAATAAATTTATAATAACTTTTATTAATGTTGTTTTTTATATTTTGACTTTTTATCAGTCATCTTTAGATATTTAAATGATGAAGATTTTTTTAATGTTTTTTTTTTTTCATTTTAAATGCAATTCACCTTATATATTACAAAGTCGTAAATAGTTTTTTTAATTTATGCTTTCTCTACTGTAATAAAGTTTTTAAATTATTAAATTTTGGACTTTATTTCGCTCAAAAATATAATTATCAGATATAAATCTATTAGTCTCTTTGTATTTTAATAATAATGATATTCATTAATATTATTATTTAAAAAATAATTTAATGCATAATAATATTTGAAATGTTTTCCTAAAGTGTTGACAGATTCATTTATTCCAAAAATAAAAATGATTAATTATTGGTAATTTATTATAGTTAATATGGCTGGTGGGAAAAAAATTACATTAGTGAATCTGTTTTCCAACATATATATATATACTGAATTAATGTGAACAACAAAATAGGATTCTATTTTCTTTTAGCAGCTTGATAAAAATGTTATGATAAATGGTAGTCACTGCAAAGTGGTTAATAAAGACTCCAAATTATTAACAATTTTATTTATAATATTAGGGTATGAGCATAGACTTTCACATGACCCACCACTCTCCACTCCATCTAATAACACTGATACACTTAAACACATATATGTTGAAAGGATGAATAATCACCAATATACGTATTTCATGCTAAACTAGCAATCATCAGTTGGTCCAGATTATCATCTCTACACATATATACTATAAGTGCTCAGATGTATATTAAGATAGACAATACTCATACTTTTAATAGACAGGCTTCAATCTACTCCACACTCTAACTTTTCAGCCATCCATCCAATTAAAAATCTGATTGATGGAATGCTCAAAGGTCACCCTGAGGCTGAGATGGGTGTGACAAGAATCTTGGCCTCAGGGTGGCCTTTGAGCATTCCATCAACAGATTTTCAATTGGATGGACGGTTGAAGAGTTGGAGTGTGGAGTAGATTGAAGCCTGTCCATTAAAAGTATGAGGATTGTCTATCTTAATATGGATCTGAGCACTTATAGTATATATGTGTAGAGATGATAATCTGGGCCAACTGATGATTGCTTGTTCAGCATAAAATACGTATATTGGTGATTATTTATCTTTTCAACATATATGTGTTTAAGTGTATCAGTGTTATTAGATGGAGTGGAGAGTGGTGGGTCATGTGAAAGTCTGTGCTCATACCCTAATATTACATATATATAGACACAGGTATAAATAAGCCTGTGTTTCAGTTATTACATTATAGAGATGTCTGCCTATCTTTGCATATGTATTTAATGGATTATGTCCTGTACATGTAGGTTTCATATTGACCTTAGGTCAACGTGGGTGTGACAAGAATCTCGGCCTCAGGGTGGCCTTTGAGCATTCCATCATCAGATTTTCAATTGGATGAACGGTTGAAGAGTTGGAGTGTAGAGTAGATTGAAGCCTGTCCATTAAAAGTATGAGGATTGTCTATCTTAATATATATCTGAGCACTTATAGTATATATGTGTAGAGATGATAATCTGGACCAACTGATGATTGCTGGTTTAGCATGAAATATGTATATTGGTGATTATTTATCTTTTCAACATATATGTGTTTAAGTGTATCAGTGTTATTAGATGGAGTGGAGAGTGGTGGGTCATGTGAAAGTCTGTGCTCATACTCTAATATTACATATATATATAGACACAGGTATAAATAAGCCTGTGTTTCAGTTAATTTTATTTATGTAAATTAAAGTATAATATGAACCACAAGAAACAAGTAAAACAGTAATAATTTTTAACATAAAAATAAATGATTTTTATAGTTAAGAAAATAATCTTTTTTTTTTAGTTTACGTAAAAGAGAATATTTTAAAATTTTAATATATAAAATTATTTTCTTTTTAATAAAATAGTACTCAAATTTATAACAAAAAAAAGAAGCAAGAAAATGATATTTATAAAGCCAAGTTAAAATTTTTAAATTAAAAATTGAAGGAATAAACATAATAAACAAATAAACAGATTTTATGTTTTAATTAAAAAAAATTAAATCATCATGTGAAAACAAATAAATGAAAAATATGTTTTAAAAAAAATCTATATTTATAACAGTTTTTGATTTTAAAGTTTCATTTAAAAATATTACTGTATTTAAGTGATACATGTAATCATTACTTTTTATTTAATAATAATTATGAAGATAGGAGCTTGTTATATCTTTTGTTTATTTATTAATAGCAAATCTTAATGCATTTTTTTACCATTGGTTTTACCTTTATATTATAATGAATATTAACTTATCAATTTTTAATTTTCTGTCTTTATATGAGATTTTCAATTTTGTCATTTTTTGAAAACTTGGGTAATCAAGATATGCTAAATGGTATTGCTTAATAAATATTTATTCAGTGCTACCCTATTCACATTCCCAGACTAGTTTCTAGATATGCTAAATGGTATTGCTTAATAAATATTTATCCATTGCTGCCTTATCCACGTTCCCAGACTAATGTCTAGCCTAATGCATCTTTCTATTGGCATCGATCATTTATTCCTTTGTTTACTATCAAGCTATCAACCTTAAACTTAAAAATAGTCTTAATATTTTGAATCTCATCAAGATAATTGCAGAATTATATAGAGATGAGCCAATTCAATATTTTTATATTTTGGTGTCCTCATATTTAAACTATTAAGATGTCTTTGAATTTCTGCTTATAGCTTGATATCAATACAAGGTATAAAAGAAGTTCATTAAATCCAAACATACAAGTGCACTGGATTCAGTTTCAAAACTTTTCACTGACAAAAGCCATAGGTAAAAATGAATTTTTGGATACAGATAAGACAGTACTGGATTGGGATTTATTAAACCTTACCATCTGACATCTATTGATTACTTAAGCTAACATATGATGACAGAACTGAAGTAGAAGAAATAAATTTGCTTAATCTAAAATATCATTATCTAATTACTCTAATTAGATGATTATTTTATTTTAAATAGAACAATGAATATGTTATCAGATTTTATATATAGGAATTCCTGATCATTCTTTAAGAATTTGTATTAAGGCTGGAGCTGTTATTAAATCAACTTGGCAGTCATCTAGAGTGTAGACTTTGAGGAGGGATACATTTTTAAATTTTACAAACTGCAATTTCATGCAAATTAAATTTTGATTCAACTGGCTTTGTTCACATCTGAAAACATTCAGCAACAGTTCAGTGTAGAGTGTGAAGATAGACAATAATCTAATATGCAGATTTATGATTTCTCTTATTGTGAAATATAAATATTAAAAATTGAGTCTTTTTATTTATTCTTAGTCTGTTGTCCAAGAAATACCTCATGAAATTTTAGCCTTTAATAATTTTGGAGATATATATACTCCATTTCAAATAAATATTTCACTTATTGTTGATTTGGATAAGCACCATCATCATAAAACAAGCAGTCCTAAATACATTGATATACATTTTAAAAGTCTGTTTTACTGCCTAATTATTGTCAAATTTTCTTTAGCTGGGTTAGAAAGATAAAAAAATCCTTATTTTTATTATTATAAATAAAAAACTGCACTTCTGTGCTTTTGTTCAACATTATTATTATAATAATGTATTGACTTTAAAATCATTATATTGATGCATTCACGGCATATCTACATTGTCGTTATATAATAATCTAATATTAAAATGAGTCCTGCAAAAAGAATCATGATTAGTTTTATTTTAACTTTCATTTTTATAAAATCATAAATACAAACTTATTAATAAATTGTATGGGTCATTTTTTTAGGATGTTGTTAAGAAGTATAATGATGACCTGAGTACATCATTTCCATTCATTTGGTTAATAAGATTTTATATTAATTTATCTAAAAACCTTTAGCTCATAAATGTATAACTTCCACAAATTATCTAACTACTCAGAACATGTTTTATTTATAATAAAAGAATCATAAGTGTCACTGATATATCCTTTTTGAATTTTTCAAAAAAAATACAAATTTCATGTTAATAAAACGTACTTAAATCTTTCTGGAATTTATTGTAGGACTCACTTACTTTATTTAATTCGCATTATCTGTTTATTTACAACTTTAGCAGTAAAAATACTGTATATATTTTTTTAAATTATTTTTGTAGTGATAATAATTTCAGTCATGAGAAAGAAAAGCAGAGTTGAAAAATTAATTAATAAGCAGGAGATGTTAAATTTTGTTATTACAAAAAATTTGGGTACATTTCTTTATATAAAATTTAAATTTTAATTGGGGAAATATTATTTATCCCTTTTAAAATAACCTGTAAAATTAAAATGAGCAGTTTTATATGAAACATTTTTATTCAGTATAACTGTCAAATATAGAGTGTTTTCAGCACTATGACTATGTTTATTCTTTTTATAAAATAAAAAAAATGTATTTTTTTACATTATTATGGAAACCACCAGAGGGAGCCTGGGATTCCAGTTTTCGCTGTTTCAGGCTCCCTGTTCTATTCACCAAAGTCATAGTCTATTGTTGGATTCATAAACAAAAAGGTTACCAAAATGTAAGTGAATGTCTGTTTTATTGTTTTTTTCATCTTTAGAGGAAATTTTGAAACAGTTTTCATTCAATGATAATTGAAATTATTCATTGTTCCGTTTTATGCAAATGGATGCCATTAGAAAGAGACAAAAGCTAGCTTAAATAATTCTTGGAATCATTAAAATATTATAAACCTTTTAAAAATAATTTTAAATGAAACCAAATATTTCTAAAAAGAATAGACACTAGAAATCCTAATTTTATTAATAGAATAAACAGGAAATTCATTTGCACATCAAATCTCATAGAAAACACAGAATATAATACGTTAGCAATGATGGTTTTAAGAATTGTATCTTTGCATCAGATTTTAGCAGTGTTAAACAAGTTTTAATTATTAATTCGATCTAAATTTTGGAAGTGAACATTATAGAAAATAACCTAAGCTATCGCCCTGCTCAAAAATCAAATTTATCCGATGATCAGGACAGAAGTTATCACTCCCCTTCCGGTGGATTGCCCCTCCCCCCTTAAAAAAATCAATGAACAAAAATTTTTCATAATCAACACAGAACTACAATGAAGCGATTCCTGAGCTAAAAAATAATGATCTAAAAACTAAAATGAATACAAATGATATTTTAGACCTAAACAGAAACTTTGAAGCTACAAATTAATCATACTTTTTAAGCAATAATTATTGAGAATTTTCCAAAGTTTAACAACAAACTTTCAGATTATACTTGTATCATTCATTACTAACCAAAACCTAAAATTCAATCAAAAAAAGCAGAATCCAACTAGTATCAACAAAGAAAAATCATTGTGAACCCTGAAGGACTTTGGTTGGTGGGTTTAGCAGCTGCTGTGAACATTTGCAGACACAGGAGTCTGATGATGATCAAGGGTGGATGTTCAGCTCCATTGACCTCAGTGTGCAAGATGATATGGACATATTATTTATTCCCATGGTGTGCATGTAAATCCGGCTTGATTTCAAGACCACGAATTAAATGTTGTATTGGTGGGTGTGAGTTTGCACTACTTTTCCTCAAGTGAGGTGATAGTGGTCATAAGGGGCTTGGTTCATTTGAGGGGATGGTCGACAATCATTGTCAAGCCTGGGAAAACCTGCTGAGAAGGTGAAAGTCACTACCTTCACATGGACTTCGCCACGAAGGGCTACTGCACCCCTTGATGAATTATTTGATAGGTCAGTGTTCATTTGCACTCACTATCATTAGGTTTCATTTGTTAGCTTTAAATTTAGTGCATTTGTAAAGCAGATGGTCTATTTTAAGCCACCACCATCTTTTTTTGTAACATGGATGGAGTTCTGTTTTGTGGGCATAAGTCTGCACTCCCCCCTTTTCTTCAGGGTGGCTGGTTGTAGACATTAGGTATCTGGTTTATGGTGTGGGCTGTTAACAATTTTGCCACTGCCTGGAACACCTGCTGGGGGGCTACACAGTCAAAGTTGATGCTATTCCTGCTCTGGTTGGCTGCTGTGTCCCTGATAGGCTGTTTTTGGGCAGTGTTGATCTGGTTCTTTACTTATTACTTCTTAATTTTTACCCAAGTTGGCTTTCCAATTTTGGGCAGGTAGACCAATTGTGGTCCCTGCTCATTTGGACTGCTAATTGGGAGGCAGAGGTATTCAGAATTGTCTTGACATGGCTCGGCTGTGGTTTGAGAGTCTATTTCTTGGGAAACTTGGGCCTTGGACCTCGCTGACTGTTGTGGTGGTTGGCACAATGCTGGACTTCACCCATTCAGCTGAAGCATTTGAGTCTTTGCTTTGGGGCCCCAGGAGTGAGACCATTGGGTAATGGTTAACTTCTCGATGGCTGGGCCATGTGGATCCACATACAGATAGACATTAATCACATTACAGCAATTTTTATGAATGTAATTATTTTTGAACATATGTACATTTTACCTTGTTACATTGAATCACTGTGTAATCCTCAAGAGGTAAGTGTACCCAAAATTTTTGTAGTCTTTTATTAATAAAGGTTACTTTGAGAAAAAAAGGATTATTTATGCTTTTTTAATTATAAAAATAATATAAAATTAATAGATGTGATATGTTGGACTATTTCCATCATCTATGAGTGAATGTTGAATGTATAGTAAATTTTAAATTTATTTAAACTTTCCAAATACAAACAACTTGTTGGTAATAACACAAAAATACATGACACAGGTTAGTAATTACACAATGTTTTGAGTTTTGTGCATTTGTGTGTTATTAATAACAACTTGTTTGTATTTGGAAAGTTTAAATAAATCTTAAAATGTTCTATACATTCAACATTCACTCATAGATGGTGGAAATAGTCCAACATATCACTTTTAATAATATACTATCATCACAAACCTTCAGACAAATAATATAAAATTAACTTTTACACTATGCACATAAATTATATTTTTAATCTTGTATTATATTTTTGCCTTTTTTAATAACTGTGTTACTCATGGGCATGGAATGATTTACTTCTAAATATGTACATTTTAATGTGTGGTAGAATAAATGGATTCTATAACAAACAAACTTCTGTGATCAATTATGTTTATTGTAACAGACTGTACTGTACACATTCATATATTCAAAACAAATAATTTGCAAGTAAGTTTAATATTAACAACTAAATTATATATATATATATATATATATATATATATATATATATATATATATATATATATATATATAAGATAGTGGATAAGGTGAGGGGATGGCATCATCACCAAGTAAACTGAACAAAATATCTCAAATAATGAAATTTAATATAAATTTAATATATAATATAAAGTAATGATTAAAAATAATGAAATAAATAATGAAAATAATGAGAGATCACTCTTAAAGAGATCAACAGCTAACTATTTTAAGCATAAGCATAATTAATTAAGTTAACCATGATAAAATAAGTATAAGTCATTCATCATCAAGAATGATCAACAATCAAAATGAATCAAGAACCAATCTGGTATCTGAATTTCAATATACTGTAGACCAGACTAATTATTTGAGCTTTGTCAGCATTTAAACATAGTTGGATGCACAATATAAGTGATCCACTATCACAATATATAATAATCAAAACAATAATGCTGAGATGTTAACACATGCTGATCATCATCAATGCTCTGGTCATTTAGTACCATTGATGTACTAGCCACTATAGACTTAATGTCTAATAGAGATTCAACTAAAATAAAATGTAGTGCATGGACTTTAAGTAATATTTTCTTTGCACCAATCCAGGAATTATCATCATCATCAGCTGAATTCCTCTGCACTAATATACACTTTTTTTAGATAATAGATCATTATGCATAAATCTAGCTCAGAGAATGTAAGCTATTCTATAACTGTTATTGTGGATAAGAGATGATCTCACATAATAATCTAAAAATCATTTAAAATTAAGTTACTGTGATAATTTTATCAATAGAACATAAGGTTATTAACTTTTTCTGTGAAATATCCACAGATTGACATTCAGGGCTTCAAGTCACTCAAAAACCAATTTTTGCACTATGGTAGTGTTTCTGTGCTTATTTTAAAGTTTAAAATGTATCATAAGATGCTATCCTCTCTAGAATCATTTTCCAAGTAAAAAAATCAATAATATTGATGTGAGAAGCTACAACAAAAGAAGGCAGGCTTTTCTAGATGTTGATTGGTTGGTTCACATTTTGATCAATAGAAGAACATCTAACAATAATTTTCACCACTCCAACTTTTTTGGTTTGACTTTGAAAATTAATGTCTTAGAGTGTTTTTTTATTATTTTTTGTATATATTATAAATTATTTTCATAAAATATGCTGAAAATATAATTATTTTAGAAAAATAGTAAGATTTTTAGTAAAAAATTGTATACTTTTACATGAACATAAATTGAAAAAAAGCCAGCACTAACAACAATTTTGACACCTGTCAACAATTTTCATTACCCCAAGCCCTTTATTTCATTTTCAAACAAAAATGAATAATTTAGAATATTTTTCTGGCATTTATTTACATATTATAATGTATTTTGGTAAAATATACTGAAAATATAATTATTTTAAAAAAATAGTAAGATTTTAGTAAAAAATTCTTTACTTTTACACTAACATAAATTGAGAAAGAAATCAATGACATCCTCAGCACTTTCTAACTTGTTATGAACTTTCTTCTTAGGTCTTCCACTATCAAATATTTTTATAATTATAAATAGGAATTTATTTTTGGAAAAAACTTTTGTTCACTTCCATAATCTGACAAATTATTAATATACTTTTTACAAATGAAACTAAAATGAATATAATATTAAAAGATGAATATATTTTTACTGATGATTCTGTAATTGACCAATCAAAAGTTGTAAAACGTTAATTTACTTGGCCAATAAAAAAACTATTCAGTTAAAAAATAAATTTTTCATGAAAAAAAGTTAACAACAATAAAAAAATAATATTAAGGTCTCTAGAATATGACTATATACATATATCTGATCTGATTTTCATTACTATACAAAATTCAAGTTATTACATTGTGATTTACATAAATGTTCCAATATAAAACACCTGTATATGTCTACACACAGACATGTGGTATAATTTCTAGATATATTTAAATCATAAAAATATATGATTAAAATTTATCTATACATGTCTATATGACACACATTGGTATTTTCACACAGATGTGCAGTACAATTGATGAGTATATTTTAGACCTCATATAAAATACAATAAGTGGTTACAATTTTAAGTTAGCACATTTTAATAATATGAATACTTTATACTAGAGTTAACATAATATATATATATTGATACAAAGATTTTCATGAATTGCATATATAAAATATTTTATGGGTTCATCTGTGTTAAAAAATTTAAATATTGATATACCAACATTTCAACTTGATCACATAAGTGATGACTTGTATGATCAAGTTGAAATGTCAGTATATCAATATTTAAATTTTTTAACATGGATGAACCTGCAAAATTTGTCTTTCATATATATATATATGCATACATATGTGTGGTATAATAATTTATTAACCTTTCCATCGGTTTTTTTTTTTTCAAAAAAGAGGCCCAAATTGTACATTTTTACAATTACAGATATATGCATATATGCTATCACGTAACTCAAAATATATGAAAAAGAAATGCTAATTTTATTTATTGAATTATAAATATATATAAATCAAAATTTTTAGATCATTCTAAAATGTAAATTATATTTTATATGAAAGAAAACCATATTTATATATTTTTTGTCCAAAAAACCCGATGGATATAATGAGATGAAAAATGAATATATATATACTATCACGTGACTCAAAATATATGAAAAAGAAATGCTAATTTTATTTATTGAATTATAAATATATATAAATCAAAATTTTTAGATCATTCTAAAATGTAAATTATATTTTATATGAAAGAAAACCATATTTATATATATTTTTGTCCAAAAAACCCGATGGATATAATGAAGTGAAAAATGAATATATATATATGCTATCACTTGACTCAAAATATATGAAAAAGAAATGCTGTTTATTTTATTTATTGAAAATACATTATTATAAAAATATATATAAATCAAGTTTTGATTCACATACTTTCTAAAACCTAAAATATTTTGTAATAAAATGTAATAGATATTTAAAAATGTATAGATAAGCAAACATCTCCTAATGTTGAAAATTTTAAATAGACAAAACAACGTTGTATATTTTCAAAATCTACATTATTTTCATAGAAATATTTTTTAAAAAAGAAAAATAAATCATAAATAATTATTATAACTTACCAATTAAAAGAATAATGCAAATTATTTAAAAAAATTGAAAATTATTTTGCAGATAGCAAAGATGAACGTTTTTCTCTAATATAAAAAGAGTGACTATGGGGCTACAAATTACCTTCCACAGAATAATGAATAAATCATTAATTATAACTGCCATCTATGTGAAACTTTACAAACTAATACCTGAATCATATATGCATGTGCTAAAATCGAAAAAACGGGCAAATCTGCTAACAGTTGTAAAAGGAAATTCAAAACACAATGATGCATTGAGTACTAATGCCACAGGTGGAGCTTTGTCTGCAAATTATGTTGTGGAAATGGGATAGAGCAGATTATGGGTAAATTTAGAGTGGGGAATGTAAAATAAAGTGGCTAACAGGTTTATCTGGGCATAATTGCTGAGATATTCTTGATTTTGTTTAAGGAGAAGCCATAATACATCACATCACATCCAGTTCCAGTGAAGAGTTAATGTTTGAATTTGTCAAAATAATAAAATTATTAAAATTATATTTTCACAATTAATTCTTTAAAAATCAGCCTTTCAAACTATTGTGCATGCGCTTTTTACGAGTGTTAATAAGAAATGAATACTTTCACTCCCAACACAAGATATAGTATTTATGAAAGAATAAAATGAATCCACTTATTGTTTCAAACCCAAATGCTTATATATGGTCAAATCTTAAGTCTGGAAATGAAAGCATGAGGATAGACCACTCACTTTAAATTACTGTTTATGATGTCTGAATGAATGACGTTGATGAAATTATCTAGAATTTACTAAACCTCACTCTCAAATGAAACTTAAACATATGTAAATAAGCATTTATTTTTATATAGTGCATTTGGGTTTGAAAGAATAAGTGGATTCATTTTATTCTTTCATAAATACTATATCTTGTGTTGGGAGTGAAAGTATTCATTTATTATTAACACTCATAAAAAAGTGCATGCACAATAGCTTGAAAGGCTGATCTTTAATGTATTACAATTTATAAATAGTGTGCTATATAAAAATAAATGCTTAATTAATTCTTTGTTGAAAGTATATAAAAACTCATTTGTTATTTTAATAGTAAGTCTTTCTCTTTACTGATTACAGTTTGTTTGTTTTTTTAAAATACTATCAACTCCTTAAAGTTTATAAAAGTCTTTCCCCTAATAGGTCACTGTTGATTAAAATTTATAAATGTCTTTAAATTTAAAATATAGATTTTAATATCTTTGTTAAATAAGCAATTTAAAATAATATAGTTCTCAATTACTAAAATATTATTTCCACAGTTAATTCCACATTGAAAGTATATAAATATCTTTTATTCTTTTTAAAAAACAAATATATAATTGTATATGAATTAAATCCTTTATTTTAGATGTTTAACTTAAGTAAAAACTATTTAAATAACTCACCAACTTTATTTTATAAAATTATGACACCATATGTTTATTTTGGTTCCTTGCATGTAGATAAAGTAGCATAAGTATAACTAATTCTTTATCATAGCTGATGGACTCTGGGCAAGCTGGTCTCTTCTAACAGTAGACTGACTTGTTGTAATCATCAGGACAGATATACTTCAAGTAACTGCTGGTCTGCAGTGATTTCTCTTTTTATCTAGGGTTGGATATATATCAGGCAAGCAAGATGTTGTGTCCACATTAAGGCTATGAAAACAGAAAAGTAGAATCTTACTTCCATGTGAATCAATAACCCCTCCATATTGAACTATAGAACAGCTCCTGGACTTGGCTGTCTTACCTTCAATTATATCTTCATGGGAGCTCTGTTTAACTCTCCAAAAACCAACTATTACAATAAACCAACCACCATGTAAAATCAATTATTACACACTTTTTATCAACCTCTTTTACAGTTAGGGAGGTGTGAAAAAAATTCATTAATTAAAAAATGTTTTTTTCTTATTCAAAAATTCACTTTAACCTTTTCAAAGGCAATTTTGAAATTACTTAAAATAAAAGATTTCAAAATAAATAGTAGACATACTATAATTACCAGAGTATCTATTGTCATAAAACATGCTTGTTTTAATTTAAAATCAGAATACAATATTAATTAGACCTTTTTAGCTGTTTAATTTATAATAAAATTTTATTTTAATTTCAAAATTATTTAACTCTTTACTGTGATTTTATTTTAGAAAAATTTAGAAAATATCTACAAAATTTTTGTCTATGTTTATTTCTACTTTTCATATATGTGTGTATATGTGTATGCATATACACTACTATGTTTTTGTATGCCATGAAACCCATATGTTTACAATATATTAAATAAAATATAATTATAATTAATCAGGTATTTTTTAGATGAGTGAAAAGCATAGATAAAAAAATAGTGAGATTAAAAGACAAACATATATTAGTAAATAAATATTCAGAATTCATTTTTTTTTGCTTTTGATATTTTCAGATTTTTAATTATAAGAATTGTACATTGGGCCTTGCTTTGGTATTTTTTTAAAATTGTGAATTTAAATTTAATTCTAAAAAGTTACACTTCAATTTCGTTTGAACTTCAGATTTTTCAATTTATTCTGATATTGAAAAAAGATGCACTTAGTAAGCAAATTATAAACCTTATACCAAAAATCAGCTTGGTCTTTGTTACGTGATCTTTTACTTTTAGTCAATTTAAAAATCAAAATTTAAATGTAAATATACTATAAAAAATAAACATTTTATAATTAATTTTACATCAACCAAATCTAAAAATAATTGTAGAATTTTTTTAAAAAACTAAAATGTTAGTTCTAAAAAAATGCATTTAACTTAATTAAATTACAAGAAAAATTGAGTAAATTACTTAAATTAATGTCTGATGATTTTAATTAGCTAATTATTTTAATACTTAAAAGCAGAAAATAATTTTCTACGTGCGCACACACATATATGTAAACATTGAAGTATCATAGGATGTTTGCCATTTAATAATCTAGATAAAATTTTAGTTATAAAACAACTAGATGATAGTCAATTAGAACTGGCGAGCAATAATAGTATATTTATCTGGTCAATGGTAAACCAAAAGTGAATTTAATTTTAGTTTAATACTCTAGAAGATAATATAAAAATTACTGTCCGAAAAAAGCACTTCCATGTTTAGATGAATATGAGTCAGGTAGATACTATTACTATTCTAGATAATATTGTATTTTTAGGGTTTTTTTTTGTTGTTGTCTTGTTACATTGTAGCTGAAATTTTATTTAAATTATTATATATGAAAATCTTGAAATTAATATATATATATATATATGTGTGTGTGTGTGTATGCATGTGTGCTTATACTAAAAATTCAGAGTTATTTTTCTTCTTAAATTATTACCATTATCTCTGTATAAAGTATATAAATTTTTATAATTATATAATTCAATTTTAATTTTTAATGTCTATTGCATAAATATAAAAAGTAAAATAATTTAATGGATTTTTGCTCAGGAATTCATAAAAAATTTCAGAGTTTGAAATAATAAAGCTAGATAATACATTGAAACAAATCATAGCTTCAAATAACCCATTGCAGTAAAAAGATCTTTCTAAATGTTTTTTTGAGAAACAGTAATAATAAAAATATATTAGTCATTAAATTTTACAAATGCTGAATGGTAAATTTTATTTTCACTTTTGTTTTGCTTTCTACCGAAAATGACCTAGACATTGAGTCAATATTGAGCAGGGGTAAGTTGATAAATTTCACAAATACCAATTAAAATAGTATAAAGTAATTTTAAAATATAGCTTTAAAAGAAATATGATTGATTTAAAAATATTCATGCTTTTTTTACAAAGTGCTTCAGATAAGCCTCTATAATAGAAACTGAAGTAAAAAGAGAAGATGGTTCATTTTTTTCTTGAAAGTTTTTTTATTTTTGCTTTGGATTAAAAATGTTTTATTTATATAATAAGCCCATGTTAGAGTATTAAACTTAATTCATCACATAATATTAATTGTTGGAAATGTTTATATTTACATATTTCTTTATTTCAATAATTATTGACAAGATATAAAGTGAAAATTTTCACAAATTCCAATTAAAATAATATAAAGCTATTTAAAATATAGCTTTGAAAAACAATATCATTGATTTTAAAATATTCATGATTTTTCCACAAAGTGTTTTAGATTAGCCTCTATAAAGGAATTGAGGTAAAGAGAAAGGACAAACCATTCTTTTCTCTTTAAAAAAAGGTTTATTTTTGTTCTTTGGATTGAGAGTATTTCATTTACTTAATAACCTAGTGTTAGAGTATTAATAATGATTAATTAAAATTATATATTGTAACAGGATGGGGTGGTGAGAAGTTGGTGGAAAGTAGAATTGAACTGGGGTGATGGAAACATCAGCACTTGCAGTCCATTTAAAGAAATACAAATATCAATAATTTGAAAAATTATCTATAAGTAAGGAGATATTTAATAATAAAATGAGATTAAAGAATCTCTGAGAGCATTGAGTGATCAGCCAGCTAACTAAAAGCATAATTATAAATTCAACCATATATCAACCAGCACTATAAAGTAAATATTAGTATAAGTAAAATACCATTCATCATCATTAGTGGGAATAAACAAATTAGTACAATATATCAACAGTCAATCTGGTGACTGGATTTGAACAATAAAAAATATGAATCAACAGTCAACCTTGTATCTAGATTGGAGATGGGTCTTCTGTAGACCAGGCTAACTACTGAGCCTTTGCCAGCTTGGGCAATTATTTAAACATAACTTGGATGCACCCTTTAAGTGCCTATCCATTAAAATACACAATAATCAGAAATCGAAACAATAATGCTGGGACATTAAAACATGCTAAACATCATCAATGCTCTGGCCACTTGTATTGGCCAACTAAATAAATTTTTAATAAGACTGAAGTAAAATAAAAGATAGTGCATGGGCTTTAAAGAGTATCCTCTTTTGCACCAACCAGGATGATGATTGATCATCTCTGGATGCCCCCAAGCACTAAGTACACATCCCCATTTATCCGTGCATGAATCTAACTCAGAGAACACAAGATCTATTACTGTATGTGACCAAGAGATGATGAAAACATTTTTTAACATTTAAATACAAGTTTATTAATAACAAAAAAATGATTAAGATCTTATAAGGGTTCTGATTTTGAAAAGTATACAATAATAAAAGTCATTACACTGTAATTTACAATATTACTATAAAATTCACATTATTACATCAATTTACATTATTTTTTAATTAGTTTCTATAAACACACACACACACACACATATATATATATATATATACAGACATGCATTTTATAATATACAAGGAATACACTTCAATTAACATAAAATGATTATATAAAAAAATTAAACTTTACATGTATATGCGCACAGACACACGATTTAGGTATATACAATTAATATTCAATAACAAAAGGCTTAAATTTGCATATATGTTCTATTTGACACGCATTGAGATATAAGTGCACACAGATTATTTATAAATTTAATTTTGTCAAACAATAAATAACAATAATTTCTACAATTACAAATTGTGTTTGAATATATATAAAATTTACATTTTTAATCAATATCAAAAAAAACTCAGTTTATCAAATTCTATTACAGCCTTCTTAATTCATTTTTTTTTTTTAAAAAATATAGTCAATTTTTGAGAGATTAGAAAGCTTTTTATCAAGTTATCCCTTAACTAATTATAAATGTATTTAACTTTAAAAGTATAGATTTAAAATGTCTTCCCAAATAAATTATTTAAAAACAACCCACTTTTGTATACACATTTATCTGTGCTTCTCTTCGCATATGTAGACACATTAGCATACATATAACTATTTCTTTATTCAGCTGGTGTTTTCTCTTGGGCAAGTTGTTTTTTTTTTTGTCATTCCAGGTAATTGTCATCATCAAGTAAAAGTACATAATTCAGGTATGGTTGGCTTTTTTCCTTCTGTAGTCAGTTTCACTTATACTTGGATTTTGTAAGCTTCAGGTCAGCAAGCTGTTTTCCAGAACACTTTTAAGGCTATGAATTACAAAGAATCTTGACCTGTTTCCTCCATGTAAATTCAAACACTGGCTAAGAAAAACAGTCTACAATCTTGCCTTCTTACATCCTCATGGCAGTTGATAATTATTTCAGCCATCTTTGCAGCTAGCTTTACTATGGCCACTTTCTGCTATAGTTACCCACTCTTCACCAAATATTTTAGCCAACTTTACAGCTAGCTCTTCTGCTAACTCTTACAAAACTGCAAGCCAAACTGTTCTCTTTAAAATCACTATCCAGACTGGAGCTAATTTGTTATCAGCCCTTTTATAGATTCATCTAAGGTGATAACAGCAGCTTGATTAAAAACAGAGTTTTTATTTTTATCTCACTAATCCCTTTGAAAACATATATGTTTTTACTTAGGGGATTTCTAATAGATAAAAATTTTGTTTAATTAATTAAAATTTCAAAAATACAATAAGGTGTTTTTAAATTTCAAAATCAGAGTAATAATTAATAATAATGCAATATTTATATTTATTCAGACTTTTTTAAAATATTAATTTCGTAATGAAATTTTACTTTAAGCCCAGAGTTATTTAACCCTTTATTTATTACTATTTTATTTTAGAAATGTAGAAAAATGTCTACAAAAATTTATGTCTGTGTTTATTTCTACTTTTTATTTCAATGAATGTAGAAAATATCTACTATAATTTTCATCTGTGTTTATTTCTAATTTTCCTTTCAACTTTATATATATATATTTATGTGCACACACTATATTATTACTGGTGTACTATGTAACCCAACCAGTTACAATATATATATATATATATATATGTAGCCTATCAAATCTTTTAGAGTTGTGATGCATTCTTCTAAACTTGTATTAAATTTGAAAGATTTCATTGATGCCAAATATTCATCAGACCCATTTGACAATTTATTACTTATATACATGGTAAATATATTAATAAGGCATACCAATAGTAATTTGTAACAAACAATAAAAATATTTTTATCATTAGTATAATAGTCAAATTTAAATTAACACAGTGTTGTTACAGTTGTTAAAAATTTAATAATTTATTTAAAATTTAGCACTATAAAATATACTGAGTTTGCTACTATTATTTGTTACAAATATATCTCTAAGGAACTCATGGTTTAATGAAAATACATCCATCTGCCATGCTAATGACATGAATTTCAATTTTAACTGGTTAAATCTTGAAAAAAAGGTTAAGTTTAACTGAGACAAGTAAATGAGCCATAGCCAATCTAATAAATCATTTGACAGTGATTTATAAATAGTCATTTAACTATCTATAAAGAGTAAAACCAACATATAAAAACTATAAAAAAACATTATTGTCGATTGACAAGCTAATATATTGAGTATTGCATTCAATATTAACTGCTCATTTAAAGGAGTACTTTTGGAGATGCCTTTGATCCGTACTTACCTATTTAAAAGTTGTTACACATATACTAAATATATATATATTTGTCTGAAATAATATAGAAAAATTAACATTTCTCTATAAAATCTTCATAAATCACTATATAAAATATCAATTTGCTTTCATCTTATATAACAAAAAATACATGTAGATTTTAATGAGATTTTACAGTTTTATTAAACATTTGATTAATAGGCTTAATTAAAATCACTGTTTGTTTAGTGAAAATTAATAATATATGAAAATGTTATTTAATGTGAATTTAGAATTTTCTTTAAATATAATCTTCTCATTCAGTCTGTAACATTAAATTTGAAATATTAGTTGTTCATTAATAGAGTAATTTTGAATTTTCTAATGCAATAATATTTTAAATTAATTCCACTTGTAGCGCTCTTTACAATTCAATACATTAATATATACAATGAAAGCAAAATCAAATTATAAAAAGTGACATATTTTATTATAAAATGATTTATAAGAAATGGATTGATAATTGCTAGTTTTGTACTTTTTATAAAATAGACATTAAATAAAATTAATATAACTTTTTATGGAATAATTAATTAAAAATCTACGGTCTTATATATGAAGTAAAGCAATTTTTAAAACCTTAATAAGACAAACCCTTTTATAAAAATCTCTTTTAGGGAAGAAGCCATTATTAACAAGAATTGCTACTTTCTGGGTGAAACTTTTTATTTGAAAAGTTTTATTCTGTTTTGTCCTTTAACTAAAAATAGCTATCCATTTACTGGTCAATATTGTATTGGATGACTATCTGGATTAGTTATGGGTCTATCACTTGAAAAAAAATCATAAATCTAATTGAAATCTTGAAAAAATGTTTCAAGTTTTATCTGCATGAAATTAAAGTTCTATATCATAAACATGACAAGCATAAGCGTTATCCATTACCCCCTTTCACTACCTTATATATTAAATTAAGTTTTCATTTTAATCTTTCACTAAATTACATATATTAAAAAGAATACATGAATTTAATTAATGACAGTGAACATGTAATCTATTGAAGATTGCATCTTGTTGAAACACTTTATACATTATTAATTGTTTTATATATGCAGACACACATTCACACACATATATAAATATTAAAAATCAGTCAACACTTAGACAATCTCAATATCAATAATAATCAACAATCTCAAATTGTTGTCAAGACAATCTTTTAACAATAAAGGTGGTTGCTTTGACGACAGTTTGAGATTGTTAATTGTTATTGATATTGGGATTGCCTAAGTATTGAATGGTTTTTAAAGATTACTTTCAAACCCATTTATCTTTGAGCTTCTCATTCAAGTGTGGCATACGCTTTGTTAATTTTGTATATGTATAAATATTAAGAGCATAAAGCTAAACTATTACATAAATAATCAAAATTATCCCAAATCCACAACTCAACCAAACTAGCCAAAAAATAAATTCTAAATCTCAACCAGTTATTTCACTGCTACAAGCAAACTTCTCAAGTGTAAAGAACTACAAAATAACAACATAATTAAACTAAACATTACTCACAATTCTATTTATCTCCCATATACTCTTAATATTCAAAGTACTTTTAAATAAGTTAATTGCTTCAGAATCATAAATTTTTAATAATAAAGATTAATTAATTCTTTTTATTTAGTTTTTCTCAAAAAAGACAACTTTAACTTCATCAAAATTAATAGTGTGGCCTGTTTCTTTTTCATGGATATATAAAGCAGGACATATGTTTATTTCTAAGCCTACTTTTATGTCCTTTTTTCTCTTTAAGCTCAAACTACTCTGACCTATGTGTACCTTCTTATAAAACAAGGGATAATATACATTACTCCAGGAATAGTCTTTCTATCAAAAATTTCCTTTGTATTATTTAATAAATTATTCAACATAGTGCCTATTTTCCATGCAATTTTCTTATTTCCAAACAAATTACTATTTTACATATAATTCTATAAGAAAACAATTTATGTGGTAAAGAAATAAAATCATATTTTTCTTTATCCTTTACATCATTACAAATATTGTTACTATTAAATAAAATACTTTTAACAAATTTATCAAAATAACCAATGCTCAAATATTCTTTATAAGATTGACCTTTTTGAAACAAAGCTGACCATTAAATGTATTTAATCTCTTATTTCTATTACAATAATTTCTTAAAGTAGCGATTTTATGAAATACATATTGATAGCTATCAGGTTTAATTATAGACTTTAATTCTTTACTCTAAACATAATGATTATATACCAAACAATTATTCTTTACATTTCTAATCACCAATAGATCTAAAAAATTTTAATTTAACAAAATCTAAGCCCCCTACTTCTACAACATATTTTATAGAAGGATCAAAACAATTAAACTCATTTATAAACTCTTTCAATTTATTATTCTCACTACAAACAAACAATCATCCACATATCTAACAAATAACTTTAAATGTAAACAATCATTCTTAATAATAATTTCCTCTTCCAAATAATTAATATAAACTGAACAAATTAAAGAAGAAATAATATAACTTGTTATCCATCCTTCCTTAATCTTATAAAAATTACCATTATAAATAAACTACATAGTATCCTTCAATTATAAAAGCAAATCTTTAAGAACTTTAATTTTATTCTTTGACAAAGATCCATGTTTAATCAACATATACATACATAAGAAAATCAAAACTGCTTAATCTATTAACAGATTAATACATATTAATTACTTTACATTTTAAAATTAGTAATATTATGAAAAGTCTTTAAAGAAGAAGAAACTGTCTATTGACCAAAATGAACAAATTGTTTTAAAAAATTATTCAAGAATCTAGAAATACCCTCCACAACACTACCTGTAAAGTCAAAAATAAATTTCAGTGGAAAACCACTTTTATGAGTCTTAATATTCATAAACATCTTAACTAATATGAAGTCATTAGGATAACATTTTAGTCTGGTTGAGTTGTTGATTTGGGGTAATTTTGATTTTTTTATTGACTAGTTTAACATTATGCTTTTAATGTTTACATTTTTATGAGATTTTTTGCATTTAGGGTAGTGTTGCTAATATAGTGTAAATTTTTTGTTTTATTTTTTATATATTTGTATTTATTTATATATGTTGGTTTTGCCATGTGAATATTGTTGGAATGATGTATGTTTGTGCTCATTTATTTATATATGTTTATTTTGTTTTGTAATATTTGTTGGTTAGAAGGTTATGTTATACAATAAAATTTAAATAAAAAAAAATTAAATATAAAAAAGAATATGTATATGTTTTGGTGTAGTTTTTTTTTGTTAATTTAGATCTGTATTTGTTATTTGTAGTTCTTTATTATGGGTGTGTAGGGTTTGGTTTTTAATAATTTTCATTGAATGATATTAGGAGGATTAAAAAGTATCTAGATTAAATGATAGGATAGAATCTTTAAGATGGCAGATTAATTTTCTTAAAAAATATAGGGAATTTAATGTTTTTTCTAGGAGTTATATTATTAATTTTAAGAAGAATAGAAAGTTGTTTAAGAATCAGAATTTAATTTTGAATTTATAAATGTATATTTTGAATAGTTTTTTGAAAGAAAACTTTATTAAGTTTTATAAATTTATTTATGAATATAAAATGAATAGGTGTTATTTAGATGAGAAACAATATTTTAATTAATCAATTTTAAATTTTTTCATAAGGGAGTTTAGAATAAATCGGTCAAATTTCTATTGTATGAAGTATAAAAGAAAATTAAAATGGTTGTTTGGAAAAATAAAGTTTATTGTAGTGATATGGTAGTTGAGAATAATGTTTCTATTAATAGGATTGTTAATCTTTTTGATATTAAGGTAAATGATAGAGAATTGGAAATTCTTGATAAAGGTCCTAATTTTGTTTCTTTTCATTCAAAAAATATAGTTTTTGATAGAATTTTGTCTATTGAATCTAGTAATTTGAGTGATAAGCAGAAAGTTAGCATTCAATTGATTTTAAATAAAAGCTTAAAAAATATTGTTAATCCTGTTGAGGTTAGACATCTTAATGATAGGTTAATTGCTAATGATGTGATCATTTCTTGTGAAGACAAAGCTGGTCTGTTTATCATTATGAAAGGAAAAGAGTTTGGGGGGAAATGGATAAAAAATTGAATAATGGTAAATATATGTTTTTAGAAAAAAATTCTTGTAAGATTATTAAAAGGGGGTTAATAGATATTATGAAAAAATGGTAAATTTAAAATTTTTTAATAGAGTAGATTTTTAAAAATGTTATCCTAATGACTTCATATCAGTTAAGATGTTTATGAATATTAAGACTCATACAAATGGTCTTCCTTTAAGATTTATTTTTGACTTTACAGTTTATTATTGTGGAAGCTATTTTTAGGTTCTTGAATAATTTTATAAAACAATTTGTTTATTTTGGTCATTATACAGTTTCTTCTTCTTTTGAGGCTTTTGATGGGACTAATAATTTTAAAATGGAAAGTAACTGGATATTTGGCAGTTTGAATATTGAAAAAAAGTATCAATCTATTAATATATTAAGCAGTATTGATGTTCTTATGTCTGTGTTGGTTAAACATGGATGTTTGTCAAAGAATAAAATTAAAGTTATTAAGGATTTGCTTTTATTATTGGAGGATTCTATGTATTTTACTTCTAATAGTAATTTTTGTAAGATCAAGGAAGGGTAGATAATAAATTATATTATTTCTCTTTTATTTTTTTCAGTTTATATTAATTATTTGGTAGAGGAAATTATTATTAAGAAGGATTGTTTATATTTAAAGTTATTTGTTAGATATGTCAATGATTGTTTGTTTGTAGTGAGAATGATAAATTGAAGAAGTTGGTAAATAAGTTTAATTGTTTTGATCCTTCTATAAAATTTGTTGTAGAAAGAAGGGGGGGTTAAATTTTGTTAAATTAAAATTTTTAGATTTATTGATGATTAGAAATATAAAGAATAATTATTTGTTATGTAGTCATTTTATTAAGAGTAAAGCATTAAGGTCTATAATTAAACTGATAGCTATCAATCTGTATCTCATAAAGTAGCTACTTTAAAAAATTATTGTTATAGAAATAAAAGATTAAATTATTCTAATGGGGTAGTTTTGTTTCAAAAAGATCAATTTTATAAAGATTATTTGAGTGTTGGCTACTCTAATAAATTTGCTAAAACTATTTTCTTAATAGTAATATCTGTAATGATGTAAAGGATAAAGAAAAATATAATTTTATTGCTTTGCCATTTAAATTGTCTTCTTATAGATTTGTATGCTAAAATAGCAATTTATTTGGAAATAAGAAAATTGCTTTTAAAAGTGTTATTACTTTCAATAATTTATTAGACAATACAAAGGAAATTTTTGATAGTAAGACTATTCCTAGAGTTGTATATATTATCCCTTGTTTTTTGTAGGAATGTATACATAGGTCAGAATAGTTTGAGCTTAAATGAAAGAATAAAAGTATATAAAAGTATGATTAGAAATAAAAATCTTAGTTCTGCTTTATATATCCATGAAAAAGATACAGGACAAACTATTAATTTTAATGATGCTAAAGTTGTCTTCTTGGAGAAAAATGAGAAGAATTAAAGAATGTTTTTCATTAAAAATTTATGATTCTGAAAGTTCTTTTAATATTAAGGGTGTATGTGAAGTAAGTGGAATTGTGGGTAATGTTTAGTTTAAATATGTTGTTATTTTGTAATTCTTTACATGTAATTAAGACTTCTTGTGGCAGTGAAATCATTGGTTGTGATTTAGAGTTTATTTTCTTGGCTAGTATGGTTGACTTGTGGATTTGGAGGTAATTTCTATTATATATACTAGTCCATCTATGTACATTATGCATGTTTTACTCGGTCTAAATCAATTTAATATAAAATAAGTTGTAAGTAAATCTATGAAGAAGGTGTAAAAAGAAAAGAAAATAACAAGCAATGAATACTTTTTTTATCCGACATTTCTTACACTAACTTATCATTATTTTTATGTAAACTGATGCTTGATTAATTAAGCATTTAATGCACCTCTTGAGCATGTAATTTTGCTATGTACAAATCAATTATAAATATTTCATGCTGGATCTCATTAATTTAATATTTTAAGCCCAGAATAAATGGACTCTTAACTATGGAATCAACTTAATATACAATGCTTACTGCTTAGTGGATATCTGATAATATATCTGATACATTTAGAAACAACAATGAACAGACAAACTGAAATTAAATAATATTACTTGTTTATATTGGCAATTTTTCTAATCCACTAACTTCAAAATCTTTCATTTTTTATTTGAAATTTATATACTAATCAATCTTCTTTTGTACAATATATTAAGTCAGTTTAAACAAAGACTCACATCAATTAAAAAAACTTCATGTATTTAAAACTCTGAGTAAAGAAAATCCCTCAAAACAGCCAATTACTAAATAAATATATTTTATTAATAAAATTTATAACTTAAATGAAATTAATAAAAATTTAGACCAGCATATAAAATTATTTCCTGTTTATGTTAAATTATTAATTATATATTTCAAACCCGTGGATCAACTTCAATTTACTTTTAACTAAAAGTTATATAAACAGTTTGACATTCAATCCTTAATAAAAAATACCAACAATTTTATAATTTTAAGCTACTAAACATTACAAGGCTGAACTCTCCATCCAGTAGCACCACCAGTGCAAGCCAGAATAATCAATGGATGCAGGAAGATTTGTGACTAGGCACTAGATGGGAATTTTATGCACACACCTTCCTACATCCATTGATTACTCTGGATTGCATTGATGGTGCTTCTGTATGGAGAGTTTAGCCTCTGTGTAATTTCATAATTTATTTGTGGCCTACCTTTCTTTTATTAAAAAGATTGACCTTCAAAAAAGATAATTATTTTGATCTGCAAAGAAGATAATCATTTTAGATATTATTAAAAGGATATTTATTAAAATTAGACCAACTTCAATAGACTTGCACTTAATTAGTATTGGATGAACTAATTAATTTCTTTTCTCATTATATTTTTTCTATAAAAGTCATATTTTCATTTATGTACATAATGTTTTTGTGAGATTATAATTAAACAATGGGAATTTTTATTTTAAGAAGATATCTCATAAACTATTTGTATATAATTAACAAATGATTTTTTGAAATACATTCATTTATCTTTGAAAAGATGTAACAAGGACTAAATAAAGTATTAAGTTCTGCCAAAGATATTTGCAAAATAAACATATATTGCAAAGATGATTTATATATTTATATATGGATTCACTATGCAAAGAGATGTAATGTATTTGTATGGATCTGAAATGTGATTTTGTATATAATTCAAATTTCTTTGTCAATTTCATAAATTATTAAAGTGATATTTAAAATTAGATAACATTAGTTGTATCTACCCTTTATTCAAATCTCAGCCAAGACTGCATAGTCTCCAGTTTATTTATGTATGGTCATTTAATGTATAGAAAATGACTCACCTATGTGTTTCTACATTGGATTCATTACATATAATTTATTAAAATATAATTAATATTTATGTTCATGTTATAAAAGTGCTACAAGAAAATGTATAGTCATATTAAGTATATTATTCACTGAGCATGCTTTTGATTAATATGTCAGGTTCATAGTGCTCAATTGGTCTGCAGTTTGAAAACCGACATTAAAGTCTATTGTGCATTACGTAAATTAGCTATTTATTTGTTCCATTTTTTTTATAATAGAATGTTTGATTTTTTTTATTAATTACATAGGGTGTAGAAGCATTATACCCTTAAAAATCAATTTGTACTAGCCAATACTATTTTTATTGTTGTTATTGTTAATTCAGATAAATAAGTAAGAGTGATTATTGTTAAAGAAATATAACCAGTTCATCAATGTTACTTCATTGAGATTATACTTGCTATAATCAAACTAAGTAAATTAATGATGACAAACAGTTCTTCCATTCATCTAGTTATTGATTAATATTGTGATGAATAAATGTATTTTTTGTTGAAATGCTTATTCAAGAGCTTGATGTTAGAGCTTGTAATTAATTTATATCATCTATATAATGGTATATTAATGCATGACCATTTGTAATGAGTTCAATTGTTTGCTTATACTGATCACCATCATTAGAATTGATAACCTAGAAGTTGACTTGAATTGAATTCAAGTTTTTTCTGGTACAATATATATTAAAGTGTTATTTACTAAGCTTGTCAAATGAGTGGTGAAGGCTTGAGTTTGGTCAATCCTTATTTTTATTTTTTACCAGAGAGTATGTAAATACCCATTTAGTTACTGATACTGGATTGTTATCCACAGACCAACTACTTTGAACAAAATTCTTTAAGCTGATTAAAACTTCAAAAAAGTTATATGTTTTATTCAGTGTGAATGAAATACAGATATTAGATATAGCAGGTGATTATATACCTCTGCATCAAAAAAAAATATTAACATTATAAAACAGACAATTATATATAATTAATGCATACAAGATATATGTGTAAACAAATACTATGCTAATTATTGTATTTTTCTTGCCAATTCAAAAGTTTTTCATTTAATAATTAATGTTTAAAAATTTCAAGCACTTTATTTTTTTTTCCACCAACTTTTAGCTTGTATGATGTCAGTTTAAAATGTGAATAAATTTAGTTTGGTATGTTTTTATGGAGAAAGGCAGAGTCAGATGTTGAGATGAATCACAGGCCTCAAAACACTAATTATAAAAATGAAAGATAAAATGATAGATTATTTTATCAGATTTATAAAGATTTGTTATTTTTACTATATGGAAGAGAAGCATGAACTTTCTACAATTATAATATAAATTTCTTAAAATATTTTATTTTTAGATATTCTATTACTTTCTGAAAATATGATATCAGAATCAAAAGACTGATTGAAATGTTTTGCTGTTTTCTGGATGTGATGATATTGAATCTTCTATTGTAAAGACATTCATTAGATTAAAAATATGAAAAAATAATTAACTAACAAAAATTTTATGGTGAACTTGAGATTTGTTTTCATGGAAATAGTAGGCTCTATTCACATTATGAAGATTATACATTTTATATATTGCATGAAAAGGTGTAATGTCACTTATTTTGAATATTTGGCTAAGAATAGTACATTGCAAAACTATATTTATATAAGTTGTTTTAATTTTTTAAAAATAAAGTATGTTGCAAAACTAAAAAAAAAAATCAAAACAATTAATAAACTAAAGAACTAGAAAATTAATAATTTTTATTAGTCATTTATTAAACTAGAGATTATCCAATAATGAATAATATTTCTAAAGTGTAATTTTTATTAAACCACTCTCAAGCAAAGTAGGAACTGTTTTCTATCCACTTTTAATTTAATACCTTGTAAAGGGATGTAATCATAAACATATGACCAAAGACATGTGAAAAAGATGTACGATCCCAGGATGCACATTTTATGCTAAATTAACACTCATCAGTTAGCCCAGATTACAATCTCTTACATAATGTTACCATTGTTCAATATACTTAGATAGCAAATTACTACAGTTTAATTAATAAATGTAAAACTTGCTGCCCTCACATCTTTGACACAAATCATTTAATGGAAGTAAATTAATAATTTTTATTAGTCATTTATTAGACTAGAGATTATCCAATAATGAATAATATTTTTGTAATGTAATTTTCATTACATTACTTTCATGAAAAGTAGGGACTAGTTTTTATCCAGTTTTAACACCTTGTGGAGAGAAGAAATCATAAACATATGACCAAAAATGTGAAACAAAGTATTATCCCCATGATGCACATTTCATGCTGAACAGGCACTCATTAGTTGGCCCACATTACAATCACTTGCACAAATATTGTTTAATATACTTTGATAGCAAATTACTACAGTTTAATTGATAAGTGTAAAACATAATGTCCTCACATTGTGGTCTGAATAAGCTGATAGATGCTGGTTCAGCACTAATATCTTTAAAAATGGTCACTATTATTTCTTCATTAAGGTTGTCTAAAGTTTTCTAAACTACACATAATATTATTTTGAGAATATACACACACAAAGTGATTTTTTTTTGTCAAGTGTTGTTAGCCGAGAGGTCATCACAACCACCTTGCAAGCAATTAGTTGGTTGCAGATAGTTGTGGGTTTGCATCCTGGCAGATGCTATGACATATGAAAAAAAAGTGATTATTTTGATTTCATTTGTTTGCAAAAAATATTTAAAATTTTTTATAGACAAAAAGTCTATATGTTACTCTAAAATTATCAATAGTCTTTTGCCATTTCTCCAGAGTAGAAGATCAGAATAGATTTTGTTAGTTTATAGAATGGTCTTTTTTAGTGGTTCATCATCATTGTTTATTGGTAAGGTCAAGCATTTGTTAGATTTTGTTGGTAGTTTGTATAAAGTTTTTCTTGAGAGTTTAGCACCACTTTCAGATCAAATGTTTGCTTTGCACACTTATACAGGTTATGAGTTTCATAAATTGATATATGGAGATTTTTTGTAATTTGGCAGAGAGGGAAAAGGATAAAAATAAATAAGAGGAAACAATCACTTTCTTTCTTGACCAAAATGAAGTGAAAACAATAATTTTGTGCATGTGTTTCAGTGGAAATATTATTACATTAGAGAAATGTCAAAAAACTATTGACAATTTTAAAATAACAAATGGAATTTTTTTGTTTATAAAAAATCTAAAGAAAAATCGATAATAAAAATTATTTTTTTTTGCAACGAAATAAAATCATAATAATCATTTAATATGTGCATATTCTGAAAATAATACTACAGGTGGTTTAAAAAATTTTTAGACAATTTTAATGAACAAATAATACCAACTATTTTTTAAGATGTTAGAAAGAACATAATTTCTTTCTGACTATTGTTTTACTAAAATCTCCAAAACAGCATCTTAATTCAAAACTATACATCAAACTTATTGATAAGAAACAATGAATATCTTTCTGACTGTTGATCTGGTAATCAAATCTTCATTCAAAAGTAGGCATCAAATTTATAACTTAGTAGACTGTTCAATAACTCCCCCAAAATACCTAAAAATATCCCTGAGTGCCTACTAATTGATTACTTTTTATTGATTATATGAAACTATTTCTAAAATCAATTGATTTTAAACATTATATGATAAAACATTTTCTATTCTTGAAAAATTCTATAACCTACTTTAAAAATATTTTAAAATTGTTATGAAAACATTTAAATATATTTGAAATTTGTTTTAAAATTAGCATAATGTTTCAATACAATTCCTATTATTTACCTATATTAGTGTCTGTGTTCTTCTAAAAACTTATTAATTCCAGTTTGGGAAAAAGTAGTTATTTTGCTTTGCATTCAAATTTAATAATTTCTTTATTCTAGTCTCTCATATCTTATGCAAATTATTTCATTGCTTTAGACAAATACTAATTAGTTGTCAAGTAAGAACTGTATTATGAGTAAGACAATACAGTCAATTTTACTTTAAATTGCTTTTTATCATTCATATAGCAATAGGAGACCAAGTGTTGTCTTTGAGAAAACAAATTAAATCCTCTCTTATAATTTAATTTGAGTATTTTTTTGGTTTTCAATGAAAATTAAAACATTGTCTATTGATGCTTTTTTTTTGTCTGATTAATAAAAAAGATTTGAAATTCTTTTGTGATAAAATGTTTTTGTTTTTTGAGGAAATACAAATCTAAATATGTATTAGACAATAATCTAATACTGTATGCATTTTTTTTTTTTTAAAGTTATGTTTTTCATAAAAAATTTAATAATGATCCACTATGCAAATTAGGAGCAGTTTTTACTTTGTATTCTGTGATCACTCTTGTTTGATCAGGTGGAATGGAAAACAATAAATGTGAACCACAAATTAAAATATGACTGAACTTGTCAGTAAATGCACATTTATGTAAGTGATTAATTGGAAAAAGTAATTAAATTCTCATTTATATGTAAATGCCTCATGATTTGTTGTCAATCCAAACGATTGTTTTAACAGCATCCATTTTTATACTATATTGAAATATACTAAAATTATTTTACAAAATGATTTAAAATTGCCAAACCTCAATCTTCCAGTGGTTGTTGATCCTACTGATACTCCACCTCCACTCACAAGTAAATGGATAGGTGAAATCTGGAATCAAGTCCGTATAGCCATGAATCCCAGTCAACTAGCCCTTGATGCTAAAAAGTCTTTTTGGACTGTCTACAAATTAAAACATCAAGATCAAGCCCCAACTTAAAATGTATTGGGGTTTTCCAACAAAGCTTTGATCCAAAAGCTGAATCACTGGTATGTTGAATCCAAACACATCAACTTTCTTCTTAAACTCAATCTGTCTTATCTTCCCACCAGTTGCTTTCTTGTGGCCAGGAGGGTTTTCTCAAAGATTGGACCCCAGTGACAGCTCTGCCACTCAGCTGATGAGACCATAGCCCACCTATTATACATGTGCTCCACCTTTTCTCCTATCAGGAACTTCATCATTAACAAAGTTTCACTAGACACCAGAGATGTCCTATCAATTCAAAACATGATCAAACAGGAAACCTATGCATCCATCAGACTGTCCATCTTCTTGACCATCACCTTATGGCTAACCAGATGCAAATTAATGTTTGGACATTTTAATAATACTCCACTTCAGATTTACATCAAGCTACTCACACAGGCTAAAGTCAGAGACTCGGCCCTCGCACCTCAGCTGTTACACAGAGACACTTGGGGAAAAGATTGAGTTTCCAAATGAATAACCCACCATGCATATCAAGACTGTGCAGAATGTGTCACTTTTTTTGATTCTGTATGCCTTAAATACAATGTAAACCTTTTCAGTGTACAAAGAACACTTCATGTTTAAATAAAATATTTTTTAAAAAAAAAATGATTTAAAATATTTTATAAAAAGTATATAGAATAAATGTTGCAATAAATATAATTGCAGACAAAAAAAAAGATTTATTAATTGAAACAAATGTTAAAGCAATAACTACCATTGTTTATTCATTGTAATTCTTAACACATATTTTAAAGAAGTGGTTCTTAGGCGATCTGCGATGTTTTTTTAGATTCGTATATTCTATTGTATGTCACAAAACATTAAATACAAATCTAAAAAAAAGTTGCAGAGAATAAAAAAAAGTTTATATATATTAGTAAAATTTGAATTCAATTCTCTGCTACAATATTCCACCCTCTCCCACTCTTACGAAAAAAAAGTGCTCATAGCAAGGATTTCAAGATAAATTTTTATTATAAAAAATTTGAATAATATTATAAGTTTTCAATTTGAATATGAGATTTATGATTTCATTAAAAAAAGAAAAGAAAAAAAATCATAAATTCTTTGTTCCAATTTTAAAATTAAAATTTTTATTAGCATCTGCATGAAATAATTATTTAAAGCAATTTATATTTTTTATGGTTATATAGTCAAGAAACAAAAGTAAAGATATAAAACATATGTAAAATGGTTTTTTTTTTTCCAAAATGTTCTTTACGTTAGATAAGTACAAATATATACGATCTAAAAACATATCTTTTTTTATAAAATATTATTTATAAGCTTCGTAATATGTTTAATATCGGATTTTATATAATTCAGAGATTCTTGGAAAAAGATTTTATGAATTCAAAGAGTATTTTGGTGAAAACATATTGTGGTAAAGCAATAAAAAATACCTCCAACAACTGTTTATAAACCTTTAATTACAGAGCCAAAGCATTTTATGATTGAAGTTCATCAAAACAAAATAATCATAGTCTATTATTAAGAAAGTTATATTATGTTCAAGCACAAAAATGATGGTGGTGCACAATATTGTCCAATTTGTGAGTAACTGCAAATACTTATTAACTGAGTTTGAACCTTTAAAATTAAAATAATTTAGTAAAGATTTCTGCAATAAACCTTCTATATATCTCTATAGTAACCACAGATAGCATTTTGAAGTTTTTGGATACTTATTTGAATTCTATTGTTAACATTAATTTTTTTTTCTTTTTTCTTTTTTCTAAATACCTACTATTTTACTTAACTTAATCTTTCAGTGTTACTATTTTTATCTACTCAGCATGATTTCTATTTTCTTTTTATCTATTTTAAGAGCTACCATTTGCATTTCTGTCACTTTTAAATTTCTGATTTAAAAAGCATTATAGATCAAACAAAATTTTTATGTTTGTGTAGCCTGTAGATTTTAATCTTACATAAAATAAGCAATAATCACAAAATAGAAAAAAATTTTGTTTAAGAGCCCACTAGATAAAATAACTTAATCAATCTGAGTTATTGGTTTTTGTATTTAAAAAACTGTATTTATTTAAGTTTTGCTGTAAGAAGTATTTTGTGGAAAATGCGAAGCTAAAGAAGTGAAAGTAAATGGAAATTATTTAAGTCATTTAGATTTTGCAAATTATATAGTTGTTTTTGCAAATAATGCTTTAGAGCTGCAGGAAATGGTATGGGAGTTAGCAGATGAAAGTCGGAACTTAGGACTAAAGATAAATGTTAAAAAGACTAAAGTAATGTTCAATGGATTTTTTTAAAATATGAAAATAAAGATTGATTATGATGACTTAGAAGAAGTTAACAGATACCAATACCTTGGTCAGATTATCAATACAGATGGAAACATAATGGATGAAATTAATCATAGAATTAAACTTGGTTGGAGTGCTTTTGGTAGAAATAACTTCATACTAAAAGGAAATATGCCTATGTGTTTGAAAAGAAAGGTTTTTAGTAAATGTGTTTTACCAGTTCTTACTTATGGATCTGAGACTTGGACACTTAATAGAAGAGCAATACAGAGACTTCAGACCACTCAAAGAAGTATGGAGAGATACATTTTAGGAGTAACAAGAAGAGATCGAAAATGCAATATATGGGTAAGAGAACAAACAGATGTTACTGACCTCATTGAAAAAATAAAAGACTGAAGTGGAGTTGGACTGGATATATTGCTAGAAGAGATGATAATAGATGGACAATTGAAATCTTAAACTGGATTCCAAGAGATTGTAAAAAACCCAGAAAGAGACCACTTATGAGATGGATGGATGAAATAAGAAAGTGTGCAGGGGTGATGTGGAGAAGAGAAACTAAAGATCAGAAAATATGGATTGAATTTGGAGACCTTCATTCTGCTGTGGATTGATAATGGTTGATGATGATGATGATGATGATTTATTTAAGTATAATGTAAATTTATTACATTACATAAATGATTTAATTTATATATTTTTAAAAGTTTCAAAATAGTTAATTGTATGTAAATAAACTCAATGCAAAAAACTATTGTTTGGCTAATAGAGTATGTAGTTTAATTAAGGAATATCAAGCATATTTGATGTTTGTATAATAATACCATTACTAACATATTTCTCTAATTATTATATGGAAATATTTCTATCCATTTCTTTGTTTACATTATTTTTAATCCATGAAAATATTTAAAATTAATATATTGTTTTAAATTAAGTAAATCAATTATGTATTAATAAAAAATATTTTTGATTGTAATGGAAATAGAATCTAACACAATAGGGCATTGATTATTTTAATTAATTAGAATCATGATTATCTGGTAAAATTAAATAGGTTTGATAATCAAACATGCATGAGAATACTTAGTTTTTATGAAAGAAAGTATAATTATGCAATTATTATTATTATTATTATTATTATTATTATTATTATTATTATTATTATTATTATTATTATTATTATTATTATTATTATTATTATTATTATTATTATTATTATTATTATTATTATTATTATTATTATTATTATTATTATTATTATTATTATTATTATTATTATTATTATTATTATTATTATTATTATTATTATTATTATTATTATTATTATTATTATTATTATTATTATTATTATTATTATTATTATTATTATTATTATTATTATTGTTTCAAAAGGCCTTTATTGTCTCAAAAGAATACAGTAATGGTTACATAGATTATGTGCTACAAGTTTTCCAGTTACAACCAGGTTACAATTGTTATTACAATAATCAAGATAACGTCTTTATAATATATTGTCTTAATTGAATGTTACAGATTTGTTCATTATAAAATAAAGTGTTCAGAATATTATAGACAGTTGCATTTCAATAGTTATTAGGTGCACAGATGTTACTGAAGCTATTACTGGATAGGGATGGGCTCTGTTCTTTTGCTTTATTTCCTGTTTTATTATTTATTTATTTTTGTTTTTCCCTTGTTGGTACTCCATATTACTTAGTCATTATTTCCTTGATTATGTTACAACCTTGCTCTGTGTTTAAGCAGAGACCAGGTAGCTGCATAGATGTCTGGACTTGTTATCAATTTGTCCCGGATTTGTATTTGCCGTAACTTGTGTTCAAAAGTAGATGGATGTCGCCTTGTGTTATTTCCCATTAGGAACGTACATCTTGTGCACCATAGTGAATATAGAACAAAAGTTGCTGCCCTAATCAGTGGTATTGTTTTACTTTGGAAAGCCATCATTACTTGTTCCATTGTGGTTTTATTTTTCCTATACGTGTTGCAAAGTATAATTCTTACTTGTTCCAGACCTTTGCAGTGATACAGTAAGTGCTGGACAGTTTCTTCATTCTGATGGCATAAGCCGCATAAAGGATCCATGTCTCTATGTAGTCTTCTATGTACCAGAAAGTATGTGGTTGGGAGGGCATCTAAGTTTATTTTAAGGATAAAATTGAAAAATTTTGGTTCTAACTCCCATTTCTTGTATTTTTTAATTAATACTTTATTGTTTATTTTTAATAGTGGTAATATTTGATTGTTGGTGGTATGGTTCTGCATTAGTTCATAGATTTCCCAATATTTATATTTTTCTGTCCATTGGTTGGGGATTTTTCCTATTGCATTGCAGTGGTATATTGCCGATTGAATGAGTGAGTCTTTTGGGGGTGGTCGATCAGTAGGTGTTATTTTAATTAGATGTTTTAATTTTGTAAATTGATTAATTAAGGCAATTGTTGTATTTTTTTGTTTTTGCATGTGGAAAATGTTGAGGCTGTGTAGGCCAAGGCCATTTTTTATTAGTGGTCGGCTAAGATTTTTAATTGATATGGCCACTGTTTTCCTGGCCCACATAAGTTTACAGCATATGGAGTTAATTTTCCGGATGAAACCTTTAGAAAAAACAATTACTGGCATGTAGTATGTTATTCTAGTCATGATTAGCCTGTTGATTAGTTGTGTCTTTGCATATATTGATAGATATGCTTTAGACAATGAATTTGCTATTTTTTCAACATCTTCTTTGAGTTTGTTTTGTATGTGACAGCGCATTCTTGTGGTGCCCATATAAAATGGAAAACCCAGAAAGGGATTTGGTTTTCCCTGAAATACGGACTCACATGGTTTGCCTGAGAATATATGCCAAGATGCAGATTTTGCTGTATTTATCTTCAGTCCATAATTGGCTGAATATTCTTCCACTATCTTGTTCAACTGCGGTATCTGCTTTTTAGAAGTTAGAAACACCGTGACATCATCCATATATGCCAAACATGCTATTTTTTGTGTTGATCCTGGTATCTGTATGCCTTCAAAGGATTGATTTATTTTTTTAATTAAGGGGTTAATATAAAAAATAAAGAGTAGGGCACTTAAAGGTGAACCCTGTGATAGTGACTGGGTGGGGTAGAAAGAGGGAGAATTTCTACCATTAAGTGTTATGTGTAGCTCACGGTTTATTAATAGGTTTGCTATTATATATAGCATGGATCTGGGGATGTCCATGGTTTCGAGCATCTCTAGCAATATAGATATGTTGACAGTGTCAAAGGCTGATGCTATATCCAGTTGTATGACCAGAGGGCTATATTTTTTTTTATTTCTTACAGTTACCATTATGGTTTTGAAAAGTAGAGCTGCTTGTGTAGTTGAAGATTTTTTCTTAGCAAACTGAGTATCAGAGATGGAAGGCATCAAAAATGGCTCTATTTTTTCTTTTATTACCTTTTCCAGTATCTTCATTGGAAGCGGTCCCATGGATATAGGTCTTATGTCTTCAAGTGCAGGAATTTTTTTATTCTTTTTATTGTAAGGTACTATTGCTATGGGGTACACTCCCTGTACACTCCTAATTTCTTGAGCTAGATGGTTTGCCAGATTACAAAGATATTTTGAAGTGAATTGGCTAAGGTGTTTTAAGACAAAAAGTGGTATTCCTGGGCTTCCAGGGTGACAGTTATTGTTCATTTCATTCATTTTTTTAATGAAATCATCTGCCTTGAATAAATTTTCATTTTTTGGTGGTCCAAATATGTGTGCTGTCCACTGTATTGGTGGTGCTGATCGCAGTTTGTCTCTAAAATGTTCAAACATTGGCATTATTATATTTTGGCCAGCAAATATTCCTCTTTGGGTTTGTATGGCCATTGGTACTTTAATTTCAGGTGCACTTCCTAGGGCCCATTTTATGTATTTACGTGACCATGTGTGTTGGTGGGTGATGCATAATTTGGTTTTTTTAATTTTTAGATACTCTTTTAGGGACTGACAAGCCTTATTATATTCTTGTGTTAAGTTTCTTATATAATTTTGGGTGTGATGTGTAGGCGTGATTGCTGTAAGTTTTTCATGTATTTTATCAGCATATTCTAGTAGCTTGGATGGTGATGGTCTATTCATTACTATGTGGTTTATATTAAATGACAAAATATTGATAAAAGCTTGGTATTGTTGTATAGGGTCTAGTTTTATTTGTCTTAGTTTTTCTAGCATTATATAGGTTTCAGAAAAGATAAATTCTGGGGTTGACTTGGGAAGAAGGATTCTGATTGTTTTTGTTAGTGGTGAAATGTTAGTTTGCATTTGGTTTAGGTTAATAGTTATTATTTGTGCAGAGTGATCGGAGAAGCCCGATGGTATGAGGTTTATTTTTATTAAGTGATGTAGAGTCGGTGAATAAAAGCATAAGTCTATCAGTGATTTAAACCGACCATTATGGAATGAGACAGCATCCTGAGGAAGAAAACCTTGTCCACTCATTAGTGGAACTTGTATTTTGTGGAGCCATTTTTTAGTAAATTCCAGATACGATGTGTTGAAGTCACCAACCAAGATGGTGGGATCTGCTGTGGTGGCTAATCTTGAATTTATTGACATGATTATTGTTTCAATTCTTTGTTTATTTATTGGCATATATACAAAAATTACATTGATTGTCATTATTTTGTGACTGAATGTAGTGATTAGGAGATTTGAATCAATGTAAGTGATTTTGAAAGTTTGGAATGGACAATGATTTGCAATTATTAGGGCAGATCCTGCTGATGGTGATGTTGCATCTCTGGAACCTGCATAGAATCCTTCAGTACCAAAGTATTTGGATGGGTCTACTTGTGACCCTGCATAGATTTTGGTTTCTAGTAGACCTGTAATGTGTGGTTTGATTTGTTGTATCCAGTGTTTTACTTTGTATATTTTTTGGGTTGAATTTAAACCCCTGATATTGATTGCAGCAATTTTTATTTTCATTCTGATTATATATATATATATTTTTCTTTGGTAATTTTCCTTTGATCAGTAAGTGGGCTTTTTATTGTTTTGAATTTTGTTGAGTGTCTAATTCAATTATGTTATTTTTAGTGGTAATGTGGCTTTGATCAGTTAGTATTTTTTTACTAGTTTTTGTATTGGGTTGTGCTTCTGATTCATCTTCATAGTCTTGATTAGTATCTTCATCAGAGGTTTCAGTAGTCTGATATGTATGCTCAGAGTTGGTGATTACATCTTCTTCTGATCTTACTTTAATTTTTTTATATTTTTTTTTTGGTGGCCGGCCTGGCTTTCTTTTTTGCTCTTTTTCTATTACTATGTTTTGTGGTATATCTAGTGTTATTTTTTCTAAGATTTCTGTGGCTGTATTATTTCTAATTGTTGGTTTTAGTGGTAAGTTGGAATAATTGTTGATGTTTTCATTTTTGTGTGTAGAATCATCTTCTTCCATCTGAGATTCTACATCTGTGATATTTTCATATTCCTTTATTTGTTCTTCACTGTTTATTTGCAGATCCTTATTTGTTTGATCTTTTATTTTACTTTGGGTGCTTTTCAGTTTTATATTTTCTCTTGTGATTATATTTTGATTTTCAATTTTTTCTTGTGATTGATTACTATTGATGAGTTTTGTTGTGCTGTTTTTCCACTCTTCATTTTTATTAATCTTTTCCATTGTCAAGTTTAATGGTTCGTTCTTATCTTGTATTGTTAAGATACTTTGTTTTTCCTGATTTTCTTGTTGTTGAAGACTTGTATGTATCTTGCTGCTTTCTGCATTATTTATTATTTGGTTTTGAGTTGCTTGGTTTTGTTCTGGGATTTCCTTTGTTTGCTGGTCACTCCTGTGGTCTTTCCTTGTGTGGCAGTCTCCTGCCAGATGACCTCTTTCTCCACATGCATAGCACTTTGGCCTGAGTCCTTTTATTTGAAGTGTGAGGACTGCTTCTTGATCAATAATCTGGTTGGGGATTTCTTCAGGATTGATGTTTTCTTTTAGTTTGATTTTGAAATAGAAGCTGTTGGTATGTATAGGGATTGGAGTATCGTTACAGTAGATAGGCTTGATATAGATTGCCTGACCATAAGGGTGAATTAGTTTGGTAAAATCTTGTATGCTATATCCAAAATATGTATTTTTCAAAATGCCTGTGTAGTAGTTTTGTATATTTTTGTCAACCACCACTAAAGCATAACTTTCTAATTTCTGGACTTTTATTTGAAATGCTTCACATTGATTTTTGTTGTAAAATTCTATAGCTAAATATCTGGAGTTGGGATGTTCTCCAATAGTCATGATGCTATCCCATAATACTTGTGTTGTTAATTCCTTAAATAGGAGTTCTCTTGGAAATTTATAGAGGGATAAATTTTTGTCTGTAACTGCTAGTATTAACGACTTGTCAGAAAAAATTTTTTTAAAACTATTAAATAATTTTGGGGGTATGGTATTATTAAATCTAGAATTAATATCTTTTATTTCTTCATTCGTCCAGTTGATCATTGATGGTTCTAGCTCAAATTCATCACCGATATATATATATCGTTTATGTCGGTTTGATTTACTTTTCTAAATCTAGATTGACTTAAATTGGTATTTTGTTTATTATCTTGGTGTTGTATATTAGATTTTGTAGCATTTGCGTAGGTTTTTTGATTCAATATTATATTTTCCATTGGGTTGAGCGTTTTTGAGCTATTTGACGCGTCAATTTTAAATCTTGACGCCATGTTTATCTTTTGATGTTGATTAAATATAATTTAAAAAAACGATGAATTTCTTACCTTTTTTATTTTAAAAGCACTTCAAAAACATTTACGATTGTTATCTAGATTGAGGAAACTTTTTACTTTAAAGATTTAGTTGAATTCCTTTTGTCTTCCAAAACTTTTAGGTAACAACGTTAATCGGGTTGTTCCATTTTTTAGACAGCAGGTATTATTATTATTATTATTATTATTATTATTATTATTATTATTATTATTATTATTATTATTATTATTATTATTATTATTATTATTATTATTATTATTATTATTATTATTATTATTATTATTATTATTATTATTATTATTATTATTATTATTATTATTATTATTATTATTATTATTATTATTATTATTATTATTATTATTATTATTATTATTATTATTATTATTATTATTATTATTATTATTATTATTATTATTATTATTATTATTATTATTATTATTATTATTATTATTATTATTATTATTATTCAATAAAGGCTTTATTGATCTCAATGGTTTATGCAAGTTTACATCTAGAAAATTTCAAATTTAACATACAATGAGTAATATTAGGATAAACATATATATAAAGGAATTTAGTGGTTACACTTTGTTGTTAATGGGCTATGACAATATAAAGGATAAAGAAAAACAAAAATAATCAGAGTTCTAAAGTTTGATGAGCTTATTTAGTTTTATGGGCATGTCTTTTTGAATGTTAGTAGTATGATAGTTTTTTTTGCAGCATTCACAGCATTGATGGTTGCCTTAACAATGACCATGTTTCTGCATATAAGTGGGGGTTGGTTAATATTCTATCTCTATTTATAATGTGTAACAGTTTGTTGCTAAATGTAGCTGGGTGTTGTCTTGTATTATTGCCAATTAAGAAAGTACATCTGGTGCACCAGTACGCATATAGTACAAACATGGCTGCCCTAATGCTAGATATTGATCTTCCCTGAAAAGCAACCATTATGTGATTAATGATTGTACCTGGTTTTCTGTGTGTGTTACACATCATCTGTCGTGTTTAGTTAAATGCTATACATTGATAAATAATGTGGTCCAGTGTCTCTTCTGCTCGATGACAGAGTCCACAGAAAGGGTCAATAGATCTGTACCTTCTTTTATGATAAAGAAAGTGGGTTGTTGGCAAGACAATGAGATTCATTTTAATGATAAAATCAAAGTATTTGGGCTCTAGAGCCCATTTTTTATATTCCTTGAGTAGTCTCTTGCTGTTAATTCATAGCATAGGTTGTATAACAATAGTATCTGTTTATCTGTTCATTAAACCATAAATATCCCAGTATGAATACTTATGCAAATACTGTTCTGGAATCTTGTCTGTGGTTTTGCATTACTATATAATGTTAGTAAAAAAAGAGAACCTTTTGGAGGTGGTCTATCTGTTGAAGTAACTTTTAGCAAGTGGTTAATTTTTGAATATTTGGCAAGGATTGTAATTATTGAGTTCCTTAACTTTTGTAGATGAAAAATGTTAATGTTGTGCAAGCCAAGTCCATTCTTTATTAGGGGTTGGCTATGTTTTTTTTTGTGGAGATTGCTACTGTTTTTCTAGCCCAAAGTAGTTTATTATATATGGTTTTAATTTTTAAAATAAACGCCTCTGAGAATGAAATAACCGGTATGTTATATAGGTTGTGATAAGCTGGTTAATTAAATGTACTTTGGAATACAGTGAAAGATATGCCTTGGACAAGGAGTTTATAATTTTTGTGGCTTCTTCTTTTAGGTTATTTTGGATGTGGCATCTCATTCCTGTAATTCCCATATGAAATGGGAACCCAAGGAATGAGTTTGGTTTTGATTTGTAAATTGATGTACATGGTTTACCAGTGTATAGTGTACCGGTCGAAACCCACCACCACCGCAAGTCAAATCGGATTCAAACTCAGCTGAACCAAAACTGAATTCAAACCCAACTCAACAGCTCAGATAGCAGAAATCGACGGCACAGTGCTTTGCGCCAAGAACTAGCTCAATGGTTGGTGAGGACTAGAGACTCCTGAGTAACACTAATATCTAAGAATTTATATACTTTGAATAATTTTATAAATCGAATCATATGTATGTTCGGGTTGCCAACACAGACAGCGAGTATTAACATTTAAATAATTATAAAAAGAATGATGAACTAAGAAACCGAGTATGTTAGAAAATATTTAATAATAATAATAATTTGTTTTGTTCAATAAAATATAGATTGCATTAGTTACCTCTAGTCTTTAAAAGAATTTATAAATATAATAAGAGTGGCTGTCCTTATTATATGCCAACAAGTATTACACAACATGGGATTCTATGTCTATGCCCCCAATGAGAAATATAAAGGCAGATAAAGGTATTCATTAAGAACGGAAATGATTGTTCTAATTTTATTACGGTGGAATGTGAGATTTATTTTCACCTTCGGAAATCTATTCATGAAGAGCAAAACGTATTTTAAGGCATAACTTTAATCTTGATTTGAAAACTGATTTAAACTAAATATATTTGAGAATTGGTTCGACTTTAATTTAAATCACTTCATCACGAATTATGAGCATGGAGCGGGTTTTACAGGGACAAAGATGCAACGGTACTGACGAATTACAAGGCAGAGAGTAAAATTGAAAGATGATCGCTAGTCGATGATCGAAGTCCTATGGTGGCTTGCATTTGGCAAGTCTTACGCCCTTTGACTAATGAATAGGAAAGGAAGTACTTTCTTCCTCTAGAAATTTAAATAAGAGAATATGATCACCGACCAGCCTAACGGAGCGGAAGATTGCCTTACGTCAGCAACGTTCGATGATGATGACTTGATAGTCATTGTTGAAAAATAAAACCCATGTAGAATGCTCTACATGATGACTTGACCAATTAATTAAAGTCAAACGGGCTTTTAAGAAAACTTATTTGAAAATATTTGGAAACTATATTAATTATGCCCTAATATCGTGCTCTTCCTGAATCTTAATACAAAATAACAACAAAAGTTGAATTAAAATCTATTTAACCCTTTATCGGCCCTTTTTGCAATAAAAACATTTAACATTATATTTGAATTAATAAATCAACATTAGTGAAGCAAGAAAATACCATTTTAACATTATATGAATATATATAAACACTTGTAACTTAGGAGCTGGGGACATAGGTGAAAAACGGAGCTAATAGTTTATTATTAGCCAATTATAAAAATAATAAACATGTAATATTTTCTTTCGACTCGATGATTAATAGAACTTTCAAATTTAGTTCTAATGGGCGAGAATTACTATTTGAAATTAATATTATAATATTTGCATGAGGCAAATAGAACAGAGGAGCTCATTGAGTTGAAAGATTATTGGCATATAATTTTTAAATAGCATTAATAAATCACACGATAAATACATATATATAATATGTTAAACGAACCGCCAGATAAGAAAAGAAAAAGTTTAAAGACTAGAGATTGAAAGAATTACAATATAAATTTATAGTAGCATTTATAAAGATTTTTACATTAAATAATAAAGAGCTCTTAAATAGGAGGAGTGTAAAATAAAGTTCGAACTGGCCAGAAAGTTTAACGTTCATTATAGAAATATATTACCCCTTCCGCTGGTCCTTAAGTTACATCTCCAAGTTGTTGAAAACGTAGGCATCATTGGTTGACTACTGGAACAGTATTTTAGTAGCTTTCATAATTTTAGCAGAATGATCGGTCCGGAAAAAGATTCAGCAGCTCCATTGAAGATTTCTCGGAACTTTAGGAACCATAGCCAGATTCCTGATGTTCTAGCCCTCTATCATGATGAAATACAATATTTATACGCACAGAGTTCACTGCACTACTCTACAACAAAGCTAGTTTTTTTTCCTCCTGACTTTTCAGGGCTATATATATTGTCCAGATGCCTTAAGGCTAGCGCTCATTTTATTATCAGTGTTTTTTTATAATTAGTTGTTTTCAAATACATTCCTTTGATAAGGCTTTCAAACTAATTAGCTTGAATTCCTTCTCTAATTGAAAATGAATTCTTAAGATTTGAAAATGATTTAATTAGAAAAATGAATCCTTATCTTTTTCCAATTCATAAAACTTTACTATTGTTTTTAAGAATTTTAAAGCTTATCGAAGGAATGTAGCTTTTAATCTACGAAACTTTACAAATTATTTAAAGGTGAAAAAAACAAGTATTCCCGACGCAATGAAACTTTTGAACAATTATATATATATTTAATATTTACAAATATATATACGCACAATCCACGCAATTTAATATATATAAATTCATGACTATTTTATCATGAATTTATTTAGAGAATTGATCAAATTTAAACTAAACTAATTAATTTTACTACGTATTTGAAACAAGTTATTCATTATGGAAATTAGCGTGGATTGAACGTATAAAGCCCCATTGCATCGGAAATTTAAGGTTAGCACTAGGGTAAACAACATGAAGCCAGGATCGAACTCAGATCCGACTGCTTCAATAGTGACCAGGCTGTGGTTTTTGCCAGATTAAACTTTAATTTGTGTTTCTGTGAATATTCTTGTAATATTTTTTGGAGTTGCAGTATTTGTTTTTTTGATGGTAACATCATCCATATAGGCAATGCATGTAGTGTGCTATGTTGTGTTTGGTATCCCAATCCCAATAAATGCATTTTATATGATTTAATAAGGGGATTGATGTAAAATATAAACAATAATGAACTCAGAGGGGATCCTTGGGATATAGATTTGGTGGGTGTGAAAGATGGTGAGTTTCTTCCATTTAAAGTTATATGGATCTCTCTGTTCAGAAGCAGATTTGCAATTATATATAGGTGTGTTCAAGGAATTTCTGTGTCTTTTAGCATTTCCAGAAGTGTATATATATATTGACTGAGTCAAAAGCAGCTTCTATGTCAAGCTGCACAACAATGGGTCCATATTTTTTCCACTGTTTTACTGTGGCTAGAATTGCTTTGAAGAATAAGGCTGCTTCTGTTGTTGAAGAGTTCTTCTTTGCATATTGTGCTTCAGAGATAAGTGGCATTATATATGGTTCAACTTCATTTTTAATAATTTTCTCAATAATTTTGATCAGCAAAGGCCCCATGGATATTGGCCTGAAGTCTGTAATGGATGAGATAATTGCTTTCTTTTTATTATAGGGTACTATGGCTATTTGGATAGACACTGTCCATGGGCTGAATTTGTTGTGCTAGATGATTTGCTAACTGACACAAATATTATGTTTTAAATTTACTTGGGTGCTTTAATATAAACAATGGGACTTTAGGACTACCTGGGTGGCAGGTGTTTCGAAAAGTATTCAGTTTTGTTGTAAATAGATCTTTTGTGAATGGGGCTTTTGTCTCTGGTGGGCCAAACAGATTATGTGGTATTTTATATGGTTGTTTTTCTTGTAATTTCTGCTTAAAATATTCAAAAATTGGCATAATCATATTGTGTCCTGCATATGTTCTATTATTTGTATATAGTGCCATTGGCACTTTTACATCTGGTTGGTTCCCCAGCATCCATCTTATATAATCTTTTGTCCAAGTGTATGGCCTGATTAGGCATATCTTACTTTTCTTTATCTTCAGATAGCTTTTGAGTTCATCACATACTTTATAGTATGCATTTGTAAGCTTGAATATGTACTGCTGGGTACAGTGTGATGCGTTAATCATGATTATTCTCTGGTGCAACTGTTATGCCCGAGACAAAAGTCTTGATGGTGGGGGTTGTTTTCTTGTTATATGGTTGATGTTAAAGGACAGCATTTCCATAAATTTAAGATATTTCTGAACTGGGTTCAAAGTCATATCTTTGATTTTGTTTAGCAATATGTTTCTTTATCTTCAGATAGCTTTTGAGTTCATCACATGCTTTATGGTATGCATTTGTAAACTTGAATATATACTGCTGGGTACAGTGTGATGGGTTAATCATGATTATTCTCTGGTGCAACTGATATGCCAGAGACAAAAGTCTTGATGGTGGGGGTTGTTTTCTTGTTATATGGTTGATGTTAAAGGACAGCATTCCCATAAATTCAAGATATTTCTGAACTGGGTTCAAAGTCATATCTTTGATTTTGTTTAGCATTATGTAAGTCTCAGAGAACAGAAATTCAGGGTTTGTTTCTGGGAGTAAAACTCTTATTGTTCTTATAAGTGGAAAGGGTGATATTTGAATTTGAGCACAATCAATTGTGACTATTTGAGCTGAGTGATCAGAAAAAGTTGAGGGAGTTAGTTTTATTTTGATAAGGTGGTGAAGCATTTGAGAATAAAAGCACAGATCAATAAGTGAAGAGAAGTGACTATTATGGATAGAGATGGCATCATCTGGCAAAAAATCTTGGCCACTCATTAGTGGTATGTTTATTCTATGAAGCCAACATTGCATAAATTCATGATATTTTAAATTAAAATCTCCAATTAACACGGTTGGGTTTGAAGTTGTAGCTAACCTGGAATTAATGTTTGCAATTATGGTATCTATTTTTTATCCTGTAAAGCATATATAAAAAAACCAGATTTATTGATATGCTTTTTTGGTTGAAGGTTGCAATTAATAAGTTCATGTCAATGTGAATTATTTTGAAAGTTGTGAATAGGGAATTTCTAGCAATTATGAGTCTGGTGCCAGCTGAGAGAGAGGAAGAGTCTCTGGAGCATGCACAGAAACCTTCCATATTTAAATGCTTGGCTGGGTCAGTTTGTGATCCAGAATAAATTTTTGTGTCAAGTACACCAAGCAAGTGTCATTGTATATCCTTGATCCAGTGTTTTAACTTATTAGTTTTTAAGGTTGAGTTCAAACCCCTGATGTTGATTGCCGCAATTTTTATTTTCATTATGTTGTTTTTTGGTTGAGATTTAAATGTTAGGGTTGATCTGGTGTTTCTTCCCATTCATTCTCATATTCCATTTCCAGATCTTCATCTGTTTTTACTGTAGTTGTAGTGTTGTGATCAGCAAGACTAAGGTTTGATTCTGTTATTTTGATTTTTTGGGGCCCTCTGTTTTTTTTTGGTGGGCAGCCTGGTCTTCTCCTTTGTTCAGTGTTAGCTTTGGTGATTTGAGGCATATTTGGGGTGATAGCTTCCATAATTTCCATTGTTGTGTTATTTTTAATATTGGGTGTTTGTTGATATATATATATATATATATATATATATATATATATATTGATTACTATTACTGTGTAAGTTTATTTGTTCTTTTATTATCTCTTTTTCATCAATACCTTTGGTAGGCTGAGTTATATTATGCACTGTTTTTTCCATTGTAGCCTCTTGAGGCTGTTGACTTTCTGTTTTTTTATCAGTGGAGATTTGAATCTATTGGTTTTTTTTTGTTGATAAATCCAGAATTTCAGTTGTTGGCAATGTGTGTGCAGTTTTTTTATTATTCAATTGCTGTTGAGCTGTGGGTTTTTTTATTAATTATTTCTTGTTCATTAGTTGGTTTTGTTATCTGCATTGTATTGTTTGATTCCTGTTGGTGAGCTTCTTTTGGTTGATCTTCAGTGCTCGTTTGGTTTTTCTGGTTCTTTTTGGTGTTGCAATCAATTGCTAAATGTCCAGTTTCACCACACACAAAACATCTCGGCCTTAATCCTTTTATGTGAATGGTCAGTATTGCATTTTGGTCAACTATTTGTGTTGGAATATCTTCCGGGTTTACACTGTCATTCAGCTTTATTTTGAAATGAAAATTGGAGCTGAAAACTGGAATGGGGGTGTCGGATAAGTAGACTTGTTTTATATAAATAGCTTTGCCAAATGACTGAATTAATTTTTGAAAATCCTGTATGGTATATCTGAAATAAGTGTTTTTAATTATTCTATTACAATAGTTTTGCAAGCTTTGATCGACTATTATTAGTGCATAACTTCCTAAAGTTTTTAATTGAGTTTGAAATCTTGCATGCTGATGTTCATCAAAAAATTGAATTGCAACATATCGTGAGTTTGGATGCTCTCCAATACTAGAGACTGTATCCCACATTGCTGGTGCTGTCAGCTCTTTGTAAAGAAGCTCTATGGGGAATTTATAAAGTGTTAAATTCCTATCAGTGACTGCTAACACCAGTGATCTCAGTGAAAAAAATTTTTGGAAAGTTGCGAATAGTTTTTTAGGGATGGTGCTGTTGAAATTAATGTTTATTTCTTGCAGTTCATCTTGATTCCATATCATTGGGGAGGGCTCCTCATTATTGTTGTCGATAAGGTTTAAATTATTTATGTCGGCTTGATTTATCTTTCTAAATCTTGCTTCCTGTGGTAATGTTGGACTTTTTTCACTGCTGTGTGGAAGCTGGTTTATTTTGATTATGTTCATGTAAGTTTTTGCATTAGTCATAGTTTCCATTTTATCACCATTTGTTTTATCACAATTTATGTTGTTGTCTTCTTGACGCGATGCCATGCTTGCTTATGACATTAGAATTTATTTTTAGCTATGAACAACTGACCATATTACTTACTTTTTTGCTAGAAAACAACTGTTCAGTAATCTGCCATCACTGTCTTTATTTATCACAGTTTTGAAGTATGAAAACGATTAGAATATGGAAAAAAAAGATTTTAATAAGACCTTCATTCTTGATGACTTAGGCATATTATTATTATTATTATTATTATTATTATTATTATTATTATTATTATTATTATTATTATTATTATTATTATTATTATTATTATTATTATTATTATTATTATTATTATTATTATTATTATTATTATTATTATTATTATTATTATTATTATTATTATTATTATTATTATTATTATTATTATTATTATTATTATTATTATTATTATTATTATTATTATTATTATTATTATTATTATTATTATTATTATTATTATTATTATTATTATTATTATTATTATTATTATTATTATTATTATTATTATTATTATTATTATTATTATTATTATTATTATTATTATTATTATTATTATTAACCTTAGTCTTCCCATCTTGGAGTATGGTTCAATTATATGAAATCATCATAACAGGACAGATATCATAAGAATTCAGTCTGTTTTTGACAAATTTGTAAAATTAATAGTTTAAGTAACAAACACTATATTGATTTACTGCTGAGATGAAAAACAAGAGATCTCATACTTCTTCATAAATTTATTTCCTAAAATATTTCTGTTTCTAATTTGCTTTCTAATTTAGGTATTAAGAAACAAAATTATAACACTCGTACTCACAATATTTTTGAACTGAAAATTTGTAAATCTGATGTATTAAGATTTTTCCCTTTATTTCATTTACCTAGAACTTATAACAAAGATTTTGGTAATGATGATATTTTTAATTTAAATTTTAAACAATTCACTAAAGTCCTCTTAAAAAAATATTATCATTAATTTCATTTGATATATTGCCTTTTTATTTATTTGTGCATTTTATTGTTTTTCTATTTTATTGGTATTATTTTTTTGTTTTTGTTATTTAATGCTTTTTTATATTTGTAAATAATAATTACATTACTGTGCAATCTATAATTGGCTAAATGTTGTTGATATGTACATTAAATAACTAAAGAATTGAATTATTATTATTATTATTATTATTATTATTATTATTATTATTATTATTATTATATGATAAACTAATGTTGCCATTGTTTGCTTTTTTATTTGTACTGAGTATTTTGATACTAATTAAATATATTAATAGATGACCATTTTATATTTTTGAATACTATTTTCTAACATCAGGGCTTTTTTATGAACCCAGATAAGACTGAGAAGATGACTAGATGGTTAAAATATATAAAGAAAAAAAAACATTGTTATTCATTAATATTATATAATTGTATATTTTAAATTTTATTAAAATTATGATAAGAATATTAATTTAGATTATTTGTGATTAATCTTCAAAATATTTTAAAAATCAGAACACTTTCAGAATTTGATATTACATAAAATTAAATAGCTGAAAAATAGAAGTTTTAATAACTAATTTATTATTAAATTATAAGATTGTTTTTTATAATTTTAGAAAAATTATATTCCTTTAAACAATCCAGGTAATTTTATGACTTTATTATACTATCTATCACTTTATTTTAAATAAAAAAAAAAAAAAACAATTTTTAATTTATTGACTTTTTGGGTGGCAATCAGTTTGAATTATTCCCAAAATATATATTTCTTTGCAATCATTAGCAAATAAAATTTGAATAATTATAATACAAAGTTATTAATCTCAAAACACCCTAATTTTAACAAATTAATTTTTCTAATAGTCACATCATTGATAGAATTAACAATTTTACTTTATGATTCCTTATGTTTGTTTTTAAATTCATTTAACTTTTTCTGCATTCCGACTTAATATTCATGGAATTCCTTTTGTATTTTATTGTGAAATTTAAAAAATACTTAAGATACTGTCTAATCATTAAAAAAGTTCTTTAGTACCATGGCAATAAAAATGTATTTTTAAATGAAAAAGTTTCTTTATTTTTTAAAAAGGTTTACATTTAATAATTAACATAATCATGATTAAACATTTTTAAACTTTTTAAAATACATTGACAATTTTTAAATCTTTTTGCCAATATTCCTGAAGGCTAGTCATTGTGCATCTAGGTATAATGTCTGTTAGTAATGGCTAGAATCTGTTTCATCTTCTAAAGGTCAAAATTTTAATTAAAAAATGGATTTTTGTGAATTAGTAATTCTAGCTATAGATATTAGGAACTACTAGGTTAAAAAAATTTTATATAGTATTTTCAACCAAAAAATAAATAAGACATGATTTAATCCCATTGAGTAGAATTAAGTTGCTAGCACACACATATGAATTATCTTTTATTTGTAATATGAAAATGAAATAATAAGTTTATATAAAATTTATTTACTTTTTTATTACTTATTTTAAAAATGTTATGGAATCTTCATTTCTAAATATGCAGGTGTCAATTTCTATTGCAATTATATTGAACTTTTAAAACAGGCAAAATTCTCTATACATATTGCCAAAAATAGGGTTCATGTAATATTGAACATTTACATGTGTTTAGAGAAATCAACTTCAGAGATTAAAGAAGGTAAACATACTAGCAGTTAATAGCTGTCAAAAGTTTTGTCCTAATATTTCATTGATTTTTTTTTATATTTACAAGTCCAAATTTCCTTTTTTAAGACAATTTCATTTATTTAAAGTTATGCTTTAGAAGACTACATACAAAATATATTAACTTTTGCAAAAATCATTATTTATTCATTTCTAAATATTTTATAGCTTATAGGATTAAAGACAACATTAATTGTAAAAACTACTGAATTCATGACTAGAATGAAAAGTGTATAAATTAATAAAGAAATGGTGAAATTAAAACTTATTCCATTTCAGTAGTGAAACCAAGAAAAAAAATCTTATATTAAAAACAGCACAGACTTCAATTTGTTGACCAACTGTACATTGTGCAAAACAAGGCACCCCTAATCTCATGAATAGAGTAGGTCTGAAGGTAGTAGCACAAGACTTCATATTTTTAAAGGTTCCAGGCCTGCATGACCTATGTCTTTTGTGAAATTCAAAAAATTAAACATTTTATCACATGATAAATGAAACTATGTTTTCTTTTCTTTTTTTTACTAAAATTCTGTAATTTATAGATCATACAATGAATATAATATGCAAAGTAATGCAGATTTTTACATTGTTTACCTAAACATTTTGCAATATTCTGGACATGTTAATATGGAATCAGCATAGGTCCAGAACAATTTTCTTTGTTAGCATTTTTATGTATTGAATCAGAATTCACACAAAAAAATTAAATAAATATGATGTTATTAATTTGCAATAAAATATTGAAAAAAATATTTTTTTTTGCATTATATGTAATGTATTTGTCTTCTCAAATATTGATTTAAAATCATATCTGTAGTAAATTATTTATGAAATATAAGTACCAATTTGTACAATTTTAATGTGTCTATATTTTCAAGTAAGTTTTTTTTTTTTTTAAATGTCTAAATGTTTTTATCATGTGAAAAAAACTTATTCTATCCCATAAAATAAAATTAGCTAAATAAAACAAAATGAATTCTTTATAATTTTGTTTAACAAAAGATATAGCAGAGTATTAAAAAATTATAATTACTCACACTTTTATGTTTTTATTTACATATTAACTCTCCTGACTTTGTTGTGGGAATGTGATAAATAACATCCAGTTTTAACTAGGTTGACTTTAACCAACATTTTAATTAGTTAAAAATAATTTTAAATTTTTACTTTATTTCATTTGGAATCTGTCATGCATAACTTGTTACATTTTCCATTAAGAAATGATAGTCTCTCAAATATTTGTTCAATAATAGAATAGTTTAACTATTTTATTATTTAATTTTTTGTATGCTTGTTATTTCAGTAGAAAATTTTAGTCATGCTATATAATCAGATAACTGGGAATTTGAAGGATTAACATTTACTTAAGAGAAATTTTTATACTCACAATGTTTATTCAATAAATATTTAGATGCCAGTATATTATACCTTGGACTTTCTTTTGCTTAATGATATACTATAATATTTTTTTAGAAAATCAAACAATTGTTTTTCCACTAGAATAGATAAAGAAATTTGTAGGCACTTCACAATAGAGTGACTACAAGTGATATGTATAATTGCTACAATCAACAAAGGAACATTAAATGGTAATGCTGTTTTAATAAAATATGCACAGTAATACCTTTTTTAAAATATTTTTTTTACTAATTCTGTTTTTTGTTTTGATTTTGACTATCATATATTTGATTAATGTTATTGTTCAATTACAAATTTTAGCTAAATAACAAATTCTATGACAGTCCAAATCCAATAAAAAGCAGATTAGTAAAATGTAAAAAAAAAAAATATCAATGTTAATAAAAAGATAATATTAATATTAAAAGGCAAAAAAAGATAGTATCAGTGTTAAAAAAGTATGAGACTATCAGAATCAATCCTTAAACCTTCTCTTCAGCTTTTGATACTCTACCACTACAGCCAAACTGATCACACAACATAAAATATTATTAGATATGAGTAACAAACTAATTTATCTAGTATGCATAATTATTATGAGGTAATGCTTTGAATAAGTTTATTTTTAAATAAATTTTTAATAGTAATATATTATTTTTATATAAATTAGAATGTTTAAATAAAAGTAATTTGGAGATTTAAACATGACATGAAACATTAAAAAATTGACTGATAAACTACATTACCTATTACGCATAATTATTGTGAGGTAATGTTTTAAATAAGTTTATTTTTAAATTAATCATTAATAGTGACATGTCATTTTTATATAAATTAGGTTGTTTAAGTAAAAGTAATTCAGAAATGAAATATTTTCATTTTCATATAAATGTTAATTTTCATAGCAAAATTGATGCAGATCTGTTTGGTTTAATGGAATACAATACAAGATTTTGCATATTTCGAATATTTGTCACAAGTCTGAGTTAAAAGTAATTATCTTATATTTAAACAAAAATATTTCCAATCAGAACATCTTTCTAACAATGGAGTGACTCAAAAATCTAAATATTTGCATTTACATATAAATTTTATTACTTATTGTGGCAAAATGGCAACCATCTGTTTGATACAGCTGAAAGGAAGAGTATGTAATATTTAATATATTTGAAACAATTTAAGTAAAGAAGTAATCCTCATATTTAAATAAAAAAATATTTCCAATAAGATATATTTAGCAATGGAATGATTCATAAGTCTAAGCATTTTCAAATCAGAACTTGTTGCTAATATTGGAGTAATCAGTAAACCTAAGCATTTTTATTTACATATAAATTTTATTAATTATCATTGTGATTTGGCAGTTTCATTGATGAAGTGCCTTTGTGGCTCTCAGCCCTGATACAAAAGATTAACAACCAATGACAAATTTATTATTCTCTCAGTCTTTTATTACTTATCGCATCAAATTAACAAGTCAGAAATTAATCTCTAAAGCAGCAAGAGAATAACAATTAGTTTCCTAAATGTTCTTTTTGAGTGTTTATTCTCTTTAAATAATCAAAGGCTTTATTTCTCAGGAGTTTATGAAAAATTTGTGTTTTGAAACCATGATATATGAACTTTGATTTTCAATTATCTTATTTGGCATTGGACTAAATTTAGCAGTACAAAAATAATAGAATGGTTGAGTATTCAGCAGTTCATAAGAAGTTCAAATACCGGAAGTAATAGATCTGGAACTGAAGTGTATGAACTTTGAGCTCCAGAGCCCGTCACTCTAGCACTACATTCAAACATGTCATCATATGATTCGCTTCTTATTCAATCATATGTTTCTTTTTGTACTCATTTAAATAATGATGGTTGGTGAGATAGAGAATTGACATACTATTTAAATCGTAATAAGGGAGTTAAAAAATTGATAATTATTTTATAAAAATGTTTTAGTATGACAGATGTTTTATGTGCTAATAAATTTTTATTATTAAAAAACTTTTGTATGCTTTTTTTTTAATTTTTTTATTAAACAGTTAATTAGTATTTTTATTTTTTACGGTAAAGTAAATGTTTAATACTATGCTAATTAAAATGACAAATTTAGCACTTAATTACTACTTTTAATATGTGATTTTTTTCCCAAAAAATAACAAGAAAGAAAAATAAATTTACATTTATTTTATGTAAAAAGAAAATCCATTAAAGTTTTTCTAACAAAGAATTGAGTACATAAAACTAGGTAACTGATTTCTTTTCTGTAGTCTGACAAACCCTATTAGTAAAATCAACAAATCCGATTCCTCCCTTTTCATGTCAGCATTGCTTCGATAGGTTATGTATATATATACTGAATACAAAATTTAGTTATTTTTAAAATTAAACTGAATCGTTAAAAAAAAACTATACTGAACAAAAAAAAAGTTTTTAAAACTATTGGCATCACATTAATAACACTTGAATTTTCTTAGACTGCTATAAAATTGGCAGAAAAAATTAATATATATATATATAAAATTGAAAAGTTTATTGTTTGAGAGTTTATAAAATGTTTTGCAATCTATGTATCTTACGCTTTGGAATCTGCCATTTTGCCACTGCACTAAATCATGCAGATTATACAAATAATTAATTCATGACAATAATATACAACAAAAGGCTTATAATCTTTGGTAGGGTAATATATTTCCATTATTTTTCCTTGTGGCCTTTTTTTGTCGATAGTCAACATTTGGTTTTAATATTTAAACTTTTATTTTATATGAGAATTCAATAAATTGGACTTTTTAGAAACATACATTTACAAATCTCCCCCCCCCCCAAAAAAAAAATAATCGTAAAATACCATATTTAAACTTTGTAAATATATATATAAATTATAAAGTGAAACATGCAATGTGAACAATACAATTTTCATTTATTTACTGGTTGTTTAACGTTGTTATTAAAAGTAAATTACATGAAATCGTTGTTATGTGAATTTGCTTTGTAAAACCTGAACAAACTTTTAAATCATGATAACCTTATGAAATTTTATTACAAAATCTAAAATTGTATTTATAATTTTTTTTCTCATGTGTCATAGCATCAGCAGGGAAGCGTACCCGCTAACCCGGGACAACTGCTTGTAAAGTGGCTGTCGCTGACCTCTCGACTGTACAATCATCTTTGATAGGCTTCACAGCACAGAACAACAGTTTCATTTTTATACTTACTTTAGTTTTTTTTTAAACTTCTATTTAAAACAAAACATATTTTTTAAAAATCTAAATGTAAACATAAATATATTTCTTTTTAATAGTTATTATATAAATATTTTATAAAAATAATCATAAATATTTAAATTAATGACAGAAATGTATTTTTTTCCTTATCATAAATAACAATAGAATGGCAGTGGTAAGTTTGTTAAAAAAAAAAAGAAAGTTTGTTGATGCACCCAAAGTCAAACAATTGACCAATCAGAAACCTTGAAGGTTCTAGTCAATGCTTTTAAGTTTTTTTTTGTGGATTTTTTGTGGATTACTGACATTTTCAGTTTTTTTGACATAATAGATTAATAATCAGTTTTTTTATAGCAGAATGAGTCTAAACTTGTCAAATAGTACTACAGGTTGCTGAAGGAGAACAAAGCAATGGAGAAAAATTATAAAGCTATGTCTATGCAAATATACTCAGGTTAATGAGTCAATAAATTACCACAGGCAAAAAATACATGAGATACAAAAAATAACTGCATCTTGACAAGAATTAATAGTTAATTTTTTTAAAAAAGTCCATAACCATCTTGACAATCTAATACAGCAAAATTTTCTGACAAGAAAAATTACAAACCTGATATCACTATATTACTTATCTAAACTACTAGTCATCTATTTAAAAGTGTAAATATGATTTCTTCACTAAAGATATTCCTATAATCTTAAAGGAAACAAAAGCTTATAAGTATATACAATCTAATCTTTTTGCAAACTATTAAATTATGTCTTAATATTTTTATTATGGAAATATAACATAAAAGTCTGTAAAAATAATTTATGTCAAAAAAACAATCATTACAACAATGAACAAGATTAAAAGACTTAATACCTATTTTCATTCATTATATTACTCTAACCTATTGGCAAAATTCTATTTAAGAGCTTTTAAATATTATTATATTCAAATTCTGAGAATTCAAGAACAGTACTGATTGAAAAAAAGTTTCACATAACAGATTTGAGATTTGCATAAGAGACAAAGCCACCAAAATCATAAAAGAGATGCTAATTGATAAAGTTAACATTTTTATAATCAAAGAAAGTACTGAAACAAAATTATAAACAGTAATGTCAACATATAATGCATAATTTAAATAAAATTAAAAAACAATACATACTCTGTTGTTATAATTGTAAAATTTAATGCATATTTTTATAATGATACAAGTAATAAAAACTTGCATAAAAATATCACAAAATAATGCAATCTTATTTTGTTAATAATTTCTTAATGAACAATATATATTTGTAATTTGCAAAAAAAATAATGAAAATTTAATTTTTAAAAAATAATCAAACAATATGTGGTTTATTTTATTAAAAAATTATTAATAAATTGCAGTTGCATTATTTTGTAATATTTTATTATATTACATAAGATTTTATGGGTTTGAACCCTCCAACTCCAAGGTAGTTTGTGCTGAAGCTAAGGAAGATTAAAAAAGCGTATTTTATCATCAACGATAACAACGTAATCAATAAATGTGACACATGTTTTGCTATCTCAAGAAAATGGACAAGTTAATTCACATATGCATTTACATACATTATCATTTATCAAAATCACAACATTGATTTAAAATCTGTTTTGGCCATGAATATGAAGGACAAAACCTTGAAAGCGCTATGCCTGCATTATTTTACTTTGACTGTTTTTGTTACCACTAACAGCTTCTTTACCCAGCATGTTAAAGTGCTTGTATATACTATTATTATTTTTTAGTAAATTACATAATTTTTATAGATTATATTGTATTATTATAAAACTACAAATTAAATTTTACAATTAAGTTCAATGTAAGAAAACTTTTTTTGATAAATAGAAATATAATGTCTGCTTGTCCATATATTAATAGTAAGATTTTTTTTTTTTTCAAATAGAGATTGTCAATGTGAATTTATAGTAAAAATGGTTAGCTTTAAAAACAAATTATTTATTTAAAAAATTATAATAAATAGTAAAAATTGCTTAATTGTTTTTTATTGCAAATTCTAATAAATAAGAAAAATTATTTGAATTTTTATTTATCAATTAACATCTTCAGCTCTTCTTTGGTGACCAAAGGAAAATGAAAGTGACAGATTATTTTATAAAACAAATAGACTTTGGTAAGTCAGCTTATAATCTAGTCAATTGGCTTTACTTATTAGATGTTCTAAACTATCTTAGTTTGTCAAAGCTCAGGGATTACTACTTACAACATTTTTTTGTTGTATCTATTGACCCAATTATAAAACAACGCATAAGAACTTTGTTTACTATACAGAAAACAAACTTGCTGAAGATCATATTTACTGATATTTCAGGGCACAAACAATCATCAGACCTTTATAAATAGTTTAAATAAATTATACAATATAAAATAAAAGATCTTTATATAACAGCAATAATTGTGTGTGTGTATATATATATATATAAATAATAACCTAAAAGATAGCATCAAATGAAGCAATCTCACACAAAAGCCAAAATAATACTATAGACTAAATGATAATATTATTGGTTAACTCAAAGGATTTCCAAATGCTATATGCCACAATACTAAGAGCAAGGGGTAAGTAATAATAATAATAATAATAATAATAATAATAATAATAATAATAATAATAATAATAATAATAATAATAATAATAATAATAATAATAATAATAATAATAATAATAATAATAATAATAATAATAATAATAATAATAATAATAATAATAATAATAATAATAATAATAATAATAATAATAATAATGACAACAACAACAATAATAATAATAATAATAATAATAAACATGATTAATAAGAAGGCAATATTAGAAAATTAAGAATAGGGTGCTTCTCATACTCACTCTTTAAAATATAATAGCTTTTACTATTGAAAGCATATGTCATTAAAGGTTAGGTTATTTTAAATTCTTCTCTTCACAAAATATCTTCCCACTACATCACATCTTATAATAATAATAAGCAATTTATAATCATGAATAGATTTACTATTAAGTTTAATTAAATAGAAGCAGGTATTGTTATATCTTTGCTACCTTAATTTCTTTTTTAAAGTAATTTATTCTTAAGATAAAAAATTTATTCAATAATCTTGTATGTAAAATGGGTGTTTCAGGGTTAATATTACTAATATTTAATAGTTATAAATCTTGTTCTTTCTTTTAACTCTAGAGGATTATTACACAAGGAATGAGATCCTATTAACAAACAAGTAAGACATTCTTCCTAAAGTATAATAACAATAATAATTTTTAAATTTAAAATAAATATGAAAATCTTTTAATTTTGAATAAGATAATCTTCTAGAAAAGCGTTCATATATAATGAGTTGATAAGGAACTTTATGACTACTCAAAATATCACACTAATAAATCCTGCTTAAATATTTTATGAATTTGAACAAAGCAATTACATTATTTGAATGTATGATGGACGAATAAAGTAATATTCTAATTAGTATAAAGTAATTTCAAAATGAGCACAGTGACCTTTCACAAATAAATAAAATTGATTAAAGTGATCTTGAATAATGAATAAACAATTATAATTATTCTATTAAATAAAATTTATCACTTTCTTAGATGGTCTCCTAATATCTTAAATGGAATTTTAATAAAGTGATTCTCATGTTAAATTCTTTTAAATATTTGTGTACTCTCAATGAATAAAATTAAAGATAATTTATAATAAGCTTTATGATATTCAGATTTCTTAACATATTTGATAACAGTGAAAACTAAAAAATTGAATTAGCAATTATTTGAACATGAAGCATATAACAAATAACTGTTATCATGCAATGTCATCAAGACAAAAATTTCTCTATATACTTTTAAAAAAACTTTAAAATATCAAAAAATCATAGTTTACAACTTTATTATAATAAATAAAGAAATAAATAAATAAATTATATGGATGGTTAATAAAACTTTCTATAACATTGATATTTGACTAAGTTCTCACACTTATACATAATAGTCTTGCTATTATAGTGGCCTTTCTGAATGTATTTAATATCTTTTATAAACCATAAACTTAACATTCCAATAGTGAGATGGTTGCTGAAGATGTATATTATTTAGAGAAGCCATGCATAATTTTAAAATTTAAAACATTAAATATTTAACAGATTTTATCTTGAAGTGCTGGCAAAGCAAAGCTACAGGACTTACACATTAAACAGAAAACCTTCACTCAGATATACTAAAAGTGTAACTAGAGATCAAGGTAGAATTTCTCAATATCTATACAAATATATCATTTCCAGGATAAAGCCATTGTAATACACTACATATGGCTTTATGCAAATACATTAAGAAACAAAGTCCACATTTGGGATAATGAGTTAAAGGCAAAGTAAAATTGATGTCATGAACTCAAAAGGAAAACATACCTATGAATGAGGGCAATAAAGGAATTAAATTTTTTAATTTTTTGTCACATAAGTGATGAAAATAAGCCATCAAAGAACAATAATAGATAATGGAATTTGTGTTAAATAAACCATCACAAGCTTAGATAAACAACAAATAGTATTATTATTCACTGAAAACATCACAATGTAACAGAGAGCCAAAGCCACAATCTCAATTAAAAATATTCTAGCAAGATAATAAATACAAGAGACATACAATGTGATAATCTCTTTATAATATATCAGAAAAAACAATAAGAAAGAGATAATGTGACAATCTCTTTTCAGATTACACTAGCAAGATAATAAATATAAGAAATAGACTAATGCCACATCTCTTTTAAGATAGGTAATAACAACAGAAAGAGACAAACACTACAATCTCTATTAAAATACACTAGCAAGATAAAAATATTTTTAAAACGAGAGAGACTTCAATGTCTCTATCTCTTAAATAAATGCAAAAACTAACTGATGTGTATAACCAGTAAATGAATAATTAATGCTAAATATAGTTTAATAAACTTAAGTATAAAATAAGCAACAAAATATAAATCAACTTCTACCTTGTACCTTGTTCAGAATTTGCATATACATTCAAAAATAAACAACTTTATAAAAAGAATACATATGACACTTTTAAAATATAGTACTATCAGATGACAATATTCTGAGAACTTTAATAATATAATCTATAAATAGCATAAAATTATAACAAATGAAATGCATATAATTTGAAAACATGTTAAGCACTATAGTAGTTTTATGGTTAATATAGTTTATGTATTTGAGTATATATATATATATAACATTTTCAGATATAAATATTCATAAATTTATACTCAATAGCATTTTAAACAAATATTATGAATTATTACACTTGAAAACTAAACCATTTTACCAATGATAAAGTAAAATAAAAAGTCCTTCATTTTGATTTCTAACATTTACCCAGATACTCTACCTGAAAAAATGAAATTCTGAAGACATTGTACACATCTAGCTTACTGTAATAGAGCAGTTAAGTCACACACGCAATAAATTAAGCACTAAACCTTTAAATATTAAAGATACTAGCATAAATATGTATAGCCATTCAAGTTGATAATAATATTTTATGATTAAATTACACAAATAGTGATGTATATTTTATATTTTAATATATAACTTCATATTAACACACATAAACAATACTCTCCCTACAATAGTGCCACTCAGTGCAAGCCAGATTTTTTATATTTTTTGCAAGTACATTTTTGGATGATATTTATTAGGAGCAATTCTTTTTAAAATCACATTTTTTTGTAAAGCAGTTTTTTATTAATAACAATAAAAAGAAAACAAATGCTTTATCATAAATAGAGGATAAGTTCATAATAAAGTTCAATACAAGTAATTCATGAGAATTAATCTTTTTTTAATTATACATAATATAATTTATTCCAGTTGTCAATTAAAGCAATATTTTTTAAAAATAATAATAAAATCAGAAATAATTTTCCACTGATATTTCCAAAACATTATATTTAAAAAAGGCATATTATAATTTATTAGGTTTACGTTAGACTAGCAAAACTCAATTATTTTAATTTTAATGCATTATGACATGTTTTCTTATCACAGTACATATATCTAGGTAATACATTTATAAAACATCTATTATTAAGACACAAGTTATAACATATGGAATTAAAAGACTTTCATTGAAAAATGAATTAACTCCAAAGAAAAACATTCTTTTGAGTAAAATGAAAATTTTAATGGAAAACATTTTTTAATGAATATTTCTCAAAAAATGATTAAAGAATTTAAAGTCTTTTTCAATCTTAATAATTTTAGCATATTAAATTTAACTGGCAATATCAATTATTTTATAATATGAATAATATAATTAACAAAAGTTCTTATGCAACAGGAATGACAATACTACTTTATTATGCAGTCCAGTGACATGCATAATTCTAACAAAATGATTTAAACATTATCAAGTATTTACTTGACTTTTCCATAATTATCTTCTTCTATTGTAAATTTAAAGCACTTGAAGTTATCAGTTTAGAAATTAAGCCTGGATGAAGTTAGTTTTTTAGCATCTCATTATTTTAACTTTAAGAAAATAATATTATTTAAAAGAAATTAAAGCAAGTTAAAATCAACAATCGAATAAGAAATTATTCAAGTAAATGTGTGTGTACAAGTCTGTTCTATTTATAACACAACTCATATGACTACATGAAAGAATTAATAAAACAGTTAAGATTTTTTTTTAGAATTCTTTTAAAATAACAACTAATAATAAGTCTACAATTTTCTAAAAATTGTTTAGACTAAAAATTTAAATAATTAATCAATTAACAATTACATCATTTTTTAAATAAACATTTTTTTAAAAAAATATTTAGCAACTTTAAAATATATTCCAATAAAAATGAAAATTATTAGAAAATATAATTACATTATATTTAAATAAAAATATTAGCTTATACTATTACTTTAAACACATTTAGTTTAACTCACATAATCTCCCAGAACATTTTAAATTTATATTTTTTTAAAATAAAGAGATTTAAGAGTAAATTTAATATTAAATTTATCAAGAAAATTTTTAAAGAAATTAAAGCAACATTGATGCATTGACGCATACATTAACACTTACTTTAATTAAAGATTGTTAGCTTTATTATTACTTCTACTTTAACTAATTAAACTTAAGATTATTTAATTAAAATATTTGTATTAAAATTAAATAATATATATTTTAACAGCCTAACTATTTACACCTTAGGCTTAAGGATTAGAACTTGGTTTTCAAATTTCATACTCATATTGAATTTTTAAGACACACTAGTAATTAAACTAAGATGGTTTTTAATCTTATTATTCTATAATTACATTACTTAACACTTTAGATTACTAATATCTCTAAAATAAGTATTTAAAATTAGGAAGAAATACTTTTGGAATTCAAATACTATAAACAGGCTAATAAAATTACTTTTGAAGTTATAAAAGTTACAAATTTTTTTATAAAATGGACTATTAAGCAGTAACGAAGTTTATTTATCATAAAAATTAAATGACTGAATTTTTTTAAAAAAAAATTAGGTTAATATACAACCCAACATTTAGTTTTAAGTGAAAAGCTAAATGATACAACATATAATAACAATAATAATACATAAAAGCTCTTTTTAACAAATATTAATTTTTGCTCAATATAATGGAACTATTTTACAATTTTAATCTACCTTGCTTACATAATAACATCTATCTTTTTATATAAAATTAACTAGAACCTATTATAACAATAATACAATATGTACAAAAAGGAAAAAAATCTTTATTGATGTATATTATGAAATATTTCATTAATTTATTATTAGCCAATTATTAGTTAAGTTAATTAATGTTTTATATATATTCATATGATTATGCTTATTGTAATTAATATAATTGGATTTATATATCTTTCTTTATATAGTTTAAAGGTTGTATATTTTATATCTATTTTACGTTGGTGTTTTAAATAATGAAAATATAAGGCAAATTTATCATATCTTCTATTAATTACATTATTGGGGTTTTTTTTTGCTCTTTCATATAATTGTTTCTCTGAATGTCTATGGTAAATCAAACTGCAATTTCCACAAGTAATTTGATATGCAGTTCCTTTTTTATATTTCATATGATCTCTTAATTTATAATTATGTATTAATTTGTCAAGATTTTTACTATTTTACCGTCCTAAATTAATGCTTTTACCTGTATACTTTTTACTTTTAGCAATGTATGATAAATTTTAGAGAAGTATGAAAGTTTTAATCTTTTTAAATTATTCTTAGAGCTTCCTTTGTTATTTATAATAGAATTATTATTAATATTTAAAAAATTCAGTTGATAGCTATTTAAAGTCAATAGTTTATCAGGCTAAACTTAAATAAAGATATTTTGAAATCTTTTATATTTTGAGTAAATTTCAATAAAGAAAGTTTTGTTATCTTTTAAAAAAGGGATTGTTAAAGTATTAATTATTTACTTATAATAAATTTCATAAATTAATTACTTCCTAATATGTCTAGTGTGTGTATAGGTGTGGGTTACTTTAAAAAAATAAAGTTTGAAATGAATTATCTTTAAAAGTGTTAATTATTTTTAATATATATATATATTATGAATAGCTATTATTATAATATTAAAGTAGTTTAATCATAATCTTTTGAGAGCTTTTAAAAGTAAAAAATAATTGTTTTAAATAAAGAAAATAATTTTGATTACTAATTATACAAAGTTAGTTATTTTTTTGTTTAATTAAATCTAGACAATCTCAAAGATAAATCTATTTTTAAACAACCTGATTAGAAGAAGATTAAGGTTGTACCGGTCAATCGTGTGTTGTTCAGCAAGATCTAGAATCCAAGCAAAAGTACATCACTCTAGCATGTGCAAGATATACAGGTCTGGAACAATATGAAACATTAACCTATTTGCCTATGCTCCAAAATCTATCACTATACAAACAACACTTTTGAGGATACCACAAGTTTTACATTGTCTCGATCCCAGCAATGAAAACAGGGTGAGCATGAAGACTTGGAAATCAATAATATATTAAAGTGATTAACTAATAATTTCTATGAAATATAACAATTAAAGAATAGTAGAGACTATTGCTTAATATTATCCAAGGCAACATTAAACAAAAGGGGTTTAATTAATAATCTAAAGAAAATGTCATTCAATTAGAAAATAATATAACTCAATCAAATAATTAATACTAGAGATTCGGACAATGAATGACAAATAGAGAAATGACATAATATATATTTATTAAATGATTAAATAAATAATAGTTTAATGATTATAAGTGAAACAAAATATATGCATAGAATGTCTAAACCATATTATTACAAGTTAAACAAATGAACATACATATTTGGTTTATACATTACAGTGTAATTAATATATAAATTTAATTTGTGCGATTAATATATAAAATTGGTTTGTGAGGTTAATATATAAATATAAAATTGATTGGTATAGTTAACATATAAATGTAAAATTGGTTGGTGTGGTTAATATGTCAAGATTATGGAATAAATTAATATGATAATCAATAATACATTGTAGCTTAATCCTCATTAAAATATTACAAATTTACACTAATGAGTTTTATTATAACATTATACATATAAGTAAGAGTTTATGATGTATGATTTTAAGATCATGCATGGTCACATTTCTTTTAGATTTGGGAGATCACTCAAATCATCACATAATTACCATTTCTTATGCTTGCTCATAACTGTTTTTAAAACAGGCAAAACCCTTCATTGATTGCTCTGGCTTGCACTGAGTGGCACTACTGTATGGAGAGTTTTGCCAGTTTTAGATCACTCAAATGTGTGAGAGTAAGATGGTTTAGTTTAAAAGAAGCTATAATTACATAATCTGACCTAGAGAATTAAATAGAATGGGTGGCAAACAACATGTGATTATGTCTGACAGAGAGCATTGCAAGTTTATAAATAAATCAAGAATAATAAGGATGGTATTACATTATAATTTACAATTGCATACAGATCTGAAGTAACTTAAGATGCTCTTGGGTGGCTTTGAAATATTTTCACAAGAGAGTATGCCTTCATGATGACCAAGGTCATGTCTCTGAAGAATAGTGGCACAAAAGTGAGAATATATCTGCATGACAGTCAAGAACATATCTCTGAAGAATAGTGGCACAAGCTAGCATGTTGGGATGGTTTATCCATATTTTTTCATACATTTATATATTAGAAGTGCCTGGAACTGATCCCAGTAGGAACAGCATCTACTTTGAGTCCTGGCATTCCAAATATCCCAAGGTGCATGGAAAAGCAAGAAGATTAATAATTTAAACAGTTGTAATGGTACCTTTACACTTTGATAAATATTCTCATTTATGTTTGTTTTAATTTGCTTACTGAAGAATCTGACATAAAGTTAAATTATGTAATTGGGTGTTATTAATGCTCAAGACACCCAACCATCAACTATTTTGAAAAACTTTTTAAGTCACTAGTTTTATTAATTGATGAATTGGTTATTATTGAAAAGTATATATTTGCATTAGTTTATATTAATTATTATAATTATCAAGGATGGGAATAGAGTGTAATCTTTTGATATACATTACTTAAATGTACTTGATAACCTGCAATATATATGATTATAAATCAAGAGTACTTCTGTAGTTTATTTTCATCTATACTAAGTTTGAATAATTCTTAATTATTAGATAGAAATGTAAATCACCATTGTCTGACAAGTTTCTGACTTCAATCAGGTTTAAGAGATCAATCTTTAAGAAGATGAAGAACCTTATTTAGCATTTATTTAAAAAATGACCTGATAGTGAATACAATAAGTTAATATGAGTGGATATAGGGTGTTAGAAATTAAGCAATGCTATAAACAAATTAAAAAATATTATATCCAAATCAGTTAGACTATTGGTACGTAAATAATAAGGTTACAGTCTGATATGTTGACACTTCATCCAAGTTTATCTTAGTGAAGGTTTTTAAGTTTAAGGCCAAGCACCTGCTTTCTATACTTACATAGATGATAAATATTGAAAATTGATGCGTGGAGGTTTTTTATATTATAATATGTGTGGATAGAATAAAAATAAAACCAAAGAAAATAATTAATTTTTTGTTGACCAAAATGAAGTGAAAATTTTCAATGTGTTTCAGTCAAAACAATTCTACATTGAAGAAGTGGCAAGAAACTACTGACAATTTTTAAGTAAAAAATGGGTTTTTCAAGTAATAAAGAAATGTAAAGAAAAATAAGTAATGGGGTAGGCATAGTTTGTTTTTGTTTGTTTTTTGCACATGAATGAAGTCAAAATAATCATTTTGTGTTTGTATGTGTATTCTCAAAATAATGCTATAGGCATTTAGAAAATACTTTAGACAATTTTAATGAACAGATGTTATTGACTACTTTTTCCTGAATCTTGTTTTATTCAGTAAAATTCCAAAATAACATCTTAATTCAAAACAATGCATCAAATTTATTGAAAAGAAATGATTGATTTCTTTCTGGTTGTGTTTAACCAAAGTCTGCAAAATAATGTCTTCTTTTAAGAGTAGGCATTGCATTTATCTTTTAGTATCTTCGGTAGTTCCTGGTATTCCTTTAAGAATCGGCATTGTATTTATCACTTAGTATCTTCAGTAGTTTTTGGAAATTATTTGGTGCTTTCCCTAAGTATGTAAAAATGTCTCAGAGTGCCTACTAAATGATTACTTTTGATTTGTTTATTTGTAAATAACTCATAATTGTTAAACAATTGAAATATTATTTCTATAGCTGAACATTTATATCCATGTATAAGTGTTTCGTGAAAATAATGTTGGTATTTTGCGTTTAACTCGCAATTCTATTAAATAAAAAAAATGTGTATATTATTATTTTATATGAAAAATTTATTAATACAAATTTTTTGAATTCTAAAAAATATTTTCAAATTTTAAAAAATAAAGTTTAAAAACAGTTAACATTCAAGTTAAGTCTTGTTTTAACTGGAAATTAAAAGTTAAGAGAGCAAAAAAGAAACAGAAAAAAAAAATGTTTTAAAGTGACAAACAAGTTCAGAAATCGTTTTCGTTATTCCTAGTCAAATTGACATAAAAACAAAAACAAAACAATTCAAACAAACAGACCAGCAACGATACAAAAAAGAATTTAAAAAATAAATAAAAAAATCAAACAATTGTTGGGTAATTATTTATATATTTAACATCAGCTGATAATAGATGTACACACAAAAAAATGTGTATAAGAAGAAATCGGAATTTATTTATTTTTTTTGCAAAATATAAATTTAATAACTGAAACCCAGGCTTATTTATACCTGTCTATATATAGGTAATATTAGGGTATGAGCACAGACTTTCACACGACCCACCACTCTACACTCCATCTAATAACACTGATTCACTTAAACACATATATGTTGAAAAGATAAATAATCACCAATATACGTATTTCATACTAAACCAGCAATCATCAGTTGGTCTAGATTATCATCTCTACACATATATACTATAAGTGCTCAGATATTTACTAAGATAGACAATCCATATACTTTAATGGACAGGCTTCAGTCTACTCCTAATAACTGAAACACAGGCTTATTTATACCTGTCAGATTTTCAATTGGATGGACGGTTGAAGAGTTGGAGGGGGAGTAGACTGAAGCCTGTCCATTAAAGTATATGGATTGTCTATCTTAATAAATATCTGAGCACTTATAGTATATATGTGTAGAGATGATAATCTGGACCAACTGATGATTGCTGGTTTAGCATGAAATACGTATATTGGTGATTATTTATCTTTTCAACATATATGTGTTTAAGTATATCAGTGTTATTAGATGGAGTGGAGAGTGGTGGGTCATGTGAAAGTCTGTGCTCATACCCTAATATTAAAATATAAATTTATTATTGCTACTATTGTTACATGTTGATTAGTAGGGTGTTAGAATGGGTGAAGGTTAATTCTTTGTGTTTCAATGGTTGTGTATCTGTATTGAAGATCATGAGTGTGTTTTGTTGCTTGTGTTGATATTTTTCTAGAGTGTCTTGTGTGATGGAGTCTAATTTGATGCTTTAGGTCCTAGACAGTTGTGGTATAGTGAATAAGTTCCATCTGTCTTCGTACCAAGCTTTTGAAGTGAGGAGTTGATCTCTTTTCTTCATTTTGATTAGTTTTTGTATAAAAGTGTCCTCATTTAGGTGCGGCATTGTGAAAATTTTCATGCACCTAACTGTCCAAATAGCATATGTTAAGAATATCGAGAGTCAAATCACTGCTATTGTTCTGGTTTTTAGGCAGTCTTTTAATGAGAGAATTTTGTAGTAATCGATTTTTGAGTGGTCAAAGATAATTTTCCTGATATTTCCCAGCCCTGTACAATTGAACATAATGTAGTGAAATTTTCTTCTTGTCTCTTGCAGTTGATGCAGATTGGATCTAATTTTGTAATTTGTTTTTTATAGAATCAGATAATAAAGTAAACAAAGATTTGTGCTTAGTGAATTAATGTCTATTTTAATAAATTATTAATAGTAATAATTGAAGTATTTAACTAAAGTGGTTGGTATCAAAGTTGTGTTGCAGGAAGTTTGACATTTATAAATCAAGGTAAAATAATGTGTCAACCTAACACCTACTATTACATAATCTTGATTCAAATCCACAGTGAAGCTGAAAACATTTTTAAATAATTAGAAAAACCTAACTAATATTAAAAATTTTATAGATATTTAGCTAATTACCATTATTGATCAAAAAATGCATAATTATTGTAAACTGGAGAATAAATCTTAAAGCAATTTTGTTTTAGGACAATTTTGATTGCTTTGATGACTACTAATATTTTAACAACAATAATCCACTTTAACATTTTACTATAACAGCATTTATATAAATATGAGCAATCAATAATTATAATTATAGATGTAATATCAGACTGACTAGCTAATCAAACAATTTATTTTGGTTTCAATCCTTAACATATTGAAAATTTCCAAGTTTTATTGTTGAATAGCATAAATAAAAAGAAAATTTCTGTTGGAAAAGTATGTGAAATTCAATGATTGTTACAGATGAAATGCAATTGTTAAAAACTAATCAAATTATCAGGTTGATATAAATGGCACTTGTAGTGAGGGAAGTGCAACAGATTACTGCTGATAATATAGACACTAAAAATAAATTTGTAGATACATGTGATGCTTTAATTTGACATGTGAAATTACCAATATTCTAAAAAAAATAGTATTATATTTTGTTTAAAAGTAAATCTTATATATAATTTTTAACAATAATAACCTCATCTATGGATATACTATGACTATTATTCAATAATATTTAGTATGCTTTGCATGATTTTATTAACCATCTTATCTTGCAGCTGCATGGAACAATGTATATGCAGATCATTTTATTAATTATCAATTAATAGTAGAAATACAAATTTATTAACTACTCTCTCTTGATTATTAATATTCATAGTCCAGTTAGTTAAAATAGATTTTTTAGCTTAAAGACAAATAAAATATTATCTTTTTCATTAGGAGACATGAAAAAATATTTGGTTGAACAAAGTGAAACAGATTCATTGTTTTTCACCATTCTTCAACATTTCTATTCTCATACTACTTAATCAACTGCCCTATATGGTTTGGTATGGTAGAATATTGGAAAACTCTTGATCTTAAAGTCCTTTGATCAATCCAAGTTCTATCACATTTGGCACCCAAACTTCTTATGAATTTCCAAGAAATAAAGCTATTCGATTATTTTATTTATCAAATAATTATATTCTTTATATTTAGATTTTTTTTTCATGTCTCTCTTTCAACTATAACGTGTTAAACCTGAAATTACTTTTAAAAACATAAATACTTTATCAAAATTAACAAACTATATATATTGTACCCTTACTTCTCGATATATAATATAGTCTGAAATACGTCTAGCTCAATTGAATTATTATGTTTAATTAAAATTTGCATATTTATCTTTAATATACTTTTATACTATCACATTCTAATTAAATTTATTATCAATTATCAAAATCAATATAGTTCTATATTATGTATTTACTAAATAAGTATCTATCAAAAATCATGAGACTGTGAAGTAAAGTTACAAAGCAATAAGTAGATTTACATTGAGTCAATATCTTCCAAGACATTGTTTCAATGGCATAAGAATACTATTACCTCCTTATTAACTTACTACTACATCTACAGCATTCTTATGGCTTTTTAAATAAAATAAACTATCTTTAATAATAATAAATAAATAAATCTTAACTTTTAATTTTAAAAGAATATAATTAAATAATCTCAGGTTCTTCTAATTATCTTAAAGTAATGATAACTCATGTAAATAAGTATGATAAGGGATTTTATATCAAACCTAAATACACCTAACTTATTCTCATAATAATAATACTCAATACTAATCTTAGGGTATAACTTAATCTTATCTATTTCTGTTATATCATCAATCATTAAATAAATAATAATATGTATATCTTTTATTTTCGTATAGTATCTTTAATTTTAGAATAGATCAAAATCTTATAACTTAATAATATGTGGCAATAAATAATATTGTTCTCTTATATTATGCATTATAATTACTCTATGACCATTGCAATATGATATGTTAATGTCAATCAATTCTCATAAAATGATAATCAGAAAATATTGTATTTATTTCTAAAATAATATTAATAAATTCACATTGTGCAAATATTATGTTTATTCAAATTATCTGCTGTCAAATGCTGTGGTAAAAATAATGAACTCGACACACTTTTAAAACGAATTAAATAAATTTATTTACATTAACTTTAATTAAGAATTTATTTACAATATTTACAGTTCAAAATTAGAAAACAAAGAAAATAAAAATACAAGAAAATAATAATACAAAATGTTTACACTGTTATTAACTTATACTCTTAAGAAATAATTTACATTCTTTTAAAATGCTGTACTAATAACACTGAAGTATGTTTTCGAATTTACACTTTAAATACATATCAGTAAGCTTCAATTATTACAAATAAATTTATGTAAATACTGTTTATGTAGCATATGTAAACAATAAACTTTAATATTTAAATTGCTACATCAATTAAGTATTAATGTTATTCATTCTATAATGTAATAGTATGTGTTCACTTTACTATTAGTACTACTTTAATATTATAATATAGAAATTAATGTATCTTTGTAATGTAATAACAAATAATTGATTATAACTTTATACTTCACTTAATGCAATTCATGCTACATGTTTTATCAAATATGCATTACATACATGTATTGTTAACATAATAATATTATTTAAATCATTCATTAATTTCAAATTCATAAAGTATTATATTAGATAAATTCTATGATTCTTTTCTATGTAAAATTATTACTTTACTTTATGTGTTATACTACTCCTTCTTAATAAATTTCTATCTACAAAATATTTTCTAAAAAACTTATATAAAATTTCCGCGAAAACAATCTTCAACTTTAAATAAAATACTAATTATCCAAACTATTTATACTTCATCATCTATACTTGGTAAACCTTCAATCCAAATATAAATTTCTCCATAAAAACTTAACGTAATTTATCCAATAAACAAAAATAAAATACAGACTTTTAAATCTCTTCCTAATTTACAAATAACAAATAATTACTTATAAATAATAAATCTAATTCTAATACTATAACGTAAAAAAAATATCAAAATTTATCTACTAAAGAATCATATAATTATTTCTAAGCTTTTAGGTAAGGTTGTATCATATTTATATCATAAATTCAAATTATGCATATTTAAATAAAACTGTCACTGCCAATATAATGTGTAATTCTTAAAATATTTATACATTCATTCAACAATAACATATCCTTTTGGTTGATCTAAAGAAAAATATATTAATACATCAAAATTATTATTATACAATTTTACCATATAATAATGATTTAATATACAGTCCATCTCTCCAATATTCTTCGGAATTACAGCTTCATAAAATAATTCACATTTATAATTTTCAATTACCAATTATCTTTAAAATATTATGTGTTGTATTAAATATAAAATAAACTTATGCAATTAATCATTATATTATTTTCTTAGTTATTATTTAAAGAAATGTACCTATCTCATTTTTAATAGATTAATAATATTTAAATTTTATGTTAGATAAATAAACAGAATTCATATTACGTAACTCCAGCGATGTCTTCTTTTCACCATACAGTTCTTTAATCCTAGGCACATATTCACTAGAACACCATTTCCTGTACCATTACATCACGTGTTTCTTAAAAAAGTTTATGAAAAATGAAAACGTTCTTTTTAAAAAAAAAATAAGTTCCCCACAAGAAAATAAAATAAAATTAAAATAGTTTATAGGATCCTGATTTAGTTCTTTTAAGAATATTATTCAAAAGTTATTATTTTAATTTAGTCTATAGTTTATAAAAATTTATATTTAATTATTTTAAATTGACTTGGACGTCCATGTATTACTTGCGCATTCCTTAACAAAATATCCAGGTAAGAATAAGTTTCTTCATCTAAAACAACCAGCGTTTAGATTATTTCAATATAATAATTTTTATTATATTAAGACTTTTAGCTAATTATATTTTCAATTTATTTGCCTTTCAAAATTGTCAACATTCAGTCTTTTAAACATAAAGACTTAACAAGGCAAGTATTTATAAAACTACTTTTATTTTTAATATCTTTCCTTAAGATATATATATTTAAATTTATATTTTACAAAAATACTTTCTTTATAAAGAAGTATTTTATTCTTTTAAAATATCTATTTTCTAATAGTCAATAGCAATTAGCTTTTAAAATTATATACTGTCCAAAATATTACTTTTCTCCATCTCTGTAATTTTCCGAACTAATCCAGCGCTTTTGTCATATTTCTAGG